>OY039072.1:14318700-15518700 GCA_955850985.1 Elophila nymphaeata | reverse complement strand
AAGCCAAATACATAAAAAAAAAAAAAAAAAACTTAAATTAGGTACTCTATTGCTGTAAGTACATAGCGCTTGTTCGTTTGCTAGCCCCAACACCAACACAACCCCTGTTGTAGCGATAAGAACGCAATGCTGTTAGTATTGTTCTTTTTGAATTCGTGGATTTTCTTATTTAAAATCCCCACAGCTTTAAAAGAAGTTAAAAATGTATTTGGGTAGTTATAATGCAATTACATTTTGTAATCGTAATAAAATTGTTAATCGTTAGTTAATTACATTGAGCCCAACACTGGTTGCGTGGAAATTTAGAAGTATAAGTGTTGAATTAATAATTTGATTCATTTAGTTACGGTATGGGTAATCAAAAGAAATAATGGATAGCGCTTTGCAAGTTTTATGTGTACCCTACGTAAAGGAACTAATAATTAGACGACCGTTTTGTCTTAGTTCTAATTATTTTGTTACTCCGTATCATTTTAAATAGGTAGCTGATTTTGTACTACTATAACTGCATCTTATTTTACCTTGGTTTTTATTCTTGTTTTACCGTGGTGAGGAATAGGGTTGTTTTTAAATAAGTGTTGCGCAACTGAGGTCCGAGTCTTGAAACTTCGATTCTGTCTACACCAAGCTGCCAACAGATTGTGAACTTGTGAATGACTTTACTATTATTTCTTATTATTTTATTAACGTTTTACCTTCAGCGCGTGTAAATACTAACGAGTTAGTGATAAGGTTGGTGTACCCCAACCGTCCTGTACTGTGGCGTCTCTATTTATAGATTATTCCTAGACGAACGTGATTAGATTAGACCTAGACTACCAACTTTTGCTAGTCCAACCCTATTGGAGAATAGACGTAGAATGTCCAATTCGTAAAATGTCCAGTTCGCAGAATGTCCGGTTCGCGGAGTACCTACCCAATTTTCGTCGTGGTGTGATCAATAACTAATGAAGTCAAAAATTGGGTCTTATGATTAGACATGACGGATCAAACTGCATGTGTGCAATACTATAGTATTGACAAGGGACTTGTATATGACTGATATGGTGACTGATATTAGTCAAGTGAATAGAATAGTGAGCGGTAAAGTTGCTAATGTGATGGCAGGTCACAGTGTGACAGTATCACAGGTAGTCACGAGCGGCTGGAAGCATAGTGACTAATGCTGCTTATAGCAATCTTTCGATAGACAAATAAAAAAAACTTTAGGTAATGTTTTAATTGACTGTGATTTTTGGAATCGTAGGACTGTATGTTTATAGCAACCGAAGGACTGCCTATGAGAGTGGCTAAGTGACTGAAGGACTGGTTAACATTACCGATAAGACATGTGTCCGTGTGTGCCGGTGATGTGTTATAGAAATACTTGAGGGTCTGTCTTATTTCACAATAGTGAAAGGTAGTCTCTTGTAGGGTCTAATGTTGAGGGCGTTGAGGTAAATACTAAAAGGTTGTGTACTAGTCGGAAGTTGAGATTCTCTAGGCGTAGTCGTATTGGACGGTGTGGTACTGAAAAGAAAAATACTTATCTAGTTTATGTGTGCCTAGTAACATTAGGATGCTGCTGGGTGAGCGTGCCTAGTAACATTAGGATGCTACTGGGTGAGCGTGCCTAGTAACATTAGGATGCTGCTGGGTGAGCGTGCCTAGTAACATTAGGAGGCTACTGGGTGAGCGTGCCTAGTAACATTAGGATGCTACTGGGTGAGCGTGCCTAGTAACATTAGGATGATGCTGGGTGAGCGTGCCTGGTAACATTAGGATGCTGCTGGGTGAGCGTGCCTAGTAACATTAGGAGGCTACTGGGTGAGCGTGCCTAGTAACATTAGGATGCTGCTGGGTGAGCGTGCCTAGTAACATTAGGATGATGCTGGGTGAGCGTGCCTAGTAACATTAGGAGGCTACTGGGTGAGCGTGCCTAGTAACATTAGGATGCTGCTGGGTGAGCGTGCCTAGTAACATTAGGATGCTGCTGGGTGAGCGTGCCTAGTAACATTAGGAGGCTACTGGGTGAGCGTGCCTAGTAACATTAGGATGCTACTGGGTGAGCGTGCCTAGTAACATTAGGATGATGCTGGGTGAGCGTGCCTGGTAACGTTAGGATGTTACTGGGTGAGCGTGCTTAGTAACATTAGGATGCTGCTGAGTGAGCGTGCCTAGTAACATTAGGATGCTGCTGGATGAGTGTGGCTAGTAGCATTAGGATGCTACTAGGTGAGTGTGCCTGTAACATTAGGATGCTTATAGGTTGTGTGTCTATGAAGCCTAGGAAGCTACTAGGTTATGTGTGCCTAGTTAACCGACTGTTGCTTCAGACTATAATGACGTGAAGGTAAAGGAGTGCTTGGTTAATTTAGTTGATTACTTTAGTCGTATGGAAGTAATTTAACAAAGAATTTATGCTCTTATAGGTTATAAGTGCCTAAACATTTGTTTCATTGAATTTTTATGGACTATTCTACAGTATACACTTATGGTAGATTGAGAAAGGTACCCTAGGGACAGGTAGCTGTGGTCGTTACATAGAGTCTTATGTAGTCTTATGGAGAGTCTTATAGAGAGTCATATAGAGAGTCTTGTGGAGATTCTTACGGAGTCGTATGAAGAATCGTATGGAGAGCCTTGTGGAAAACATGTGGAGTCGGTCACCCTCTAGAGATTGTGTTGGGTGATGACATGGAGTTAAATACAACTGTAGAGGATAAAGAGGAAAACAAACCAACTTAGTTGTAGTTGTTTATTTTGGTAGCGGCCTTATGACCCGGAAAGGTTGATCTCACCACTGGTCCTGGCTGTGAAGATGAGTTGTTAAGTTGTGTTAAAATGTGTTAAGTTGTGTTAAGAAGATTGCATATAAATCATTGATTTTATAAATGAGTAATATTTGATAAAGGAAATACTTAAACTTGTAATAATTGTTCTTAATAATAATTTTATTAACGATATTTGAAAGACGTAGATTGTATAAACAGTATTTAATTAAGCTATAATAAGTATGAAACAAAGAAAAGAAGGGTAGAAATGAAATTTGTGTGATATACTCTTATAATTGAGATTTTATAACAGTATATTATTTGTCAGACTTGAGGAAAAGAGAAATATGAGTTTGTTTTGTTTGATTGGTGATGAGTTAAGATATTTATTGCAAATCAAATGAAATTTGTGTAATATACTCTTATAATTGAGATTTTATAACAGTATATTATTTGTCAGACTTGAGAAAACGAGTGATTGGAGTTTGTTTTGTTTGATTGATGATAAGTAAAGATATTTATTGCAATCAAATGAAATTAGTGTAATATACTATTATAATGGAGAATTTATAACAGTATATTATTTATCAGACTTAAAAGCAAGCGATGAATTTTTATGTTTAATTTTCCTTGTTTTTTTTATGAGATTAATGCAATACTTAATTGTTATTTTTTGTTAATAAACTGAAAAGTATGATTTATGTTGGAAGTGAAACCAGAACGCCGAGTGTTAGGCTGATTAGCAACGGACTTTCCCGCGCGTGTGCATGAGGACATGCACCTGGTCAGGATGGTCGAGTGTTAGGGTTAAACTATTAAACGAAAAATTAATTGTTTGAATTGGCTGTACGGAGCTAGATTCCTTTGCGTGAATCGGCAGGGACAGAAAAAAGTGGATCGTTGCGTAATGGCCGCCGGGCAACGGCGCCGGCATTCTGGTTTCAACCGCCAACCCGACAAGACCTCTCGTTAGTGTAACGGGCATACGGAGCAGAAGTATCATTGTGAATATTGTACTTATGGAATACATCAAATTAACAAGGTAATTGTGTGTTTTCATTATTATCTTCCCTGATTGTAGCAAGACTGCTACACTCGAATCCAAACTTTTAGCTCAAATTCAGAGACTAGTAGACTATATGTATAGACTGTAGCCGAGATCTCCGCACACTGCAACGGATCATAACCATGGCCATAACCGTCCAGGCACATGCAAAAAAAATAATCATTTTTATGAATCACTATGAGCTGCAAGTTCACTACACCGGCAAATATCAAGACTGGCCCGTCACAGACAGAGCGCGATACGCGAATTGAAGGCAAAGGAGAGGCTCGCGCGTGAAAGACGTGTAAAGGTTTCCGCCCACTACACCGGCCCATACTAGGACCGTGACCGTTGTGGCACAGACACAAAAATATTTCAGGTCTTGCAAAATGGGTACCGTGCGGTGCGGCATCGCGTTTGGTACCGGTTTTGAAGACGGACGTACAGACGCGTATGAGGTCATTCTTGATCATGAGTGCATGTAGCTATTTTTGTGTCTGTCCCGAAACGATCACGGTCCTAGTATGGGCCAGTGTAGTGGGCGGAAACCTTTACACGCGGTCTCTCACGCGCGAGCCTCTCCTTTGCCTTCAATCTCAAACAACTCTTTTTTTTTAGTTGTTTGAGAGTTTTCAGTAAGAAAGTTTTAAGAGTCGAGGAGTCACCGTATTTTTAAAATTCTTCGGTGACGCTGTAAAAGGCATATGCGACCAATAACATTCCTTTACGTGGGTTTTTAAATAACCCGATAACCGCCTGCAATATTTGCAAATAGTTGTATGATAGTGTAGCATTGTTTATTTATCAATTTTTCAAAGTCAACATCGTCATCTGACAAGTGACATTACGTTCCGTTTCGCATTAAGTTTGACATTTAGGCAAAGTGATAAATTCTATACCCAGCGACTTATAAAAAAAAAAAAAAAAAAAAAAGAAATAGTTAAGACGAAAGTTTCTTGTCTTGGTAAGTTGTATCATGTTTCAGTTCGATATTAGACCTTGTGGTTCTCTGTATAGAATTTTTACACTTTGTTTTTGAATTGGGGCGCGTTAGAGCGTTTTCTCTGGTCTCGTCATTATTTAGGTGACGTTAGGCTTACGGGGGTCATATTAGTTGTTCAAAATTCCTTCAAAGTAGTTATTCACAAAATTCGTATTGACAAGAATTCTTCGCTCATTCGGATATATGGACTCACTTTCCTTTGCCTCAGACGTTAAAAAACCATAGGTAGGCCGACCAATCAGGGACGTTTGTTTTTGCTTGTCAGATTATTCATTCGCATTTCGAATTTCAAATTCAAGGCTGAATTAATTTTGGAGATACATTATAAACCTTCGTGATATTAACATATGCGAGGATTATATTAACGAAGGAGAACTATTTTCTAATTTGGAAGGAAGATAATTCCGTATTTACATAATATCCTGGAACGGATAAATAACCGTTAAGGAGTTAATAATTCACCCGAAAGGTAACTATAAAACTCTTATCGTTTTTCAATTATTCTGAAAGTTAAAAGTAAATTCTGTGATTGCCTTGATTTTGTGTTACAGTAAATTAGTAAATTCGGTTGTAAAAACCGCCTCATCTTGTAAAAATTGCCTGACTACCTACTAAGGTAATTATATTTTGTCAGGTTCGAAATTTTAGGCAATGAATGATCTATTTGTTTAAATTATGAATAATTCACATCTCGAGATATCATATTCTAAGTACTGTTGGTCGGGTTTCGTAATTGCTCAAAGATTTGCCGTGGTTTTATATTAGTTTTTGGACAAGTTGTGGTTCCAAATCCCTCTTGGGGTTTTATAATGAGTAGTATAGCATTTATTGATGTTGTTTTATTATGACACATCTTCAGGGTCGTCGGTACGGGTTTAGAGACCCAAATTTCCATTACAAATATAGTCGGCGGGTAGAGAAACCTGCGCAGAACCAGAGTTTGGAGTTGTGAGATCAATTTGGAAAAGTGACCGGTGAACTACAATATATAGAGAGAGCTAACTAGTGGCTGATCTATCAGAGCCAAGACACAACGCTCTGATCCAGGTACACTACACTAACCAAACGGTAGCGGCTGACTGTCGAAGAGTTCTACAAGTACTCTGCAGAAGGTTGTCTCATAACGCGTTTACTAATAATTTATACATAATAATACCCAAATTCCACTCGTTAACGATCAGAGCAGACTCCAGGACCCTACCTTTCATTATTTTTATGGTTGTATTTTACTATTAGATATATAAGTTAGAAGGTCTAAATTGTGTAAAATCTAACTTGTGTAAACTAGGTATTTTCAAGGAGGAAAATTCTCACAAAGGTATATTATTTGGAATATGTAAATTGTAAGTAAATAACTTTTCTAGTGCATCAAACAGAATACTGTCCACCCTAAATAAACATTGTACTGCCAAACCATCAAATTGTTGTTTCACTTCATATATACCCATTTAGGAAAGGAAAATACAACCAGTTGAAATCCAGTATTACAATAGAGTATATTATTGTTTCAGAAAATAGTGAGTGCCATATCCAAAGTAACATAGTCTTGTGCCATACGTATTTAGTCGTTTTAGTCTCTTTACTAACGGGTTGAAGCTCCTGGGCTTTGGTCCTGCTCGTAAAGGCTTTTGTTTCGTGCTAAAGTTTTTTATCCAGTTTCAAGTGTTTCGGTCTTTTTCTGTGCACTATCGATGTTTCATTCGACATTGACACCCAAGATTTAAGAAACCCAATTTCAGTCACTAGCTGCGACCGCAAATATTGACTTTTTCTTTGTGGCTGCGATTTCAGATTTGCTACGAGAAAGTGGCTTTCATCTTCACGAATAATCTAGAACTGCAATAAGACTGAAAAGAGAAGCCCGGAATCCTCAAATGAACGAGGAACTGGCTGTCTTAGCTCTAACTGCTGAAGCATAGCACTTAGATTTGTTGCTAAGGCAGCAGACTTAGATTTGATGGTGGTAGCTAATCAGCTAGACCATTTAAAACAACCCCCTAACTAGACCAAACACCCAGAACCTCTGGTCTGAGGCCGGTAGACAAGCCATTAACCCGCGAATATTAAAGAAGTAGGTTTATTATTCTTGTTCATGATGTTAGGACTCATGTGAAAAGGATTTATGCTACTCAATTTAATAACCAAACCTTATGTAAATGTTTTGCACAAACTTCGATATTTTTGACGTGTATTAATTGATCGTAATCAAATATTGCACATTTATTATCGCACCACCCCAAAATTCGGTACAATACATACAACATGTTCTAATGTATATCCATTTTGTCCTAATGGAGCGTGAGCATAAAATAAATTGCATATTCGATGGAACAAACCTGTTCTGAGTAATAATGGCTTACCGTGTGTTGGTTCGTAACAATATAGCATTCAAATTACATTGCCTTCGAAAAACGAGCAGTGAAGGGTTTGAATAAAATCTTTCTTTTATTTAGATCCGAGCTTTGTATCAATCATTGTTTCAAGAGTCTTAATGTTATTTTCCCTTAAATAACTCTTGATTGCCGGATATTATTTATATGATACAGATTTCGAGTAACATCAAGATTAGCGAACAATACGAACTAACAATACCTACTAATCTGCGACTGTACTTCCAAGTAATTCTTCTATGACACCTACAAAACCTTGGGTTAAGCTGTAAGCACCTTTCATACAACTACTTTAAGTAGGTACCTATCTATAATCGTGTGTAATCATTTTCCTACCCTACTCCCAATTTATTTAAGGTCGGTGCAAAATGTCTGATAACAAAAATAATGCTTAAGGATTTGGCATTAGATTATTACTATTTTGGGTCACCTACCCGAGTACCGACCGCGTACTTCGTAGCTTAACTTTCATGATCGTTACAAACCACGGCGCCATCATCCTCTAATCGTAACCGTGTATAATAAAAATATTATTTTATAGTGAATAAAGTATTATATTTTGATGCGTTTTTATACCTATATCAAATAAAAATAAAAAAACTTTCTTTCAGATTCTTTCGATTCAGATAATAAATCCGCCAAGAGTTAAAGTACTGCTCGTCCCTGTTTCGTACGAGTTTATTGAGAAACCCAGAGCTGCATTATTGGATGAACAAATTGAAAGAGACATGGGAATTTAATATTTTTTCCATATTTATATCATCTGCCACTTTGCAAAACTCTTAGAAATGTATATGTCCCTATCGTCATAGATACTTTTAAATTATAATGAAGGAGACGTAATGATATCGCGATGTTTCCTAAAGCAGATAAAATGAAGATGTCATTTCATTTGGAAGGTAATCATTCTCAGTGCCTAATGTTCGGGATATTTGGTTTGACAATAAAAGTCTTTTGAGTGATGTTGATTGCCATTCCCGCTATTTCTTCATTAGCATGTAAAGTCCATTTATCAGGATACTTTTCTTTGCCAATGTACGAAATACTTAACATCGCCTACAAATTCAAAATACCTAGGTAAGTCGACAAATTAAAAATGCCTAGCGCTATTTTCCAGTCTGATACCAATAAGCCTTTTACAAAATTCCCAACACATATTGAAAATATAAGAATTATTGAGCTCCTAAAATTGTTGCGTGTAGCGGCCCTCAAACTTCCAAAAGCCTATTCTGTTTGGTGGAAGCCTTACTGAAGACCGCTGTCAAATAATATTGCCAGTACATGTCGGTATCGCGTATAACACGACAAGTGTAGACCAGGTCTTCGGATCATGCCTCGACCTCCTACCATCAAACTAATAGTTGCCAGATATATTCTTTAATCTCATTCTCACCTTTTTGTATAACATAAGAAGCCTTTTTAGAAACAATTGCACTTAAATCTTCATCAAATATTTATTTAACTCAATCTACACTAGAATATTCAGCTTAAATTCACTTCAACAAATTAGTTTTGCTCCATCGAGTGTTATTATAGTTATGTCAACGCCATTTATTTGATCTACGATTGCCGAAGAATGAATAATGAAATTAATACATTATTCCGTCGATGTCGCACTTTTCGCTTCAACAGTTGTAACTTGTTAATAATTAAATTTGATTTATGTTTATTGTTTTATCAAATATTTATAGAAAACTTAATATTGCACATGGGAGAGCAAAACTCATTATTCAGTAAGTAATACCTATAGTATTATATTATAAGTGCTAATACAATACTAATAACTTGATGTAGTAAGCGATAAGGGCCTCTATGTTAAATATGAATAAAATACAATGTGTCGAACACTTTTGCGTGTGTACTTACAACAATTTGCAGTGCACGCTGAAGTTACGTAAAGCTACTCTCACCCTTTATAACAAAGGTGATTCCTCACCTTCAAAAACTTAAGTGTAGCAGTCTAAAATATTTACTTACACTTGGGTCCGGGAGAAATCCTGTAACTTCATGACAAATGACGATCAATGGCCGCCTCTGAATAATGTGCACACTTTTATCACAATCACAGCCATCCGGAACATTCCCTTTTTTGCGTCAGATTGAACTCTTTATAAGCTTTGCTTATCTGCGACACGTGTTTTAGTATATTGATTGAGTGAACTAAACGCAATGATTTGATTAGTTTATATAAAAAAAAAATGTTTTCTACGTTTTGTATAAGTTCATTATTTATCGACGTACAATAAAAATTAATAAACAAATATATTTCTCGGCTTTCACTAGCGAGTGGTAGGAGCTGAGGGTAGGAGAATCGCACAACGTCGCATCGAATCAACAAAATCTAAAAACAATGTAACATCGAATGAAGAACACACATGAATAGAAATTTAAAATAGATATTAGTTTATTTAATTCTACTAAACATACTGTCTTAAACGTATAATAAAGACACAGATTCTTAGTGGTTTAGTGAGACAGTACCAAGTAAAATTTTGACTTTTCCAATTTAATAAAGGGCGCATAATTTCTGCATATATCCAAGGAGACATTCAAGCTTTATTACATATGTATGCCAACGTTTATTGAAGAGAGCAGAAAGTAAGAATATATTGCAGAATTAAGGATCCTATGTAAATAAGTGAGGTCAGCTGTTCTGTGATTTCAAGGGATAATGAACGAAATGTATCTCCACAGAGGATTTCTATTAATATCTATTTAATATGTGGGATTCACGGGTATAGATGGATTCCTTAATAAGTGCAGTCTAGGTCCGAAATTATGCGAAAAACGTTTAGTTTTCTGACAACTATTACTATTGGACACGGTGGGTCACCGGGTAATTAAGAAGGTGAAAACCTTGGTAGGACCTAAATCCTATAAGGCGAACCTTCCTAGATGAGTCTCTCTTTCTGATTAAAGTCTCTGGAGGTATTTTAGCTGGAAGCGGGAGCAGCATAACTGACGACGTCTGTAAAGGCTCAGATCACGGTTTAGAAGCACCGTGGCGCGATGATGTGCTCCGGCACAACATTGTGTATTTAGTCAGAATCTCTGCTTACGCTTGTCCTGAGGACCTACATCTAAGTATTATTATTTATATTAATGAATTTATCTGGATTGACATTTTTAATTGAATCCTTGGTAAGTTTTATTATTTTATTATTATATTTTTATTTGCAATGCGATATATTTAAATTTATCTTTATTGACATTTTAATTGAATCCAAATATGTAAAATGTAGATATTATTATTGTCATTCTCTTAACAACTAATGTGAATTATCTTAAATGTTATTATTTACCAAATTAAAGCTGTATTATATTTGCACACCATCAATGGTAGGATATGGCGCTCTGATAGCTTTTAAGACCTACATTTTTGTACCCATATTTCGCAAATAAAGTGATTTGATTTAATTTGATTTGATCTCCCTAAGAACGGGCGCTCAATTTTAAAGTAACAAAATACTGTGCTCTACATCTCTCAAATAGTAAAATTACACACATGTACATTTAAATATACAGTCACTATGTAACTTCGAGAAACCAAAGGAAGCCTTTAACTTCATAATAATATAGTTCCAATAACTCGTCTGTATGTTTTGAGCATATAATCAAAACATATCAAAGAAACGCAAAAAATATATTTGGACGAATAATTTCTCTGAAGTGGAAATAACGTATTATAGTGAAACTTAACAATGCCGGTCTCAGGAAAATCTTTTGCTTATTGTATTTGAACTGACAACAATAGAATCGGAACACACGAGGCCACTCGTCGTTTCCGAAGATAGCCACATCTCATCACGTTCTATTTCATGAATATCTTTGTTATATTCTGCAACCATTCCAAAGTCTTAGGGTCAGAACACATTTAAGCAAAGCGCAGCGCAGTATATTTTTCACCTCTTACGATGTTCGCCATGAAAGTTTTTGCCATGATTTGAAGAATTATAGCAATTACTTATAGCATTTAGAAGAAAAAAGTCAAAATCATAGAAGGATCCCATTGCTTTGTTTTGCTAAACGAGACAAAGACATTTCTAGCAACTACATTGTGTGAGCTACACTAAAAGTTTCCGGAACTGGCCACTTACATAAACAATATTTAAAAAGTAATTACATCATTTGAAAATGGAACTCTTTGGCTGTAGAATGCAGTTTGTTTCATCTGATGGTCAATTGGTTTTTACATTGTGGCGCCATTTTAAAAATTGCGTGTCTACATTAACATATATTTAACTCGGGAAAATTTTCGTAGTATGATTTTCTACAACTTTAAGTGTAATTTCACAGCTCAACAGAGCATCGCTGGGCTTCCATCTGCTTTTGGCGATGAAGCACCATGCAAGACAACTATTTATAGCTGGTATGCAGAATTCAATTCTGTGACAACAAAAACATCGATGGTGTGCACCGTATGAATAAACAGACAGGCATGTGACCTACCATGAGAGATTCGCGCATCCTTAGACATAGGCATGAGTCAAATACAATCAAACCTACATGAGTCAAATACAATAAATCCTACACAACCATTTGGGTGTGAGAAAGCTGTGCTCGCGGTGGATCCCACACAATTTGACCGAGGCTCAAAAAACGGACCGCGTCACTTGGTGCAGTGCCATGCTTACCAGATTCAACGAAGGTGCGTCAAATTTGGTGTGGGACATAACAACAGGTGACAAAATATGGATTTATTGCTACGATCCCAAAAAAACGCAGCAATCGAGCGTAGGGGTCTTTCAACATGAGCCGAAACCAACCACGGCGGCGCGCCTGAAATGTGCATCTAAGCGGATGTTTGCTACTTTTTTTAATAAAACTGGACACGTGGCTATCGTCGTACCGTGAATCGTGCCTGGTACACAACCATTTTTTTGCCGGAAATTATTGACATACTCCGTAAAAATAACTATATATATATAAATATATATATGACGGCGCTATGACATTATTAGGTTCAATTGTAATTGAATTTGTTATTTTCATTGGAAATAGTCCACGGGGGATTGCAAGTGACGTCAGCGCCGCATGAGCTATCGTGCGATGCGACGTAATAGTGGTGGGGCGTGCCTTTGTTGCAGCGGTGCGCGCTCGACAGAGCTCAGTCTGGTTCGAGCCGTCGTGGTGGAGTTCGAATCCTGGTAGCGGCAAATGTTTGTGTGACGAACACGAATGTTTGTTTGCGAATCATGGTTGTTTATATATTTATTTTAGTTTATTTATAAAAATATCTAAAATTATTATATATATTTAAAAAAAAAATGCCCGCTATCTAGTATCCGTAACACAAGTTCTTAATGATACTTACTTCGGGCTAGACAATTGGTGTGAGCGTGATAAAAAAAAGTGCGGACGTTTGTATTAGGAATGCTTGTGGAAGCTATGTCCGACGGTTGTGTGATAATAGTTAGAGAGAAGTGAAGGCGAGTGCCGGTGCAATGTTTAATGTGCCCTAGGTAAACGTACATACTGGGTCACAAGTCCCAGGCACTACTCTGGTTTTCCTCTTTGTGATAAATGGACTCGGCATTAGTATGTGAGATCGTGATTCGAGCTAAATCCTGACAACATCCCCGACATATATATGTATCATCTTGCATCACGACAATGCTAGTTCCCACACGGCCAGATAGACAAACGAATTTTCGAAGGTGAAAAACGTAGAACTTTGAGCCATCCTGCATACAGTCCCGACCTGGCGACTTGTGACTTTTTTCTGTTCCCAAAAATTAAGAACCAATTACGCGGTCAATGAGAAGAGGCTGTCGAAGAGTACAAAAAATACGTTTCTGAGGAAAGTGGCACAAAAGTTTTCAAAATAATGGTTGAATTTGAATGAACATTTTGGGAAACAATAAATTAATTTTTGACCTTTAAGAATATTGTTTTCTTATTCATTCCGGAAACTTTTAGTGCGCCCCACGTATAATGCCTCCCACCTTTTTTGACGGTGGAAAATCTATTTAAGAACCATACTGCACACTGGCAAGGCATACGCTGTGTGTGGACCTCACCCGGCGCAGAACAACTCAAGTCCTACCTACGGTAAAGATTTTGTACAAGAGAGAAAAGGCCCATATATATCCAATTTGAGTAGTCTGACTGATGAAAGGGCTTTTACATGTTGCCCTGTTTGATTAAATTGTTTCTTTACACAACATTAGGTAAATAAAGTGGAAACCTTGTTATGTTGCTCTCAAAGTCTTTTGATATCCTTTCAACGCAACGTGAAACAATTTGCCTATAACAATAATAACATTTGAATATAGTTAAACGAAGTATCCAAGCGGAAAACACTCTAAGTTAAATGTAAATAGAGCATTGAATATCGAACGTGTGCTTATTTGATTTTCGTCAATATTAACTCGAATTTAATTTCGTAAGACGAGACTTGCTCTCGACGCTTATAATAAAGGTGTTATTTCACCTTCCACAATTTAGTGTTGGGAGGCAAATATTTACTTAAGCGTGGGTGTGGGGTCTTGGAAGAAAAGCCTCTGACGGTAAGTTAGTAGCAAGATATTTGTCTAAGAAAATTAATATAAAATAGCAGTGGTGCATTTTTTTCAAATTTTAGAAGGCATGGTTTGAAACGTAGGAAAATTTACTTATTTAAAAAAATTTGAATGTAATATACATAATATATTTCCACGCTTACACCAATTATCTAGCCCAAATTAAGTATCATTATGAACTTGTGTTATAGATACTAAGTAACGGACAAATATACATAATAATCTAGATATTTTATAAATAAAATATACTTTATAAACAACCATGACTCATGAACAAATGTTTGCGTTCATCACACAGACATTTTCCACTACCAGGATTCGAACCTGGACCGCCCCTTGTGTCAGCAGCATTACAGAGCACTCCACCACGACGGCAAATGAAAATAAACTTTAAAAAAATATCAATCCCAGTAAGTTGTAGCTCAGTTGGAATGAACAACTATCATTATTAGTTTACTAATATTATAAATGCGAATGTAACTGTGTACCGTCATAGATGTAGGAAACTGTACATCAGCAATGCGAAAGAGAAAGAGCATACTAACGCGTATATTAGAGCGAGATAGATAGACGAGACGCAGGCGGCCTAAGTTTGCCTGTCAGTCACGAAGAAAAGACAGTAGCTGTACTGCAGTACTATTTTTTACGCACACATGCGCATTACTCGCGCATATGTGAATTTTTTGGTCTCGCCCTAATTGATTTATTGCCAATCTATAAACGTCAGTAATTATAAATCTATGTGTACAGTAATGCCTGTCTTTTTCACATTGAAACCGCTGAACGGGTTAATTTGATATGGAGACAGCAGCAGACACTGGAAAGGCAATATACACAGTATTACTGGGTGGTAGACCCATATGTAGGGTCGTCTGGGTAGGTACCACGGCCTTTCTTATTTCTGCCGTGAAGCAGTTCGCTGTGTTTCGGATTGAAGGGAAAGGTAGCCAGCGTAATTACCGCGCATGGAAGCCATATCATCTTAGTCCATAGGATGGCAAACGCACTTGCGGTGTTAAGTGATTTACACTTAATATTGCAAGTGTCTATAGGCGGCGGTGACCACTTAACATCAGGTGGGCCGCAAGCTTGTTAGCTATACCGTTACATAAAAAAAAAATATAAGCCTATTTTAATAACTTACCTACTTATTTTGTAATCGGTGATCGGTACCTAGCGTTCCCCGGAAACATTATGTAAACGTATAGTAGAGTTCAAGAGAAATATGTTTACATTTTTTAAATATCCTTCAAAATTAGAACCAGGACTTGTAAAACACCTACATTTAAAATGTTCTGCATTATAATATTGGTTTTGAAAACGGTTTCTTTTTTGTTTTTAACATCCATTGTAGAGTAATTATAACGAAATTAAGAGGCAAAATAAAGTAAGCAGCTTGTTGTGTTCTTACCTACTTCTTTTGAAATACTTTCTGTGTAGGCTGTAACAAACAAAATTACTTTGTAAAGCCTATTGAATAAAGCTAAAATTTAACAGCTATTGATTAATTTTAAGGATAAATGCTGAAGGCTAATTATAGTCGCTGGAAAATTTCTCAGTATTACCAAAAGGTGCCCTGTTATAGGAGAGTAGATACAATCGGCGTACGAAAACCTTCATCAGGTTTCAAATTCATTTCTTTATCAAACCGTACATAATCTCGTACCTTTTGACACTAGAGATAGTAGGTACTAAGCAGCCCATTTCATATAGAATTATAATTAATTGATATGATAGCAACGGGAAAGATAGTATACACATTTGACCTATAATTTAGTTTCAGTGAACATACTCGTATATCCCTTCACTCTCCGTGTACTAGGTTAGGTGCAACATACTAGTCCGACAAAAATCACCAGAATTTTGCAACTGTGAAAGCGCCGAACTTGGCATTATCAGTAGCTGGAATTGCAATGTTGCTGCTCCGATCAGTGTTCCTAAGTCAGCTTAGTCAGTCCAGGAGTCCTTTTTATAGCATAAGGAAATAAACGGAAAGCGTCGGTGGCGTAGTGCGTAAGAGCGTAGTCTCCCACCCGGGAGGCACTGGTTCGATCCCCGCCACGTACCAATTTGCTTTCAAATTTTGAATTCATATGTACGTTTAATCGACGCTTTTACGGTGAAGGAAAACATCGTGAGGAAACCTGCACACACCTATGAAGAAATTCTTAGGTTGTGTGTGAAGTCGACCAACCCGCACTTGGCCAGCGTGGTTGACTAAGGCCTAATCGCCCCGAATGTGGGGTAGGTCCCCTCGGTGGGGACATTATATGAGCTGTTGATGATGATGATGATGAAATAAACGGTAATTCTGCCTCATCTCACCTGATGGTAAATGATGCTAAGGCCGTTAATAAAATGAAGCTAATTTCACCCAGACATTTAATATAAAGGTTAAGCCAATGGTGGAACGGAGTAATTTGCTTCAAGTAAGCATATGTGGAGTCCAAATTCAAAGAGAGCTAGCGCGAGACATAAGCCAGACATAGTCGCGCTAGTCCACCATCGTCTTGCTGACCTGGAAGAATAGAATAATAATTATTATTTATTTATTTTTCTCACCACAATCCAATACAAATGACAGTGCAATGCAGTTCCTGTACAATTGTCAGAACAGTACATTATTATGTGATAGTTCATTAGAATGTAGGAGAACTGATGCCGAAGTTAAGTTGGACTTAAGTCTGTATTTCAGCTCATCAGGTAGAAGTAGAAGGGTCCCGTCACCCCAGAATAGAAATAAACTTACACACGTCTACGTACACACTTGAAAAGAGAATAAATATAGGGAAGCTGCTTCTTCACTGCCTCTTTTGACGGATCCAGGATTGTAAGAAGGATGGGAACACTTGTGCTGGCAGCTAATTCCATTTCTCGATCGTGCTTCATTTCTACGAGGTGCCAAATTACTTAGTTCGCGTTGGAATAGTAGTCACAGTTTGATTAAAAAACAGTTCGACCTCACAAAACGGACCAAGCGTCTAATTTCAGTAGGCGAATCACTAGACTTAGTAGACAGTCAATTGCAGTAGTTTGTCTTCTGTTATTAAGGAAAGGAAAGGAAGACTATAGGTACTAAGACTTGAGATGAAGCGGTAGGCTACAGCTTACTATTAGGAGGTCCGAAGCTATGCAATTTATAGAAGCCATGTATTATAATTTAGAGATAAATCATCAGATTTGTTTTTTTAATAAACGAGATGGCAAATAGTCTTGCGGTCCACCTGGTGTTAAGTTGTTACCATCGCCTACAGACACTTGCAATATTTAGGACACTTAACACTGCAAGTGCGTTGCCATCCTGGGGACTAAGATGATATGCCTTCCATGCCCAGCAATTACACTGGCTACCTTTGCCTTCTATCCGAAACACAGCGAACTGTTTCACGGCAGGAATAAGAAAGGTGGTGGTACCTACCCAGACGACCCTACATATGAGTCTACAACCTAGTAAAAGGACTACGGACGTGAACATCAACCGGTGTAAATACCTACACTACACCCTTCGACTGCGCAATAATCGTGTTTGAGAACCACGCATGTTGTATAAAAACAAGATGCATGGTAAGTCCAGGGTTTCCCAAACTGAGCGTCACGACGCCCTGGGGCGTCGCAGTATCATCCCAAGGGCGTCGTGACGCAATCCACAGAGAATGGTTCTCTGTGTGATGGGAGCGAGTCGAGCAAAAATAAACGCAGAGAACGAGATGAGACGCGATTTCCAAACTTGAGCCCGTTTCAAGAAGCTATGCTCAGAAAGGCAAGCACATATTTAAATAAATACCTCTTTTCAAAATTGTTATTTTTTTTTTGTAAGTAGGTACTTATTTTTCTAATAATAAGGGTGACGACACAAAAAATTGGTAAATTCCTTAGGGCGTCACAATAGAAATAAATTTAGGAAACCCTGGGTTAGTAATTTTAATGAGTTCCCACTACCTGCACTATATCATGTCTTCGTCATTCAATCATCGTTTTGTAAAGCTAACGTACTCTAATAAAACATACACGCAAAGTCTCATTTACTTAATTACGACACGCATGCAGCAGGCGTTTCAGTGTTGTTTGATTAAAAAATTAGTTAGCTCGTTAAGCGCAAGAAAACAGCCTAAAATATCTTAATTTTACAGAGTCTGCTCTAATCTCGTTAACAGGGCCCGGAATTAAGTATGGCCTTTGATTCGTATTTACACTTAGGTGTAACTACAAAGTGCTATAATTATAAGTGATCTAATTAGGTACTCGTCGTTTTTTATTACCTTTGTAATCTTCTAAATTGGTGTTTACGTTTTGAAAGATTAGTGCAGTGACCCTACAGACTTTTATTAAAATTTCTTGAATTCAGAATAAATAAGTCTTATAACAAATTTCAAAATGAATTAATCATAAAAAAATGGAAATTACTCTGTAATCTTTCCTTGTACTTACAACAAGAAACGCAAAAACTTCCTCAGCTTCAAAGTCGATGATGACATTATAAATGTTGTTAAAATGAATTATAATGTTTTAATTAATTGTGTGTGTATTGTACTTAATTTTGTTTCCAACGTTATTTTCAGTCTCAGAAAAGCCGTCACGTAAATTATATCGATCATCAAATAATCCTGTTGTTTGTTCCACCAAGTTTGAATATTAATATAAACCTGAGATAACCTAAAATTTAGTATTTTATCATTTTATGAATGGAGCTAGCTTAAAATTCCACAGAAACTCGTCGAACATAGTGTGCGATACGAAGAATAATTATAATGTGGAATATACCTATGATATGTTAGCTATTCCTATGATTTCGACGTGTAATTTGCTATAAATTTAATGTTAGCACATTTCAAAACAAATTAATTAAATCAATTCAAACTACAAATGAAATTGATTTAAAAAATTTAATGCACATTATTTTTATTATAACTATGAGCATGATATCTTTAAGGTTGCTATAATTTTCGAAATAATGAATACTTATTATCTTTAATAAAGAATTATATTGAATACTGGCGACGTGCCCCGGCTTTGCACAAGTGAAATGTGCAAAGCCGGGGCGGGTATTTTAACAAAATATACATCTAAACCTTCTTCTTGAATCACTTTATCTATTGATGAAAACCGCATTAAAATCCGTTGCGTAGTTTTAAAGGTCTAAACATACAGACAGACAGAGAGACTTCTATGTAAAGACTAGCTGACCGCATTAACGTTGCTCTGTCACATATATTTTTTTATTTTTAGTATGAAATATACCTTACGACCTATACTTACCCACCAAATATACTTACATAAAAAACATTTATTTTTCAATGGAGTCATTTTCTTGACCTTTTTATATAAAAAAAACTGGCATGCAACTCTGCAAAACCCTCACCGTCACAATGTCACAAACCTTGTGTTCCTACACTTGTATCCAAGTACAGATATTCTACTTCGTCCGTTTTGCTATGAATGTTGTCAGGCGTGTACATTATTTTAGTGCCCGTAACCTTGCTGTGCGCTCAAATTGATATAGGTATGATATACTTAAGTATTTTATAGTAGCCATATTAGGTCTTGCTCGGGTACTATTACTATTTCGATAGCGCATAATATTATTTATTTATACATTATTTTTTACCTCAATATATTTAATTAGTACCTACTTTGTATAATCCTATTGTCAAATACGACTATAACATAGTGCAGTAACTCTGTTTCTTGATACTGAGTAAAGTTTCTTATCATTAACGTCGCCATCTTCCATGAAGTATTTTATTTTTTAATCCTGTCCATCTAAGAAACCTGTCCAAGAGATTTCTTAGCGACAGAAAACTTATTTATTTAAATGGACTAAGATAAGCGAACGTCCCTTGCTCAGTTCATATGCATATCCCGTAATCAAAATCCGATGGTACATCTATAGAACGAGTTTGATTGCTCGTCCTGAAATACACCACCGATTAATCAGGAACTCATCATGTAACGTCAGTCCAATGGAGCTCCCATTCGTTACTAATAGTGAAATCCTTAATATAGTACCTTCTCGAACAGTGTTTGCCTAGAGCAGCTTTGTAGGAACTCTCTTAATTTGGAAACCATTTTGTTTTTTGGCAAACGTGGCTTCTACTTTGAAACAGATTTTATTGTTTTATTGATTATTGAAATTTCAATTGCTATGTTAAAATTGTTTATCACTAAGTTGGTTTTAAACTTTATTATCATAATGAAAATAAGTATTTCTAGACATGATTCGTATTGATAGGAAGAATTTCTTTTGAGCGTTAACGTCGTGTTGGTGGAGCGATTATTAAAGCTTCCTACCTCCAAGAAATTCGTGTTCAACAACAAAATTATGTAATGTCTTCAATGAACTTTAATAATACTAATAATAAAGCCCTAATTTCCTAGGTCATACATATATTGCTCATCGAGTGCCGATCTCGTTCCAATGAAAGTTACCTTTGATAGTGGATTTTTTTTCATTACTTATTGCTCTATATATTTTAATAATATAATCTACAAAAACGTCGTGTATTTAGCTCCTAATAACTGGTAATATTTGGTATTACTTCAGTGCCAATTGGTGATTTTTATTTGCAATCCACAAGGAAGCTTTAACAATCCCTTGTTACAAACACGAAGCTTCACGTATCAAGGTACTCTTTTAAGTCTAAATGGAACTGTATAGCAAGCATTTCTAACTGGAGCAATTACGAAAGCCGTGTGAATCTCACTCACACAATAATTAATGACATATCTAGATCCAGCTCATATAACGTTTGCTAGTCTGCTTCAATCAGTGACACCGCAGTGTTGACGTTTTCTCCCTTGACAGCCGCGCAGAACGCTCTTATCTAATATTGGCATGTCACTAAAGAGAAATCACGTAACAACTATTTAATATTCAATACTAAATAATATATGTTCTCTAAGTCTATTCCATTTAGCTCTTAATAGGGTAAAGGCGATGAGACATATACTTAATTGCCGTTACTAGTTTATACCTACGTATGATATAGATTATAAGAACTTTGATGTTTGACTATTGTCCGCGGAGAACTAAAATACCTGAACCATCAGAAAAATGTCCTCCAAAACTTGTTTTTTGTCTTGACGCGGATCAGACGTGATAAAAACACACTTCATGTGAGAATATTTGTCGTTTGCTCGTCGGAAGTTAGTGCAGCAGATGCTATGAAAACAAATATTCTAAAATACGCTATTGTAATTTAGTTGAAGTACGTGAAGTAATTGAAGTACGTCCTCAGTGGTTTGGGGAACTATTTCTACGGGGTGCTTGTAGTCCCTTATATGCCATGCAGTGCATTTGTAAAAGAACTACGAAGAAGAGTCGAAAGCTCTAGTCTGAAAGGTCTGTTTTTGGAAAATCATTGGGACAGCATAAAGAATAACATCTAGGAGTGCTGCCAGACTGCCCTAGGGTACAAAACCATCTTGATGAAAAATTGGATCTCAAGAACCACTTGGGATATGATCCTAAACAGAATTAGAATGAAGGCTCAGATCAATGCAGCACAAGTGCTCGAAGATAAATAAAGGTTGGCGTATGATTGCTTCTTGTCTAAGTCTGACATCAAACGCAACCTCAATGGTGATAAACGTATCTGGTCTGACAGAGTCTGCAGCGCAGGTTACAGAGATTTGTGCATGGTAACTAAAGAACTGTGCAGTAAACGATCTCACGAGAGACCCCTGAAAGAAAAGTCTAGAAACCCCTTGACAAGCACAGAACAACAGCTAGACAGATGGTACCAGCACTTCACTGAAGTCTTTAGAGCCCAACACCTTGACTCTGAGGGCACCATCTCTCTTGCACAATACGGCTTAATATCGACGATGATGACCCCCAGTTTAACGGAAACGATCAAAGCTGTATCTTCTCTAAAGAATGGCAAAGCCCCACAGATTTTCTCAAACGTCTACGCGGACGAAGTCACGGGCGGAAACTAGTTTATAATAAAAAAAGCTAGGAGTACATAAACTAATTCCGTTTGAGCGCATTCACCGAAACAGAATCGTGAAATCAGTTCTCCTATCAAGACAAGACTACATAAGTATCAACAAAACTTGTCAAGAAAAAGTTCAGTTAGCGTGTAAACTTCAAATCCGGGTCATTAATGTGAAAAACCACGCGGACTAAGAAAAAAGGTTCAAAACGGTTGTGCATAAGAGTGGCGTGAATTACTACGGAGTGCTTTTGAACGATGGGCTTCTTTTTTGTGCTTTTTGGTTGGCAATACGGCGCACCTGATGTTAAGCGATCACCGCAGCATATAGACGCTTAGAACATCGACGACTCACGAAGATAGCTACGGGCTGCACTTGCCATCCTCGCCTTGCCGACTACCAAGGTGCTTCTACACATATCTTTAGAAAGAAAGAAAGACCAGGACCCAGGACAAAGGATAAAAGGACACAGAATTGAAAAGAGCAGGAACACGTGAGCTGGCAGAGAATTCCATTCCTTGATTGTGCCTCATAGAAATGAGTAGCCTTGTCAAACTCGTTAGTTCACGTTGGAATGGTAATCATAGTTCGTCAGGAACAAATGCGACAAGTGGCAAGTATTTTCATCTAACGAAATCTGGTGAACTTTGGCTGTGTGTCACTGTGTGTACAACCGTGTGCATCACATGTCCATTTTCACTGTGTGCGTAAGCACTCAATACCGGCACAATGTGCATGTATATTTACACACAGTCAAGGTTCACCCGCATTCGAGAGATAAAAATGGTATTAGTTCTTTCGTTTCAAAATGTTATATGATTTCGTTTGGTACATTTTTCTCATCTTTTTATTTCCAACAAGCTGTAAAAGGACTTCATTTAGATTTTTGATTTAAAGTTTCTAAAGACCACTCAGACATTTATTACGATAAAGATCAATTATACCCAAAATTAATACTTAATGGAGTTTCATTACTGAACGCACGGCTTTTCAAAAGTTTCTTTCTAAAAGCTAGTCAATTGATGAACATTTCCAATGTCTAATTTAATCTTCAACGTGAGGTAAAATCAGAGTAATTGTGTAATGAGATATGAAATATCACGATTATAACTAGTAGGTAATTTAGATTAACATAATGTGTTCTATAATATTAAAAAAGGATCAGGTTTTGTTTTATAGGTAGGTAGATTAAATCCATAAGCGATTCCTTGCCAGACGATATGCGAGACACGCTTACCATGCAGCTACTGGTAGGTAGGTACATCCGTCAGGCCCACGTCTAACCGACGGTTCGCTGGTCCACTAAGCCAGCGGTTTAGGGTATCGTCCGTAAGCGGATTACACTCCGATAAAAAATCGGGAGTGGTCTCCCCTTGACTTTCTCGTATACCGGAAACGACTCAAAGGTTGATAGAAACCTTATATTTTGATGTCATACATGCATGTTAAATTTTGGTCACCCATCCGAGTACCGACCGCGCACTTGGTTGCTTAACTTTCGTGATCGACGGCCCAAATTTTGATAGAAACCTTATATTTTGATGAACACGTATGTTAAATTTGGTTGCAATAAGTTAAAGCATGCTCGATTTATCGTGCTAACGCACAGACACACAGACACACACACAGACATAATTCCAAAAAAAATATTTTTGGACTCGGGGAGGTCCAAAACGTGTAAATCCGTCAAAGTCTCGAGGCCGAATTTTTATACGAGAAAGTAAAAAAGGTAGGTAGGTACATCCGTAAGCGGATTCTTCACGAAGCAATAGGCGAGACACGCTTACCATCTAGCTACTGGTACATACATCAGTAAACTCTCAGGATTCCTCAGGTCACCTTTCCTCCGCATTCGCTCCTTTTTCCGCTGACAAGATTGTCGTGAATCAAACAAAGAGGACTTTCTTTTCACACTGTTTAGATATACCCACCTGCATAGATACGACATCACTTCTTTTTGAAAAACAAAAACAAAAATAAACGAAATTGTATTTTAAAATACCATCCAGAGTCTCATCGAAACGCATACTTTATTCATCGCGACTTTTAATGAAAAACCCACCTTTTTTTGTCACTTCCATCTGGCTAAAATAGAGAGGACTTTAATATTAATTTATCTGCCCCACTTGTCCATTACAGGCCTTCAAAATGAAGAGCCATCGGCCCTCTACGCATAGATAATTCAATTCACTTAGACGAGACATTTAATTAAATATCAGCACATCTTATCAAAAAGAAAGTTTTGTGATGTTTAAGAATTTCCGCTCACCTGTAGCAAATTTGAGCTTAATTGAATTAGAAGTTGTTAACGAACTATACACCCAATTAGGTATGTAACGTCAATACCTATGGAGTCGATATAAGTATTAATTGATATGAGATATATTTTAGTATGAACAAGAAAATTAGAAGTTATTAATTTAATTAGATTATGTCTAGAAGCCGTGTGATGCTGGCAAAGTAGAATAGCATCGACCCATATCCTCCAATGGGTGTCGTAGAAGGCGACTAATGGATCAACGGGGTATTGGTCACCTTATACTCCGTCCACCAATCCGCATTAGGCAAGCGTGGTGGACTACTGCCTAAACCTCCTTCGGCGATAAGGAGAGTTGTGTCCCAGCAGTGGGTCGAATTATAAAGGCTGTTATGATTATGTCTAAGCCGTATCGTATAACACGCAGTATTACAAAAAGGCCCGCCGGCTTGTAAAAGTCCCCGTTATGACTAACTCACGTTCAGCTGGATTTTGGATAGCGATGCGTTCTACAAAGCGGCTTCCAACGTTGTCATAATGTCTGCAAGAAACAATGTAGGGTGACTATAAAATTAAATTAATGTCGCAGCCATATCGTATGTACACGTCGCGCCGCATTACAAAACTGCGTGCTGGTTTGTAGTGTGTGTGAGTGGTGTGTGTCTTAACCAACCAATAAATAAGCGATCTCCATTCAAATATACAGACTTATATTGATAGAATCCACTACGAACTTAACGTCGAACGGTTTTAATTAATATTAATCTGTATAATCTAACCGAGGTCACCACTTATAATTGGTAGGTTCGGGCTATTTATTTTTATGACCAAGCTGCATCGAGCACATGCAACAATAGAGGAGAAATGTCACATATTTTGTTCTAAAATAATTCAAGAATGTTAATAGGTATGCCAAATCGCTTGAAAGTTTGTTACAGTAAAGCTTGTATGGGTTGGGGAAAAAGTTTCTTCGCATTTTTTAAGAAAATTCAAAACATTTATTAATATAGTTTATTTACATTTAACTAAAGTATGTAGGTACCATTTTGTTCGATAACTTTTTGCCATCTTGTAGGTAGGGACATGATCCCATGATGCTGCTATAGAAATTTTGGGACTTCTGGTCAAAATACCGCGACAAGTGGTTTTGGCAGTCCTCTCGTGATGTTAACCTGACACTGCCTAAAGAATTCTGAAGAGACCGAAACAGGTGGAAATCTGAAAGTGCAAGGTCAGGACTATACGGCGGATGCATTAACACCTCCCAGCCAAACTCTCTTAATTTTTGCTGAGTGGCTAAAGATGTGCTAGGTTCTGTTGATTAATTCCGGCCGCTTTCTCTCAACTTCTTGCTTTAATCTCATCAGTTGTTCGCAGTAAAGTTCAGAATCGATGGTCCTGCCTGGTGGTAACAGCTCATAATGAATAATGCCCTTCCAATCCCACCACACACACAGCATCACCTTGTTGCGAGTTAACCCGGGTTTCGCCACAGTCTGTGAAGCCTGACCGGCCTTTGACCACGACCTTTTTCGCACGTTCTTGTCGTACGTGATCCACTTTTCATCACCAGTTATCAGCTTCTTCAAAAATGGTTCGGTTTCATTACGTCGTAATAAAGAATCACAAATGAGTACACGGTTCATTAGGTTTCTTTCAGTGAGCTCGTGAGGTACCCAAATGTCGAGCTTTTTTGTGTACCCAGTTTTTTTCAAATGCGCCAAAACTGTTTTGTGGTCAATTCCCAGTTCTTCAGCTACGTCGTAACTACTGACTTGCCGATCTTGCTCCACTTTTTCAAAAATGGCATCCATTTTATCTGTAATAGGGCGACCAGAGCGACGTGCATCTTTGACATCAAAATTTCCGGATTGAAAACGCTTAAACCAAATTTGTGCTACTCTCACAGACACTGCACTAGGTCCATAAACATCGCAAATTTTTGTCGCGGCTTGCGTTGCATTTTTACCTTTTTTGTAGTAAAATTTTAAAATGTATCGAATTTCTTCATTAGATTCACTCATCTTGGCGGTACGAAAAACAAATGAAAATCACACATTTTCCTAATTTGAATTTGGAATTATGTTCTTTAAAATTTAAACTTTCAATGATACCAAAACCAGCCAGATACAAATAGTATAGCCAAAGAGATTTTATTACAAGTTTATACATACTATAATGCGAAAAGACTTTTTCCCCAACCTAATACAAATACACTAGTTTTTGTTGTAGTCAAAAATACCTTTTTTTTTTGTTGACGGGGAGTGCAAATGCATTTACGCATCGTCCCTGCGGGGTGGTGCCAACCGCAGGGGATATGTGGGACTCGAGGTAAAGTTATTCCCTCCATACCCACTAAACATCCTCCCCGACCTGACCTCCAGTGCGCTGTTGCGGGATGGCTCGGGATCTGCGCACGTGAGCGTAACTACACCGAGACCGTCCCAACGCTACCCGTCTAGGCACTCCTTGTGCACCAATTGGTGGCCAGCAGCCCACAGAGGCTACCGACTAACGCCAGCCCCTGTGGGCCGCTGGCCGACGCCGGCCTTAAAGGCCGCCTCCTCACCGACGGCTGCTCAACCTGGCGCGTCCTCCTGACGAGGACATCGGGAGCAGCCGTCGGACCGCACCCAGGGGACTTCGGGCGCAGTAGTGGCCCTGAAAAGGGCCGTCCGGAACTAGCCGTGGTGGGAAAACAAAAACAACTCGACGATGGCCCGACTTGGAATGCCAAGCGGACACATTTGACATCAAAAGCCACACACCCGCCGAGAAAGTTTCCCCACCACGTTACCAGGGAGGCTTTCGGACGTGGACGCCACACTCGCATCGGAACCTACATTATCGGAATTATAAAATTTTCTCGTAAATAATATTTTATTTGGATAAATTAGTTTTCTCCGAACTTCTAAACATTCATTGGAACTAGACATCAATTCATAAACATTTTCACTTTTAGAAAAGTAATTTGTAATCAATCACTTTACGCGAGAATACGAGTATTTTTGTTATTTAAAACTTTTACCTGTAAATCCAAAGATATACGTTGCCCATTTTGTTTTCTAATGATTGATCGATTTCAGTCAAATTGTTAGCTATCTTTGGCTTGTCGGGGGATATCTCTCGGTTAACCTTCGGTCGACGATAGCTTAATCTTCGTACAGATATCAATTTGTAGGTAATAGAGTGAGCTAACGAACTGTCGATATCATCTATTGAAGATCGTGTGACCAACCACAATGTAGCAAAATGTCGATAGTTGTTGACTGATTCCTTTCTGCGACACTCACTCAATGTATATGTCGTGGGCCTATCATGTAGTGGGCAAATCGTAAAGTAGTGGATCATAAAAAACTCGTCGAGGAAACCATTTTATAACAATGGTAGTGGCCAGGAGTAAAACATAACCCTAAACCTACTGATCAGTAGGTTCAGGGTTATTTTTTTTTTCACCAATAGAGAGGACTGGTTTGTGGGAGCATCTATGGGCTAAGACATAATTGCGGCGTTCACGATTTGCCCAACTACACAATGGACCGACGACATATATAAAATGCTTTTTTTTTACAAAAACTTGGTGAGTAATGGTACTTATGAGACTGGGAATAGACACTCATGGTAGTTATATAAAAAATAAGATAGCGTAGTAAATAAATAACTTCTTAAAAAGAAGGACATAAAACACACGAAAAAAATCACGAACCATTTAAAGTTCACTGCGAAAATAGACGCTTTGGAACCAATATATCTTGGATTTTTTTGTGACAGAATCTAAATCTAGAGTTCATCATACGTACCTAGCAACGTATTTTTTGGGGATGTTAAATTGTATATCGTTCTATACTTGTATGGGGATTTAAAAACACGCCATGGACTAGTAGTTCGCTCATCGGAATTAGATCCAGAGGTCCATGGTTCGATCCCCGAGAGTACAAATTTGTACTCGGCTTAAATGGTCGTTGGGCTTGTTTGAAGATAGCTAACACATTATCTACCACTGTCTACCTGTCCCTGAACATCGGGTACACGCAATCATGATGCACAAAATATCGATGAATAATGCGATTTTACAATAATGCTATACACGTTACCACGAAAGATCGTCACTTCGTTGCACGTTAACGCGAAAGATCGTCACTTAGATACACCTTACCGCGAAAGATCGTCACTTCGATGCACGTTACCGCGAAAGATCGTCTCTTAGATACACCATACCGCGAAAGATCGTCACTTCGATGCACGTTACCGCGAAAGATCGTCACTTAGATACACCTTACTGCGAAAGGTCGTCACTTGGGTGCACATTACCGCGAAAGATCGTCACTTCATTGCACGCTACCGCGAAAGATCACTGGGAAAGAAAACACTAGACTTCGATTTTTTTCTCCTTATACCTACTACTAATTATACCCCATAACAACAGTGTCAACAGAATTATTGTGTTCCAGCAGTTAACGGTAAGATATCCAGTTCTTCTGTGGTTGAGGGTTCCGGGCGAAGCTCTCTTCCACGTTCAGCCATAACATCACTTAACATCAGGTGAGAAGAAACTTCCTCTAAAAGCATTAAAAAATCTAGTCGAGGGCTAGAGAGGTCTAGGCTACCTCCACCTTAAAGAAGAACACAGTCAAATATCACTACTTTTTAATGGTGTTGTATAGGGTTTTTCAACGAGAACTTTGTTTTTCAATATGATCACACCGGAACTACAAGTTTTAACATTTAGTTTTTTGTGATATCTGTAGTAGACGCTTGGGCAATTGTTACAATAAATTCTATGAATAGGGTGGATCATCATTGTCATTATAATTCATTGTTTTATTTTGATTTATAAAACAAAGTTCTTGTTGAAGAAGCCTTTATTTCTGTTTGTGAGTAAGGTCACCAGATCTCCACTAGGTAGGGAAAGGGACTATGCTTGTGAGTGACATATAGGGAGTGTCACGACAGTTTTACAAGCGTCTATAGGTAACAATGACCAGGCAGGACGTATCCTTGTCTGCCAACCCTATCACAAAAAAAAAGCTTTTTACAAATCAATGTCGACTTGTCTGCGATCGCTTTTAAGGTGGAACTTGTCCCCCAAGCAGCGGCAATTTGAGTCTATTACGTATGCTTGACACGCAGATAAGTAATAAATAGCGTAACAAAACGCTGATGACAAAAAACAAGATGAAAAACGTTTTATTGCGACATAAAAACTCCATTTTTACTTATATTGCAAGTTCCAATGAATGTGAAATTGGTGTTCGATGGGTGATTTAAATTCCTTATTACTGTCAGTGTGTTAAAGGTTAGATTTGGATAATGGTACTATATTGATTTCAATGTCATTCGGTTTTAAGCACCTGAGAACCTCCGCGTTGTCTTTCGGTGCGTTTGCAATAATTACCCCTTTTGAAGTAAATGTGAGACAACGATTTTTTCACCACGTACCTTTTTTTGAACTATCCGATATTTTGTTGCAGTTTCACAAATTATTATTTTTAATATGTATGTATACCTTTGTCCATCCGGAATTACCCCTTCCATGTATGTTCTGCGATTTTATTTCAATCTATTTGTCGATTGTAACAGTGTGAATAAGGGCCCTATCTCATTAGTTTAACATAGTGGCACAACCATTCCACCAACAAAATATATACAGGTTTATGAAGGATATCTCACCAGAGGGCCTAGACAGACAGAGACCAACTATATAACATTTCGATCAAACGAGTGACAATTTTTGACTACTACTCATATGGCACGGTCGCCATGGAGCTTTCTCAGTAATACGTCAGTTTCATACAATATACTCTTTTCGTTAAGCGTTTGTCCCTTGGCTAGGCCGTCTGGTACTGAGGGCCTAGACAAGTGATCAATTGAAAGCTCAATGGCGACCGTGTCAAATGAGTAGTAGTCAAAAATTTTAACACCGTCATTCTTTCGCGCTTTTGCCATCCTCTAGAATTCATTCCATAAAAATTGGATATTCCGGCAGGAATAAACTCTAGTGGATGGGGGGCTATTATCATTTCGTTCGATAGAAACGTTGTATTGTTTGCCACTTGGGTAGGCCCTCTGTAGTGTAACATTTTTCGTATAAAAAACCTAACTATTGTAGTTGCGTTAATAGCACAATTTGTATAGGAAGCGCGAATAGCGCCCCTAGCGGAAAGAAGCGCAAATCAAGTTTCCTATACAAATTGTTGAAAAAATACAGAATAACAAAACATAAAATACAGTCTCGTGTGCTTTTTGTGAACGATAAATTTTCTGTTTTCAAACTCATTACTCATATTTAGATTTAATAGCAGCAGTATATTAATTATGTTAACTGACAGTTCTGTTGGTTCTGACTATATGTAAATGTGACATACTAATCAGTCATTCAATCTTCAGCCGAAATATCTGATAAATGTACAATTGATAGCGTAATAAATGCCTCATAAAATCTCTCTACCTAATTAATAATTGGTATTGTAATAGTAATTGTTAAGGATTTTAGTTTGATTGTAATTGAATTAAAAGCGTTGAGTAACATTTAATTTTCCATCGAACGACTCATAAGGTATGCTAAAATCAAGGAAATGAAAACATAAGTATTGCATTAGCGAATATAGTACGCAGTGGAATTGTCTGTCGTTGCGGTTTGAATGTCAACATTTCCACCATATACTACACGAAGTTTCTCGTTACTGTTTGAATAATTAATGCTACGAATAGAGCCTCCTCCTTTTTTGATGTCGGTTAAAAAGAGTATTTTTATAAATAACGCGAGATGGCAAACAAGCTTGTGGCCCTCCTGGTGTTAAGTGGTTACCGTCACCTATAGACACTTAAAATATTAAGGGTGAATCACTTATCTCTGCAAGTGCGTTGCCATCCTAGAGATTAAGATGATATGCCTTCCATGCCCAGTAATTACACTGGCTACTTTCGATCTGAAACAAAGCGTTAGAAATAAGAAAGGCGGTGGTACCGTGGTACCTACCCAGATGACCCTACATATGGGACTACTACCCAGTAAATCATCGTCTTCAATTTAAATTTAAGATTACGACTGTAGATTTATCTTTATTGCACTTTAAAAATGTATAGAATTATTACACAAAAAAAACACTTTTCAAGAGCGAACTTATCCCTAAATGAGACCAATTCCACTCAGTCCAAGAAAAATATTGGTTTATTTCAACACTGCCGTGGTACGATTCCATGATGCTCGTCGTAGTGAAGTATTAAATAATGCTTCGCAAAAGCCACCTTTTTACCGCTTCTACCTCTAGAATCAGATTCAGAGGTCGAGAGCTGAGAATAAACTCCCAGAAAATCTGTCGCCATCAGCATTATTGTGTACCGACAAGTAACATTATGAGGCGAGAGGGGCTGGGGCCGATGCGTCGGCGCAGTAGACCCGCGCGCCCTTCACTTCAATTTTAAATGGTCGCGATCACACGTTCAGATTTTCGGGCTATCCTTTTGTTAATCGATTTATTTATTATATCAGTTACCTAAAATTACAGTCCGCTTATTTCACATCCAAGGATAGGATCCTATTATAGGCTCACTACAAGAATCAATAAGATTTAAAGTCGTAGCACACTTTTCAGCTCGACATGGGATCGCCTCTTTTTTACAATAAACGCTACGAAAAGACTGCTACGATATCGCTACGGACCGTAGCACATCGCCTCTTTTACATGTTAAAAAACCGCCTTCAAAACTAAAAACGGAGAAATTAAAATTTTGTTTATAAAAATCTTAATGTTCTTTGAGGTCAGTCCCAAATACAAGTGACAAGCTTTATTCCAAATGTTGAGGTTGGCATCGACAAAAAAACTATTAGATATTAAAATAAACAAAATTTAGAGTTTTGAAAGCGGTTTATTTTAATTTTTTCCTTCCTAGTGTTTTCAATAAAGAAATTTTCAGGAAACTATCTCGTGATCTTTTAGACAAACAAGGAATAAAACTATGACGATATCATTGACGTCATTTAAATAGACATTATTAGGGATAACCCAAAAACTACTCGTCAGGTGTCAATCAAATTTACCACCAGCTTCCAAAAGTTGAAAGAATCTTCAAAATCGGTACACCCAGTAAAGATTTATGTGGTAATAAACATAAAAAAAACCAGCCAAGTGCGAGTCGGACTCGCACACCGAGGGTTCCGCCGTACAAACGTAGCGGTTTACAATTTATGACGTATTAAATCAAATTCTGAGTTCACGGGATGTACCTTGTAGGTTTTGATTCCCTAGCGTGTGACGGAAATTCGTCTGAGGTGTCGGTATAAACTGCTGTATCTTTTGATCGCGTTAACTTAAAAGTTTGATTTTTTCACTGCTTAAAGGGACAATAGACCTAGGTATTTGGTATAAATTTCAATTTGATACCTTTATTCGTTCGTGAGAAATAAGGTAGTAAGTTTCATTTTATTAAAATATTTTTATTATAGTTGGGGAAAAAGTCTTTTCGCATTATAGTATGTATAAACTTGTAATAAAATCTCTTTGGCTATACTATTTGTATCTGGCTGGTTTTGGTATCAATGAAAGTTTAAATTTTAAAGAACATAATTCCAAATTCAAATTAGGAAAATATGTGATTTTCATTTGTTTTTCGTACCGCGAAGATGAGTGAATGTAATGAAGAAATTCGATACATTTTAAAATTTTACTACAAAAAAGGTAAAAATGCAACGCAAGCCGCGAAAAAAATTTGCGATGTTTATGGACCTAGTGCAGTGTCTGTGAGAGTAGCACAAATTTGGTTTAAGCGTTTTCAATCCGGAAATTTTGATGTCAAAGATGCACGTCGCTCTGGTCGCCCTATTACAGATAAAATGGATGCCATTTTTGAAAAAGTGGAGCAAGATCGGCATGTCAGTAGTTACGACGTAGCTGAAGAACTGGGAATTGACCACAAAACAGTTTTGGCGCATTTGAAAAAAACTGGGTACACAAAAAAGCTCGACATTTGGGTACCTCACGAGCTCACTGAAAGAAACCTAATGAACCGTGTACTCATTTGTGATTCTTTGTTACGACGTAATGAAACCGAACCATTTTTGAAGAAGCTGATAACTGGTGATGAAAAGTGGATCACGTACGACAAGAACGTGCGAAAAAGGTCGTGGTCAAAGGTCGGTCAGGCTTCACAAACTGTGGCGAAACCCGGGTTAACTCGCAACAAGGTGATGCTGTGTGTGTGGTGGGATTGGAAGGGCATTATTCATTATGAGCTGTTACCACCAGGCAGGACCATCGATTCTGAACTCTACTGCGAACAACTGATGAAATTAAAGCAAGAAGTTGAGAGAAAGCGGCCGGAATTAATCAACAGAAGGGGTGTGGTTTTTCATCATGATAACGCTAGACCTCACACATCTTTAGCCACTCAGCAAAAATTAAGAGAGTTTGGCTGGGAGGGTTAATGCATCCGCATTTCCACCTGTTTCGGTCTCTTCAGAATTCTTTAGGCAATGTCAGGTTAACATTACGAGGACTGCCAAAACCATTTGTCGCGGTATTTTGACCAGAAGTCCCAAAATTTCTATAGCAATGGGATCATGTCGCTACCTACAAGATGGCAAAAAGTTATCGAACAAAATGGTACCTACATACTTTAGTTAAATGTAAATAAACTATATTAAAAAATGTTTTGAATTTTCTTAAAAAATGCGAAGAAACTTTTTCCCCAACCTATTATTATATAACTAAAAAAATGTGATTTTCGCAATTTTTCCTATATTTGCATTATATGACAATGCTTCATGCCAAATTTCAAGATTCTGAGTTTACGGGAAGTATCCTGTAGGTTTTGATTCCTTTGCGAGTGTCGGAAATTTGTTGAAAATATCGACATAATCGGCTGTATCTTTTGATTGGCTTGGCTTAGAAGTTTGATATTTTCACAGCTTAAAGGGACAATAGACCTAGGTATTTGGTATAAATTTCAATTTGATACCTTTATTCGTTCGTGAGAAATAAGGTAGTAAGTTTCATTTTATTAAAATATTTTTATTATATTATATAACTAAAAAAATGTGATTTTCGCAATTTTTCCTATATTTGCATTATATGACAATGCTTCATGCCAAATTTCAAGATTCTGAGTTTACGGGAAGTATCCTGTAGGTTTTGATTCCTTTGCGAGTGTCGGAAATTTGTTGAAAATATCGACATAATCGGCTGTATCTTTTGATTGGCTTGGCTTAGAAGTTTGATATTTTCACAGCTTAAAGGGACAATAGACTCGAGTATTTCATGTGAATTTCAGCTTGATACGTCCACGTGTTCTTGAGATAAAGGGTCTTGACAGACAGACAGACAGACAGACAGACGGACGACAAAGTGATCCTATAAGGGTTCCGTTTTTTCCTTTTGAGGTACGGAACCCTAAAAATAAGTCGGTTAGAAAAAATACAGTCGAATTGAGAACATTCTTATTATTGAAGACGTTTAAAAAAAGAGGCGATACGTTTCCGAGCTGATAAGTGTACTACCTTTAAGCTACTCCTTCGGAGGTTGAGGGTTGAAGGTCGCTTCCACTTTCGATCTTATCATTTACCAGGTAAGATAAAAATCAAGAGTATCTTTGTCATGGGATTAAAAAGGCAATCATTATTATGGACAACTGTTTGTGTAACGAACATGAAACTCCCATATTTACATACTATAACGGCCGGTTGCACCAAGTGTTATGTTTTACAATTTTACGAAGAGTAACGTATTTCAACTTAATTCATAGGAACGGGTTGTTCAATTTTTAAACTAATGTGCATTTTTATATATAACTTAGTGCAACCGGTCGTAAACATGAGAACCTAATGTAAATAATGTTACTATTAAATAAAAATAAAATATAGACATAAATATCTTGCCTATATCTTATATAAGATACAGTAAAACAGTCCTACAAATATAATTTAAATTTCAAACACTATTATTCACATAATCGATAAAACAATTCTGCTGATAACGAAAAAAGTTTACTCAAACGTTGGTAAGCAAATATTATCAGACGGAGCGAGGTGTCATCACTGTCAGGCTTTTCGCTATCCCATTTTTCCCTTTCCCGATTTGCAGCCGTCACTCGCAGGTGGACCCGTCGGTCATTAGGAGGTCCGGCGCGCCGAAATAAACAAGACTCTTTTAATCAACACCAACGACGCAATCCAATTATACACCCATACTAAACAACCCCCCTTCCCTTATAGGCTTTTACCCATCATTATAATTACCAAACACAACAGATAAAAGTCCAACGAAATCTTCAAAAGAACGTGTATCGACAACAAAAGAAAAAACTTTTTCTTCCTCTCATTATTCATAATAGCATTACAGGAGAGATTCCCCGAAATGGGACGGAAAATCATTTTGATGCGCAAATAATTGCAAGTCGCCCGTGAAATTCTTAAAGCGGATCGTCGGTTTGCAATTACGAGGACGCCTAAGTTTCGTTGTTGGATTCGCTATTGCGAACGTCATAATTGGTGACGTGAGTCGACGTAATGCTGTGAATTGTGGAAGCGAGGGAGTGCGTCGATCGATAGCTCACTAATGAGCCGTTACGGTGGGTTTCGACATGTGTGAATCCGGCGATGAGCTACGGGTGGCAGCGGTTCCGGCGCTCGTTCGAAATTGATACAGCCAGTTATGTCCAAAAATTAATCCTATTTCATTATCCAGTAACATCAAATACGCACTTACGGACTGCCGCAGCGCTGATTTCGCTGGATTTAATCACTATAAATCCGCATTATGGCCATTTGTACTCAAATTAATTAGAAAGAGATTATGATGAGTACCGTATGCTTGTTTGCTACCAATGTGGTATTAAAAAAGGTAGTCGTCTCGTTTTAGTTAATGTGCTAATGGAACTGCTTATTGAAGTAACGTTTGGTGTGCAATTTTAAAATAACTGTTAATAGTACTTTTATGTTATATAAGCATAATGCGTACAAGATTATCCCGAAACCAAGAAAGATTGTGTTCTTGTTTGAGATATTAGACACGCAGAAATGTAATGTAACCATATATTGCACTTACATTGTTAATAATTTACGTATAACAGGTGCGGTAAAATCAAATTTAGACACTATATTATATAGAACAATAAACCGCTCTATCAAAATGGGTACCCTTGAAAAGGACGCTCAAATAAAGTAATAATTTAATCTTTACTATGAAACAAGAGCCATCCAATCCGCGCGCTTGTAAATAACGGGTTCAAAACATTAAGAATATTCTATTGTTACTGACTTTATGCTCTATTCACCAAAATACCTTTTCGTCCTAACCATGTGTAACAATGTTAATGGTAACAATGCTTTTGTGTCGTAACCTCCAGTACCTTAATACCCGTCGGGTTTAATACTTATTGCCTTTTAAATGCTCGAGCAACATTGCTTACGTGCCAATTATCTGCCCATTGTGTTTGGCCCGAAAACATTTTGGATTATAAAATTAATTGCCCTCCACATTTTCATAGTTAATTTATATTCCATTCAGATACGTGTGTGTAACAATAGCCGCAATTGAAACCGTTTCTAGTCACGAATTCACGGGATTCGGAGTCACTTATCAGAGTGTGTTTTCATTGAGGCCCGCCGTTGTTCCGGGTTTATCGGCCGATCGGGGCGATATTTCTCGGGCGGGTGGACGGGCGCGTCTGCAGCTCCCTCGGCCGACGGAGCATTACTCAGCTCCTATCTGATGTCGTCTGCTAATTGACTAGAAATACAGATAAACGCTATTTTTATTTCACCATAAATCTTGCGAAATGCGTGATTTGCAGATCGGTGATTTTTAAACGTAGTTATGAAAGAAGCTTGATCTGGTTTTAATACTAGCTTTAATGTTAGTTATATTTATTAATTATTATTCTCTTAATCCTCTATTGATTGCGTTTAACTGTGAACAAAGAAGGGGGGTTAAAATAAAAGAGCAAATTCCAAAGGCAAATTTTTTTATTCGTGGTCCAACGTATACTCAATGAACGGACCCTTTCAATGTAAAATTTCGCATTATATTTAATTATATTACAATATTTACAAACGGATACACAATAATTGAACAACAAGGGCGGTTAACTACCCGCGAAAAAAGCGAGAGCGGTCATAGTAAGGGCAAGATGCGGTGGGGCAAAGGCGTCGCGTAAGAGTGCGCTCGCGCCGGCCGCCGCCCGCGCACGCGCACTGCCGCCCGCCTCACCACGGCACGCCGCGCCTGCGCTCGCAGCGCTCGCCAAACTACGCCCACGCACTTTCAAAGGTGATATACAAAAGTTCTCCTCCGCAAAATCTGGTGTCAATGCAAGGGGATTGGCGAGAGGATCGCGACCGCATTCGCACGGCAGATGGTTCCCACTTATCACTATATTCTCTACCTCCAACTCAACAGCCTCGGGTGACTCCAACATATGGTTGCCGGTCAATTTGAAAGTCGTAATGCTGTTATTTTGCACCAATGCTAGTTCCTCGACGCCGTCGATTTTATTATTGCATATTTCCAATATGTCGACTCTTTGGAGACCATCAAATGCACCGACTCGGATAACGCCAAGATCTGATTCGCGCAATGCTAGTTTACCGACACGGGTTAAACCTCTGAATGTATCTTGAACTAGCGCTGGTAAATCCATATACGCGAGTTCTAATGTTCCGATTCCTTCGAGTCCAGCGAACGCTTGTGGTTCAATTGATCTAATTCCGGAAGGAAGCTCTATTTGAACGACGTCATTCAATCCGGAAAATGCGTGTGCCAATATTCTTTTTATAGGGTTATTTCGTAGAGATATAAGTTTAATAAAATTGGTTCCAGCGAAGGCATATCCTTCAATCTGCGCTATTCTGTTATGACTGAGTACTATGGAGGTGATGTTCTGAAGAGCGGCGAAAGCGAACGCATCTACGGTCGCCAAAGGCGTATGCTGTATATAGAGTTCGCGAAGTCTCGGAAGGCCTCGAAAAGCGAAGGGGCGAATCCGAGTTAGATTACAGGCGTCGAGAGCGAGACGACGAAGTTGCCGAAGATGGGCGAAGGCGTCGGAGCGAAGCACGCGAAGGTCGGCGCGCGACAGAGACAGCTGCATCACCGTGGGGCTCAGAGCAGACGGTACTCCGCGCAACGTTGCACTGTTGCATACAACCTGCAACAAGCATTAGTTACGTCAATATAACAATAAGTTGAGACGGAAACTTGCTTGTACATGGTAGTATTGATAAAACAGTCTTTGACTTAAAACTTTCACATTCTAGACTGTTATTAAAGGCGGGAATTTCCGGAGTAGCCCGTCCAAGTACTGTTTTAAAGCAAAACTAGAATATATGAAGAACGAGAAACAACATTCAGTAGAACTTATTTTCTAATATTAAACTTAAACAGACCAGATTTACTCCACCTACATTCAGCCTATAAACGATTGTAATAAAGGTAGTATTAAGTCCTTGATTGCGGTCTTCTGTAAAGTGGAGGTAACTTGTCCGAGGCTACAGTTTAGAGCGGCAAATCCGTTACGCCCCACCTGTCTTGAAATTAATTAATATATCCTCCATAAATCCATCGTCAGACACTTCATACATAACAAGCAACAAAATTTCTTACTATTATTATAGGTAAAATATACTTTACATACAAAACTATAATAATATGATGAAAAAAATGGAAATAAAATATTTTAAAGTATTTTGGACCGATAATAATTGGTTGTAAGTGATCAGTGAATATTGTTATTTATGGGGATATATTGCAACTGGTATCCTGTACATATTGCAAGTGTTTATAGAATATGTCACACGAAGTGACTGGCATCCTAAAAACGGCTCGTACTCGTTTACATGTCAGTGTATTTGTAAGAAATGTTTAAGCTGAGTTGGTTACAAATATTTTCTTAAGTCAGGTCACTCTATATAACACACTCTGGAGGAGTCATTATTATATACCAAATGACGTGGGATGCATAAATTAGCTGGGGAAATTTATACACATGTTCGCTAAAAATATATTTATACACAACAATTCAAAATACATATGTGACTATAATTATGTAGTAGCAATATAATATTGTATCGATATCATCATAGCAGCCTTTATAATTCGACTTACTGCTGGCACACAAGGCCTCTCCTTGTCATTGAAGGAGGTTTAGGCAGTAGTCCACCAGGCTCACCCAATGTATATTGGTGGACGGAGAATAAAGTTATCAATACCCCTTTGCCAATCCACTAGTAGCCTTCTACGACTCTCATTATAGGATATGGGGTGATGCTATTCTACTCTACTGGCATCACATGGCTAATTATATACATACTCGTATTTTAAGCATGTAGGTGTTTAGATCACTGAATTAGTGATCACACACATTGTCGTAAGGTATTTATTTTACAATAGATATTAGATATTCAATCACAAATAATAAGTAGAAAAATGAGTAAAATACAAAACTGATACCGACATAGAATACAGAGATCAGTTCAATAAATCTTTTCCGCGAAGCCCTAATAATTGATGTATTTGTTTTGTAACAATACCAAACACGAATCCCCCAAAAATTATCAGTTTTGCAACGTCACGGAACGCGATTGGCTGTTTGTTCTGTCAATAAAATTAATCCTTCCCGAAATATCCACGGCGAGGCACACGGGCACAGCCATATTTTGATTGAATTGTTCCAAACTTAAGCTTCACAAATAATCGGCCAAAACAAATATCAATTTCAAACAATACATAAGCATACGTATACAGCGTTGATGTCGGCTACAATCCAATTTGGTATCCGATTGACATATTAAACGAATGGTTATGCATTCCGACGTTTAATCTATTTAATTGGCCGTTTCGAAATGATATAATTTACTTTTGATTAAAATTACGATCCTCATCAAAACAAAACGATACCCCACGGGCCCGCCGGACAGCTAAACTTTGAATTCTAATAATTTATCAATTAAGCAAATTCAACTGATTATAATTGCAAAAGGTATTTCTATAAAGTGTATTTTCTGCTCAATTAACTAAAATTAAAGTAGAGGTTGAAATAATTTCATTTTACGCTGAAATATTTCTGTTTTAATGTGAAACATTTTTAATTTGACTTGTATGCATGGCAAATATGGTTATAATTTATGAGAAAAATTTTAAATATCAAAGTAAAGATGCCATGTGGAATAAAATACATGCTATAGAAAATATGAAAATAATATCTGAAAGAATATTGTAGTATTAATTTGGTTGTCTGTCGTTTAATTTATTAAATAGATTTTGTATCTGTACCTATCTATTTAAAATAAGCCGTAAATCTTGTTTAAAAAAATTATTTATGTAATTTAACATAATTAATTTCGTATCTAAATAAGGTAAAAAAAAAAATTTTTGCTTTTAATATTACGTTGATTTTGTACGAGCACAGTAAGAAATCAGACACTGTTACAATAAGCGCTTTCATCCCACTCGCATTTAAATTAGTTACAAAGAACACTATGAACCTAGATTAGCCCGGAATAATCTGCTTAGGTAAATATACAAAGTAGTCTCTCCCCTGTGTGTTTGGTAAACAACATACCTAGGTACCGTACAACAGTAACGTGACGAGGTTAACGTAATTTTGATGTGGTATTATCAAAAGCTAAAGAATACGTTGTTCCCAGCAATTTTAATTTACATGAACATTCTTCTTGAATTCCTTTATGAATCTCATCCCCGGTTGTTGAGATCTTCGGAGAACTTGAGTTTGAGGATTCCTAAACATTCCACCGCTTTTCTTGGCAAATCTTTTTCGGTGCAGTCGGCAGGTTTATAGAATCCTTTGCCAATAACAATGGAAAGCACAATCGTTGCACACATTCAAAAGATTAGTTAAGGATTACTGTCTGTCATTGTAATGTAAGTCCATATGTATATGTTAAGTACTTTCCCTGTATAGTAAGCGTCGGTGTCGTAGTGCGTAAGAGCGTCGTCTCCTACCCGGGAGGCACTGGTTCGAACCCCGCCACGTACCAATGTGTTTTCAAATTTTGAATTCATATGTACGTTTAATCGACGCTTTTACGGTGAAGGAAAACATCGTGAGGAAACCTGCATACACCTAAGAAGAAATTCTTAGGGTGTGTGTGAAGTCGACCAATCCGCACTTGACCAGCGTGGTTGACTAAGGCCTAATCGCCCCTAATGTGGGGTAGGCTCGGGCCCCTTGGTGGGGACATTATATGAGCTGTTGATGATGATGTTGATGATTGTGTACTTATATGTTATATTATGTAGGATATTATTTATTTATTTGTTGCAAGTCACAAGTTGAAAACATTATTATTAGTAAGAGTAAGTAATGCCCTCTTGTCATATTATTTAAGTTTTACTTGTTTTACTAGTAGTAGTACTAAGTTATAATTAGTTAATTGATACACCGTCAACCCCTTTATTGTTCTACTTACTATTCCTTTCCATCCAAAGGTTGCCTTGAAGTAGTCGCTTTTTAGTGATAATGCCCATTTCACAATTTATTCATTAAAATATCTCTGTATTATCTACTTAATTTTGGTACAATAAAGCTTATTCATTCGTTCACATTTTATATTTTATAATAATTGCCTAGGAGTTCCAAATTATCATAATTATTATTAAATTGAGCTCTAAATTCTAATTCTAAGTTTGTTATACGCGAAAGGTAGAGTGGAATCACTTGTGTGCATAAGTTGGCGAAGCCATTCATTACAAGGGCAAGTAACTGAAGCTTCAAAACTTAACTGCTTATTGCCATTCGTATTTCTATTACCTATTTACGTCACAGAATTTGGTTTAATGAGTGGTTCCCTTAAGAATTATATACTATAATCCACTTAGGACCAAATATATTTACTGTAAGGATAACTTATACTTGCCTTATTTATGACCTAAGTTTGAAACTTATTTGTATAATATGGCAATGTACTTAAAAACCATCATGCTATATATATTGATGATTTTGCTTGAAAAAACTATAGTCGATCGAATGATCAAGAAAAAGAAATTGATTAAACCTCTAATTGTACAGACAACTGGCCACGTGATGCCGACAGAGTAGAATAGCATCACCCCATATCCTCCAATGGGTGTCGTAGAAGGCGACTAACGGATCAGCAAAGTGGTATTGATCACCTTATACTCCGTCCACCAATCCGCATTGGGCAAGTGTGGTGGACTACTGCCTAAACCTCCTTCAATAGCAGGGAGAGGCCTTGTGTCCCAGCAGTGGGTCGAATTATAAAGGCTGCTTTGATGATGTACAGACAACAGCATGTCGGGAACTGTCAAAGGGCAGTGAACCGATCTGGCATATCTACCAAAATGGCAGCGCAATTTGATTTGTTTTTTCGAAATCGCGGCGCTCGATGAAAGTGGTGTATGGGTAGAGGACACATGTCAAGTAACAGAGTGCCACGTTACCGAGATGTTTGGAGGTAAAGATCGACATGAGTTCAACGACAATAATTAAAAATATACTTGTTACGTATCTATGGGCGTCAGACTGCATCCAAATAATCATTCATTGAATATATTTGGTACAGTGAAGTGTTATTTCTATACGCTAACAGGTACAATTTATTATTCTGTGATTCTAATAATAATAATCAACCTGGGAACGATTATTTGAATACAATCAGGCGCCTATAGACACGAAATAAGTCTATTTTATTATTCTAAGTTGTACTTATATTAATCTTTACCTCCAAACATCTCGGTAACGTGATATTTTGGGGTATCATGTTACTGACATTTTTTGTTTGTCTATGTGTCCTCTACCCATACACACTACTTTTATCGTGCGGCGCGATTTCAAAAAAATCATAATGGCGGCGGTGGGTCTATATGCCAGCTTCCATACAAAAAAGTTCGAACCCCTTATCCCTTTCGATTTTGCACTTTACATCAAAGAAAAAGGTTGCCAGCCTGTCGCCTTCAAAAAAGGAACATCAAAGGAACTAAGTTAGATAAGAACAAAATGTATGGATTGACTTAAGCCGTCGTTAAATTACGTGGCCAATCGCAGCTCTAGGTAAGTTGGTAGCGCAAGCTTAGACGCTGTAGATAACCAATCAATATGACCGATGATGACGAATTTCGATATCTTACGATTGCCACTTGGCTCAGCTCGGATAGTTACACTCTATATTACTCAGCAGTACATTTCCATTATACCGTACGACGCCGCCCGTCGTGGTGGAGTTGTCAACGCTACCTACACATCAAGCGGTTTTGGTTTGAGTCCCGGTAGTGGCAAATGTTTATGTGATGAACACTCACGAGTCATGGTGGGTTATTTGTAAAACACCAACAACCTTCAAACCATTTTAAGATCTCAACAAACAACTTTTACTACAGAAACAACTCTGAAATCTTGAAAAAAAAACAGGTGTTCCATACAAAAGTGCAACATTTACGAACCACAGTGAATGAAACAGATATTTCTTTTGTGATGAGTTTTTGATGATGAGATCTTCAAATTGGTATTTTACAAATAACCCTGTATATTTATTTATGTTTATATCTTAATATATATAAATTATGTGTCACGTTGTTTGTCCGCGATGGACTCCTAAACTACTTAACCGATTTTATTCAAATTTGTACACCGTGTGCATTTTGATCCGACTTGAAAGATAGGATAGTTTTTATCTTGATAAGTAGTCATATTTTTTTTACTGCAGATACAATGTTATAGGTCAGTAGTATGAAATTACCACAGCAACGCGTGCTTGGGACAGCTAGTGTTTATATAGTTTATAAAACAAATACAAAGTATTTGTACTTTTTCTTATTTAAAGTAAATACATGGTTGTAAGGGTATTTGGTTGTAATGTTTAGCCATGTGATGCTAGAAGAGTAGAATAGCATTACCCCATATCCTGTAATGGGTGTGGTAGAAGGCGACTAATGTATCAGCAAAGGGGTATTGATCACCTGATACTCCGTCCACCAATCCGCATTGGGCAAGCGTGGTGGACTACTGCCTAAACCTCCTTCGATGACAAGGAGAGGCCTTGTGTCCCAGAAGTGAGTCGAATTATAAAGGCTGATATGATGAATTATTTTTATGACCTCGTATTCCGTTCACCAATCAGCATTGGGCAAGCGTGGTAGACTTTTACCTAAAAATCCTTCGAGGAGAGGCCTTGTCCCAACAGTGGGTCAAATTATACCTAAAGGCTATTATGGTATATTGGTTTAAGCAGAATAAAATTCAAAGTAATCAAGAAAACAAACTTTATCTGCTACCTATAACACAGTCAAATATCCTCTGAGGTCTGTTTAAGTATCTAATCTACAGAGGGTCTTTAATAGCCCCACGCGACGAATGGTGGCGAAGTAGCTGATAAATGCGACGAGCCGAGGGTTGGCAAGAACCTAACATGTCCTTTCGAACAGTGTGCGTTCCCCCAGCAAAATGTTGTCAAAAACAGTCATTTAAATTATGTAGGTAATTAGTTGCCGAGCTTCTGAATTTGTTGCAAACTATCTTAAATTAGTTGCACTTATAGTTTTTTAGTTATTTAACAAAAACATTTTCTGCTGGGGGAACGTTACCGCAGCAAAACATTTTCTTTTTTAATGGGAATATTGAAATAAATATTAGCTATATAATTAGTAGTCTAGGCGGGGTAAATGTTGCGACTTATTTGGTGTTTGTTCTTTCTTCGGCTGCGAAGTTATTCAAGATTCTGCTGGGGTAACGTTTGTGATTTTGCTGGATCTCCACAACGGTTAAGCGGATTCTTATCATCTTTTGTACATGACTACATAAGAATTTGTTTAATTAGTTGCGCTATAAAAAACACCTTTTTAATGCACCGTTCAAAGGTGATTTAATTAAATACAAAAACACTTCAATAGGTCCTAGCTCTTTGAAATAGAGCTTTAAAGATTTGCTTTAAACTTTATTTTGTAGCTTGTAACTGCCTTCAAATGTTTGTGAAGTTTCATTAGTATCCTGTTAGTAATTAAGAAATTATGATGAAATTAATTTCTCCACATTCACGGTCGCAATGCGCGCGGCGTTTTTTGGCCACTGTTAAACCTGTATGTGGATATATAAACCTAATGTTATATCAACAAAAAATTTCAGCGTAGTACATACAATATATAACGAGATAATAAAATAAAAGTCATTAGGAAGGGCAAGATCGCGGTAACCCGACCGTGTTTAGGTGGTGACAAAAAAGCGACCGCGTAGTACATTTAGGCTATCTTCGAAAATATGCAGGATAGTGTTACAAGTTTAGTACAGATGTGTACATAAGTGTTAAAAAAACTAAATGTTTTCATCAATAATTTTTATTGACCAGTAATAATAATTTCGATTAAACGAGTTGATTTCATATTCAATAAATAAATATGAAATTCTTACATTTCTTTACTAGGTACGAGCATGTGGAAATAAATACCTGGTAATAATTAGGTACGCAATTTGAGGTAAAATATTGGCTTTTAAGCAATAAGTATGTAAATTAAGTAATACATTTAGTTTTTAAGTCTTACACATCTCTAATATATGCACTATGCTCTATGTAGGCACAATGTCAGCTAGGTGCCTAACAAAATGTAGGTACTAATAATAATATTGCAACTATTTTTGTAAACACATTATGCAACTTTATAGCACAGTCTATAGAAGTCTTACAGTCGTCCGACGAGCGCGTCTAGACAGGACAATCGAGAGGGGGTTGCGGGACGGGTGGGGCGCAACGGCGCCCCCGAACTGCTTACACTCGTTTGGGAGATGTTGGCCAAGGGTGTCGCTAAAAAAAACATACCAACTGAATTGAGAACCTCCTCCTTTTTGAAGTCGGTTAAAAATATTTAAAAAATGGTCCATACTACATGTACTATAAGAGACTGCATGTCATCATCTAGTTTAGGTAACAATATTAAATTTCATCAGTTTCCAGGCACAGAAGAAAGGTAATTCCAAGAATATTTTATTTTAACTTGCCGTAAATCTGATAAACGCGAAATGGCGGACTTTTGGCGAAAACATTAATCACGCATAATTATTAAGCGTAGGTACTATCTTTTTACAGGGTTTAATTCAATTTGCAATACATGTGTATGTTCGGGCCAAACCTTGCAACTGAACTTTTTCTACATATAATAATACCTTTGAACTTTGATTAAAGAAAAAAACCCTTTTTTGCTTTAATCTAAGCATTTGAATAAAAAAAATCGAATGTTTCTAATTTATGAATTTAACATCTATTTCGAGATTCAATATGGCGGACGCGATTTTTTAAATTTAATATAAATATCAATATGAGTATCGTTTTCGTGATTTTCAGGGGTCTCAATTCTGAATACAACATTTATTTCGAGATCCAAGATGGCGGACGCGACTTTTTGATATGATATCAATATGGGTATCAATTACGCAATTTTCGGGGGTCCCGATTCCAAACTACTCAAAACAAAATAAGGGCCATCTACATTTTGAATGTTTTTTTAAACCAAGCCTAATGTTTCCTGTTTTTGTGTCATAAATCTTTTAAAGTGTGTTATTTTATATTAAATTGATAAAGAATTAAAAAAAAAATTAGAGATTATTCATACAAACATTAAACAAGAGTTATGTTTATTTATTTTACAAATTTACGGGTGGCCCTTATTTTGTTATAAGTAGTATATTATGTCAAGATCTAGATTGCGGAAGAGACTTTTTTACAGAGTCTATATTTTCGGGATTTTTGGGTCCCTATTACGAATACAACACACAAGAGATAACCAAGATAGTGAACGCGGCTTTTTAATATAACATAAACGTTACCCATGTCAACAAAATGTTAAAAAGTCGCGTCTGCCATCTTGGATCTCGAAATAGATGTTGTATTTGGAATCGGAACCCCCAAATAACCACGAAGATGACATCCATATTTATATAATAAGTGAAAAAGTAGCATCCGTCATTTTGGATCTAAAATTGATGTTGTACTCGAAATCAGGAACCCCGAAAACGTTTAAAACGATAAGTTTAATAGGTACGTCTGCCATCCTGGGTCTTGAAAGAGTTGTTGTATTTTGTTGTTATTTGTAGTAAGTTGATGTTTTGTTCGGAATCAGGGCCCCCGAGAATTATACCCATATTGATATTAAGTTAAAAAATTGCGTCCGTCGTCTTAGATCTTGAAAGAGTTGTTGTATTTGAAATCGGGACCCCCGAAAGTAATACTTAACCATATTGATATTAAGTTAAAAAGTCGCGTCTGCCATCTTGGATCTTGAAAGAATTGTTGTATTTGATATCGGGATCCCCCGAAAACCAAGACAGTGATACCCATGTTGACATTAAGTTAAATAGTGTCGTCCGCCATCTTGTATCTCAAAATAAATGTGATGTTCGGAATCGAGGACCCCCATAAACCGCGAAAATGGTACCCATATCGATTTTGTATTAAACTCGTGTCTGTCATCTTGGATCTCAAAATAGATGTTGTATTCGGAATCGGGAGCCCCGAAAACCATGAAAACGATACCCATATTGACATTCTGAAAAAAATGTCACGTCCGCCATCTTGGATCTTGAAATAGATGCTGTATTTGGAATTGGGACGCCAGAAAACTACGAAAATGATTCCTATATTAAAAAGTCACGTCTGCTATCTTGGATCTCGTCATTACAAACGTCTGTCATTTTGCATAACAGATTTACATCAACATAAAAAAAAACAACAAAACTATTTTGTCTTTTTACATTTTATTCCTTATACCCTTACATAAATGTTTCACCACACCAACAAGCAAAATCAAATTTAGAATATTGCCCTCAATAGAATTAATCCACGCTAAGTAGGTACACACACAGACACATTGAATAATTCTCAAGTACTTGATATATATTTTCAAAAATAGAAAGCGCACGCGCACACGCACTCTACAAGACGAATTACTGACTAAGGTTCAAGTTTATTGTGCTATGCAAATAATGAAGTACCCCTGTGCGCACCCCTCCTGCGTCCCATCCCACTTAAGGACGTGTTATCGACGATTCTTGGTTTCTGCAATTGTACATATAATAGAGACCTCAGATAGAGACTAATTTATTCTAAGTAGTAAAGTAGCCGAAACCGAAAGATAATAATATGATATGGTAGATAGTTTTATTATTGTTATGTATTTAACAACCATGTACGCGTCTGTACCGAACTTATGAGGTGTATTATACTAAACATTTTAGAAGATAGCCTAAATGTACTACGCGGTCGCTTTTTTGTCACCACCTAAACACGGTCGGGTTACCGCGATCTTGCCCTTCCTAATGACTTTTATTTTATTATCTCGTTATATATTGTATGTACTACGCTGAAATTTTACAGGTATAAAACTGAACTAAGCAACTGATTGTTGATATAACATTAGGTTTATATATCCACATACAGGTTTAACAGTGGCCAAAAAACGCCGCGCGCATTGCGACCGTGAATGTGGGGAAATTAATTTCATCATAATTTCTTAATTACTAACAGGATACTAATGAAATTTCACAAACATTTGAAGGCAGTTACAAGCTACAAAATAAAGTTTAAAGCAAATCTTTAAAGCTCTATTTCAAAGAGCTAGGACCTATTGAAGTGTTTTTGTATTTAATTAAATAACCTTTGAACGGTGCATTAAAAAGGTGTTTTTTATAGCGCAACTAATTAAACAAATTCTTATGTAGTCATGTACAAAAGATGATAAGAATCCGCTTAACCGTTTTGGAAATCCAGCAAAATCACAAACGTTACCCCAGCAGAATCTTGAATAACTTCGCAGCCGAAGAAAGAACAAACACCAAATAAGTCGCAACATTTACCCCGCCTAGACTACTAATTATATAGCTAATATTTATTTCAATATTCCCATTAAAAAAGAAAATGTTTTGCTGCGGTAACGTTCCCCCAGCAGAAAATGTTTTTGTTAAATAACTAAAAAACTATAAGTGCAACTAATTTAAGATAGTTTGCAACAAATTCAGAAGCTCGGCAACTAATTACCTACATAATTTAAATGACTGTTTTTGACAACATTTTGCTGGGGGAACGCACACTTTCGAACATATAGGCAGACTATTAATATGGGTGGCATTTTAAATCGGTATCCCCAATTGGGCTTTATAAACGTGTAGCTAGGAGAAGCATCAAAGCTGTTCCGACCAATTTTATTGTAAATAGTTAATCTGTTAATGTTTGTATGTCTTTATTATAATTGTTCGAGACCGATTTTATTTGTAGACATTCAATTTGTTATGAGAAATAAATATGTTTGATACCGATATTTTAAGGTGGCACTGATAAGGTCGGCCGCACTAGCTAAGCAAAATCTATACTTTCAAATAATGAACTAAATAGGAAGAAATAAAAGTCGGTAGTAGCTATTTATGAGTGAACGCGCTAAACTTTTGTTATCGGATTTTCTAAGAAATTCTGCTAAGAGTTTGTACGTGTAATCCATTGTGGTTGAAACTAATAGTAAATCTTTGTTTTTATATAGGTAACGTTGACTAAAGTGCGAAGTCGTGGCTATGTCTGTCAAATTATGTGGTCGACCATTTCATGAAATTATTGCAACTTTTGATGATTATGTCAATCCAAGTTTGGCCATAACATCATTAATATGAAGATTCCACTAAATGGATTAGGTTAGGTTAGAACTGACTGCTTAATCTCTGATGTGACGAAAGGAAACCACAGGCAAACTATACACGTGAAGAGGTCAATGATCAAGGATGAACCCATGATAGGGACTGGATTAAGGGCAACTGTTTCACAGCCTTGTCATAACGGAAGGGGAAGATTTTAGTTGGTAATCTCGGCCTATTCCTTCTTGGCTGAGGAGACCCACATAACCTTACGCCATCTCATAATAGCGTAGGTAAACAGCATTTGTGACTATTGGTAAAAATACAATGAATTAAGGTCGTTCACACTTGTCAACTCGAAAAAAGAAAGCCCTCTTTTTATTATGAACGTAACGGAACAGCGACTACCAACAGGCTGCAGACTGTAGCGCATCGCCTTTTTTTCTAAATAAAAAAGATACGAATCCGAGCTAATAAGTGTGCTAAGACCTTAATTCTGATTGAAAAAATAGCGCGCTAGAGCGCTAAGCTGACGCCGCGCTATGACGCCGAAATGTGTTGACCACGGTGGTAATATACCGTCAAACAGAAAATAGAATACGCATTCTCTTTAACAAAGCCTTGAAGGTGGTTAATTTCTGAAATTGTCGTTACGTTATGGAATGAACAATTCTAAGATTCGATCACGAGAAATACGTACATCAAATTAAAGTATCTACCTACTAAAAAGTATTTGTAATTTAAATGAATGTAAGTATTTTAGATAGGAGTACATCTAACAAACGTGTCATCACACAGCGGGACCCCCTGTCGTAATGATCAGTGGGTAATTCAGTATCGAGCAATTAAAATAACGTGAAAAAACGTTTAAAACCATATTACATGCGTAGCGAAATGCACGGAATTCGTTTTCGCTATAGATCGACAGATTTATTTCATGTCTACATAATCAAGCCGGAGGTGACGGGCGAATATAATCAAACCGAAATTAACGAGTCCTTTTATATTTAAAAAAATAATTTAAATTGCCTTTTTGAATTAAATGATTTACAATAACAAATATTCTATTTTAACAAGTATTGTGTTTAATATCTCAAACGACGAACCAAGGGTTAGCGTTCTTAACACAGGTAGAATTATTGACGACCGTTTTGGGATCCTAAATACACTGTCATAAGAGTTAATTCGAGTTGAGCGATTTATAATAACGTAACGTATCAAAATAATGTAAATGAACTTATAACACGTGCGATGGATTTAAACGACATAAGCTGATAGAATGTTTGATATTATTTCTCTAACAAGATTATATTCGATGCGATAGGACAAACGCTTCGCTTAATACTATATAATAATAATATATTCTTTATTGTACACACAATATGTAGTTATAACATAGTGCTGGAAAAAACATGTACAAAGGTGAGCTTATCTCTAAAAGAGATCTCTTCCAGCCAACCCTAGCATTAGTCTAAGCATTTATATGCGGGAGTAACGTGTACACGGCAAATAAACCACAAAAATAATAGTAGTTAACTATCTAAAATTATAATACTAAAATAACATATATTATATTTATACATACATAATTTACATAAATATATAATCTTCGTATACTTACATACTATATGATATCTTCAAGAATATATTTTACTGACAAATAATTTTACGATTGGATTCTTGCTATCACAGACATTGAAAGTGAAATCTATTTATTACGATAAATTAGTCGACGTATTCAACACGAATTAGCACTGAAAAACCAGTAACGCCTTTGGGTCTAGAGTTTAGGGTTTCAGACAATGATATTATATTTAAAAAGAGGTAGATAGGTTACCTTCATTCTAATTCAAAGTCAAAAATTGTCCAAAATGTCATGTTACACGGTCAAATTAACTCGGCACCTAAAGCCTACGATTTCATGTTGTCATATGTGGCGAGTTAACATGGTCGTATTGTAAGTTGTGAGTAAGACAACATGATATCTAGCAATAGAGTAAACGAGAAAGATATATGCTCGGGTGTGCTAATTAGCTTACTTTTAGGGTGCCACTTTTTGCAAGCAAGTAACCTATCTACCTCTTTTTAAATATAATATCATTGGTTTCAGACTAGCGTTTTTTCCTTTTTCTTTTTCTTCTGTTAACATGTTAAGTCGCGCATGGTTAATCGCGTTACAGTCGCGGCGGCATCAGAGCCGCGGCCGCATCAATATGTATGGTCTATAAAAGGTATTAAGAAATAGGAATTGCGTACGAGCCAATATGAACAAAAATATGTACAGTGGAATTCGTTTACAATGACGTCGACAGGAATTGACAAACACAGCGGAGGTCATACAAAGCGTTATGTAAAAAAAATCTTTTTTTGGTAAATACTTATTTTAATAGAGAAACATAGAATAACAGAAGAAAATTCCTTTGAGAGAGATGAGTTTGATTCTCCATTTTCTTACCTATATATTGCACCTTTCTCCTCAATCGTAAATGCTTTACGGCGTTGAGATGATATTTCTTCACAGGATATCACTAAAATAATGCGTGACCTTCAAGTCACATGCCGAAAGTCGTCGGAAATCAACGAACATTCCGAAGGTGTAAGGAATCATGTAGGTCATTATAACCGGGCATACTTTAAATGGGACTTAATAAGCGATATGTCACTATAAACGAAGTCATTATATCCGACTTTTTTATAAAGAATTTAATATCAAGACCAAACTTCGTTGTGTAATTACGTCATAATAATCGGTTGGTCAATATAGGCGGAGTCATAATAAACGGATTCTACTGTAACTAATTTCAAAATAATTTTACCTGTGATTGTGAGAGGCAGATGCAGTGTGTAGGGCAGGGCGGTGCCAGAGACGGCATCAGTGACGGCGAATGCCCGACCCCAGAGCCGCACAGCACGCCCCATGCCGCGGCGCTCACCAACCAATGCACCAACCATCTGCAAACAAATTCAAAATGAGACAAAAATTCTTAGAATTTCATAGATTCAACGTACGGACACCGGTTCCATTGCGTTGCAGAGGGGAGCTAGAAACAGTGCCTGGGACTTGTGACCTAGGAGTAGGGTTAACGATGCTAAAACTTACTTGAATAGCAGAGATGTAAGAGCAGCAGTGTAAAAGATTAAGATGAACTTAAAAGAAGTTCACACTAAAGCTTTAAAGTTATTAGCGTCCACAAAACTTGCGCAATTTATAACACACTAATGACCAAAAGTCCGTCAATGCCCGATTATAAAGCAGTCATCTGGCACTTCTATTGATTCCAGTTTTAGGTTTCAAGTTTTGGTATTTGAATTTTCGCAAAATCCATCTTTAACCTGTTACAAATTGCGTATGTTTTGTGGACGCTAATAACTATAAAGTTATAGTGTGGATTCCTTTTTAAATTCATCTTAATCTTTTACACTGCTACTCTTACATCTCTGCTATTCAAGTAAGTTTTAACAAAGGAAGCCTCCTGATGTTGCACCAGCACTGCCCTTCACTACCCTGGCTTCTTTCTCTCTCTGCCTAGCCATATTTGATATGATTCGTGGAGCCACTTTCCATACACGTTCCAGTACAGAACTTATAGAAGTTCTAGACTAACCGAGGCCTTTCAATAATGTTTACGTACATAGAGATTTAGCTGGAATACCCCTCGTGCCTACCTCTACTGCATAGAAACCAACGATATAGCCATTATTGGTTTGTGAAAATAAAGTATTTATTGGTTTTTATAGCGTGGTCTTTGGGCGGATTCGCTTCCCAAGGTTCAGTCAGCTTGACTAACAATACACGCCTGAGTGTCCGTGAGTAAAGTAGTATGTCCGGCTTAGATGTATAGACCACTACGTCGTTTGGTATTTTATAATGTTCCTCTTAAGCTTCCATCAGAATAGTCCAGTCTGGAACCAAGTCTATAATCTCGAATTTATTCTGTAACCCTATTTCAGACAGTACTGTTTTGATTGATGTCGGTATTTCCCTAGTGACCTGTTTACCAATTTGATAGGACTCTTCAAATAAGTAATATGAAACTTAAATTACTCGACACTATTTCATGAAATAAGGGGATATGGCGTAGTATGCTGTACGCTTCAGTCGCTTTGGTCTATCTAAAATGTGTCACCAAAAATGTATAATCGTCAGTAGTGCAGTGAAAAGTCAAGAAGGCTAAGCTACCAATTGCGCGGTAAATACTCGGATGGGCGACCGAAAATTGCGCCGTTATCGTAGAATTAAAAAAACAATCGCAACCAGCGATTCCAAAAGAGATTGCTTTTCTCTTCTTCAGTTATAAAGTAAAATTATAATTGTTAATAATCTTGTTAAAACAATTAAACATTGAATTATTTTTTAAGATGCTCCCTTACCGGTAGCATTCTCCTCTAATGTAACGTTACAAATTCGAGCATTACATTAAGTAAATAAGGAGCACCGAGCATTACAGTGCGCAACCATTACATGATACAATCTGTAATATTTTGATACAAATTTCCCATCATTCAATCAATGCCCACCTCTTGTAATTAACCATGTCGCCGCGGAGCGAGCAAGCGCTCACTACTTACTACACGACAGCTAAGTTGGTGCACGTGGGATCCGAATTGTTCTTTTCGAGGTTGAAATTAAATAGTTGTCTGGGACAAAGACAGACATTGCGGAAACAATACACTCTACACAAAAGTCAAATCTACAATGTTACAGTACCTACAGGCGAATGTTCCCGGTGAGGGAGCACCTTTACACTAAATATCTTAAGCTCTTAATAATACCAACATCCGAAGAAAAGCAAACCTTACCAATGAAAAATAAATATAGTCTCACACAACTGTTCAATTGACCAAACTCTAATTATTGTAACAGACTAAAGTTTAGTCTGTTACAATAAGTAGAGTCATCCATTATGAAAGAAATTGTATTTCTCCTGCTTTTTTTATAAAACGGTAACAATTGCGATTATAGCAGGTCATTGTTAGCGGGAGATAAGTAAATAAATCTGTTGTTCCAAATGGTTAGCAGAAAAAATTATGGACAGAACGAAAAAAGTTCTTAGGCATTATATGTTTGATACGTTTTCTACAAATATCACAGTACTTTCTTTTGTTTGCGAACAATGACATTGTACGATTAATGCGATTATTAGGGTTGCACAAAGAAATCATGTCCCGTAGTTGCTACCGACGAGTACGAAGGTATTTCTACATTTTGGCGGTGTGCCAATCCCAAAACAGTTGGAGAGGAGCTTTAGGTAACATTTCGTTACCTACTTAAAGCCACATCAGGCAGTAAGGGTCATGCAGTACCGCAAAATAGTGACAGGTTGCCAACCTGTCGCCTACTCAAAAAAGCAACCAAACCCTAAAGCAACTAAACCTTCAGTAATCCAACAAACAAAAGTCAACAACCATGACAGATGTTACACTGTAAATTATTCAGTAGTCCGAGAATTTCGAAAGAAGGTATATAATTGTTGGCTTTTTGTTATCATCGATTAATTAGGGTCACAGAATTTATCCCAAAGTAAAAAGCCATGTAGACTCTTGAATATGACAATTAGAGCCAGCTAAATATGGTGCATCAAAAGCTTAATTAGATTTGCGCGAGTGCTGCGAGTTCTCGCTGACCGAGCAGAGCTGAGAAAATTCATTTCAATATTTTGACGAATTCAAAAGGATTTAGTTAATAAATTAGTTTCTTGCGTTTGCTTCAGCTGTGTCTATGATCAATTTGAAGATGTATAACTTATATTCAAACTGAATTTTACAAGGAAGCACGCAATAAGATATTTTTTTAATAAAAATCATTAATGAATACACAGCCATTATAGAAATACAAAAGATGAAGTTATTTTTTGCAACAGAATACAATTTCGGGTAACTAGCTATACGCTGTGCTGTGCTCAACTTAGTTTTATTTTTCAACCTTGCGTAAAGCGTAATGCAAATTTTTGTCTTTCTTTGTTTCTTCGCTATAATCCAAGAGGCGCTATTCGACAAAATAAAGGGTAACACCACATGAGTAACTATAACTGTCCGTATTCCTGTGCTAACAGACCTCAGCTCAATATAACTCAATGCTCAAATATTCATCTTTACAGTTTTTTTTATAGTATCGTTCCTATAATGATTTTTTAATTACTAGGCAAAAGTCTGTTTAGGTTTCTAACTTGATTGAAAGTGTTTAAGAAATCTAACAATAACCTAATCTAGAGCTGAACTAAGTACCAAGTTGAGACATTTTAAGAAGTTGCCGAAAATTTCCTTACTGCTGATTAATTTCTCACTCAAATTAAAAGCGGTTTAATAAATTCTATACCAACACCTTCCAGCTGCAATTTACTTAATTATGGTCGTCAAAGAAATAAAAGATTTTTTTACCTGAGTTGGAAAACGGGGGCCATGGGCGGGCGCGGCCGAGGCGCGCCGCCCCAAGCGCGCCCTCACCTACCAGCCTCCATTACAGTAGCGCCCTCTGTGAACAAATATTCTCCTTAAGCTTGGTTTCCACGCGGAGGATAATTCAGATTGAAATTCAAACCATTTTTTTGAATGGCTCCATTTGAAATTCGAGCTCTTTCTTCGTCAATCTACATAAGTCTGCTTGGCACTAGGCCCAGCTGTATCTTTGAATAGTGATAAATTGGACATTGTGATGAAAACTTGGTATTTTTCTACAGATGGCATTTATCTGTGAATAGAAATATAAGAAGAGACCTAGATAAAGACTTTTTAATATCATTCTATTTCGTACAATATTTATTTAGACGACGTCTGGAAAACAGTTTTTGTTTTTTTTCGAATATGCGAGCATTTATCCACTATTTTATCCGATCTTTGGTTTAGAAACGGACATAGGTTAGCATTAGAAGTAGACTAACACTTTAGTACTATATCAATGACATACATAGAATAGTGTAGGTATTAGTTTAAGAGCCAGTGAACGGCTACCAGTATAAATTTGCACAGACCTGGATTTTTGTACAGTGACTGCCCTATACCTATCATACATGAAGTGGGGACTCGCTAAGCCCAGCGTGGCTGCCGCGCCTGGATATATACTCAAGGTATAAAAACTTAACTAATTTTCAAAGAATTTGATCATGTCTGCCATTTAGATATATTATATATAATACATTAATAGTATTGTAGAAAAATAGCAATGGTTGACAATTATGGCGCGGTAAGAATCGTGCAAACCATTATGAAGGTATCTACTAACCAAAAAAAATTTAAAGTTATTTTTGTTATTTTTAGTTTTTTCACTACAGTCTTATATTTATCCATATTTATGCTACGTTCACAGAGTTTATGATTACTATGAAAAAATACTAATATGTTCACCAATAGCCTATTCCTCTCTAAACGTAAAGAATTCCAAATTTAAACTTTCAGGTAACACGTCTAATTCAGAATCTATTTGAAAATAAAGTAGTTAGAAGTAAACTCTTAATTAACTTTTAATGTTTTCTATGAAGATAACCAGTATTATTAACGCAAACAATTTTCGAGTTATTGTTCGTGTTTATTTTCAAAATACTTGACCCTACAAGTGCTCCAGTTTAGATGTAAAAACAAACCATTACGCTGAGTTTTAATTCTGTTTTCCTCTAACTAACCTCCCCTAAACCGTCAAACGTTGCAAAACACAACTTTTAAAAAATATATCTTGGTTTGGACTTTGTTTCTGCTCGTTTGGGTCTCTGCCGTCTCTTGCACTCTCATTAATTATTCTTGATGATTTCAGTCACCACAAACGCTGTTTAGAAAAACATACAAACAAGTATACAAAAATGAACTTAAACTTAATGCACAACGTGCTATGTATACTGTATACTATATTTAAAATAAGTATTGTAATCATATGAAAAATATTTCCCTATTACGTAATATAAAAGTGACGCAAAAACCAGTATTGATACCTTACATAGGTCACTCTGGAAAATAAATATAACGAGAGAGGACCGTACCCAATTATATCGTGATCAATAGGCGACCAATTTCTCTATAAGGACAAATTAATAACCGTATTGCTTTTTTTAACAATGACATATTTCTGAGCTCATCAATTGCTTTCATTTATTAAATTACGACATTTCAATTGAGGGCTTACTAATGAATGCATTTATTAAAAAAATATTTGACATTTTTAAATGGTAGTAGTCATCCATAAACTAAAACGGGAAATAATGAAGAAAGTTTCCATCCTGCCCGAAATATAATGTTGCCAGAGCAAAATTATGGAGCTCCATGGACATAAACTAAACGAAAGAGGTAACTTATTCCAAGATCCTCACGTCCTAAGCACGTACTTGTGAATGGCATAACGACTATTAAGATCCCTTATATCTTCATACGACGATGGTTTATACTCGCCGATAGCATCGAGAGAAAAGCGAGTTATTCAAGACAAATTCAATTATACTTAGGAGGAAATTGAAAACGAACTGCTGATAGGTAGACGCTCTCGAGAGCACACTCAAAGTTAGCGTTTAAATTCTTTTGTACATTGTCTCAAATTTTTACTGGTATTGTAGCTATATTACGGCACTTTCAATTTGAAAATTTGTTCCTTATTTTCTTTTAATTTAGGTAATAGAATCTTCATCTAGTTGTTCACTTTTAATTGTAGAAAGCTCAGTAGAAAGTGTAAAATCTGTTTGTGTGATTGTCAATAAAAATGTCTTCTGACTAAATGTTGTTTTAGGTATTTCACTGTTATTCAATCTAAATAGTTATTCCTATTGGATGTGAGTGTAAGAATGTGATGAATTGTGTTGTTTTGATTGATACCTCACCTCGTTAGTCGTCATTATAGAGCCTGTTGCCATACATTTCTCACCAAGCACTACAAATACATTAAAATATGTGACACCCATATTTTACTGCAAGAAAATTATTTAAGACATGTATGGGCTAGATCATTTTGCCTTCCCATCATAGGGAGAATGTAAAAGAACCAAAAAGAACCCGGAACCCCCGGAACCAATAAGCTAAGAAATTAAAAAAAGAAAAAAGAAGTTTTGCGCGAAACCATGTCCAAGGAAGATTTTTGTTTCGATAATTCAAAATTATTTCGGTGTGGATTTGTGCAGTGAAAGAGGTGTTATTTTAATACATAAGAATCTGTATTGACGATCAGCTATGAGAAAACATTGACATAAAAGGGAGAACTTTAAACTAACACAGTACATTTTGAGAATATATTTAAAAACATATTATATTTCCATTTCCAAACAACATGTAAGTCTCGCCAGATTGTTAACTTCTTATTTCTACCGTGAAGCAGTTTAGATTGTTAACTTCTTATTAGTACCGTTATAGGCCACAGTATCCATGTACCATCAGGTGGACTGACAACTTGTTTGTCATCTAGTTGTTTAAAAGAAAACCTGTATTCCTTTGTAAACAATGTATTTGTGTAATTGTGTATATTTTGCTACGAATTACAATTTACATTCCCGAGGGAGATGTTACTCTATGAATTTATTATATTAGTTACTATCCCGGTTAATTACATACGCTTACTAAAATACTACTGTTTATTTAATCAGCACAAATGAATGACATACATGAGAAGCAATGTTTTGTACTCGTATTTGTAACGAGCAGCTTAACACGACAATGTTCGTACCAACTATAAATCAGATAACCAAATTATATTTTAATGTCATTGGAAGTTTAGTGTTACAATTTATAATTATTATTATTTTTCTGGTATTTTATTGTAACAAAGAATATGACCTTTTACCAAAAAAGGTCTCATAAACTTTTTGTAATCTAAATTTTGGTGCAATCAGTTTAATAGAGAATGGTACGAATTACTGTTGTTCTGGACTTTAGAAAATCGATCTTATCTCGGGAACCGTGGTAGTACCCGACAGTACTTTTGATCAAGGCACTTAAATATAAAACATTTAAATAAAATTCCAAAGTTTTAATCATACTTTCCTAACAATTTTTTGGGGGTTCTTTAATAATAACAAAAGTTTGTCAAATAAATTTTTAGACAATGCACAAAAAAGATTATTGAAGATAAATAATAATGTCTAAAGCTGATTCTTATGTTGGTGATCCGATAAATAATTGAATCTCGGCATTTTTCCTTTGAAAACAACGAGTACCGGTCTACGTTGTCACCGACTTAGTGTGGACATCACCCCAACCAGAATACAGAAATTCGTTGAAATGGATCGATGGATGGTCGGCAAGGTAAGATCTTAGACTAATGTGACGAGTTATTCCATTTCCTTTAATCTAAATTATGCCTATCCTCCCTTTTCGCTTACCGTAAGCAGAAATTATAAAAGGGAGAGACCACTTATTAGTGTTTTAACAATATTAAATCTAAATTACGAGAAAACTCCTTAAAACAATTCTTCCTTAAGTTTTTCCCGCCTAATGTACATTTTCAAGCTTCTTGTTCCATTATGATGAATGGAACGAAATATACCTGAATATTTAAACAGAGCTAATTTTACTTTGTAATTATTTACACACTAAATTGCACAACTGTTCAAAATTTAAACAATTTTATGAGTCTAATTACAAAGCTTCAACAGACTTAGAGAGAAATTAGTCAAAGTTTATAAAAGTAATTACTTTACTTGCTTTCTCAATTAATAGTTTAATTATTAGTAGATAGGTACTAATTAATAATGCCATGCTGAAATATATACTCACATTGCTATCAATGTGCATATATTATAATATATTCAGTATTCTCTAAAATGGTATCTAGGTATATACCAATTTAGAGAATTTGATATTTTAAAATATTATAAAGGTAAGTACCTAAAAAGATTAGAAAAAACTAAACGATAAATTCTTTTAGTTTCCATAAAACAATTTATACCCGATACGTCTCGCATAAAAACTGATTGTAACTACTCGTATGGATAGCTTGCAAACACTGCATGCATTTTACTAATGGATATTTCAATTTTTACCCTCTTGAATTTTAACAAGTAGCTCCATATATTAATTTACCTAGCACTCTTTGTACCTATATTTAACTAAATTACAGTGAATAGCTTTTTTAAAATAAAATTTGTACCAAACAAAACACGAAGTTGACAGATACAAATGGAAAATATTAATCGCACTTAAAAAGCAATTTGAACTTAAGGCGATTTTTATGTACCTACCTAGACAAATTCCTTTATTCAATAGTTTAATTCAAAGTTCTTGTTATTAGGATCAACAAAAAAAACCTTTAGCGATAAGTAGAATACAGTGTATTTCTTTAGAGAATTGGTAGGTTTTCGATGGAATAAATTGATGAATGGATAAGATTAAATGATACCTTCGGTGTTGTCATGGACATTAAAAATGAAGACCTAAACATTATTAGTCTTTTTATTATTCCCAAGGACTTGATGATATTTTTTAGCATAAAGTTAAAAAAAATATAACAGATTAAATTAATGTGTACTAAATGTCAGTAAAAATTCGTAAAAATACATTTGTTATTCCAAACTTTATCAATTATGATAACTAACTACAGTTCACAGCAGAAATAGTTTTTTCATCCCTTCTATTCGAAAAGTGTCGCTTTGTTCCTCTATAAGTGGGAACAAAATAGCTCTTTTCCCGATAAGAACTTTTTAGCGGGCGTAAAAGAGATTTGAATTTAGAACATATATCATTCATAGAAATCGAACGCCAATTGTATGAATTACTGGCTGGTACGTGTTGGCTGCACGGCACTAACTAAAAAAAAACAAAAGCGCGCGATTACTTTTCTGTTCTTGTTATCTCAGTACATATTTTATTGTATTTTACAAAAATAATGAATTCTACTACCTCGAGCTATGAAAGTGATAATGCATTAACTCCTGAAACAATAACTATTGAAGCTAACAACGTCGTACAAATATTTAAAATGTAAATGAATCGACAACAATATCGATCCCAAATAAAACAGTGACAATAACTTTCAATAATTGCGCCAGCGTATCCGATATAAATATAAATTTATTTTACTTAATTTCACATGTCTTCTTTTAATTATTTTTACTTCATTTCACATGTCTTCTTTTAATTAAATATATTCATTAATTACATAACAGCGTCTCTCTTTATTTTCTCATAGAAAAGGGATGAAAAGTAGAGTATATAACTCGAGAGCAAATTATTTTTCCCTCGGGCGATGTACTTTGAATCCCTAGCTGCGCTCAGGATTCTACGTTAGAAAACTATTATAGAATCCTTGGCTTCGCTCGTGCTTCAAAGTAGCGCCCTCGCCACAAAAATACTATTTTGCTCCCTAGTTATACAATCTACTATTTTCTAGCACAGACTATTTCGTGTGATCCATAAAAATACATAAACACAAGATTGTCATAAATAGAAAAGGTAATATTTTGTCACACTTTTCACAAATTAATTACTTATTTGAAAACTATTTATATTTATACTAGCCTCTATCCTAACTATAAATTTACCTTGAGTGACGACTTAAGCTTTTGCTTCTAGTTTTCATTGATATTCTCTAATACGAATAACAGAATAGTCTCTTTGTAAGTGCAGATTGTTTATTAATATAAAAAGTTACACAAGACCATTATATCCATGCAAAGCTAACATCATTGTAAACAACAAAATGAAATTTATTTGAATAATTGAACCACTTGATCAATTTGCTCTTTTTCCTTTGAACCACGTCCCGTATGAATGGGGAATAACGTCCAACAACAACAACGATAAAATATTGTTCTGTCGGCTCCGATACACTTCAGTTTTTTTCTATTCGCCGTACCTTGGACTGGAGTTATTTGTCGTTCCATATTCATTCGCTATACACGCGTATTTGAATACTCGAATTGGAGTTTTAAAGCACAAATAAAACAGAAAAGTTTGAAATACAATCAATGAAATAATAACTATAATCATTGCATAATTTAACAATTCATTTAAGGAAAATTTTGCGTGACCAACGATCGGAATTGAGCTCTTGTTATGAGAAAGACACAAACATTTAGTATGGCAATACTCAACAGTCATAATCACACCTATACACCCAAAATGTATGGAACAGCCGCTTTTTAAGTCAATTGATTTGCTTCATGTTTGCAGTAAGCACGAGTAGTCCTATTGTAAAAGGATGTCCATGTCTTCCCAGTCACACTGTATCCATCCACGTTTATTCTCCTTACATCCAAATACTAAGGAATATTTGACTGGAAGTCTTACGACCGGCTGCCTACCAGACGTGAAACCTAAAGCATGCTACTGTAATGCGGGGTGACCTATGACCACAGATGATGTTACGTGAGGTCAACGTTCTCTTGACCGCCCCTAACGATATCCCTGAGTAATGTTGAGTTAAATACTACAATACCCATTCAAACATCTGAGTGGGTAAGTATTACATGGTATTATCACAGTCTAGAAAATGTCTTGCAGTCGTCTTACCAGCATGTTTAGACAGCACAATCCTTAGGGGTTCGCGGGACGAGCTCGAGCTTCATACACGGAACATACTGGTCTAATGTATGTCTACTTTCACAACGCCCCCACACTGTCGAAGACAGAAAGAGATGCAGAAAGACCGTACGTAAGAAAGTGATGCAGAAGGGAAGTCACGACCCTCATCACTGAAGAATACGACGCAAAAAGGAGGGGTATGTCTACTGCACGCTAACTAGACGCTGACTTAATTTCAAAGGCGTCGAACCACTGTAAAGTTTTTACGCTGAGGTTTTACATTACTTTATTAATAACTTATCATGCGAAATAAAAAAAAACAATGTAAATAAAAAAAATATTAAAAATACATCACTTCGATGAGAATACTAAGTAGACTTAAATAGAAGCAGATACTATACGCACACTGATAGCGATCTTTCTGGCATATTTTAATGTCGGATGAGTTTGAGTACACACTTACACATAAGACACAAATTAAAGAATAATTCACAGTGAAGATGGTAGATGGGTTTCGTTGCTTGTTTGTGCGTTTGTCCCATTTTAATTTTATTTCTATTATACTAGTGAGATAATGTGAGAACTCTTTAAGGTCCTTATTAAGATATTACTCATAATTCACTGTAAAAAAATGTAATAATAATAAATATTTATGTGTTCCACTAATAACGTTCAACGCATCTTACGTAAACACTTGATACAAAAGACGGGAACGAACGCCAGAACTTAAAATTGCAGGGGTGTGATAATACCAGCGAGTGCTCCCCCGCCGGCCATTACGCCGCCACGACGCACTCGCTTTTAAACTGAACCAGCTTAAATTGCGGCAAAGTATTATGAATACACATCCTCTTTTCTATACAAATTCTAGATTTCTCGTCTTGGTTACGCACACAATACGTTTTTGTGTCTGTCATGAAGTTGCGATAACTAACATTGACTTTTTTTATTTTCATTTCTCATACTCGGGAAGTTGCGTTTGTTGGACCTGAGTATTGGGTGGACCACGCTAATTCCCACCACTGGCTGGGAAAAACTCATAGTAATTGCTTCCTTCCGTCAAATGGAATTGAATTTTAAAAATACAATAAAATAATACAATAAACGATTTTAAAAATAAAATAAAAATACAACAGACTCCCAAATTCGTCGGGATGGTTAGGGGCGGTGACGCGGTGTTTTCTAAATCTTTAAAAACTTCTATGTAGTCTCCGAAGATACCTTTACAAAGCATTGACTAAGTACCTACTTGGCGGAGCCACTCTAGACGTGTGAGCAAGATTCCACGCTAAACCGTGTGTATAAGAGGCACAGTTTATAAAGCGTATAAAAACGCCATATCTTGTTCAGAACGCCAAGTCCCCGTTGCAAAGTGAAGTAAATCTCATCTTAGATTAAAAAATACAAAAAGTGAATAAAAATCTTATTGTAGTCAATATTAATTTTCAAATTATAAGTAGGAAAGCCCACGCCAGTAACATTGAAAAAATATTCTCCAATGCGAAACAACTCTTCTGGCTATCTAAACATAACATGGAGTTTTAAACTATAAGAAATATTTCTAGATAACATCTTTGAAATATCTATTTTTGTAAAATAAATTACGAATAAACAAGAGTCGAAATATGATGTATGCATATCACAATTATATTTGCTTTAAAAGTTATCTTGCTTCAAGTAGAAAGGTTGATTAGCAATGCTGCCGTGTCACACTGATCTAACTTATCTTGAGATAGGTGAGTTACGCGTAACAAAGCTTAATCGAATTATTAGGGTACTTTATATATAGTATACTATCATTTATATTTTTATTTTTTCATATAATTATTACGATGGTACATGCACGTAACTATGATGAATTTAAAAACCTTGAACGAACACAGTCTCTGGAAGTGGACTTGGAGTCTCAGCTTGCCCATAGTATATCCAGTGACCAAAGAATATCACCATTTAGTTGTGCCAGTGAATTGTTAAGATGCTGCACTCCTATCATGGGAATTGATGATATTTTATCAAGCAGAGGTGCTTCTCCTTTAATTTATCAAGATATATCGACTAATCTCGTAAGTTCCAACATTTCTAACGTTCAAGGAAAAATGATGGTTTCGACTAATTGTGATGAAGTCCACGCTGAATCACCTATTCAACCACTTACTGACGTTATACCACCTAATCGTAATTTAAACTTAGAAAATCAGTTTGTACAAACTGACCTTCAAGTGGGCAACGCTTATCATCAAGATGAAACTGCTTCGGGTATCATGTCAGGGATAGAACAATTCGATACTAATTTTTCAGTTGCTGAAAAAAATTCGGCAGTCATGGATGAAACATTGGAAGGAGTAGTACCAGTACAAAGTTCTACACCTAAACAATATTCTATGAGGCAAACCAGTAATAAATCTGACAATTTGATAAGAGCGTAGAAGAGTTAATAGACCAATTATCAAGAGAGTCAAGAACGTGTGCGCTTCATTTACTATTGCAATTTGTTCTATTTTCCTCTATAACAAAATCGGTCACCAATTATCACACGTAGGCGAGCTACGTTTAATGTCACTCCAATTTTGGGCAGACATGTCATGTCACTGTATTAGAAGAAACTTTCACAGCAAAAAAGGAATATCACGTTTCAGATTTTTGGGTAAATCATTACTTTCGAAATTGTTGAAACATATCAGTATATGAAAAACCCTCTGCTGGACCTTCCCCAATCACGGGCCGTGCCCCTGCGGGATAAAAATGCCGTTTCACAAACAAAATCGTGACTTACGCTACGTGACATAATATAACAGCCTATAACAACCAATGGAATTCGATATATATGAGAGGATCCAATGAACATATCTATTTGGACATGATTTAAATTCATTCAAGAACTCTATTTCGGAAACTGGGATTTTAGTTGAGCTGTTACAATATTCTTAATGAATATCTTGTCCCAGTGATGTCTTGCTAAAAGGAGTACTGGATCAGTTGTACCGTGACATTTTGTTAAAGTTCTCTTACATTTGTGTGAGCTCTACTCATCCATACCAATACTACAATTGGTATTGAGTTTCTATCTATCTTAATATTGAAAAGTGTTGGTAACACTTTTACAAAATTTATAACCAAAATATACGCGAGTTATATCCGTAAAAGTAATTTTATTAAATATTTCATGTCGGAATTAACTTTCATTTTAAAAAAATGTAAACAAAATCTGAGCGGTAACATTTCTTCAATAAAAATCATTTACGAATTATAATATTAGTAATATTGAAATATTACTAATCAGCAATATCATAATTTGTTTTCAAGAGAATTCTTCCGCGACATATTTCGCCGTGAATTTCTAAAAATTTCCAGAAGCAATATGAAAAATGAAGCCCAGAACATCTCGTGGGACAAATAAACTTTCTGGGGCTCGCATCCCAAATAATGTTCAAGAAAAATAGAGATTGGATAGAAGAAGTATCCAACTAGCTACTTAAAAAAACGATAGTAGAATTTATACGTTTTTATATAAAAACTAGTTGACCCACACGTTGTTGTTGACCCACACGTTGTATTTGTCATTACAAATGACCGACAGGACAGCTATCAAGAAGCTTATATTTTACATATTAAATGTTTGACAGGTAGGAACTGTTTCTAAGGGTAAGTTAAAATGTTGTTTTACAATTTTTTATATATTATAAATTAAAATGAAACCTGTCTATCTTTATGTCCAACAAATATGAGAACAAATCTAGCAAATTAATAAAAATCATCAAAATCGGTTAAGCATTTTCGGAGTTCATTAATACTTAATATTAACATTATAATAAATATGGAAAATGACATAGCTGAGCCCTAAACAATATTATCAAGAACTTAAAATCTGCTTTTAGTAATTTCTTTATTTGAATATTTAATACATAGACTTTTAGTTTCCAACACGTTTCAATGGCGCCTACAGTTAAAATATTCGACGTCCAATTTATCTTGTCCCATTTTACGTCGCCAGTGTAGTGGACAAGTTTAATTGGAAGCTAGCAGCGCACGATCAATCATACGAGAGGCGGGCCGTGTCATCACTGCAACAGCGACCCTTTACCATGTTCTGTCGGCGCTACGATAGCCAATGAAAGCCGGCTGCCACCTGAGACAACGGCAGAATAAAGATCACTTCATGTCCCAGTGCGCGAGAACATGCCTCCAACATGGACATGACACATCGAGTCGGATCACACATAAATTCAGCCTAATACAAATGTTCAGTGGAGCATCACGTGATTACAAACCGGACACCGGGCATCTGTTAACGATTTCACGTCCCCATTGGTGCCTACATACATAAAAACCCGAATAATTTTGCGACCTGGTGACGGTATAAATTTTGCACGGTTCAGTTAATATCATATGTTACGTAAAAGATCTATTTCGGTTTGCAAGGGTAATAATGATTTTTGAATGAACGCATATTTTTCCATCTTCTTGTTATGGCTGGAAACCTGTCACTGTTTTGAGTAACTGTATAGCCCATACTGCCATTGTGTCATTCATCATTATATCAGCCGGGAGACACTCACTGTTGTAGGCCTCCCCCAGCGATCTCCAACCTGATCGGTCTATAAATATGTGGCATTATTTTGCACAAGAATGGCATGCAGTGCATAATTTTCAGATAGTAGTGCATGCACAATGAGTAGACTGCTGAATTTTGCGTCCTGTGGAAGTAAAAACAGCTGCACAGAAGATATAATCACAAACTGTCCAGTTCCTTCAATAGACTTTGAACTTTATTTCTGACTAGCGACCCGCCCCGGCTTCGCACGGGTGCAATGCTTATGTAAATATGCATGTATTATACATATAAACCTTCCTTAAGAATCACTCTATCTATTAAAAAACCGCATCAAAATCCGTTGCGTAGTTTTAAAGATCTAAGCATAAATAGGGACAGACAGACGGCGGATAGCGACTTTGTTTTATACTATGTAGTGAAGATATAAAAGAAAATTTATGGTTACCACCTGGAACCGAGTCTAGTTAGCCAGCAATGTACTTTTAAACTCTTTAGGAAAATAAAATCTACCTAGGCGATTAGGTCTAAATCAACTCTCACTACAAATTTACTTTTCTCTCATACAATTCATTCCATTATTAAAATAAAAAATGGAATAAAAATAATAGCTTACTGCATTACCCAGGGTATGGTCAATCGCCAAGTTTAGATACATTACCAACTACCCATAATTACTTAAGACGCTGTCAATAACCGTAAAGTGAATAAGTATATTCACGTTAGATTGATATCTTTACTAAAGAGTCCATCTACCCACTCCATCAAAGAAGCTGTCAAATAGGAAAAACACTGAACAGGCATTCTCATCAAATTATAGTTAAGGCTCTTTAAAAGAAAACAAGAGTTTATTTGAACAAACGACCTCTGAAATGTTGGTCTTTCTTATCATTACAAGAAGAAATATTTGCAGCTACGGCAACAGTGAGTAATTCAAGTAAGGAAACTAAATATTTTTGTGTCCGCATTTAGACTAAATCGAATTAATAAGTATCTAAAGTGACAGTAACATTGTTTTTTAGGAACTTACAGGTAAAATAAATTATTCTTGAAAAGGGGTAGAACGGTTCAAATTACTTTTGGTCTTAGATCGACATGCCTTGTTTGTCATTCGCAGATTCTACGCGACAACGTGGGTTAATTGTTGGTAGAGACCGTCTAAACTAAAACTGAACGCGCCTCCATTGTCTTACTCTTACATACACAATCAGTGTACAGCAACACACTCAAATTACCTATAGTCATTGGGCATTCAGTTGATTCAGTCGCTGGCTAGACAGTAACGTGGCAGCATGCTTCGATAGCTCATAAAAGTGCCGTCAACATTAACTTTAAAGTTCCTGTTGACGGCACGATCTCTACATCAAATGTACTTATTGTGCCATCGCGTCGGGTAGCGTCGCGTCGCCTTGATAACCCAGTATCCTACGTTAGGGCTCATGCAGCGTGCCGGCAATGTCACGCGACTTCGGTCGCACTGACTCGCAGCGACTTGATTGAACGTATAGAAACTTTGGGCTCAATACAGCGTGTCCGCGACTGGCGACTAGTGGCCGTACGACTAGCAGCAACCAGTCGCCTCAAGTCGCTAGCTACACCGCACAGTGCGAGTTAAGAGTCATTGTATTTATTTTATTGTTTATTATCATCATCATCGTGTACCGCTGAGTCCTTTGGGATCAAAACCAAAAAATATCACGAAAGGCATTTTGTTTCTATATTATGGACTGAGGTAGTCACAGAATGAAATATATCAATTATGTAAATTACGTAGGTACTGTCTTATCGTCATTATTTTTTAAATTATTCAATGGGTAGGTATATGAAAAATAAATTTAACTTCCGTTAGTCAAATTCATATAACTTGATCAACTTCGTATAAGAGTTACATTATACAAATTATATTATAATATTGAAGAGCTCAGAACATTATTTGGATCAATATTAAACTTTCTCCTCCTTTTCATCCTTCTGAGGCAAAAGAGCAAAAGAGCACTTTCCAAAAATAACAGTTTGACAACTATAATTATCCATTTCGGTAATATGGCAATAAACACGAATGCAAACAGTTTGTACAGTAGCAACTATATATTTAACAGACACCGATGCGACCGGTGGTCGCTTATCGCTCGCACGCTGCACTGTATTTAGTCGTTCGTATAGAAGTCGCGCGACATCGCCGGCACGCTGCATGAGCCCTAAAGCGGGCCATCTACGCTCAGGTTTAACTGTTCAGGTAAACATGAGCGTGTATGGTGTGGCAACCTGCGCAGTTGTGCGGCATACACTCAGATGTTTACCTGAACAGTTCACTTAAACAGCTAAACCTGTCATGTAAATCTGAGCGTGGATGGCCTGCTTAAGTAAGACAATATGTAAGGATTTTTAGACAAGTTTCGTAGTACTGAAATGATCGTAATGACAAAGAAAGTGTGAAACGTGGATCTATTAATATATTTCTAAGTATAAGTAGAGTTCTTGACAAGTAAGTTCACCTGTGCTCTTGTGAATGTCTCATTCACAAAAGAAGCCGACATTTAGGAAGACACATTCTCGACCCAGACGACATCAAAACAATCCAAGCTAGGAATATCTTATCATTCTTAGATAGTGCCCAGCTAAAGGAGTACATGTAAGGTCTCCATAGGACTTACTTGGAGGCTAGTCACAATTGATCTTTATAGGTCGCAGTGACGCAAAAAGCCCCGAATTGTCTAAATAATAAGTTCACCTTAATGAATACTGCAGTCAGATAACATTTTCTCTACAAGGCAATACGTCATTGGCTGCGAAGCCAGCTAAGAATCCCATCCACATTTCACAACTATGATTACAAGTGAGACCGGCTAGCACGCACGGTCCTAAGAAGGTGGGAAGGGAGATCGTAGTAAAAAAACTTCTTCGGTACTCTAGCCGCGCCATGGTAAAAACAATAGTAAGCGCCTAGTGACGCAACATCTCAATGTAATATATTATTATTTGAAGATCAAGGTACAAGTATGCATACCGTATAACATAAAACAATTGAATAAATTAATTTATCATAATATAGATGAAAAGATCCCATATAGCTTGTAATGAATAAGTAACTCTTAAAGGGGTCCATAGCTAGCTCAAATTCACATCTGTGATCAAGCATAATAAAGCATTGAACATACCCATTCAGTAATATCTACGCGCGCCGTCAGCAATCACGTGTTACAATGGTTATCACCGATTTATTAACCATACTTGACCCTAATTGTTTTGGTTTCATTAAACACATCGTTGTTATATCGATAAACGTATTCCGGAAATGTACCCTTTTAATAAAAAATACAGTTCCTTCCAATAGACGTATTTGTGCAATTAATAATTACGTAAATAAAAGTGTTATTTTTCTGAGTGTAGAAATGATAACTTTTACATGCCAAGAGTTTGCCTGTTACGATTTCATTCTAGACCTTCTAACCGAATTTGATGAATTTCGGTACCACAAGCGATGCCGTAGCGAAAGATAGTTTAAGCCAGTGGTCAATGATGTTAGCATACAATTATATTGTTATTTTTATTTATGTTTTACTAATCATTAAAATAAATATATTTCAGTCGGGACATTTTATGTATAAAATTAAAAAACCACCAGCATATTCCTAAGAACGAATCCAATAATTTGCAGTTTTGTCGAACGCTGAAACTAACTAATAAAAATCATAATGTTAATATTCAAAGCGCACTCCAGACTACGAGTGAACGTTGATAAAATGGTAACGTTAGAACAAGATTTTCCCTAGTTTTATTTCTTATATAAAATACGACATGTCCCATTTTAAATGAATGTATGCGTTTTCGCTTATCAGATATTTTATACTTTTTTGTAGGACACACGTACACGGCATTCCTTTCCATTATCCAGAGATAAGCGGGACGTGAACAACTTGACATGTATAATCTTGCTAAGGACGAGAATAAGATTACATGTGTCAACTAATACCCGCGCCATTTTCTTGCAACAGAAAAAAGTGTTTGCTTTTTAATAATAAATTTTGGTGCCACAAACCCATAAGCGGCTGAAACAAAATATAATAATTTATTAAATGCGTATTAGGATGGCCTTGTTTTGTATAAGGCGGCTTTTAGAACGTTTTCTTTTGTTATAATGTTTCCAGATATTCTTTTTGTTTGTATTTTAATGAAACAGGCTCACGGAACGGACTTTAGTATTTTCGAACACGTGTGTTCGCTTTCTTATTTTACTCTTTGAACAGTTTTTGCGCTTCAGTAATTATCCGCTTTGCCAAAACATTGAGGAAATCGAGTTTATCGAAGCAAGTTTTAATTTAACTCTACTTATGATTTTAATAATTTTTGTTCGAAACGTATCAGTGCTTAATGAAATATAAATTGCAAAGCATATAGTATATTTTTTGTTTCTTTTTAACTTTGTTTAAAAATACCCTACAAATATATTTTATTAAAAATGCTTCAATATTAAAATAGTAAAAATTTGAGGGGTTATAATGTTTAAAGAAAACTTAAATAAATATGACTTCAGATACAAAAGCATGATGATATTTTTACTTCTCGTTTAGAACTTGGAATTACTAATATGTAAAACACCTTACTTTTCTTCGAAATTTGCAAATATTAAATGCCATGACGTACCACTGAATATTAAAAAAAAAACTTTATATTGCAATAAATAAATACTTCAATGGATCAGAACAACTTTTCCAATTATTAACAGTTCAATAAACAAGTACGAAATGAAAATGAACAATAATGCGTCATAATGTGTTACAGATTAATTTAATTGGGTGCACGTAATTAATGTTTATGTTAACAAAGTGCAATTGCGCACATAGACTATATGAAATGATTCATTTGTCTCTATAGGTATAGGTATAACTTATTGTAAGTGTTATATGTAAGTGAATTTTTTTTTTTTTTTGCTAAAATTTTCCCTGTTAAGGGACGGCAAAAGGATCTAGCCCATACAGCCAAGTCTTGAGTTTTATCTTTTTTCTTGATTTTTGCATTAAAATGTGGGTGCCACACTTTTTAATGCATCTAGGGAGTGCTTGGCGAGAAATGCATGGTACAGACCTCATGATGGTGACTGATGAGAATTGTATAGTGGGATTTCCAACCACTATACAATTCTCAACGCCACATACACAAAACCTTTATTTCAATGATTCCTCATAACTGTTCGTCAACACGGATGCTTATGCAACGAAACGACACCACTTTCACTGCACAAAATCCACTCCGAAGCAATTTTGAATTATCGAAATAAAGATCGACATCCAGACGCCATGATTAAAACCAAACACCCCCTATGTAAGTAAATAAAAAATATTATTGCCATATTAAAAACATTATAAAATTTTGTAATAAGCTCTAATGTAGTTTGATTTTTATTTATAAAATAAAGAGACTAATTTTGTTTGAGTTTTTTTGAGTCATTATCTATATTATTCGTGTTTGGATTATCTTTCTTTACATAACAGAAGAAATAACAAGACTGCGTTTATATTAATCGCGAAAATATATATGTACATCATGCATAATGCATTAAATTGTCATGGTATCATAGCAAAACTTTTCACATATCTTGGTTTGTTATTCGAGTCATACATTCAGCTTGGTAAACTTGCGTTCATATATTGAACGACATACATACATATGTGCGTTTATGACATCATTGCCGCCGCGGATACAACACAAATCTTCCCCATCCTCACACTCGCTACCGCCGCCTCTTATGATTCAGTAACGAAAACCTCGTAAAGCATTCCAAAACTGTAACGAGCCTACTTATATATAAATCCCGCATCTAAACGGCTCGCAGTGAAGTTAATCGTCTAAAGTATCGAGGGCAGTCACTGGTCTATTTATAACAAAGTGCAACTTGTTCTTACTGTGCTAACTTAGTTTCTGAAGTCCTCAAAGTAGAATGCGCTGTCACCATCACTTGTTTAGTAAGTGGGCAACCACTGTCGCTTGCGAATATAATTTTCCACCACAGTAAATAATAAACTTTTGTCAACGTCGGACAACGAGTATACAAACGCAAAACAAAATTTCAGTGTCAGCACAAAGCGTAAGGACACTAAAAGAGTTTTAAGAAAAAGGTCGTTATGACATGAATAACTGATGGACACCGCTCTCTCCCTTCAGCGCTTGATTAACATTCAGCGTCGTTCGCGACTCGAAGCTCAGTACTCTAGCAACAATAGGCGAGCGCAAAATAAAAGCTTTGCACGTCCACTCCCTGAAAGGCGGACTTCCCAAACTTACGTCATCCGAGTTTTTATTCAGTGCTGTTAAACAAAAGTACTGCTTTACTTATTGTCGATAGAGACTCAGTAGACAGCTAATTTATCAGATGTTAGAACAAAGTTGGAGAAAAATCCGATTTATGATCCGACGGCGGCCGCACAGAGCGGAGAACGCGTCAAATAATACGAGACACCAAGTTATCTGGCACTCAAGGAAAATGTGAGGGAAGAAATGTTACCCAAATATCACGGAAAATACAATGCATACACGGTATATTTTCCCGGTTTCTTTGACGACATTATTTGCTATCATCTTCACTTAGCAAGAGTAGAATATTTTGTATTATGTTCTGCTATATTATTAGACAAAGAACCCAAAGAGATTATGTGTTGTTTTAGTTGGTATCCTCATAAATGGATAATACAGCAAGTAATCTATCATTATACACATGCTAATTCGCTTTGTGATTTTTTTTTACCACTACTTATTGACGGGGAAAATATGTTTCCTAGCTGAGTGGCTATGATCACTGACCTCTAATTAATGTTCTTATTAGTTCACAGTTATTTAAGTTGTCAGAAATTCAAGTGTAAATCTCATCTAGTGTTTACGCCAAGTTAGTTTCCAGATGTTATAGGTACTCAAAATTTCCACCTCCGCAACTGTCAAATGAACCTGTTCGTACTTCACACCTACGCAGCCTTTAAACATAACCATTGCCTCAATTAATTCAAACGCTATGCATTCAATTCAAAGACAAACAAAGTTAATTTGCTAAACTTAGCTTCGATTTAACGGTGAAAATCTGAGGCACAATATAATAATATAATGTGATATCAAAATCTTATTGGTGATTAGAGCATTTACATGAAAGTGAAAAGTGAGCATTCGCTGTTTTTAAATTTACCCGAACATGACTTCGAAAATAGCGCTCGATGTTTTGTTACAAACTGATTTTAAAAACTATCCAACGTTTGGTGTAACATTTTAACGAGCAAAGGCACGAGTGCGGGCAACGGGATGAGTCTCTGCAATAGAGTAAAGTAGAAAATCAACGCAGAAATATTACAGGTAAATGCTCACTCGCAGTGAGCATTACGTCGAACACAGCGTCGAACATTTGCAAAAACGTTAACATGGAAATGCTTTAGAACACTGGGCATTTAGTTGTATTGTACCATTCACAAGAACGTTACATTACATTGTAATGCTTTACCAAATGCTCTAGTATATACTCTCGTTAAATTATCTCGCTACAAAGCTTAGACCATTCCATGTATTCTACCAGAACTACTGATCATACTAAAGATAGGCTTGCCATACGTCCGGATTTAGTCCGGACTATCCGGATTTAACAACTTTGTCCGGACTTTCGTCCCAACTTGTTGTTACGTCCGGATTAACTCGTTAAGCCCCGTTCGCGCTCAGGAGCGCGAGAACACAATGAGGATCAGTCACGTTTTTTATTAAGTATGCAGTTTTATAACAGTAAGAAAACCATGACAAACTGTGAAAAAAATATTCAAATCGGATAAGAAATGACGAAGATACAGCGATTTTACTGCAGCAGTTCAAAAAACGGCCGAGAGTACGAGCCGCGAGCGCGTGACGTCATCCGACACAAATCCCGCGCCGCCGCCACGCGCGCTCTACAGTTTTGTAGTTATACTCCGTATCCCGTGCACTTTTTGAGTTGTGCTTGTCCCGGTCGTTTTGTTCTAAATTTATTGTTGTGTATGGTGACATTGGTGACATCGCAGACCAATAGGGGTGACATCAATAGCCTATAAAAATGTCTTACAAATATTGTATCGTGCCAAATTGCTAGAGTACAACCAGTAGTAGGTACGCCGGACAAACTATTTTTCCTGTTCCAACGGACCCAAAAGCTAGAATAAAGTAGTGTAGTGTTATGAAGAGAGATCCTTAAACAAGCAAAAGTACTCATTACTGTTGCGAAGATCATTTCGACATAAGTTTTAATATACTTATCCTCGTATTATGAAATTTTACCTATTTTATTGATAGATAGAAGAAAGACCTGAAACTTAATCCTTTTATGTAATTTTGTCTCAGCCCTAAAATAAACGTGTGGGTTAATAACAATTGACAATCATCAAAGTAGGGATATAAGTAGTGGACAACACGTTATATCGCCCGCGTGGATTACACGTTATATCGCCCGCGTGAACTACACGTTACATCGCCCGCGTGGATTGCACGTTATATCGCGCCTATGCTCAGCAGTGGAATAAAATGTAGCCTATGTCCATCCCCAGGGTTCAAACTATCTCCCTACCAAATTTCATCAAAATGGGTTAAGCGATTTAGGCGTGATTGAGTAACAAACATCCAAAGTTTCACATTAATAATATTCGCACCTGCCATGTAAAGAAGTACCTTTTTTTTTATTGACGGGGAGGTCAAATGCATTTACGCATCGTCCCTGCGGGGTGGTGCTAACCGCAAGGGATATGTGGGACTCGAGGTAAATGCGTGCCTCCCCGCTACTGGCCTGACCTCCAGTGCGCTATTGTGGGACGGCTCGGGATCTGCACGTGAGCGCAACTACACCGAGACCTTCCTAACGCTGCCCGTCTAGGCACTCCTTGTGCACCAATTGTTGGCCAGCAGCCCACAGGGGCTACCGACTGACGCCAGCCCCTGTGGGCCGCTGGCCGACGCTGGCCTTATAGACCGGCTCCTCACCGACGGCTGCTCGACCTGGCGCGTCCTACTGACGAGGACACCGGGAGCAGCCATCGGATCGCACCCTCGGGACTGGCCCGGTCGTGGCCCTGAAAAGGGCCGTCCGGAACTTGCCGTGGTGGGAAAACAAAAACAACTCGACGATGGCATGTGACTTCGAATGCCAAGGGACACTTGACATCAAAAGCCACACACCCGCCGAGAAAGTTTCCCCACCACGTTACCAGGGTCCACCACGAGGAGGCTTCCGGATGTCGACCCCCATGTAAAGAAGTACCTATGCTTGAACTAACTAAGACATTAAATTAGGTTTACTTACCTTTGAAGCTTCCAACCGCAGATTTCAGTATACTTCACATGATTATTTAAATATCCAAAAATCGGGAGTGGTGTCCCCTTGACATTCTCGTACACCAGAAACGACTCAAATGTCGATAGAAACCTTATATTTTGATGTCATACATGCATGTTAATTTTTGGTCACCCATCTGAGTACCGACCGCGCACTTGGTTGCTTAACTTTCGTGATCGACGACTCAAAAGTTGATAGAAACCTTTTTTGATGTCATACACGCATGTTAAATTTGGTTGCCATAAATCAAAGCATACTGGAGTTATGGTGCTAACTCACAGACACACAGTGACACACACACACACATATGCTTAATTTCAAAAAGGTATTTTTGGACTCAGGGAGATCCAAAACGTGTAAATCCGTCAAAATCTCGAGGTCGATTTTTTTAACGACTACAAGACTTCCTCTATACTTACTACGTATACGAGAAAGTAAAAACCATGAAAGAATCCACTTTAGGTAGATTATCGGACTGTCCTTTTTCAAATCCATCTTTCAATTTGTTGTTCATTATTACATAACACAGAAACAATAACCCGACAATGCAAAAAACTTCAAAAAACCGACAGTGTTCACTACTAACCACGAATATGCGTACTGGACGAATGCGATCGCGCGCGGATTGTGTCGAATGACGTCATCAGTATCCAGGGCCGGGAGGCGCGCGTTTTTTAATAAGGCTCGATAAAATATTAAATAACTTTGCCATTTATGGATGGATTTCAAAAAATCAAAAAGTAGTGTTCTTAGAAAATCATAATGCATGCAATGTAATAGTCAAAATTGGGTTCTCCCGTTATGTGACTGATCCTCATTAAAATCAATTGTGTCTGGATATTAATAATCGTCCAGGGATTAATGGATTTTCATTATGTTTATGTGTTTTTGTCAGCACGATCTCATGAAACATTTGTGGACACCAGATCGCAGTCGCATACGGGTCCAGGTAGTAGCAGGACTTTTGAGCACCAGCCATACAAAGGGGCGCTACAGGATACAAATAGCCACCACTTTTTACCTTTCCATATTTTTTGAAATGGGGGGGTTGCTAGAAATTTCGGCAAAGAATAAATTTTTCGCGTCTTCCTTTTATACGTCCGGACTTTACTTTAAAATATTATGGCAAGTCTAACAAAAGATTATACTAAGCTACGCATTGACTACGAGACTGATTTCCGCTACAGAGCTACGCTACAAAACTACGCTTCAGACTACGACGTTAGACTAATGCTACAGAGCTACAAAAGTATGCTACAGACTACGATACTGAGCAAGGGAAGGAATCACCAAAGCTGAGATGCGTAACGATGCGGAGAAGAGGTAAGATGCTTTACAGGCTATCTGGTGCTGTTCGGAGGTTGGCGGGACTGAGGAATCACCAAAGCTGAGATGCGTAATGGTAGGTAGAGGTAAGATGCTTTACAGGCTATCTGGTGCTGTTCGGAGGTTGGCGGGACTGAGGAATCACCAAAGCTGAGATGCGTAATGGTAGGTAGAGGTAAGATGCTTTACAGGCTATCTGGTGCTGTTCGGAGGTTGGCGGGACTGAGGAATCACCAAAGCTGAGATGCGTAATGGTAGGTAGAGGTAAGATGCTTTACAGGCTATCTGGTGCTGTTCGGAGGTTGGCGGGACTGAGGAATCACCAAAGCTGAGATGCGTAATGGTAGGTAGAGGTAAGATGCTTTACAGGCTATCTGGTTCTGTTCGGAGGTTGGCGGGACTGGACGGTTACTACTAGCTCAGCTGCATGTGCATGGGATCTTGAGAATGCTGCGCCGGTCATATCTATCTCGTCGCCGCCCAGCTTAAATATCTGCGAGGCACAATTTCCATCTTTGCTTTAATTGCGCCAAACAATTATAAGACCTTTCCCCTATTTCTTTACTTAACCATATCCACTACAGTTAAGCGGAAACGAAATGTATAATAGACTACGATGGTAACGCGAGAGATTATGTTATAGGAATATGCTATTAAACTAACAAAGCCTTTCCTTCTTCGAGACAGAATAATAAGTACTTATAGAATACGTTACAAGCCCCGCCTTGTTAAGTTGACAACTCCATTGCCAGCCCTAAGCTTATTTGATGACATTACCCCTGTGTTATGTTTTAATTAAAATATCAGACAGAAAATGAGAGCCCACGCTGAAATTTTAGGAGCATCTTTATTTCATTGTGAATAAACATTGGAAGTAAAAAGTATCTATTTAAGAACAACAACGTGGCCTCCCTTTTTAATTTAATTATTTTTGTGGACTGGCGGAAATTTAAATTTCTTTTGTATTTGTATTTTAAATTTTTTATAGTTTTATTTGTCATATTAATCAGTTAATTAATATATGCCCTAGCAATTTATTCCTAACAAAAATTATTAAAAAATATTGGTAAAAATATTATTTTTGTAATGAAACAGAAATTATTAACCTTAATTTACTTATAGGATGAGAATATAATTATTTAAGCGAGTCCTTTTATATTAAACACTTTTTGTCATTCATGAAAATTTCCTATTACGTCCGGTTGCACCAAATTATACTTTTTACAATTTCGGAAAATAAGAACATATTTATATTAAAAATGGAACTACCCTAAAATCCTTTGAATTAAGTTGATGTATGTTACTTGTTGCAAAATTGTTATACGTAAAACTTCTTTTGAATATAATATGCTATGGTAGTAGTTAAAATACAAGCTTAACAGTGACTTCTCAAAAAATTATGTTAGAAGTTAAAGCAATAAAATAAATTATATATTAGTAAACTATTTGACATTAAAAATAAAGCCGCACGATTTTCGCCGCAAGGCAAAAGTCGGATGCTAGTCCACTTTGGGACTTGCGGCTTTAGTCACCTGCGGCCAAGCCGAATTGCCATTCAGACGACGATGCTTTACTCACCCACATTAAACCTCGCTATAGAATGAACAATCAACATTCAGCTGTTACGCTCTGCTGTGGTCAACTAAATTTTATGTCACAAAGCGCTGCGGCACAAAACGCAGTGCAGTCTTTATTTGTTTCTTCATTATAATCTAAGAGGAGCTATTCGTATAAATATAACACAGCAAATCGCACGACAGTTCAATTTTAATTAGTCGCCCAGGGTTTTACATATAGGTTTTACTAAATAGGATTCGAAATACAAACTGTTACGAACACCCTAAGCGCTAAACTTTTATTAGCGTACCCTACAATCATGAGCGCAAATTTTACGAAATTTGTTAAAAAAAATTAAAACTGGTACCTACATAATTGAATTCTCCACCATGTGTGTCAAATTTATATTATATGAGAGAAAACTTTGATACTGTTCATGTACGTCGTTGGTAATTAAACTTTTAGTTGTGTGTTTCAGTGTGGTTCTAACAGTGAGTCCAGAGAGCCAAAGGAATTTTGAAAGCGGTTAAACATTAGGGTGGCCGTTTAGCGTTAAGCAGGTTGTACGTTCTTTTACCGCCCTTAAATTATAAAAAAAACCTATCACTTTTCAGTTTTAAGCACTGGTGAACAACTTATATTTGGTACCTGCTTAACTTATTAGCAATTTATAACCAATCATAGAATCAATGCGAGACTAATAACATCAAATAAATTAAATTAAGATCGTTTCGTCAACAGAATGCTTAAAATATTTTTATTGAAAATATTTATGAAAATATTCCCTTTTCGTCAAAATTATTTTCAAACTAATTTCGTATAGACAAAATACGCAACGGACTATTTTTTTTAACTTTCATTTTAAGGGAAAGTGACAGTTAATTGTTAAGCATTTTGTCAATGTCCAGTGAAAGTATTATTACAATAAGAACTCAGGTGAAACTACAAGTTTTAAGTATACATGTAGTTAAAAAAATGTGAATACAATTATTTACCACTATCTTAGTGGAGCTGTCACAAGGTCAGAGTTTAATTTATATGTTTGTATAACAAATACAAGCATTTATTCCTACACGGATTATTAAACACTTTAAATTTAAATCCGAAAATAAATTGATTTTCGTTAATTTTATAGTTGGCCACCAAACATATACATATAGCTCGTCCGTGCTCCAGAAGTCACATGAAGTCGTATAAAAAAAAAGTCCTTTACTCGTAAATTTTATAATAAAATTAAAGTGTTCAGACAGTTTCAGAAATTAATATTCGTTTCTGGAGTACTTCGTTCTTTTTGAAGATATTATTACAATTGAGATGCCATGTGAATTATTGAATATAATAGCAATTATATTGAATCCCTATATGCACTGTTATATTGCGTCGTAGTATAGGTACCGACGCGTGCAGAGATGGTATGCTCTGAGAGTTCTGAGACCTCCCCGCGGTACACTCTGGGCCATGTCTGGACAGACAGCTGACGTCGGAACACCGGAGGTGTGGAGGAAACAGTGGGCATTCGAGCCGTGGTTTTAGCCAACCGATAGGCTGGTGACCCACCTTGAGCGGATCAGGAAGTTCGGTCGCTCCTGAAACGCCTCTGCTTTCAGAGGTGGCGAATGGATGCGATTGACACATATCTTAAACTGTGCTGAGTTTCATACAAGTCACCCTTGGCACCACTGTGTAGGACCTTGAAAACGGCGTATTTCAGGGCTAGTGGAGCTGTGGGGGCCGTTCTCCATGACTGGCGGTCCGCTGTCGGTATTTATGTCGGAAATTGAACGCAAACTATGCATTGGTTGGGCCTGAATGGGCGGGCACAGATGGCCTTTGCAGGATGCTAGCAGAGGATGTTTAGTGTGTAGTGGGTGATCGCCTTCGCCTCCGAGTCCGATATACCCCTGCAGTTGCATCGGATTTCAGGGATGATGAGTAAATGCATTAGATCTCTCCGTAACAAAAAAGGTACCGACACCGACGCAAGCGGCGCTTACGACAGAGATTTCATTTCATTTTGACGTGCTATCGACCTTTACGATACGTCAGCGTAGGAACATTTTCCGCCTCAACCTATATGTACATTGTGTGGACCTCTTGTCAAATTGACTATACAATATGTTTACTAACACAGAACTAAACTACACGCAACTTAAACATCTTTGCTAGCGCGTTACTGTAAGAAATCGACAATAATCTTTGTTCTGTCAAACCCAAAAAAGATTTTAGTTAGTGCACTACGAGTAAAATTTATGATAATGGGGAAAATATTCAGTCATATCAGTTTATGAAAAGCCAGCCATAAATGGACCTTAAGGGCTTCCGCAAGAAGTTTTTATGAAAAAGCGCGTATCTTTAATCATTGCTGCAACACAAACGCCGCAAATAGCAAAAAAGTGCCTGTAGAGGCGGCCTCTGACAGTGACTTATGCGCCGCCCGCCCTTACGCCGCCCTCCTGCAATTGTCCTTACATATTTTTATTTAAATATTTTTATGTCCATCTTGTCAACCTAGCCTGCCTATAAAACAGATACACGCTTATTAGAAGCCGTAGATTATGTTAAATTCTAAATCTTGTCCACGCTCCGTTAATTTGTTCTGGGGGCTTAGACAAATGGGAATCGTTTCATAACGATAAGATATCGAAATTCATCATCATAGGTCATATTGATTGGTTATGTACATCGTCTTAGCTTGCGCTACCAACTTAATTAGAACTATGATTGACCACGTGATTTAATGACGGCTTAAGTCAATCCTATACATTAGTTTTTATCCAACTACGGGCCCTATTTTCTATTATTAACTCCTCTAATCATACTGAATAGATTGAGAAGTAATTGGATTTCTCGATTTAGAATTATACAAAACTCATTATAGTTATTGAAATTCGAGCGTTTAATTGTAATCCTCCAAATGTTCATCTTTTTTTATACTACTAGATGACAAACAAACCGGCAGCCCACCGTAAAGTTGATACCGTTGCCTATAAACATATGCAAGAACAAGAAAAAAATTACAAGGTATTGCAGGTGCGTTGTCATCCTAAGGCCTAAGACGAAATGCCTTCCATGTCCGGTAATTACACTGGCTACCTTTCCCTTCCATCCGAAACACAGCAAACTGTTTCACAGCTGAAATAGGAAAAGCGGTGGTACCTACCCAGACGAGCCTACAAACAGGCCTACCACCTAGTCACCATTTTAAAATTCATGTCTAAACTTCAATACTTTTTTCAAATTTGAAAATCGTTTCCACCATTGTTAAGAAGCTTACAATATAGTATCAAATTACTTGAATTATTTATTCTCTTAGATATGTATGTAGCTTAGTTTTCCCCTCACCACGCGAAACGAAAAATAACAAAATTTTTAACCTAAATACCTACTGGCTACGCGAGAGTTAAATCCATAAAAGTAGTTCTATTTCATAAGTCTTGGCTGTATTAAAAAAGAAATGAATGCCTTATCAAAGACCATTCACGGGTAAAATAAAATGCAAAAGTTCTTTTTCTAAAACTAGTAGAGTAGAGCTATTAGGCCGAGTCTATATTTAGTTAGTGGTCAGATAAAAAAGACAACTCCGAGTCTTGTGATAGTGACACATCTGTCCCGCCTTTTCGGTACGGCTCCCGGGCTCTTGAGTAATATCCCAAATTAGTTTAGGGTCAAAGCGTCGCATGTGTACATAAAAACCGGTCTATAAGTGTGTTTTCCGACAAAGTGTGAATTACCTAAAACACATTGTTTATGTTCTGGATAATAAACAAAACACATATATAAATTACTTGCGGAATGAAGCAAGCAGACATTTTTGTCTCATAAATTACAGAATACATAAGCATGAAATGTAATGCTGTCATACTTGTAATATTGCGTAAGAAATACTCAGTTCGCTATCTTATTAGTTGAGTACTGAGTCTTCTAAACATTAGCAATGTTTTTTTTATATTACGAGATGGCAAACAAGCTTGCAGCCCATCTGATGTGAAGTAGTTACCACCGCCTATAGACTCTTGCAATATTAAGGGTAAATCACTTAAAACTGCAAGAGCGTTGGGCATCACAGGTATATCAATCTAAGGAGATCGGTTCATAGGAAGACCGAGTGTCGCGATCAGCGGCTGTACTACATAACATGGTTCTAGTTGAGCATGCCGTAATATACACTATTCATTGCGCGAGTCTTAAGGACTGCGAAGCAATGAAAGTTATGCACAGCCGCATAGGAGATCGGTCAAATCGCCGAGTTACGTATTCACTTGACTTTATCGGAAGGTGAAGTGGCGGAAATGTATGCCCACAGGGCATACACTTGTCACAAGTTAAACGCCGGCTTAGCCTATCTCCTTGTATTATTAAATCTGTGGTTGCCATCATGGGGACTAAGGTGAAATGCCTTCCATGTCCAGTAACTTAATAAAGTAAAATAAAATATTAAATAGAGTTTATTTAATACAAAATTGAATAAGTGTGTACAATGTTGTAAGATAGCACATATTTACTTTGAATGGAAGTGTTTCATATTTTTACCAAGAACCACAAAGCACGTAGTCGCAAAGGCAACGCCGTATTGGGCAACACATTTCACAAAAACGAAAATCAAGTTATTGATTATAAATAATAACATTATAAAAACGTTTGGGTTACTAATCTTTAAACCAGTCAGGAACGTTATAATACTAACTAATTTATGCTGTCATGAAATCATTTTTCTACACGTAACTACGTATTCCAATAATATCTTACCTAAATTAGTAGTTTCGCGGTAATAACGCGTTTAGCCATCGCATTTGCCAATGTCAAGTGAGAGTTTTTAACCATAAACGTAAATTGTACGGTAGATTTAGCTAAAATGAAGTCTCACAACACATGTTTTCCTAACAAGGACTCAGGTGAAACTCAAATTCCAATAATATCAAAGAGAAATTGGATTGGATGGCATGCGTCAAAAATTCTTGAAACATACTTTCAGACTGTGATACTTTCAGGCATGATGCTTTTTTATGAACCCACAATGCGTCACGTTGTGGATTCATAAAAAATCATAATAATAATCTTTATACTAAAACTCGAAGAAAAAGTTTTTTGCCTCTTTTAAAAGAACATTTCGCGCATCGTAGAAGAGTGTGAGATTTGACATAGGTATTTAAAGTTTATGTACCGAATAAATAACATTTTATTTGTAGTTTATTCGAAATTTTGCTTTTTTTTGCTACCTATAATTGGTTATTCACAAAGTTTGGGGTCACTTTAAGTAAAATAAAAATAATAGGTACAGATTATCGCAGTAACAAACTGACACTACGACTTTGGAAACATGAAAACACTCTGATAAAAACGTCATTATAAAATATTTTGAACGCCGCACGCGGTTTCACCGTGTATCCTGTTCCTGTTAGTATAACAGGTTTAAAAGTATGCTATGTCCACCCGAAAAGTCCATTTTAAAAAGTGTTAAAGGAATTTCCAAAATCGGTTGAGTAATTTTTGAATTTATTCTTTACAAACATACAACAAACAAACTTTCTTTCTCTTAATTCTATATTTTTTAACCATTATAATAACAATTCGTCCATAATTTTTTTGGGATCAGTCACTTAAACGAACTTACGTAAACACGCTCCATCCTTAAATCGAAGAGCTTTAATTCGACAACACATTTTGGGGTATTATAAAAACAGCTTTCGGTCGTAAAAATAATAATGTAGAGTGGTGCGTAACTCTTAATCAGTCGCGGCTTGTGCACTTACATTAGCGTGATTTGGTAGTTAGTTTATACAGTAAACAATTTAAATTTAAAATGTAAATTAATGTATTGTATAGGAAATTAAACTGAAAAATCAATTCACTTAACATTAATAAAATGTCTTCACCCATCGACCATAAATATCATTTAAAAATTTCGCATCGCATTATACACTTCGATAATTATGTGATGTGTGCGTTCAGACCCTACATAATTATCCAATACCGTTAATTGCCGAAGCAATCGCAGTTACCTCAGTCAATGTTTACAGCTTTATTTGAAATATAGCCATAGTGTAATAACTTTATAATAGTATAAAAACTAGCTGTCCCGGCTAGGCGTTGCTGTGGTAATTTCATACTACTTTCCTATAACATTGAATTGGCAGTAAAAAAACGAAGACTACTTACAAAGATAAAAACTATCCTATCGCACAAGTTGGAACAAAACACAAAATTAAATAAGAAGTTAAAATTGAGTTGTTATTTTTGGAGTTCATCCCGGACAAACACCGTGACACGGGAATTATATATAAAAGAATAATATAGCCAAAGGAAATATACTGCAATGCTGTACATTTATTCCCATTAGATAATCTCAATTCCACATAGAAGTCTCTAGTGGAATTATATTCGTAGTACACATTGCGCATAGCGCCTGCCGCTTTATCTATGCCATCAGTCAGAGATTGAGTGATATGACATGATACGACAAGGAACAATCAACATGAAGATATGTTGCGCTGTGCTTAGCTAAATTTTGTGTATTTAAACAAAGCACAGCCACACAAAGCGTAGCGCAGTAAGGTTTGTTTCTTCATTAAAGTCTAAGGGCGTGTATATATAGAAAACTGGTTGCCAGCGTCAACTTATTGGTGCTTATCAGTACTGGAAAGTGCTACATCAAGCTAGTTGATATAGGCAGGGGTTGCCTGTCTATAAGAGCTGGAAATACCGCGCTGATCGGAGCAGATCGGCACTTTCCAGTGACATTCGGAACTTAACAGCGCGTCCTCCACAAAAGTTTTATGAACACCTGCGCCGCCTACCAGCGCGGTTCATTACCGAACAGCGTTGGCAGAACGGCGCCAATAACCAGGTTTATGTATACACCTATACACCCTAAGAGAAGCGATTCGACTAAAAGCAGAGCACAGCGCAGCACTGCTCAATGTTGATTAGTCACTCTATAAGCTACGAAACTCACGATGCACGGCACACCGCTGACGCGCTGCACAGAATGTCACTCTACGTGTGTGTGCATTTTGCGTCGCATTTAAAATTAATTAAGAGTAAAAAAGAGCCTTTTAACACCAATCTTATGACGGTTTAATTTTTTTTTTATCTCTGACGGTGAAACTCTTGATCTTCATTTCACCCGATGATAAGAAACGAAATGGCCAAAGCCGAATTCGGAATATACTCGTAGTAATGTCATGTCATGGCCGTGTGATGCCGGCAGAGTAGAATAGCATCACCCCATATCCCCTAATGGGAGTCGTAAAAGGTGACTAATGGCAAAGGGGTATTCATCACCTTATACTCCGTCCACCAATTCACATTGGTCTAATTACAAAGGCTGTTGCGATGATGATGATCACATTTATTGCTATAATTTATTAAGAAGAAAATAAAATTTCGATTTAAATAGCTACAGCGTTTCAAAATAGTAGTTCTATTTTTTACAATGAGCATATTTCTCGATTTACACCCTTGTTATATTTGACATAAAATTGGCACTGAGTATGCTCGTGAGCTCGTGAATTCCTTACGACGAGGATATATGTCACGATAAAGGAAATCGCAATAACTGCGTTTATTGCGATTCTGTTTCGATGCACAGATTTACAGTCAAACATTTTAGCAAAATATCAGAACTAACTCCTAGTCCAAGTAAATGTATTTTAGCAATAGTTTTATAGCTTTTGTAAGAGAATTATGTTATCCTTATCAATTTAACGACCTAGTTTTGGCCCTCATCTTTTTACCTTGATGGTGAATTAATAAAACTGAAAGTGGCGAGGCTTACTGAGAGATTGGCTACCTGACTGTGCTGGCTAACACTATTATTATGGCGACACGCAAGGACGCAGGATTTGAGGAGTCTGTTCTAGCTACCCAGCTAGCACAGGCTCCTGAATTCCTGTCACCAGCGTCAATTTTTAAAAATATGTAGTTTCAAACCCCACACCAACGAAAAACTACTTATTGCAAATTACATTGACTTGATTAAAAAATTTTGGACATGATACCAAATGCAAATTAATAGTATTTTACTGTAGCGGCCAACAAAATAGACATTGGTGGATGAACGGCCGAGCCACACATACGTAAGTCCTAGTTGTGGCCAAGGCTTTTAAAACTTTATTTATATATTATTATTTACTATATATATAATGCGCGGAAATTAATACCTACAATTAATTTTCAAAATCAATGACAAGTAACAAATTATACTCTCTAATCTGTGCAACGAACGCCCGTAAATTTTTTCGCATCGCAATACTTTTTTGCTATTCTATTCTAATCTTAATTAATGGCATTCGCAAATCTTAAAGATTATGCATTTTGCCAATGTCAAGTGAAAATATCATTATAGTTACAAAATTTTTTACGGTAGATTTTGGTTAAAAATGGAGTCTCTCAACACGTGTTTTACAACAAGAACTGGGAAAAAACTCCCACTTTTTTGCTAAGTTCAGCTAACTTCATGGTGTGACAAAGATTATTATTACAAATTTTCCCTCTATAAATAATTGTAATAAACAAATGACAGTATGTTTCAGAAATTTATCAGAGAATAAAACAAATACGAGCAACTAGTAACGCAAAACTTTCAGTGTGCCCTAATTAATATATAATTTTCCTAATCGCTGGCCTGACTTTCGTTTCATATGTTCCATACATTTATTAGTTTCTGGAACAAAACTCTACGGAAACTCCCATAAATTGATGAAACGCCCGACGTGTATCAAGGAGTTTGGAATGATTTGTGTGTTGCTCTTTCCTTACTGGCTAATACACAATGTTGCGCAGCTGCTAATATAAAATATGCTCTGAGAGGAATATTTTAATTAATGTTTTTCCGAGACGTCAGATTCATTGCCGTCTGAATTTAATTTACTTTTCAATGTTGCTGACCACTCCGACGTCAAACTTTTTCGAGTAATCAAAAAACTTCACAGACTTCTCGCGCGGTTTGATTTGAAAAAAGTAATCCTTCATTTCAAGCGAGCTTAAAAATTTTCTTTCTAAACTTCTAAACAAACTAACAGTTTTTGAGCGCGCATCTTTGTATATAACGAAATCGCGTTGCCTTTGTACTGAAATAAAGGTCGGTCCTGCGCTGCCCGCATCCAGCGGCTTCCCGCGACATTTACCAGATCGTCTGTCCACCTTGTGGGCGGCCTACCAACGCTGCGTCTACCGGTACTTAGTGCAAACCACATCTGGTATACTACTACATTATGGCCCATAGTGCCAGGGTGTAAGCCATATCTGGCAGTATGGGTCACACAGTATCTGCCCTCAAAATAGTGATAGGTTACCAGCCGGTCGTCAAAAATAGATTAATATAATTATAATCCAACTGAAAAAAAAATGTCCACACTGCCAGCTGTGGCTTTACGTGTAACGAAATGTTACTTAAGACTCTGATCAGCCCCTCTTGGGATTATGAGCGTGATCGTATATATATGCATGTTGTACCTACCTATGAAAAAAAAATTAAAATAAAAAATCATATCATATCATGAAACCGTATAGCCCCTATTTACTATGACACAATCTACCACATAATGAAGTGACTCTTATGGTCACAACATATGTGTTAAAATTGAAGCACATATGACCACTTATCTAGTTTATATTTATAGGGCGCCATCATGTAATTTTAGCTGCTAATCCGACTCACCAGTTTAACATACTTTCCACTCTAAAAGCGAGTAGAAAATCTCCCCCTTGTGAATGTTAAGTCAATGAACACATTACGGACTAGTGAGGTAACAGTTTATCGTTGAACATTTTCATAAAACGCCCGTAGTCATCATTTATCAGGTGTGCTCCAGTGGGGACAAACATTTTACAAAACATTTATTTCCTACGCGAGATTTACATGCGAACTATTTACATTAATCGCGTGCGGGGTTTCAGCGACGTATGTGTAACTAGCAACGCAATTACTAAGAATTATTTAATATCAGACTACAAGGAAGATATTAGATCGAGTTAGTTTTTATTACTTCATTGATAAAATTTCTCGTTTTATAATAATTTCTTTTTCGATCGATTTTAAAATAAAAAAAATTAATGAAGAGAATCGAAAATAAAAACATAGTTTTTTTGAATTTTAAGTCGACATGATGGTACCTACTGTTTGCTCAATCAATTGCTCTATCAAAATTGTATATATTTTCCAGAAAAGTATTACTTTTAAAGTTTTTTATTAATAGCCTCAGTTCATAAGTCATGAAAGAATTATGAAAAACACTACACTTCTTCTCAAAACTACTCTTACAATTAGTAAAAATCGAGTAGTTTGCTAGATCTATTTATGTAAAAATTATATAATTCTTCTCACTCTTTTTGATCAGTCGTCTTCTAAGCATTAACGCCTTTCTTTACTCCCTCTCTATCCGTCTTTACTACCCATACACATTGATAATAAATACGTGACATAAAATTTGCTGTTATGTGAAATCCTCTTACAAAATATTGCGTATACGCGAACTCATATCCATCTGAATTATTTGTTACTCAACAAACTGACTGGGAAACAGTTCTGCAAAGTAAAGTTTCTGTCGAATGGAGTCGAACTCTAAGTACACAGATGTCTAGTTCCGTATAAATGAAGACATTACACTGGTTTCCGTGTACTGCTTTGCCTGGAAATGACGTTTATGAAAACATACAACTATGCATTTCAAATCAAAATTCTTTAAAAGTTTACAAAATCTAAGATAATTAGATGCATTTATACAATAGCACCGGTAAAGTTATTTGCTGTGGACAACGAGAAAGAGCTTAAACGAGCTGTATAATTCAGGAGATTTTGACATTATTCCATTCTGGTATAGCAACGACCTTCCTAGCACGGCGGAGAAAACAGTAGTTCGGGAGACGTTTGGATAGGGCTCTGTCGCTTGCACTGGTGACTAAGAGGACTTTCAAAATCCCTACAATGTCCACTAGAAGGTCTAGGCCTAATGAAGCCAACCCCAGGCGGTACGTGCGGATGAAACATATCCGCATAGCCGTTTGTTTATATGCGGAGAGAAAGGATTCGACAGTCTTTGGGCGATATGCCAGTCTTTTAAGCTGGTGACTCCCACATGACACTAAACGGGGCCATATTAATTCCTAGAACACAGTCTGAATCAGAAGTAGATTTAGTACCATGTCATATCAACGCCAGAGCTTGTGATGTGGAGTATTTTTTGCCACCATTTTATGTGAATGATTATTAAGACAAGTACTAAAGTGTTCATCCACTTCTGATGCTGATCGTACGTATAAAACATTTTCTGTAGAAAAAAAGGTGAAGCCACGAAAAGGCGATAGTTAAGCCCAGATTTCTTTTTAAATTGAAAGTTTAGCTGGGCTTATGAATTGATTGTTGACACGTAACTATTTTATTTTTGTTTTTAGCTGTGATGGCTTTATCGGCTAACTCTCAATAATAGAAAATTTTATTTATGATGGATAAGCTGTTGGTTTTTGAAATAAATATCAATGAATAAAATAATACCTATAAGTTCATAATAAAATAGATATAAATTTATATAGTTTATGACAAGCGACGATATACTTATTTTTACTGCGTGATTTGAAGATGTAACTTGACACTATTAGTCCGTTATTATTATCTTTAGATATGTCGAACTAGATTACTCCCAGCGAATACTACGTCTCAGTAAGTTTCCAACAAATGTAGATTTCACAAATTCAGTTTGTATGTCATTGAATTTTGTTGATACAGTCGGAAAATATTTGTATTCAAACTTTTCTATGTCACGAGCAAATGCAAACTGAGAGAATGCACAAGTAAAGTTAAAGACAGGATTTTATATACAAACCTTCGCATATTATATACTTTTAGTCAAACAAATCACGAGTTCAATACAAACCATCGCGTACGATACACCTTCCGACCATCAAACTCAGTAAATCGTTTCTCCTCGGAGAGACTGCTAATTCAACCTTAATATGTTAAAAGTAAGCTCTTCATAATGTGCATGAAACAATGCATTGTGCCATAATCATTGGCACAATGCATGGTAGGTAATTAAATAATTTAAACAGTCCAAACATTTCTGTAAAAAATGTTCTTTTTATGAATTAGGATGTAACTCCGTTCAACATTTTCCTTTCCCTTCGCTTTATCTAACCGTACCTTCTCTACGCTTATAACTTAATCTTACTCATGATAGTCTTTGTGATATACCTTCCCCCAGTTCTGAATTCCTTTTCTGTGCATTCAGTTCGGTTATGGAACGCTCTATGTAGGAGTGCTAGCATATTGGGCTCTTTTGAATGTCAAGTTTGGAGTAATTTCCTGTCCACATGTCCTTTTTTTAAGATGATTATCAGTTCTTCTCTGCACCCATGCCAGGTTAAAAATGTACTTTCAAACTTTCTTACCATCTCGGTAGCAAATGGTGGTTGCGTTGTGGTTGTGGTGTGGTTGGTACCGAATACACGGTTGCGTTTGATAGCAAAATGTGATGAATGAAACTATTAATTTTCATACGAATTAGCTCCCGCGTGTTGTCTGTTACTTTCAAGAACCCTGAATGTTTTGGGTACCTGAGGAAACTCCTGTATTGTGTTGAAATATGTTGTGGTTTGTGGTTGTGATAGGTACGTGATACATCTAACCGAATAATACGAAAGACTAATTTTTGGTTACAATATTTTTATAAGCCAAAGCTCTATTTTCAGTTAAAAAAAAAACAAGCAATACAACTACTTTTTATTTATATTCTCGCCTCTTTAACAACTCCCTTAAGTCCGTAATAAAAACTTGATTAGTGTGCTCTCATTTATATCGTAATATTCAAGCACATTATAACTTTCCACCACAACATAAATAATAAACAAAATATAACATTTGAAACTTCAAAAATCCAGTATCCGTTTCGGGCAAACATTTCAACCTACCGCCAACTTTTTATTTGAGTACCATTGCAAAAGTTTTCGTAGAAAAATTAAATATTTTGTTTAATTAACTTCCTGTTGCGAAGCAACAAACGTATGATAAAACTGAATGTGGGAGTTATTTCGAGAGCATTTAAGTGGTTACAAAACGAATAATAAAAATCTTTACTTTGATAAAACAAATTATTTTCCGCAACTGTATTGCTACGCAAATTAAATGAATTCAATGGTGAAAAAGAAAGCTACTAAAGAGCATTTATTATTGTAAGAGGCGAAAAAATATATTATATTATAGACATATTCGTATCATCATAAAACGTATTAAATTTGTTAAAAATGTGGTATAAAAACAGAGGAACTCAGTCAAAACAGTCTAAAAATTATTATTCTCTTTGTTTTAGGTATTTTTTTTTAGCTTCCAAGCGAAGTACGATAAAACCACAAGTTCTACAACTAGTATAGTCAGAAAACCAAATAAATAGGTAGGTATTATTGAACATAAGTAATTATACACCCCTCTATCTCTGTGCGTGCGTATATTAGGCACATTTGCAAAATGGAACGTTAAAATCAATTTTAGGCCGCTCTGAGCACTGTATTGACGTACAATCGAAGTGATGCGTAATTAAACCAAACAACGTAATATCGAATGGATATTAAACACTTTGTTCGTAAGTAACAGAAATAGGCGTGTGTCTGGCCTGCGAATAATTAACATACAATCTATGGTATAATGAAACACTTATTATTTGTAGGCAAAATTCGTAATGAGTATATTAGTTTTATATCATTTTGCATAACCAAATACAGCATTTCAAGTCAAGTAATTAATTACCAAGACAGTAGCATAAAATAACACTTAATTAACTTGTCTAGTCCACTACGTCACATCCGCGCCTCTAGTAAGCAGGGATCGACAAACCCTCGAAACACTCCGGCATTCTGTTCGAAGTCTCTGCCTAGAACGGTCGTCTTGAATATACGGTCAGTTTGAGTAGCAAACATTATTTATTAAAATAATTTAATTGGCTATATAAGTTAAAAACTGAACATTTCTCTCTAGCTACCACAAACTCATCAAAGTCTGACCCATAATATTAGTGCTAACAGCATTATTATGTTCTAACAGTTATGATAAATGACTCAGATGTTAGAGTCCCTGGTGAAGATCACTTCCTCCTTTGGCCTTAACATCTCTTAGCATCGTGTGAGATGAAGGCCAAAAAGCTTTGAAAACCTTCTCTTACTTCTTATTTTTTCTTTGTATCGTTCTATCTCATTAAAGGTTCACACTTATCAGCTCGGAAAGGGAACGAAAGTTTTTTACTGCTACGGACCTTAGCACATCACCTCTTTTTAGCCGTCTTCAAAAAAGGAGGCTCTTTTACTTTCTCGTATACGTAGTATAGAGGAAGTCTTGTAATCGTAAAAAAATTGGACCTCGAGATTTTAACGGATTTAACGGATACACGTTTTGGACCTCCTTGAGTCCAAAAACATTTTTTTTTTAATTATGTCTGTGTGTGTGTCTCTGTGTCTGTGCGTTAGCACGATAACTCGAGTTCTATGAATTATTGTCTAATAAAAGATCTCGAGATAGTTTACTGAAATTTTCTTTACTTAAAACACATTTTTTTTTTTTTTAAATCTATATTTTTTTGAGGTCGGTGCCAACCTTAATATTTGGAATAAACGTTGTCACTTGTATTTGGGACCGACCTCAAAAAACATGCAGATTTTTTAAACAATTTTTTTATTACTCCATGTTAGCCATAGTTTTTTCGTAGTAAAAAGAAGCGAGGCGGTTCCGAGCTGATAAGTGTGTTATCCCGTAATTTCTGGTATCCAAAGAGCTATTAAAAATTTTTTAGATGATGAATCCATAGCCTCTGTTCCGTACAATATGATCAACCAGAGCCTATCAGTACAGAGGCTAACGAATTTTAAAATAGGCAGTTTTTTACGTAATTTACAACTTTGTCGAACTCTCGTATCCACGAACATTTTTCCAATGTTTTGCATACGAGTTCAATAATGGATCTGGGTTTTTTTTCAAATACTTAATAACTACAGCGACGTGCTAACAAAATGCACAAACTTTTACTCTGAGTGCCTGTATATGTGTAGAGTGCGTGTCGATTCTACACACCATGGCTCGTCCGCGTTCCTGACATAAAAATACTATAATTTAGATGCAAATCACTACATAGTATAAAACAAAGTCGCTATCCGCCGTCTGTCTGTCCCCCTATGTATGCTTTGATCTTTAAAACTACGCAACGGATTTTGATGCGGTTTTTTTAATAGATAGAGTGATTCTTAAGGAACGTTTATATGTATAATACATGCATATTTACATAAGCATTACACCCGTGCGAAGCCGGGGCGGGTCGCTAGTTATATATATATATATATATATATATATATATATATATATATATATATATATATATATATATATATATATATATATATTCTATTTATTCGACTCTCCTTTCCGGCTGGCTATTAAAAACTAATCATGTAACTACCGATTGCCTATCCACCTTAGTATTTCTTAGGATTGGACGCAATTCGTTAATTAAGGGTCGAAACACGCTGTTGGATTGGATTGAACTTTGACTAAGACTGTTTGTCTAGTCAAACTTGAATCGTCGGAACTCCGATGTTTGGCTCTAATATACGAGCATGTGTAATGTATGTGTGTAGTGGAACACATAACATAGCCTACAGTGAGTCAAATCACTCTTATTCGAATTTAAAAAAATCGGGAGTGGTCCCCTCTTGACTTTCTTGTATGCCGGAAACGACTCAAAAGTCAATATAAGGTTCAAAATATAAGGTTTTTATATTTTGATGTCATACATGCAGGTTAAATTTTGGTCACCCATCCGAGTAGCGACCGCGCACTTGGTTGCTTAACTTTCGTGATCGACGACTCAAAAGTTGATAGAAACCTTATATTTTGATGTCATACTGACGCACAGAGACACAGACATAATTCTAAAAACGGTTTTTTTAGACTCAGGGTGATCCAAAACGTTTAAATCCGTCAAAATCTCGTGGTCTAATTTTTTTTCGATTATAAGACTTCCTCTATACGACGTAAGTATACGAGAAAGTAAAAATAATAATATGTCAAAGTCCCGTCGCAGCACTTATCCATGATAGGGATTTTTTCCATGTTTTTCGTTTTCAATTTATTTGGTATTAATTTCAATCATAACATTTGAATAAGTAACTAAAAATCTTCCATGAAAGTAGGTACCCACGATTCGCTTGCATCGCGTCCTCTGCAAAATTAAATGATCGCAAAAGTAGATCTAGACTTCTTAATGTATTCCAATCTCCGTTTGAAGACGGTCACAATGAAAAGTGTCAGAATGAAAAGAAAAAATAAAAGACATTTTTATGGTGCAAATAAAATGGTCAGCGTCGGTGGAGTAGTGCGTAAGGACGATATCTCCCACCTGGGAGACACCGGTTCGAACCCCGCCACAAACTCATGTGTTTTCAAAATTTGAAATCATATGTACGTTTATTCGACGCTTTTACGGTTAAGGAAAACATCGTGAGGAAACCTGCACACACCTATGAAGAAATTCTTAGGTTGTGTGTGAAGTCGACCAACCCGCACTTGGCCAGCGTGGTTGATTAAGGCCTAATCGCCCCTAATGTGGTGTAGGCCCGAGCCCCTCGGTAGGGACATTATAATTGATCTCTTGATAATGAATAAAATGAATAATTACAGAATCATTTGGTTAATTAAGTATTTTAAACAAGCTTTTATAGCGGACCCTACCATACTATTTTTGTCTACATTATTTAAAACCAATTGTATATTGAGTTCTAAAGGATTGTACAAGTTATCTGAACGTTTGGTGTAGATTTTGATTCAAACACCACTAAATTACACCAAGTAAGATGAAGGTAAAATACTTCCCTGCCATAGCAAAAAAAACTATAGAAAAAAATACGCTGTCTTGGTTGTTTCTTCTGGTCACCCATATGAGTTTAACCTAAACCAATATGTAAAATTGGAGTGACAATTATTCAATTTCATCTGAATATAGACTGAAAGAGATCGCTTTGAGCGATAACGCCACCTATTGTACGATGGAAATTGTGTTATGTTTCTAATTTTAGATTTAATTATTGATGTGTAAGAGGCACCAGGTGTGACTTCATAAACGACCAAAAATTAGCAATCTATTTTAGATATTGAATAGTTTACAGAAAACTGTTTGGCAGACAACTGTACTTACATAAAATTAAAGATAATGAAAATTTTACATACATACATATCACAGAAATAATAATAATCACGCTCATAATCCCAAAAGAGATTGATCAGTGCATAATGTAACATATTTGAATACAAATAAAGCAACATCTGGCAGTATGTGCCTTACAGTAAAAATTATGACAGGTTACCAGCCTGTCGCCTACACAAAAGAGGCACCAAACTCAAATAGTAACATCATCATCATCATCAACAGCTCATATAATGTCCCCACCGAGAGGCTCGAGCCTACCCCACATTAGGGGCGATTAGGCCTTAGTCAACCACGCTGGCCAAGTGCGGGTTGGTCGACGTCACACACAACCTAAGAATTTCTTCATAGGTGTGTGCGGGTTTCCTCACGATGTTTTCCTTCACCGTAAAAGCGTCGATTAAACGTACATTATGTATTCAAAATTTAAAAACACATTGGTACGTGGCGGGGTTCGAACCGGTGCCTCCCGGATGAAAGACAACGCCCTTACGCACTACGCCGCTGACGCTTCTTTTTCTTAAATACCACAAATTAATCTTTCCAAGCAAATAAAATGTTCGTGCAAAGTTAGAACATAATAAATTTATAGGAAGAGTTGACTGGACCCTAACTGTTACAAGATAATCAAATAAACCTATGGATATTTTCACAGCCCAAATAGGGTGCCAATTTTTATGTACGCCGTGAATTGCGAATACCTCGGGCAATGGCTTTTATATGCGGGTAGGTTGGTAATGAGATTTGAAAAGCCTTCCCCTGTCGCCGGATGCTCGAGCCGGTCACTCGTGGATGATCTATGGATCTTTATACCCATTTAAAACTATGTGCTACATATATTCTGCTGGCACCCGCCAAAATTACGACTGGTCATTTGTTTTCGCTGTGTTTTAGAGGTGAGACAATTTTATTCTTACTATGCATTTTCACATACTTTACGGTTCTTTTTAACATATTAAATAATGGAGTTGTAAAAATGGTTTAGACATCCTCATTTTACTACAGATTTATGATTTGTAGTATTATTAGAACTAAGCGTTTTTTCCACTTTTGATTAGAAACTTACAGATAGATACGTTGTTGTCATGGGAGACTTTCACAAGGCTAGGCAAACGATGATGATGATTAGTTGAAAATGGGGCAACTTAGGGCTGGAATCTGGAACAACATACCTACCATCGTCACAAATAAATACCGTAAATATGCCAGGAAAGACGATTTCTTTTAATATTACGACGTGTACAAATTTTACTTTCAACTTTTATTAAATATTCGTTTATATTTTGAAGTAGGTAATTGTTTAATTTTCTCGCAATCGAAGTGAAAAGCAGAATGTAAAACACTGGCCTACACAACCCATTGTTGTACAATCTATACTATTTTTCTTAAAAATTCAATGCGATATATACCTACCAACGGCATAAAATTGACTGTTTGTATATACTAGCTTTTGCTCGCGACTTCGTCCCCGTGGAATAGTTACCTTGAGCAGCATTTTAATTTTTGGTGCTTATTTTTTTACAATCATACACATGTTTCCAATATACGATAGCAAACATAAGATAGATTTGTTCGGACTTGCATTCCCTTTTATCCCTTATTTTAAAACCCTTAGGGGTTGAATTTCGAGAAATCCTAAAATTCATATTTCTTTATTTTTAACCGAAAGGCCAATATACCAATTTTATATATCATCGCCATATATCATAGATTTTGCTATTATATATTTTCTATACATACTAACATCCCCTTAGGGGTTGAATTTCTAAATCTCCGGCCTTATTCCTTGCCTACATCATAAAAGGAACCTCTGTGCGAAATTTCAGCTACCTAGGTTTAAGGGTATATGAGCTGGGTGTTGATCAGTCAGTCAGTGAGCCAGGACTTTTCTTATATATAATAGACTAGCTGACCCGGCGAACCTTTGTAGCGCCTAACAGTCGATTCTTTATTTTTTTTAATACTGATTCTGTTATTCTAGACCCAGTGTCCCGAATATCAGAAAAAAAGAAAGTTAATAAGTCAACAATTACATTATGTAATTTTTTTTTCAATTTATTTAATTTTTCCTCTCCGTAAGAACCATCTTCGTACTTCAAGGAATATCATAAAAAAAGAATTAGCGAAATCGGTTCAGCAGCTCTCGAGATTTGCGCTTAGCAACACATCCAGCGATTCATTTTTATATTATAGACTAGCTGTCCCGGCCACGCGTTGCTGTGGTAATTTCATACTTCTGTCTTTTATCATTGAAATTGCAGTTTAAAAAATATGAGGACTACTTATCATGATAAAAACTGTCCTATCTTTCAAGTTGGATCAAACTGCACACAGTGTACAAATTTGATTAAAATCGGTTAAGTAGTTTAGGAGTCCATCGCGGACAAACAACGTGACACGTAATTTATATATTATTAAGATTAAGAAGACAATACGTGAAAAATTAATGTATTTTATAAAAGCATTATAATGCTTCGAAAATAGCGCTATAAATAAATTGAAGACCTTTAAATATTTAAGCTCTATAGATATCAATAAACGTCCCAGCAATGCTCAAGAAACCACGGGAAAAGCTTTTAATAGACTCAGAGTTCAATAGAAAAGTCTCATCATACAAAATCTACCTATATTTAAGGAAACGTAATTATTTGATACAAAACATATTCCATAAGCCGATTTAAGACCAAATAAGTATATTAAATTTAGTATGTAACGTAATAATTAAACAACCACATCCTCTACTTTCAATACCTCGTAAATAGGGGCAATTTAAATATGTATGTATTTGCAACTAGCTGTGCCCGCGACTTCGTCCGCGTAGAATTTACCAAAAGAAAAAAAATGTAGCCTAAGTTACTCCTTATTACACCAGCTACCTGCCAAAAAAAGTCCCGTCAAAATCGGTCTAGCCGTTTCAGAGATTAGCCGGACGGAACAAACAGACAGACAGACAAAAATTGTAAAAAATGTTATTTTGGTGTATGTACCTTATATATATTCATATGCATGTAGTAAAAAACGGTTATTTCAATATTACAAACAGACACTCCAATTTTATTTACCTATATGTATAGATTAAATAGTTTACATAAGTATTTTGTACCATAATAAGACCTATCGTCCTTTATAGATCAGAAAGTTGGGAATCAAAGCGAATGAATAAAAATCGACTACACTTGGCTGAAATAAGAATGTTACGATGATAGTCATAGTCATAGTCATATCATTTATTGCCACATGTTGGTATAACAGATGTTACAAAAAAGCAATGTCCCATAAACATGACCCTGTAAGGGTATCGCAATACACACAAATCAACCAATCAATTATGGGTGTGTGATGTAAGAAGAATGGACAAAGTGAGTACATTAGAGGAAGTTTGAAAGTAGCACCAGTGACAGAAAGACTGATAGGTTACAGGTTACACATTGGCATGGTATGGGCATATAGTGAGAAGAGATGATGGATGAGCAAGTAACATGAGAATGAATGTGGACGGGGTGCATTTTCTTACATAACTTTTCAATTCCTATAATTGGAAGTCCGAAAATATTTCTCATACCATTTAAAACCATAATGATCATTTCATAACAAATCATTCTTCATAGCTTCGTAAAACATAATCATTAAAATTCATAATATCATTAATCATACATTTTTGGGCGAGTCTAGTGTTTTATGCACCTACATGCCTAGGTGATGGGTAGGTTAGGGTTATTTTTTTTATGAACAGGCGGAGTGCACTGTTTTTGTAAGCAACAAGGTAGTAACAATATTAATAAAAAAATTATGATCACTAACCGTTATGAGCTCCGTTGGTAGTAATAAAAATGTATGAATAAAAAAAGTATTAAAAATAAAATTATGAAGAGTTATTATTATGAACACAAATCGTCGGTAGTAAGACAAAGAATAGGATTTAGAATATTATGTGAGCCAATATGGACCCTTTGTTTCTTAATTAATGGATGGATATTAATGTAGAGGAATACCGAAAAGATGGAAATGTGTGAAAGCGATATGTCAAAGAACGGTGTCAATGTTGAGATGACGCCTGAGCGAGGAGAGTCAAGTAGAAGAAGAAAACATATTACGCCGACTACAAATAAAATAAGAATAAATGATCTAAGAAAATTGGGAGCAATGATGGTGATTATATAAGGATTTTATATTTAGTTATAGTAATCTTTTTTTTCTTATTTTAAAAATATGTTTAAAACATATCAGTCGTATAGCTTTCATTGAAAGTATATATGGATAAAATAGCTAAGATAACAATGTTAGTAATGTATGTTAATTATTAAGATATTCCAATTATCTTGAACAGTAAACAAACTGCTTTTGAAAACGGCCTTTACAAGCTTAATGAACAAAGCTACGCAGTATAACTTCGGCAACTTTTACCTTTCCGCACCATGAGTTAATTGAAATTGAGTTTGTAAATAAACTTCAATTAGGCTTGGAGCAATACTGTTTCATATTACCACCAAGAAACCAAAGGCAAAGTCAAAAAGAGTCGTAAAATGAAAATTTAAGATCTACAACTCTTAATTTTCATATTCGAAACAACATTTTCTTTTTAGAACATTACATTCGCTCAGAGAACAAAGACAAGCCAATTAATAATTTTAAGAGTTGACATTTTAACTAGCATTCAACATTCATTTTCACAGAAGCAAAAACTACGAATAACAACGCATAAAAAGCAACGGTACACAAAACAAAGGAGAAATCCAACTGTGCAAAAAGTTGTAAAACAGCGACAATTAGGTGTCAAAAGTTATAGTTCCCTCGAGCTACCTAAGATAACTAAAGGAAATGCAGGCACAAGAATAACATTGAGGCGTAAACAAAGTTCACCTGTTTGAACTGTAATATTAATCACTTGTGCTGTCACTTTTAAGTAGTAGCCGACATGCGATCACGCGCGAGCACTCATTACGCGGTTACGGCGAGATGGGAGCGGCGTGGAGCGCGAGATACGGACCGGCCGCTTGCAGCCGACTGGCCGACGCTGCCTCTGAAAGCTCGCCACGATCGGCCCGCGCAGTCGCAACGCAAAGCCTCCAAGTCGCCCGCCACTCGCTTCAACTGAAAAACTCTCAGATCGTCCTAGCTTTATCATATTAGCTCCTAAAATTAAAATTTGGATATTAAATAAGTTTTATAAAACAAAAAGCTGAAATAAATAACTCTGTTTCAAAGTATTTGTGTTCATCGATTGACTTGTGTTTCGTCATTGACGATTTCTCGTGATGAAAATTAAAAACTAACTATTCTTTTCTTCTTCTACCCAGCCAGCGTTTTCTCGGTCTACTTGCCTTGGTCCGCTTAATTTTCTTCCTCGTGATATACCGAAGGCTAAAATAACTAAGTCATTTTAAAATCTATAATTCTGTATCAAATACTTTTACGAACAACTCGACGATGGCATGTGACTTCGAATGCCAAGGGGGCACACTTAACATCAAAAGCCACACACCCGCCGAGAAAATTTCCCCACCACGCTACCAGGGTCCGCCACGAGGAGGCTTCCGAACGAGGACCCCATGGAATATGCATACCTACTTATAGATCTCGCGGATGGGACCTGGAGTACTGAAATACAGGGTTGCTCTACATTAGGCTGCAGTCACACGTGTATTATATACCTGTAATTATGAATGTAATGTATCAGTTGTGAACTTGTGAAAATAAATTCTTTTTTATCATCTTAGTCCCCAGGATGGCAACGCACTTGCAGTGTTAAGTGATTTACCCTTAATATTGCAAGTGTCTATAGGCGACGGTAACCACTTAACACCAGGTGGACCGCAAGCTTGTTTGCCATCTCGTAGTATAAAAAAAGCTCCCTTAGCGATCGAACCCAGGACCTCTGGGTCTAATTCCGGTGGATAAACCACTATACCACAAAATAAAACGCCTTCGTGGTCTAATGGAAAGATTGTCAGTAGTAGAGGGTTCCGGGTGAAGCTCGCTTCCTCCTTCAGCCTAATGCATTATAATAAAAAAATCCAATAATGCATTATTGCATTTTTTTAATACCACACATTGTATTTTTATAACATTGCTAACCGGAGGAACATAAATGTATGCTTATAGCATAAGCACTATAGCACTAGCACCTAAATTGAAAGGAATGTCTGTACCTATCAAATAATCTTAATGTATATAAATTACGTGTCACGTTGTTTGTCCGCGATGGACTCCTAAACTACTTAACCGATTTTAATCAAATTTGTACACCGTGTGCAGTTTAATCCAACTTGAGAGATAAGATAGTTTTTATCTTGATAAGTAGCCATTTTTTTTACTGCAGATAAAATGTTATAGGCCTGTAGTATGAAACTACCACAGCAACGCGTGGCCGGGACAGCTAGTCTATTATATAAAAGGCGAATTTGGTACAGGGCTTTACCGTTAAAAGTAAAGAATATTTATTTTATGATTTCTCGAAACTCAAAATAAGGAAAAATATTTTAAGATTTCTCGATATCCTACCATTATGGTTTTAAAATAGGGGATAAAAGGGAAAGAAACCTTAAACAAATGTATCTATGTTTACTATCGTATATTGGAATGTGTATCGATAATCATACACAAAAATAAGTACCAAAAATTAAAATGCTGTTCAAAGTAACTATTCCACGGGGACGAAGTCGCGAGCAAAAGCTAGTAACTTATAATGGTGGTGGGTGTCAAAGTTAAATTACTTAGTTCATTAATGTGATTAATTGAATTATATAGAAAAGCTTTTTACAAGATAAATGATTCAAAGTAATAACTGCCCAAAATTTAAGCATGTAAAACTGTAACTTAAATTATATTGATAATCCTGTATTGATGTTTTGAAATCATTACGAAATTGGAAACTGTGCAGTATCTTTCGCCATTTCTTCTCCATCTCAGTATAATAATAATTAATTAAGTGAAATAATTATTTCGTTGCAAAATGGTGGCAGAACTTTTGACGATTTAAAAGTACTTAGCAAATTCCATTTATGTAAAGAGCTTTTTCAATCATTTCATTCATTCATTCATCATCATCTACTATCAGGTAATTCCCAAGAGCATTCCCGTTAAGCACAAAAATCCACCTCCTCTTTTTGATATATTCAAGAAAAAAAAGCAAAGTCGTTAAAAGGGTACAAATGCGGTACAAAAACCTACGTTAGACGCAGGCTTGACTGTTTACGAGTGAAATTTAACAATTAACCGTTTCACCGCCATTGTCTGATAAATTAGACTTAACGTATTGTGCTCATTACGCCACTGTCATAAACAGGGTGTGGAGGAGTTCTCGCGAGTTATGTAGACCACACGCAGTTTGAGTTAGGGAGTGGTTTATTTGTTGTTTTATATTAATACTTTTGATGTAAAATAAAAATTAGTAAAATTGAACTTGATAAGATCTCTCCAAACACGTCGTTGTGGTGCGGTTTGTAAGTACGTCGACATATTACTTGTACCGAGAGTTAGAATGAAACTGGTAAGAAACAAATATTCAAAGGTTACTTGGGGTCAAAAAATTGTCTTCATACTAGAAAAAATGCACTGAAAAAAATCGACTTGTCTCAGGCGGGAATCGAACCCGCATCTTCCGCAATCCGGGCGGCTGCGTTGACCATTACGCCACCGAGACAATGCTTTCGCTGTCGAAATTTGTCAGTGCTTGGTGCTTATGTTTTTTATGGTAAACATTGTATCATCAAATCTTTGAAATTTGCACTTCTAAGATCCGAACGAAATATTTTTGCAAATATTTGACGCCCAGTTAAGATAACACCAAATCTTTCAATTCTATTCCCTTTGGGTTCAATTCCCGCCTGAGGCAAGTCGATTTTTTTCAGTGCATTTTTTCTAGTATTTAAATATTTACGCGTTTATAAACGAAAAAAAAAATTATTCCATAATGTAAGATAGTTTCATCTTAACTGGGCGTCAAATATTTGCAAAAATATTTCGTATAAAATAAAATATAAATGTAAATTTTATAGGAGATAGGTCTTCTCCTTGAATTTTTAAATCTGTGCGCTAGTGTGAAGGGGCTCTAAGGAAAATCTGTTACATCGTTGCATGCTCTTTATGTAGTTTTACTTCGATCCTCTACGTTTTTCCCACTTGACCTCACCAAAAACGTTTGATAATGTTATGTTACGCTTTTAAATAACAAAACATAAATAAATCAGTAATTTTAGCAGGTAGGAAACTACAATATCTGAGGCCTTAGTATGAGTTTTGATAGTTTTCGAGCTCGATCAAACGTATCGTCTTTCTTCATACATTGGCCACTGTTTCTGATAGTTTACGCTAGGAGCGCTAGTGGGCAATGTATGAAAAGAGACGATACGTTTGATCGAGCTCGAAAACTAACAAACTCGTACTAAGGCCTCTGATGTTTATGTCGTATGCGAATCGTATAACACGCCGTATTACAAAAAAGCGCGCCGGACTGAAAAACGTTGCCGTTACGTAATGCGGCTAACTTACGTTCAGCCGGATTACAATTTGACTGAAGTAAAGTACTAATGTACGCGCCGTATTGTAGAACACTTCGCGTTCGTCAAAGTGGCGTGCTAAGGTGGCGCCCAAATACAAACAGGCGCATCGTCAATAGATACGCCGCTTTAAAAATTTTAGTTCCAATTATCACCGCATTTAGCGCTGCATGATCTTATCAACTAAAATGGCGCCACAATTCGGGTGACCATAATTATTTTTTTATATGATAAAAAACAACCCGATTCTAGTATTATTCAGATGTTATATTTTTAAAGACACAAACATGAACCCTGCAAGGACACAGCAATCATAAAATTAAAATAATATTTTAAAATAATTAATTGTAGTAAGAATATATCATCAAATTTATTAATAATTGAAAATTAAGTGAATTGGATTGAATTAATATATATATATATATATATATTTAATGTGTTTTTATCAAATTAACTGTATATTGGTCATGTAAATAAAGAGGCTTTATTATTATTATTATTATTATACATCATCAAAAAAACTCCTGTAGCGAATAATAACATTTATCAGTGAGATACCTTTTTAATAATAATCGAAATTTATTAATATTCTTTACTTCTTTAATATTCTCAGGTAACTTATTGTATACTTTCACCGACATCATCAAAGGGCCACTTCGAAATATTTTAAATTTATTGGTCGGCTTAGCTAATCGATTTTGTGGACGGGAATGGTGGGAAAATTTACCTGGGTATTTTCTGACGAAATCACTAACGGCATAAATAGGTAAGTACTTATTACAAGGATGGTAAAGTTAACACCTACCAACGTTCGCTAATCAAATCTAATCAATCTACCTACAATAAGTGGTGATCGACGTAGTGAATAGACGCAGACTCATATTACCTAATTAAAACCGTTTGACGTTAAGTCCATAATATTCTATCAATATTAGTCTGTATATTCGAATGGAGATCGCTTATTATTGGTAGGTTCAGGTTATTTTGGGAGGCTGCCAACCCCCTCCTGCACATTTTTTTATATAAATTGCATAGATTTAAAAAAAACTAAATATGAAATTCAAAATACTATTATATCATCAAGAAACACAGAACTGTTTTTACCTCCCAACTTCTGCAAAATTGATAAAATATTAGAAAAAAATCCTAATTGCATCATATAAACCCAAAAGACATCTTATAGTCCTTTAGTAAAATGTGAAAAAGTGGTATCTGGCGCTTCGCCGGCCGCTGCCGCGGCACGCTCGCTCCGCTCGCTCGGCTCGCGCGTATAGGTCGCAAGTCTAACCTAACCTAAACCAATGTTATACCTACCTAATTATTGCTTTGTTGTGGCTGAATGAAATAAGGTCCTTTGCTTTACTGTTATCGATATAATTTTACAACAACAACAACAACTGTCAAACTATTTGATAAAATATTTTCGAAGTAAATTTGTATGTAATTTTGGAATATTTTATCTGAGCATTTATATAAATGAAATTGCAATTAATGTGTAAGTCTATAGTGCGTCTATCTACACAATAAGTATGAAGCTATTCTATAAGGTACCTCTTTCTAAAGCTGAGCCGCGTGTAATAAGCGGCTACAAAAATGATTATACCTAGTCTGTCTCGTATCCACTACAGTAAATGCATAAATCGCTCTTTTTCTAAATTTTTATGCGTGAGTGTGTCACTTGCTCTATAGTTTTACTCCCTCCACACCATAAATACATTGTAACTCAAACCTACCCAAACGGTAGATACTTCGTATGTGCACATATACAATTTCTAAGTATGTGCATTAAAATATGTATTACCTCAGACCAATTTTATTACCCACTTCAAACTTCATGATGGAAGAAAATTGCTGAAGATATGGCTGTACGGGTTAAATCCCTTTCCTTCCCAATTTTAAAACAAGGATTGTCAGCTGTCGCTGTCAAGAAAATGTCAAATCAGAATCAAAACAAATCGTGAACAAATCAGGACTGAATCAAAACCTTGTTTTTTTATCACTTTTACTCCTTCACTCATACTTAAGCGTTGTCTCTTTACTAATTTCTTATTTATTACTTTATAATAGTTCAAAAAAAAAATCCAAAATGCCACAGAAAACATTGACAAAGTTTTTTAACTGCTATATATTGAGAGAAAATAAAATTATTAAAGAAGACCTATGGATTCGTGATGGTAAAATTGCCAATCCTGAACAAGTTTTTTACACAGAACAATTGGAAGCTGACATAACTGTAGACTGCAAAAACTTGTTGATTGCACCAGGGTTCATTGACATCCAAATAAATGGTAAGTGCTATAATATGTTTATAAGCTGTTTATTGCCAGATAATAGTAAGTTGTTTTTAGGTCAAGCAGTTTAAGTACTATTTGATTACAAATGTTTCATAATATATCCTTACTATATACTATAGTATATATACTATAGTATAGAAATAAAGCAAATAAGTACATACCTCCCTAATTCTTCTACCAAAATAAAAAAAATCTGGAGTGACTTTCTCGTATACCCGAAACGACTCAATAGTTGATAGAAACCTTATATTTTAATGTCATACATGCATGTTAAATTTTCCTCTATACTACGTATACGAGAAAGTAATAAATAAAAACTAGGTCAATTTAATTTTCAATATGGTTATTATGACTTGTAAATTGTTTTCCTGCAGGAGGCTGGGGAACAGACTTCTCTTATGATTGTGAAAATGTGGAAGATGGCATACAAAAAGTTGCAAAAGCACTCTTAGCACATGGTGTAACTTCCTTCTGCCCAACTATGATTACCTCAAACAAAGAGAAATATAACAAAATACTACCAAAAATTAAAAAAGCACAAGGAGGTAGTCACGGAGCCACCATTCTTGGTGTCCATCTTGAAGGTCCATTCATCAGCTTAGCTAAAAGAGGTGCCCATTTAGATGAATATATTAGAACCCCTGACAAGGTACAATGAATTTTAAGTATATTTTTCACTAGCAATAATTTTGAACACAATTGTCATTGCCATGAAATTTAACAAAAGTGCAAAAGTATATAAACTTCTTATTTTTATTATTATTAAGAAAAATTTTCTTATGAAACATACTAACTGAAACATCTCACAATGTCAAACAAACTTTATCTCTAACCTACTTATTACAATCAAATGAGTTATTTATTACTATGGTTATTGACCTGTATATCAGTGTACTGCCGATGCAAGAATAAGTACTTGTATGAATCATCAACAATAGATATTAAGTTAAAAGATTAATTCCGATTTACTGTAAATAAATATATTTTCAGGGTTTGGAATCCATTCTAGAGGTATATGGATCACTAGATGATGTTGTAATAGTGACACTTGCCCCAGAACTGCCTGGAGCAACCGAAGCCATTAGAGGTCTGACTAAATTAGGCATTAAAGTAGCACTAGGCCATTCCACTGCAAGCCTGGCACAAGGCGAAGAAGCTATCAGATGTGGAGCTAATTTAATAACACATTTGTTTAATGCTATGTTACCAGTGAGTATTTGTAAATATTATCAAACACATTGATATATATTTATGTTCATCACCTCAGAAACACACTGGTGTAACTTATATGACTTTCGCCAATATGCCTTGGAGGTCAAGCATTATTATTATAGAAAGAAATTAATAGCCTAGTTCACTTGAAATGTTGACAAAGCTTTTTCAATACCCTTTTTTAAAACCTCCAAAAAACATTTAGATTTTTTTTAAACATACAATATTTATTTACAGTTTTTAGTTTTGAAAGTGGTTTTTTTATTCAAAAATAATTTTTAATTGCTACAGTCCGAAATACAGTACAAAAATAAAAGTAAATGCTATTGGTTAATGTGAAATGGTTGTCAATTTAATAGTGAAATGTAGAATATCTTCTTCTTTTAAACGAATGGCGATCACGAGACAGAAAGTTTACGCATTGCGCCAATATCAAGTGAAAATTTTATTAAAGTAACCGACAATTGTACGGTAGATTGCGTTTAAAATGGCGTTTCTCAACATGTGTTTTTGCAACAAGAACTCGGGAGAAACTCCTAGAATATCATTGTCACCACTAATCAAATTTGATAAGACTTATTTAAGTAATTTTTTCAACAATGTTGATAGTGATTATTCTTTCCATTAAAAAATAAACATAGAAATATAATTTTAATTATTTTTTCAGTTTCATCATCGCGACCCAGGCCTAGTTGGTCTCTTGGCATCTACAACTGAAAAGCAAGTTTACTATGGTATTATATCAGATGGAATCCACACACACCCAGCAGCACTCAGAATAGCATGCCGAACAAATTCCGAAGGTGAGACATTGAAATTTGCTTATAATTTTATTTGCCATGATTTCAAAAATTATGAATAACTAGCGCTCCACCTGCGATTTCGTCCACATGGACTTTTTTTTACAAATACAGCTTATAGCCTTCCTCAATCAAAGTCAAAGTCAAAGTCAAAATTACTTTATTCATTTAGGTACAATTTGTACACTTATGAAATTCAATTTTGATGCCATCGGTTCGAGAGTCTACCAGGAGGCCTTGTTCTGAGAAGAACCGGCAAGAAACTCAACAAGTTTTATCCTCCCTTTACAGTTTTTATAGTATTATACCCACCTCTCTCTCTCTCTCTTCAAGTATGTTAATGACGGAAAAAACCTTCACTGTATGGTTAAAAAAAATTCAGTCTCATTGCAAGTTAAAAATATATAAAGCCATATGTAAATCTTTCTTTTACACGATAATCTCGGTAATGGATAAATGTTAAGTTATTTATTACATCTTAATATATATAAATTACGTGTCACGTTCTTTGTCCGCGATGGACTCCTAAACTACTTAACCGATTTTAATCAAATTTGTGCATCGTGTGCAGTTTGATCCAACTTGACAGATAGTACAGTTTTTATCTTGATAAGTAGTCCTCATTTTTTTTAAACTGCCATTTCAATGTTATAGGACAAAACTATGAAATTACTACAGCAACGCATGGCCGGGACAGCTAGTTTATTATATAATGGAAGGTGGTTATTATATAAGGATGGTGATTGTACACGGTGATTTCAAAGAATTTTGACCTTTATCCTAATTTTCAAACATCGTTCTAGGTCTTTCCCATCCTCTCGGTGCTAGTTGTGCTGGCACAGATCCCGAGCCGCCCCGTAAAAGCGCGAAGAAGGTCAGGCCGGGGAGGATGTTTAGTGGGTAGTGAGGGAACGCCTTTACCTCGAGCCCCACATACCCCCTGCGGTTGGCACTACCCCGCATGCGTAAATGCATTTGACCTCCCCGTCCCGTGAAGATTTAGGATGGTCTTTCCCATCCTAAATGTTCACGAACTCAATTTTTATAAGAGATATTCCCTAGCCAGGTTTTTAATTAATAGTTTTTGTTGACTTCAAAATCTAGAATAAATTAAAAATCTGCCAAACCAAATAAATTGTTTTATCATGTCTAATTACTTTATTGGCATTACAGGTTTAGTACTAGTAAGTGATGCAGTAGCAGCACAAGGCTTGGACGACGGTAATTACCGAATAGGCCCACAATTAATCACAGTACAAGACGGCCGAGCTTACATCTCCGGTACAGACACACTCTGTGGAAGCACTACTGCTCTAGATGACTGTGTCCTCACCCTTAGACAGTCTATAGGTAACTACTAATAATAGTTTAGTTAAAATATAGCACAACTTTAATAATTTTCATTAAAATTTTAAATAAAATGTGTGACTAGAATTAATTTCATACATATTTATTTCAAAATAGGTCATTGTGTGATGTCCTTGTAGATTTTCGTTTATATCGTACAGATTTTGTAAACTAAACTTTATTACCATCACATAAAACTCAATTTGAAATGTAAAATTATTTAAATTATTTTTGGTTCAATCTTCTGGTCAGTTTTAATTTATTTTTCATTGTAACGATTTAAAAGCCTAGTCCAAGCTAATTAATTTCAGGGTGTGCTTTATTTCTGTTACACATTGTATGTCATTGAGGTATTTTTTTTGTAAACCAAATGTTGCCGACAAAGTAGGTTGAAATATTTATGTCATTTCTATATTGGATGCTGGTTTAAATCCGGGTCTAAGGACCAATTTTGAAAATAATAATTAAAATGTGCAAAATGAAAGTCAAAATGCGCAGTTGACAAATGGCATTATAAATGTATTTTATTTTTCATATAAAAAACAAATTATGGTAGTTTGAGTCTCCTTTGTCGGCAACACCAAGTATTTTTAAGCCTTGAGTCCGTACCACTGCAATCCATTCCATTTAGATTAAATTAAATTCTTAAAATGAAAAACTTAATGTATAAACAACGATGACACGTAATAAATATTCGTGTTTATCACACAAATATTTGCCGCTAACAGGATTCGAACCCGGCCCGCATGATGTGTAGGCAGCTATACCTACTGACCACTCCACCACGACGGCGTCAAATATGAAATATTAGTCACATTAATAATAAACCAATTTGCAGGATGCTCCCTGGAATATGCCTTGCAAGCGGCGTCGCTACATCCCGCTCAAGCTTTGGGCATCGACGACAGGAAGGGCAAATTGAATTACGGCTGTGATGCAGACTTCGTTATATTAGATCCAGATACACTGAAAGTTCAGTCCACGTGGATAGCGGGAGAATGTGTCTACCGAAGTCAATAACGCACGTTATTATTATATTTAAAAGAAATTATAATGGATACTATATAATAGCATTTAATATATTTTTGTAAAAAAAAAATTCACCTGCTGATTATAAATGTCGCAGCTAAATAACACGCCGAATTACAAAACGCGTCAGATTGTGTGTGAATTGCTAACCAAATAAAACGGTTTGTCGATAAAACCTTAGTACCTTGATTCTATCAATATTTGTCTGTTTAATCGAATGGAGATCGCTTATTATTGGTAGGTTCAGGTTATATTTTTTATGACCATCATCATCATCATTTCAGCCGAGAGACGCCCACTGTTGGACATAGGCCTCCCCCAAGGATCTCCAAACCGGTCGGTCCTGCTATGCCCACAGGGCATACGCTTGTCGCAAGTTAAACGCCGGCTTGGCCTAGCTCCTTGTATTATTAAATCTGTGTGCGTGTTATACGATATGGCTGCCAAATAAACGGACTGGAAAAAATTTACGCCAGGCTTATCGCGGATATGTCACTCGAACACATTTAGTTTGCACCCTCGAACGATGATGGTAGATGCAAGCGCATGCATTGTCAACGACACTACACACCACTGTGGTGCCGTTTACATTTTTTTTAGGTAACTACACCACAGTAATGAAGTTCTAATACAAAGCTTATGTATGCATTTATTTATATTAATTATTTATCATTCGCACGATATACGATATGGCTGCCAAATAAACGGACTGGAAAAAATTTACGCCAGGCTTATCGCGGATATGGCACTCGAACACATTTAGTTTGCACCCTCGAACGATGATGGTAGATGCAAGCGCATGCATTGTCAACGACACTACACACCGCTGTGGTGCCGTTTACATTTTTTTTAGGTAACTACACCACAGTAATGAAGTTCTAATACAAAGCTTATGTATGCATTTATTTATATTAATTATTATTAATTAGATATAGGATACTGTAGATCGGCAATGTAAAAGAGATAGAACATACCTACTAACGCGTATATTAGAGCGAGATAGATAGACGAGACCATTTCACGTACACGCAGGGGGCCTAAAGAGGCCTCTCAGTCACGTAGAAAAGACAACAACTGTAAGACTGCAGTACTAATTTTCGTGCACACATGGACATTACGCACACATCGGTGTATTTTTTTGGTCTCGCCCTAGTCGATTCATTGCCAATCTATAAACGTCATTAATAATACATCTTTGTTCGTACCATTGACGCCTTGTTCGTACATAGATGATCTCGTTAGTACCATAGATTTATAATTACTGACGTTTAGGTATAGAATAGACTATAGCGAGACCAAAAAAAATCGGGAGCTGTGTCCTCTTGACTTTCTCGTATACCGGAAACGACTTGGAAGTTGATAGAAACCTTATATTTTGATGTCATACATGCATGTTAAATTTGGTTGCAATAAGTTAAAGCATACTCTAGTTATCGTGCTAACGCACAGACACATTCACACACACACAGACATAACTCGGAGAGGTCCAAAACGTGTAAATCCGTCAAAATCTCGAGGTCGAATTATTTGACGATTACAAGACTTCCTCTATATACGTACTTAAACGAGAAAGTAAAAATGCACTCAATGTGTGAGTAATGCGTATATGTGTGCGTGAAAAGTAGTACTTCAGTCTGACAGTTGCTGTCTTTTCTAAGTGACTGACAGGCTTACCTAAGAAAATGGTGTCGTCCATCCATCGGTGCTCTAATTTAAGAGTTAGTTTGCGCTTTCTCTTTCACATTGCCGATGTATAGTTTCCTATAAAATCTATGATTAGAGTCATTAATAAATCAGGATAGGAAGACTCTTGAAAACATATTCGTAGCTAACTAATTTATATAGATAGGAACTGTTGACTCTGAATGTAAGCTTCTGGCTTGTCAGATTGCTTTAATGGCCTTATCTTTAATTTGTTATTGGATGAAACATTAGTTATATATAAGTATTCCATTGTGAAAGAAATTTGTTAAGAAAAAAGACTTAAATAGCATTTGTAATAAGATTTTTATGTATAAAAATGTTTATATGAATTTATAATAAATTTTATGAAAATAAAATTAATATAACTATAGTGCGATAAGAAGGGTTACCCTACAATAAATCCTAAAGGATTCAAAATTGTAGTTTCATTGAATAATTATCGAATCGTACAATTTTTTTACTATTAAGTTACATTTTCACTTGACATTGGCAAAATGCGTATGTAATTAAGTATTGCGACGCCATTAATTAAGAATAGAATAGGAAGGAAGAAAATGTGAAGGCTGATCAAAATTATGTTACATACACAAATTCAATTTGATATGCGTTGTTAGAGTATCTTATTGTTGTAACCATCCAGTTGGTTAATATTATCTGAACAACACAATTGCTATATTATGGAATGTGTAATTAAACTAGTTTTCATAAAAACACAACTGGACTTGAGGGGTGTTTCAAGTTTTACGTTTGAACAGTAAACTTCCAAAGTGCTACATAAATTGATTGATTTTTATGACAAACGTTTCAAACCCACCTTGAAACTTTGAGTGAGTTCTTTCACAAGCTAGAGATTAAATTTTCCATCATTCAAGTATACTATAGCTCGTTCATACGGAAATTTCCAAATGTTATTGTAGTTCCCTCATAATATGAACTTATAGCGATCGATTGAGGGACCACCTTCTGCATGCTATTTTTTTTAATTCAGTGAACAGGATGGAGTGATATTTAATAAAATTAGTTTTACTAGGTAATGTTTTACTTTTACAAATTAAATGTTGAATTTACAATTGTTTGAGAACATTTGCTATAGGCGGATGGATTCAAAAGGTTAAAATTCTAATGTGGACCCTGAATGGGAACGCAAACGAGAACTTTTACTATGGGCTGACGCATTCAAAAGCTTAAAATTCTACTGTTGACCTTGAATGGGAACGCAAACGAGAACTTTTACTATAGGCTGACGCATTCAAAAGCTTAAAATTATAATGTGGACCCCGAATGGGAACGCAAACGAGAACTTTAACTATAGGCTGACGCATTCAAAAGCTTAAAATTATAATGTGGACCCTGAATGGGAACGCAAACAAGAACTTTTACTATAGGCTGACGCATTCAAAAGCTTAAAAAATTCCAATGTGGACCCCCTCAATGGGAAGGCAAACCTCTTCTTTTCATGAATTAATACCACAAAAATTTAAAGTCCTCCATGGTCGTGTCAGGAAGAATCACACATGAGCAGCGCCACAAGGTGTACATTTGTACCATCAATAGTAGCTATAGTATTATATTATCTGTGATAGTAGGTAGGTACATGACACGACGACGATCAACCGGTTTCATACAAAAGTTGTGGCACGCAAAAAAATTCGTATACGTCTGTATACGAATTTTTTTCGTCTACGTCTGTATATGAAGTATAGACATATTTTTTGTCATAAACATGGACAAAGATTTACTACATTAAAAAAAAACATTATTTAGTGGCATGGAAAATCTTTATTGAAGTAAATATATTTATAAAGTCAGTACAATTTAAGTTCAATAGTTTCCAAAAATATTAAAGTGCAGGTTGCTGATCACCTGGCAATGTTAAATATGATTATTTCTTAATTAAAATACAAGCTAATATTGAGAAAACTGTAATATGTGAATAATAACATGTATATACCTAAATAAAATCATGACAAAAATATATTTTAGGCAGGCTCTGAGTTACACTGCTCTGTGCTGTTGTAATCCTGGCCACAGTTCACGATAATAAACTTAAAATTATTAAGAGACCGCTAAGGTCACGTGAAAACCTGCACTCGCAATAAAAAAAGAACAATTGAATGAGTGCTACAAGACAGTGTCTAAATTCTCAAGTAACTTCAGCGGCTAATTGAATTTGGTCAAAGTAAGATGTGCAACTAGTTAAAAGAAAATAATAAAACTACCTCTGTCCACAAGTAAATGTAGAAACTATTCTCGAGTTAAGGTGGCTAATAACATGACTCTAATATTAATAAACTCAATTCCTCCACAGCTTCCAAATCGTGGACAGACATAACCAGTTGGGCATCTTATTTTTACAATAAAAGTAAACATCAAGTTACAAACCACGCAATGTATATTCATGTATACAATAATATTACTAAGTGTATTTATGTATATAATGTAAATACATTTTCATGAAAAACAAAATAATATCATGGAATATTTAAAGAGCCAAAATATTGAGATTAACTCTACCTTGAATCCATTAACTTCTAAGATCTAGGCACAATGCAGCAGAGACTCCTGTATGGATTACATAACAATTTTCGTTGACTGTGGGGCAACATAGTACAATCTCGTTCAGTCAACACCATCACACAAGCTATACTGAAGACATTATCCCAACTGCTTTTATTACAGGATCATGGAACACGATAAGAGAAAGATATGTGGATAGAAACTGGACCTTAAGGATAAAGCTTTACATGGTGGGATTGCGAGCAGTAGGAGGTATAATGGTTAGTAAGCAGTACTCATGTGTTGATGCTGCTGGGCCCCGCCATGAAGGCTAACAACTACATCTAATAAAACTTCAATCTTTACAATGTCTTCCAATCTTTACGGAGGGTATTGTCTGTTAGATATAATTTCGTGTCGCTGAAGTCCACAGTCACACTAACACATCGATGTGGACTACTAACTAGTTTAAAATACTTTTAACAGAATTAAATTATTGAGCAATATATTCTTAGGAGAATATAGTAGAGATTTGCTCGGCTGCACCAACTCTACGGGAAAAAATCTTTTTATCCTAGTATCAAATACCAATGCACACTCCACAAATGTCATTTTCGTATTATGAGAAACAAGAAGTATACAATAAGATATAAAAGAAATCTTTGGATCAAAATTAAAATATGCACTTGAAACATGCATCACTCACACAAAAAGAATACAATAAATTTACTTTTCCACCAACATAAAAATGACAAGAAACTTAAATGTGTAACTTAAGATATACTTAAATCTAATTTGAAAACAAAAAAGCCATTTTTATATAAACTAAAATATTGAGAAATATACGAGAGTTGTAGGCAATTTCTATGAAAATTAAATTGATTCGGTATGATATGTTTTGTTTACATACTGAGTAATTTGTGAGATGAGAAATATCTAAATGGCCGCTAATGTGAAAAAAATTATGCTTACAGTTATAGAATCAATTAAAAAATAAGATCACTACAATACGTAAATACCAAGAATTGTATATTAAAATATTTGTACTTTTACTGACTAAAGGAAAAAACATTGGCAACTGCTAATAATCCTACAATTGTAAAAAAAATAACTTGTATAATGTAGACTGAAAACGGTCATCTCAAATTCGTTCACTCTATATGTGGAATGCAATTAGAATTCTTTAACAATATTAAAAGGTATAATAATATATTAAATTTTTATATCAGCTCAACAATGTATATAATCTATAATAATTTAAAAGCCTAGATCCAAACTGTGATATTTATTGCACAAGCACACGTGTGGCTTAAAATTTCAATGCGAATAGAGTTCACAACCTTATTATTATTTATGTTGTTTTAGTAGGTACAGAGGAGACCAAACCGATGAGGTGGGTTCAGGAAATTAAGTAACCTTCAGTCATTTGAGCATGCTTGCATGTCTTTAACGCTTCTACATTGTTAGTTGAATCATACAAGAGATAGATATTACACTACTCCCACCCACAGTCAAGGATATACGGTCCATCAAGAGATAGAATATTTCATGCCACAACTCCGCCGAAACCATCTAGCTGTGCTTGGTGCCACAACATAGGCAATACGCCCACCTCCAATAGGGAGGGTAACATTAGAGCTCACCTTGTGCGCTGCGAACCCTACATCATCACGGTATCTGGCACCGAGGCTGCCGACCTCCTTGACATCACCCCCGTATATGTCACGCTTGCGCATACTACCCTAATCTTACACATTACTAATGCCAAGGATATCGTTATTATCAGCGCCATATAAGGTGATACTACACAACTACTGAAGTAATTTATTGCTGGATACATAAGGGAATATAGATTCAAGAGAAATATATTTACCAAAAAATTGCTTTAAAGTGTATATAGGTAACTTTAAGATTTTCGAGAAAGGCTACTGTAATGTACTCTAATGATACAATTATTATCGAGTAATGTCAATGGACAATAGATACCATTTGACCTGCCATTATCCCATGACAAAGTGCTTACTTGCTACGGCAAGAATATACAGCCAAACGTGCACGGCGAATACCCGCCGTGAACCGCACCACTCTAATAAACATCTCTAAACAACATCACCGTATAGGCAAACATGTGATACTGTTATGTTGTGTATATCCAATTGAAAAAACACTAGACACTACAAAAAAATACTACATCAACCACTACATCAGATACATGGCAAGAACAAAGGAAACATTGTCGATGAAATATCACTATTGGATACAAAGGATAATATTAAATAAAAATAATACTTTTTAAAATAAAGACTGAATAATCAATGTCATTGTAAATATTTGGAAAAAATTACACATACAATATAATATGACATTTCAACTTCAAATTTATTATTATTGGAATTCACACATAAAATAGTATAATTTGTAAAATTATCCAAAACTTATTTATCACACCACTTTTTAATATTTTATGCAACCCTAAAGCAATAGTTATTAATAGCGTCAAACGCTCCCTTTGGGGCAATAATAATAGGTTCTATTTCGGTTAATTTTACTTCACTAACACACAATAATTTTGATCAATGACAACAAATTAAAATTGAACATTATAATATTAAAACCCTGAATATTAATAATAAAACAAAAAAATTGGCAACAATTAGTAACTAATTTTTACAAATATTATACAATAAAATAATTACTATGTGCATGCACAAATATCGTAAGAAAATAATTTGGCAGTAAAAATTCGTAAATCTAAAGGCCTAAACACACTGGCCAAAATACTATTCAAATATAGGCCCGGAACATACAATTAAATAAAACAGTAAAATGACAAAATTAGAGTATTAATCACACCTACTCAATTCGCGAGGGGGCATGTAGACTCATTACTTTAAACCTAGTTAATTAAAATAAAGAAAATAAAATTCCCTAATGCTATCGGGACAAAAATCCTGAAACAAATAACTTAAAAACAATATGAAAAATAAACCAAAAAGTAACTCACTAATCAATAGAGGATTCAAACACGAACGTTATCACTGGCTTTGAACGACCGTCGTCGTCGTCTCGCCAAAATCGTACCATACCTACTAGCGACTCCGCGACCCAAATCGTCTCCCAAAATATTGAGTCATGTTAAGTCTTAAATTGTTGGTTCATTATGTCTCTCTATTATTGCTCATATCACATCAAATGTTGCAAATGTATTTAATATTGTAGAACTGTTCCAACAACAAAATAAATACCTAATACTAGTTAAGTACAAACATTATAGATATTACTTTTGAATAACTATGATAATAATTATATTATAATGATAATAATATGGTTCAGTTTTATATAATAATTAATGAATCGATAAGAGTGCCACACTATTTTACTCCCGAAAGATTCGCAATATATATAAAATCGCTAATTTATAATTTGAATATAACCTATGCCTTTCACACTTCCATTCTTTAATCGAAAAACACTAATTTACATCCAGGAATTAACATTTCAAACAAATAATGAACGAGAAATGTACGAATTAAATTAGAGAGCAATTGGTTCATCAAAAAAGAAATATAAAAGATATCAATAAAATATCACACTTATAAATATTACTTAGGTGGTCTGGTTAAGTACCAAAGTATACTTTTTAATGCGAAACATATAATGGTCATCTACAACATAAGACACTATGTAACAAATAGAAATTTAAATTTCGTTGGCTCGCGTTGGCTCGTAATAGTAACGATAATACATAGAGTAAAATTAGAATAACATGACAAATTTCAAAAATACGACATTATGAGATGCTTCCCTCTTTAGATATTTCCAAAATGCCTAATTACTTGGAAGACCGTGAATTCGCGAAAATACATAATTAGAATAGGCGTAATTGTATGTGACCATTACTTGTGCATTTTTATAATACTATTATTACCATATTATTATCAAGGTGTCTACTTGCCAAGTGTCACAAGCCCCTCATATGGTGTTAAGTTATACATTTAGTTATGAGGGACAAAGCGGATGGTAAAGTGAAAATCTAACTTTAACGTGGCAATTTGTGAACCGCGAATATCTAATTGTATCTACAATCTAATAACTATGATTTAATTTTGAATAAATGTGGGTAGTTATAAAAATATACATATATTTTGGCGAACTGTATACGAATATCGACCATATTAATAAAAAAATGCGTATAGTATATTAGCAATTTCGTGTATATAGCGAATGGCGAGTAATTTATTGTCTGACAACGAATATCATTAACATATTCTGATGCGGTGGGTCAACATTTATTAAAGCTATAAAAAGACTAATATTTGAAATTACAAATACAAGTTAAATAATAGTATTTTATTTTTGATATCCTCTACGTTCGCGACAGGAGTTATGACAAATTTTGAAATAAAAATAATATAAAATCAATTGTATAAAATATTCACAACAGTCTAAATATTCTTAGTTCAAAATTCAAAATAGCACTTAGGTACCTCCACCATTCGCTATATAAAACAATGCTACATAAATAGTAATATACTTTGTTTTTAACTATCAATATTACATTGTACAAGTTATTGCAGAGTTAATTTAAAGCGGTTATCCAATAATTCAGCTCTCAGTGGTTCACCTAGTTAAATTTATAATGAACCAAATTTTAATATGTATATTTTATCATAACGCCTACTTATGAAAAAACTTTCAATATTTAATAGGCTCTCAAAACAAGAGTACATGAAAACATTTTGTATAGACACAAGAATTCTGTAAATGGTAAATATATTTTAACGGACAATATATAATATTGTATACGAGATTAACCTAAACTAGATGGCACGTAATTTTAGTGTCGCCCCTTTTGGTCACAACAAGACTAAATAATTTCAACTAAGACAAACTCAATTGTGCGTTATTATTTGTTTAAGCAAATCTAACCAATTGTTTTTAAAATAAGTCATGAGTTAAAATTTTAAAAATAAACACTTTGGTTGAGGCGACACCCCCACGCAGTCCCCTAATTGACATATTTAAACTTCACTCGAACTAGGAACCATACCAGCTGCTAAATTTAGAAGTAAAATGTAACAGTCCAGTCAATGGTTATATCATAGTAATTACATTTGGCTGTGTGAGCTTGTCCTAAATATTATTCGGAAATATTTATCGATCAACACACTCCATAAAATAATACGTCCACGATGGCCCTCCACAATAAATTCGCCCACATTCATAGAATACTAAACTGCAATGAGAACTTAATATCCGAAGTGTGTCAAATCAAATAAATTGACGACTAGAAAGTTTAGGACCCACCAAAACCAAATTTTCTAAATCATAATTGGCTGGACAGTTAAAATATATAATTAAAAAAAGTTGAATAACATTACACTAAACTTTGGATTTTCAGTTACTATAACTAAATGCAACCATATAAAAATGAAGATGAACAAACCAAAAATACATATAAGTATTCAGTACTTTGGAAATAATGACTTAAAAGGTTCTATCCACAAGCAGTGATACAATATCGTTGTTACCTAAAATGCCACGAAACAAAAACATGAAGCATAGTAAATACTGGGAATACTAAGTTCACTGCACATGGAGAGAATGTTAAAATCAGACTAACGTGAAATTTAACACAAAATAACGAAATAAGTAATCAAATACTGGTTTAGCAAAAATGTTAAGCTTTGTAAAAACAGCAATTAAATATAAAATTGGGAATAAATGTGAGATCTTGTAGTATGCAGACTTACAGCCATCGGGTTTTTCCTCAGACAATGTAAAGGGTGTTGAGGACTAGTACATGATGATTATTCTTAGCCAGAGTGACAATGTAACCTTCAGATGTTATTTTCAATCCACAGCAGCGAGAGACCTAAAACAAAATAGAAAATAATGAATAGTGATGCCCTTATCACTAAAAGCAGTATTAGTACGAATCGTGAGTGCTTAATATGATAAAATTGCCACAAATACTTAATACTTAATTATGTAGCACAACAGTCTACTTTATGACTTAAAATATTTAACCTTCCTCAATGTTAACATTTTTCTTGTCTAATATCCATTTTTTTATATTTAATATCATATTAAAAAAGACCTACACTGATCTGTTGGATGAAAACGATTTTCATCAGATTTTGTACATAAATGAATATATATAAAAATACAGAAAAGCGTCGATTATCCGAACTAATTTGGCGACATTGGGTGTTCGGAAAACCGGTATTTTCGGATAATCGAACTGTATTGATTTAGCCATACATATTAACGTACATGTGAATGAAAACCACAGAACAAACAAAAGAGGTTAGAAGTCGTAAGTGGGCGGGGCGCGCGCGCTGCTGGATATGAGTAAACTTTAATTATTTACACTGTTAAGTACAAATACTGTTAAATTGAAAAAATATTATGTCGCGTGTGGCGACACTGGCTCTGGTATCAACATCGCTTAATACAACTTCTAACCTTATCTGTTCTGTGATGAAAACCATACATATATATACTTACATTTATAGGTATCTCTAATGGCAAATAGGAATCAAACAACGTTATTGACTAGCGGCTACTTGGAATTGGAAGTGACATACGAGTAAAATTAACAACGCGACAAGTGCATGAGCACAGTACTGCGGTAGGCTTGAGAGGGTAGGAATTCGTGGGTCGGGCGGGTGTAGTAGTTCGGATAAGCGGTCGTTCGGTTGATCGACGTTCGGATAATCGACGCTCCACTCTGTAGTGGGTTGAGTAAAAAAATCCTGTCCAAACTATTATTAATCAAATATTGAAAAATAAAACAGTGTAGTCATGAACAATGGAAACTGCTTCACGGCAGACATAAGAAAGGCGGTGGGAACACAGCCAACCCTACATATGGGTCTACCACCACCTAGTATTTTTTTCAGTTTTTAATTAATATTTTGTTTGGCCAGGAATTTTTCAGTCAACTCACTCGGATTATATTTTTAACAAACAAATTTTCATATAAAGTAGCTTCCATCCATTACAGATCAGTGAAGGTCATACTACTTGGAATCCTCTACTATTATAATCCTAACTACATAATATTATAAATGGGAAAGTGAGTTTTGTTTGTTTTTAAGAGCGTTTACGCGTATATTGCGAAAATCGGCACTTTTTGAGCTTCTTAATTTCCATGAATTCTTATTCTACCAATATAAATATTATAAAAACTACTAGATAATATTCTTTCGCAAAAAGTTGTAAAGGAAAATATTTCATTTAATTCTTTATTCATAAATTATAACAAAATATCTTAACAACATTTTTTAAATTTTACGTGTAGATGCAATTTCAAAGCCCTTAATATCCGAAAAGGCTAATATTACAATGAAATAAAAAATACTGTGTAACTGACAATATCCCGAACAAAATAGTTGTAAAGGAAAAAAAATAAATTTCATAGAATTAATAATAATAAAAAAATCAAATCACACTGCAAGTATTACGAAAATACGATTTGGAAAATTGCTATTTCTAACAATTAATATCCCTTATTTGAAGAAACGAATGATGTAATTTAAAAGAAGAACATATACTCTAAATTTTGGTATAAAAATGATATCTGAATAAACTATAATATATTTATAACATTTTTTTAAAAATCAGTATAAATCAGTCCGCGCAATCGCTTTCAAATCAGTCGCCCATGAGGCTTGTCGGAGAGAGGTCACGTCGCTCGGTGCTAGCTCCGTTATCACGCGTAAATATTCGTAATGCTACTACAGAACGAACGATGGTGTTGATACTTTTAGTATTGATAACCGACTTCATATAAAGTTCTATGTTGCACTCTATGTATTATTTTATGAATGTTCACGGATATCTCTGTTAATTGTGGACCTATTTTCTAAATACTTCTGATATGGTGCTATTGTCACCAAGTCAGGATCTGATGATGAGATTCCGAGGAAATCGAGAGCAACTCTCAAATTTTATATGCAGGTATTATATGCTTCATATTTTATTTCCTGAAGCTATTGAAGTATTTGCGTCTGGTAGTCATCATATCATGTTAATGAGCTGGTGATGGCAGGTAAAACTCCTCCTTGATTAGGAGTTGAATGATAATTCTTGAATTAATATATGTATTTATAAACCGATAGTTGTATCATTTTATGTTATTCAGGTGAGCTGACGATGAAAAAAAAAACTCCTAATAGTTAGGAGTTGGATGATAATTCCTTAAATATTATGTGTTGCTGATGATGGAGGGTAAAACTGCAAAAGTTAGGAGTTTGAGGATTATTCTTTTAATATTATGGTCCCATAGTAATATTCGGTAACGGTTAAGAGATGGAGAATATTTTTTTAAAATATCATAGGTATGTACAGAACGATAAACCCGTGGTCCTTGCTTTGGCTTCCCCTCCACACCTTGATTCTGTACAATTTTGTTGTACTGTTCGTTCTTGTCCCTATGTTTGTTTGTCCTTATGTATTCTTTCAGGTTATAAACGGACTTCAAAAGGAGGTTCTATGTTCCAATCTATGTATTTTTTACTTAGCAAAGTCAATGGTTTTTGCTAAATACTTTTATAATAAATAAAATTACTTTAAATGCAGAATTGTCGACTACCCAAGATTTGTTACTTTTAGCACTACCATAATATGGGTATCAAATGAAAGGCTCTGTAGAGAAAATGCGAATGAACCGTGTCAAAATAACTATACAATAAATTACTGATAAAAAACTTTACTTAATTATTGGTCTTAAAACAAGAAAGTAAACTTAAATTGCATTTTAAAAAAATCTATAGGTAAGTATGTACTAATATGATAAAGAGTTAAAGTTTGTAAATAGTTTATGTAAGTTTGTGAATAGCCACACGTGATACCGGCAGAGTAGAATAGCATCACCCCATATGCTCCAATGGGTGTCGTAGACAGCGACTAATAGGCCAGCAAAGGGGTATTGACTACCAATCCATATTATGCAAGTGTGGTGGACTACTTTTTATACCTCCTTCATTCAAAAGGAGAGGTCTTGTCTTCCAGTAGTGGAATGAATTATAAAGGCTGTGATGATAAAAGTTTGTGAATTGTTTTTTTGTGACGTTGTAGGAGGTAATTGCTAGATCTACTGAACCAATTTTGAAAATTGTTTTTGTGTGAGGTAGACCATGCATCTAGAAAGGCTAACTATATAATAACCAACAATACGCGAAAGAAGCCAAGGGCTGAGCGCTAGTTATATGATACATATGCTTGTGGCAAGATTTGCTTCTATCTATTATTTAAATCTCTTTATTTATTCAATCGCTGATATACACAAGTAAATCTCGCGACAAGTATTTATATCATACTAGTGGCCACCAGCGGCTTCGCTCGCGTTAATGTCGGTTATAAAATAGCCTAGAGCCTTCCTCGAAATGGAATATCCAACTCAAAAAAATATCTACACTCATGACATAATATTAAAATTATTATCTCAATGATGTACCTCAAATGACATTCTTTTTAACAAAGATAATCAAAATGAAAATAAAGGTCATTTACCTGTTGCATAATTAATGACCATTATGCAACATGTTCGGCTCAATAAGTTACAGTTATTTTTCTTAAAAATCAAAAACTTAGAGCAAAACGGGACGGCAAAGGGAGCCAAAGGGACGCCAAAGAAGCACTTGTTTTTGAAAACTTAAAATTCACGATATTTTTGTTTTATTTATATTTGTGGATGAGTGTAGATAAAGTAGTTTATGGCCTACACATAATTAGGTATTTAAACACTTGCGGGATATTATTAAAAAACTCATGTTTTAATAAACCCTATTACGTGACAGTAACATAAACTACTATACCCATGTACTATGGTGTGTATGGTGGTACTCGCCAAGGCTCGTTTTTTAAAACCCCGCTCGTGTTTTAATAAACCCTATTACGTGACAGTAACATAAACTACTATACCCATGTACTATGGTGTAACAATATGATAGGTGCGACAAGGGTGGCCGGTGGCCACCAGATGTTATTATTACTTACATATATATTCAAAATTTAATTCATGTTAAATGTGTAACCGTTAATTTTCCATAGTATTCAATTTAAATAACTTGTGTTGTATATTTAATTTCATTTTGTGAAAAAGTATCAATTTGTTTTTTGTGCTCTGTACCTGGACGGCAGCGCGAGTAATGCGAGAGGGAATGACCGCACAGCGTGTAAATACCTAAACTTGGAGTCTGCCGTACGGCGTAAACGCTCTTAATGCTTACACGCCTAACCCATTGAACCAATTCTGGTCCGGGTGTCGCAAAGGGGGTGCAGGACTTAGGTTAGGTTAGGTTTCCGATGTAGTATAGTATGGAACTGGGACTTGTTGTATTGAAAAAAAAGTTTCTGGCGCTTCGCCGGCCGCTACTGCGGCAAGCTCGCTACGATCGCTTGGCTCGCGCGTATAGGTCGCAAGGCTACCCTGACCTAAGTCCTGCACCCCTTTGCGACACCCTAACCCAATTTTGATGAATTGCACGCCTAGCCCACTGAACCAATTTTGAAGAAATTGGTATAGAGATAGTTTTAGAACCTGTCATGCGCGGTGGTGTCATAAGAGGCAGCGCTACCTTGTGGAAGCCGGCGCCTGGTGCCTACACGACACAGTCCAACCCAATCGAGCCTGCTCCCTCGTGCGGGACCGGTATAACGGATGGCTGCGGCATCAGGTAGGGGGACAGATAGCGTAGCCACCCTTAGAACCACTATGGGGGACGCGGGAAAAGGTGGCGGTCGGTCTGAAAGACTGACGAACTGTAGTCCCGCGGGACAGCGGACACGATTGAACGGTGCACCGGTTGGACCCGAAAGGGCGGGCACAGATGGTTTCCCGGAGAAGAGCGAACTGTCGCGATCCCGGGGTGCTGTCGTAGTGTGCCTTGGCAGGATGCCCGGAGAGGATGTTTAGTGGGTAGGGGGGAACGCCTTTACCTCGAGTCCCACATATCCCTGCAGTTGCATCGTACTGCAGGAATGATGAGTAAATGCATTTGACCTCTGCGATAAATAAGAGGAACTCACAATTTTTCATTAGTTGAAATTTTATAATAATACATAGAGTCAGGTATTTTTTTTCCCACACTGACACCAATATCTATCCCAAATTAAGTATTATTAAGAACTTGTGTTGTCGATACTAGATAACGGACAAATTTAATATACATAATAGTATAGATATTTTTATAAATAACCCTAAATAAATACAGGTACTTAAAATCACTATAGAAAAAAGTCTATGAAATCAGTCCAACAAGTGAAGAACATCAGAGACACTCACCTTCACATAGGGGCACTCGAACTCTGTGACCAAAACACCGTCACGCGAAAACACGGCGACGTGAAACTTGTTCCCGTGCGAATCACCAATAAGTACATCGCCGGCATCGGACACGTCGATGCCGTTGGGGAAGTTGGTCACGTTCTCGCAACCAATGCGACGCAGGAACCGGCCCTCGTCGTCGAACACAACCACGCAGTGCCCCTTGAAGTCGCAAACGTAGAACTCCTTGCCTGTAATAACAATGTACTGCATTTGTTGGGCGAATGCATAGACATGGAACCGGGGAGTGTTTGGCGGGAAACCATGGCTTCTAGACGTCGATCTTTATTTTGATAATTCAAAATTACTTCAGAGTAGATTTTTTGCGATTATTCCCCGTGTCCATCCCCTGCTTGTCCCCCGCGGGTGGACAGAGACAAATGTTTTAAAAAACTCTATTAATTTTGAATTATTTCCGCTGGTCACCCCGGGTGGACAAAGACACGAGTTTCATATTACTACTTTCGATGTTCAGCACCGGTGGACAAAAACACTGCTTAAATAAACATTCTCGATGTCCACCCTTGCTGGAATTGAGTGTAAATAATTATCAAGAGGTTTTTAAAACATTTGTGTCTCTGTCCACCCGCGGGGGACAAGCAGGGAGTGGACACCCGGAATAATCGGATTTTTTGCAGTGAAAATGGTGTCGTTTCGTTGCATAAGCATCCGTGTTGACGAACAGTTATAAGTAATCATTGACATAAAGGTTTTGTGGTGTGACTGCCATGCATTTCTTTCCAAGCGCTCTCTAGATGAGTGACGCCCATATTTTAATGCAACCATCATGAAATAAGACAATACCAAATGAAGAGGTTTTTCCCTAACTTGAGATTGGCAGAAATGGTTGTTACCCTAATAAAACGACTAATTGCCATTAACACGTGTGAACTGGCGTAAATGAGGTCGCGTAATCAAACCGGTTTTATGGCATGATATCGTGTCGTCCGAGTAATAAGCGATAAATAAATAAAAGAAGAAGCATGGAACCTGTAGATCGGCAATGTGAAAAATAAAGAGCAGACTAGTGCGTATATTAGAGCGAGATAGATAAACGTATACGCAGGCGTCCTTGGTAGGCCTGTCAGTCACGTAGAAAAGACAGCAACTGCCAGACACAGCAGTACTATTTTTCACGCACACATGCGCACTACTTACAAATAGTTCTATTTTGTATGTGTGTATTTTTCTGATCTAGCCCTATTTGACTCATTACTTTATAATTACTGACGTTTATAGATTATAAACGTCAGTAATTATAAAGCTATGGGTAAATCCCATTATATCCATTGTGTATGTGCATTATCTAATGGAAAGCCTGGGATTGTTTGTCCCATTATATCCATTGCGACGATTATCGCAAGCATGAAATGGACACGGAGATGGGCATACATCAATCGACAAACGCGTCTTCTCTTTTTAAGAATATCTGTCAAATTAATCGAATTTTGTCGATTATGTCCAATTTTTCTGTCAAATTTTGTTTATTGATAGTTCCACCTGTATACCGGCTATATTTTTAATATCGCTTTCAAGTATCAATTATTAATAATAGCGACATTAACATCACTGCAACTTCGTATTTGTAATGTTGTAATACTAAATACCGAATCGGTATTACAAATGTAATACCTACCGATTCGGCCAAAATTAATACGGAACGTAAACGGAAATAATTAACGTGCATATCACAATTTAACATACCGCTGATAGCTATGTCAGAAGGCTCCCTCATACATTCGCTGCAATCAAACCAGCTCATGAGGTCACCTTCCTCGGAGAGAATGAAAACAGTAGGAGTCACACTATCCACGGCGACGATAAGACCTTCAGCAGTGACCGCCAAACCAGCGACGATATCAATGAAACGTACCTGTAATAATAAACAAAAATTATAATTCCGAAGCGTCAGAATATCCATACTACCAAATTTGTTTATATTTTTGCACTTACGGCAATCTTCTTAAGAAAATGGCCATTTTTGGTAAATATTTGCATTCTAGATCTCTCGTTGCCGCGGTCACACACAACAAATTTGCCAGTAGCACGAACCACGGCCACTTTTCGCGGATACCACAACTGTCCCTCTTCTTTTCCAGCAACACCAAAGTTGAACTTGTAATTACCAGATTTGTCAAAGACCTGCAAACAACACGCTAATAGTGTAAAACTCTGTAACCCAACGACGGAAAAAAAATCGGTCAAAATCGCGGTATGAAAGATAAAATCGACTCCTCCTTTTGTTAAAGTCGGTTAAAATGTAGCCTATGTTTCCCTGTCATAATAACGAATCGATTGACTTCATAAAAATCAGAGGAATATACATTAAATAACCCTTCCTTTTGGCTTCTCCGTAATCAGGTAAAAAGGGTATTATCATGGCACAACATTACATGAGGTTCAATAAGACGATCACATTTGTTTGCAATCTTATAAAAGGGTACAATACCGACAACTATAGCGGAAACAACAAGGATGGCTCAACCGGATCCGTGAGATAAAATAAAGTGTAAATTAACTGTTTTATGTGCCTACATGATTGGATACGAAATGGTAGTAGTAGGTAGGTATCCTCATATGTATTTCGTAAAATTTGTCCTGACTGCATCCAATTATAATTATAAATATTTTTCTACGAATGATACGTGAACAGCCCGCCGCATTTCTAGATATAGTTTTTAGAATTATAAGAAAAACTAGCTGCCCGGCCACGCGTTGCTGTGGTAATTTCATACTACTGACCTGTAACATTGTATCTGCAGTAAAAAAAAAATGACTACTTATCAAGATAAAAACTATCCTATCTCTCAAGTTGTATCAAACTGCACACGGTGTACAAATTTGATTGAAATCGGTTAAGTGGTTTAGGAGTCCATTGAGGACAAACATTGTGACACGAGATTTATATATATTAAGATTATGTGACTAGTTGCCTTTTTTACTGCTCCCAGAATTGTTGGTTTGATTAAAGCCCTTTATGTTCATCCAATCTGGCTAAAAAATCAATAAGGCTGTACATAGTTCCTCAGTTCTATTACTAATATTACACTTGTCAATGTAATAAGAGCTGCTAATTTGGCTAGTAAAAGTGCCCTTTACTTTAATACGATTAATTAACATATGGGATTTGTCGCGAGTATTTTTACTTACTTATTTCAATTAGTAAAAATACTCGCGACAAATCCCATTATTGACATCTTTCAACAAATATGAGACTAATCTATACAAATATTATAAAGAGGAAAGATTTGTTTTAAAATGAATAGGCTCAAAAACTACTGGACCAATATTAAAAATTATTTCACCGTTAAAATGCTTTTTCACTGAGAAACATATCAAAAAGGTGTTGCTAAAAAATAGTTCGCTAATACAAAATAAATAACAGGTTTAAAAAGACCTTTTTTTTTCATCTACACTGTACCTGGGAAATTAATAGTTATGAAATTATTGAAGGTGAAAGTTGGAATTTTTTTATCAAATTTTTATGAAAACAAACTAAAAACATTCTTTTTCTATTTTTGTCCAAAGAAACTTTATAAAATTTTTGAGCATTTAATACCAAAATACCGGACAAGTGTGACTCGGACTCACCCACCGAGGGTTCCGTAGAAATTTGTAGTTACAACATATTATAAATAGTTCAGGAATCGAGACTCGCAGTTTTTTCCGAGATTTTCCCAAGATTAAGTTTCCAAAAACTTATTGTGGTTATAAGTACTAACAGTTCATACCTAAATTAGTTAGGTAACATAATTAAAGTTGTTTTTTACTTAAATCTCAAATTTAATCCGGATTTGTAAAGGGTGACTGCAAAAAGAATGACTATTCATTCTTTTTGCAGTCACTTACAAATCTGGATCCGGATATCGCCACGTATCGCATTGTACATCAAAGTGCCATCATGTAGAATTGTCGGGTTAGGTTCAGCGCCATCTATTAGCGATGTTGCGAATCTAACACCTTGAGTGTGTCGAATTATAAGTTTTTTGCGGCATAAACGGCCGTTTTTTTTGCGTTAAGAGGTTATAGACTAAAATACTCACAGTAATGCGATGATTGTTGGTATCAGCAACGATAATATCCTCATCGTTTCCAAGGCAAAATCCGTGTGGAGAGTTGAATTGGCCTTTACCACCACCAAGCTGACCGAACTTGAATCTAATGTGCATAGGTGTTGCTTTCGTGGCGCGAACAAGCGGTGCTGGGGGTGCTACTAGGGCAGCTTCCTCAGCAGCCGTCAATAACGGTCTTCCGGGAGACACACCACGGGGCCCACCCACCATACCACCTACCCCGCCAACACCACCGAAACCATTAACTTCTGCAATTTACATAATAAGTTACACAACTGAATATGCTGTAAAATTTGAGGCCGCGTCCCCATAAAGGTGGAGATTGCTAGAGTATTTACTTGACCACATTTATTTTACATCAACCATTCGCTGTTTTTAAATTTACTCGAACCACACTTCGAATATGACGCTCGCTGTTTTGTTACAACCTGATTTTAAAATCAACGACCGTTTTGGTGTAACATTATTGAGCAATGGCCCAAGCGCGAGTGACGAAGCTGACTATCTGGAATAGAACGAAAGTGTACGAAAGGTAGAAAGAAAAGTTTACGGGTAAACGCTCACTTGCCGTGGGCATTATGTCTAACACAGCGTCGAGCATTCGCGAGAACGTTGTATTACATGGAAATGTTTTAGGAAACTGAGTTTTTGCCTGTATTGTAACATTCGTACGAACGTTACTACATGAAAATGCTCCTCTATATCCACTTTAAAGCTCACATTGAGCGGCTGACTGACTGAGCGGCGTATCGGTTGTGATCGCGTAACGCCGGCGTAATCAGCGAAATAAGCCGCCGATAGTCAAGCCACGAGCATCTTTCGCTACGCTACGACTCAGTCGCTCACTGAATGAGTCAGCAAGCAAAACGTCGCAAACTGCGTACACAGTACGCGCTGCATGCACACACTTTAAAATATATAGGGAGGCGAACTAGAGGCAAACAGTTAGCCGATAACTATGAACCTAATGGGGACGCGGCCTAAATATATAGATATTTTTTTAAAGTCATCTTACCAGTATTCAGTCCAAGTTTAGCCAAAGCTTGCAAGTTGTTATAGGCTTGGGGTGAGTTCAGATCACCAGCAAGCAATTCCGCTAGAGTAAAAGATGGTGCCGGTGAAGCATGTGGCGGCGGCGGTACTTCCTTCTCCGCAATACTGGCCAGCTGTTGTAAATTGTATTCCATCATGGAAGGCAAAGCTGGGACGCCACCCACACCAGGTACGCCCCCAACTCCAGATACGTTATTGACATTCACAACACCTGGGATGACACCAGTGTTGGTAACAGCACCGACGCCTGGCACCGATCCCACTCCAGGTACGCCGATAGAAGATACTCCGCCAGGGACCCCGACCATGCTAGCAACTCCACCAGTAACTCGCCGTACGTTCGCCAACGGATAGTCATCAAATACAGGAGCGTTGGTAACTGACACAGCAGGTGAATGAGAATTAGAAGCTACGGACACTATAGCGGATGATTCGCTTGCTCGTTTTCTTTCCTCGGCGCGAGTTGCCTCCGTGCGGAAAGTTCCGAATGTCTCTTCAGTAATGGCATCAAATTTGTCCAACTTCGTAACAAATTCTAAAGAATAATCTACATCAAACTCGGGTGCTCCTTCAAGCAGGCGTGCAAATTGTGATGCTACAGTTTTTTTCAACATAACAATTTCAGTTCCATCACCACGGCGAAGAAGTCTCGCAGCAAATTTGCAAGCACAATCAATGCGTTGAACAGTCTTATCGACGCGATCGAATAAATCCATAACCTTGAGTTCTCTTTCCTTATGTAGACGCTCCAGTTCTTCGAGAGCTTTTTCACGACGTCTTTCTAAAGCAGCTTTGTAGGCACGAAATGATTCATTAATGACATTTTCTGCTTCATCCCGCTGACGCTGTAAATCACCGAGAGCATCGTCTAATCTTGCAGACGCAGTACCAGCGGTTGCAGCTCGAGAATTACCCTCCACTATGAAGTTGCGGAGCTCGGCCCGTAGATTGGGTTCAGCATCAACAATTCTTTCACAACGATGCTCTCCAACTTTATGATCTACAGTCAAACACTCAGTGCATGCACCGACTTCACATTCGCAGCAATAAAATTTTAGACTTTCTCCAACATGACGAGTGCAAAAAATTGGTTTGTGCACAGCTGTTTTCTCCTTAGAAGACCTCAAAGCATCAAAAGGTACAACTCGGTGATTTTCAAAGCACCTCATGAATTGGTGAGCTGAATTACAGTTGGAACACAAAAAATGAGAGCAATCAGTGCATCTAGCAACTGCAGGTTCCTTACTCTTGCAGCAAGTGCAAACCACGGATTGATCCATAGCAGAGACATCCAAAATATTGGTGATAAGGTAATCAGATGGGAGTGATGAAACTCCACCTCCAGGAATCTAGGAAAAAATATAATAATGAATACAAACAGTAAATACAATTTGAATATATGTTGGTCTTTACATTTTTAACATAAAGCTTCATAACCATTGTTGCTCATGCCTTTAAAAACGCAGAGCGTTTTAAGGTATACGCAGCAATGTGTTGTGATTTTCGAAATCCCTCTCTCTAGCACAAAAGTTAATGATACAGACACGATACGGACGGACATGATAACAGCCATAATGCCGACGCGACAAATGAAGAGCGACATTGTGAAGTGTGACTTACGGTGAGTGTTACTCAACGTTGTCTCTTAAACGTAAGGTTCATAATTGAAAATTGTGGGCATGATTTCGTAGTACGGTTTCGTTTTTTTGCGTGCGTGCATTAATAGTAAGTAGATAAAGCGGCGACACTTGGTTCCAGTAGTAAATGCGAACCAAAGCATTTCTATCCTTTTTATTCTTATTTCTGTAATTATTATTTATTATAAATTGTAGATTTTGATTTATCAAGCACTGAATCAAAGCGTACAGATGGGTCGATTCCATTGCACCAAGTGTCATAATACACTTGGTGCAATGGAATCGACCCATCTGATTGATGAAATTAAGAGATTTCTAATAAAATAAAAACAGAATCTTCATAAAAAGTACACTAAACATTTGGATAAATTAATGTTTTCCATTTTATGTGTAAATAAATTCTAATTATTCATTTCCATTTTATGTCTCAATACATTCTAAAAAATAAATAAATAATTAATTAATTACCTTAGTTTCTTGTTTGCATAATGGGCATTCCACAGCCAAATCAAATTTTAAAGAATCACCAGCTTCATTCACCATTAATTTGTCAATACAAGCTTCACAGAATACATGAAGGCAAGACAAAACTCGAGGACTGCACAATTTATCACTGTAAATGTAGAATAAAATTATAGTTAAAGTAATTTGGGAAATAATGACTTGAATGCTAATTTCACAGCTTATTGATTACCCATTTAGTTTCCAATTTTTTAAAATAAAATCTATGATTTATTTACATTCATGGTATTTGTTATATAGAATAAATATTATTGTTTATTTATAGGAAGGAGATTTAGTTATAAGAGGTTACAAAAGTCAGGATATTCTTTATTACATTAGCCTTACAATAGACCCCAACAAAACTTACTCGCAAATCTTGCAATTTTGATCTAATTTTCCATTATCAGTAGACTCCAAAGAACCCTCATCTCCCAGACTTACTAATCCGTCCCCAAAAAGCTCCCCATTCATTTCTTCCATTTTGACTTATAATTAATTTGGTGTATAATGTATAATTCTTGACTTTAACCAACAAGAATCTGTAACAAAATGTTTTAAATCTTAATTTTAATAAAAACAAAAGTTGTATGCAAATGCAAAATGTACCTTACACTATACAGGGTGTAAAAGACATGAACAGTCAAACGAGAACCATGTATTCTGCTCACCATCATAACATATTTTTTCCTTTAGACTATACCTGGGAAATTGATAGTTACGATTTTAATGAAGGTCAAAGTCATAATTTTTTTTTAATTTTTTTTACGAAAACGTATTCTATACGTTATTTTTTAATTATTGTCCAAAGAAACATTATCATTTTTTTAAGTATTTTAAAACAAAAAATGGCTTAAAAACGTTAGCATTCAATGTAGCTCACTCGATGCACACGGACACTAACGAACGGGGCCGCCGTCTGGCAAAATTATCGCGGTTTTGCGAGTTGCGTGCGACTTGAGCCCTTTACATTGCGCGGTACAATTTGCAAATTTTTTTAACACCAAAAAATAAAAATCATTTCCCAGCAATATTTTTTTTGAAATATGTTTTATTTTGATGTATAGAATACATGGTTCTCGTTTGACTGCTCATGTCTTTTACACCCAGTATAATGCCAAACACCTTAAATATTAGGTGGCACTACACTTCGCTATTCGTATTCGCGTCGCGACATCGCCTTTATTTGTCCAAACATTTGGTGTATCACCCCCACACGTCGTGGACTGCGCCCATATAATTTTATAATAATTTAATAAGTAAAAGTAAAATATTTACCTAATCAAATCACGATGCGCGTGTCCGTAGCAGCGGGACGAGCCATGTGAGTATGGCCAACGCAAATAGTTTGCCTTCTTTGACTCCTTCGATTTGCAACAAAAACCGAAAAGTCGACGGAAACGCGTATTTGCCATTTGCGTTATTTATGAAAATATTGCAAATATTATCAAAAAACCATCCACAAGTACACATTGCCATTATAGGACAAATAAAGCAAATAGGGGAATACTAATAGCCACGTCAAGTGCCGCCATTACGACTACGTAAGTATAAGAACAATGTAGAAATTTATTTACCGCTCTTTGAGCTGAACAGTGCCCTTTATTGCGACGTTTTGGAAACGGCGCACGTGTACGCCGTGTCTCCGAAACGTCTCTGGGCTGCCCGACCCAATAGCAAGCCGGGCTGCGGCTGAGGCGGATTACCCAAACACTACTAGGGCAATCCCCAAACGGCGGGCTCCGGTGTGCACATGGGGCGCCACTTAGGGTTGCCAACTATACTGACCAAACAGTATTATACTATTTTGTCACTACATTATACTTTTTACTGTTGAACAAAAATAAATTATACAGAACACTTTTTTCAGAATTGATTGTGGCGAGGCCTATGAGGCTTTTAAAAATCATACAAAATTTATAAGTTTTGCTAGAAGCACTAAAAAGCTTTTCTATTAAAAAATCTTGGCAACCCTAGAGCCACTAATGTGTAGGCCTTACTTTAGGCCTAGGTAGGTAGGTAAAACCGGTACGGTGAAATTCTGAAATCATTTGGCGCGCGCATTGCGGTTAAACAGCCGCAAGTTTTGCCATTCCTCAGCTTTCGTAGCGAAAGGTCGACCAGCATGGACTACGCAACCAGGCTTCGGATTTATTTAATATTAACGGCAAGAAAACGGAAAGGCAAGCAGTATTGGATTCATCCATTAACAGCAATGAGACCTATGAAGGGTTTTTTCTATATGAGATATAATGATTTGCGAATGTTTCCAAAAAAGTTTTGACTCTTCCCACAGTACGGGCCCACTTTGTACTTCGATGATTAGGGCATCAATATTGACATCGACGACCGCTTTGGCCGTCGCGTCGTCGGATGCGCTCGGCGACAACATTTTTCCGTCGTGGCTCGATCACTACTGACTGCTGCGCGCTACGGTTTTTCTGACGCAGTGCGCGGGGTTGCATACAAGTTCATTGGATGCAAAAAACCGTGCGGCGCCGCACCGCAAGAAATCTGTAGCAAGTCACAGATTTTCTAGCCGCATGCGGTTGAACAGCCGCAGTGCGCGTACCTCCACTGTAGTTCATACATCACAGATTTTTGCGGGAGCAAATCGCACTGGTTGCTGCCGCAATGCGCGCAGGCTCTTATGGCTGGAGAAGACTGGCGGTCGCCGCCGCGCCGCTCGCCATCTCCTGCCCGTTTGTAAACTAAACCTAACAATGGCACTTTTTAGCATTGTTAGGTTAATTTTACAAATTATTTGTGACCAAAAAACAAAGTATAACAATATTCTGGTTGGTTTATATTAATAATAAAGAATGATATTGTAGGTGCACTGGCACATTGGGTAACAATAGGAACCATTCAAAGTAGTTAAATATAATGGGTAGCACATAAATCTATAAACAAGTAAGTATACAAAGTAATTCATGATAACATTCTTCAATAATGAATGAAACCATTCCATTAAAATCGCATCGGATTATTCGCATCGATACAATGTGGCACAGCAAATGTACTCTTAGGAAGTTCAATAGTGTTACCATGATGAGGGTAAAGTTCATTTAACATAAATTTTTCGACGATTACAAGACTTCCTCTATACTACGTATACAAGAAAGTAAAAAACATAATTTAGCTTGTTAACAAAATACAGCAGCTCCAGGGCATCGGAGCTTTCCTTCGTCCCTAGGAAATGCTGGCTACTAAAAACTTGCCACTTTTTCATATAACGAAGACGGAAAGACACTTATCACCATGATTCTTACTAATCTAATTCCGTAGCTGCTCACACGAAAAGCATACTCCAAAACAAGGTTAGCCCAGCGTGCATTCTATTGCACTGCAAGTGCAAAGCGTCAAAGACACCCTTCCATATCCTCCCTTTCTTCCACCAATTGAAAGGTGTGTACCTTTCAGAGATAAGTCGAAATAGCACCCCTCTATTGCCGGCTTCCTTGTAGAACATCTAGATTTAAAATTGGTGGAAGATAGGGAGGAAATAGTATCTCAACATTTTTTTTTAGTAACGGCTTAGCGAAACCGCCCGAATTGATCTGATTGCGTTTGCGGCGCGAAACTCGAAAACGAAATGCAACAAGACAATCCGGCCACGCAGTCTGGTATCCGGCCATGGTATCAGGCATCGGCATCAGGTATCCGGTATCCGGCCAAACAACTATCTCCGTTTCATCTCTAGTTAACATCTAAAAAATGGGATTGAAAACTGGGATGCAACGAAAATAAATGAAATAAACCACATTCAAAACTAAGAACGGATAAATAAAAATTCTGTTTATAAAAATCATTTTTTTTTTGAGGTCGGTCCAAATACAAGTTCAAGAAACTTTTTACTGCAGTGCTGGAGGAGGTATTTCGTCAATTAGATTGGAAAAAATGTGGGCTGTCCATTAACGGTCAAAACCTATCGCACTTGACGCTTGAAAGGAAAAGTTGACTAAACGCCATTTGAGCCAAATTGAGTTATATATACAGTTTGAATCACCTAATTTTTCTGCGTCGTTTGGTCTACCTCACGCCTTCCTACGACGACTTTTAATGTCGCTTTTGCATTTTGGACTTTACGAATTATCACTTTTTTGTTGTTACTAACCGACAGAAATTTAACGCCTCCGCCGGACGGAAGGGCCCCCGTACCCCCCGAGAGTGGCCGCCGGGACCCCACATCCCGGTCACCAATCGGCACGACGGTCCACCCCGAGATTATGCGTGGCATGATAGGGTAGCCTCGCGAACTGGTTAGGCACGCTCGGGCCCCTGCACTATGCCACGAGAGGCCAGCGGGATAACCGTTTCTACGGGTCTCCCTGGCCGGCAGATCGACGTATTCCTCCCCGCATCGGCTCAACCAATGTCGCCCCCGCCCGGACCGAACTATGTCGCGGTAACGCCCACTCAAGCTCTGGTTGTACGCTGGCTGATCCCGAAACGCGCTCAATGAGCAATTCACGGGTTTTACACCACGCGTACGGTGGTAACTAACCAGGCGGACGTTGGGCCCTTCCACCAGTTGGTCGGATGGTCGCTCATAAATCCCTTAGTCGCCTCCTACGACACCCAGGGGAAAGAGAGGGGGCAGTGACAACGGTATTGTTATAGACCGTCACTGCACAGTCTTATTTTATACTATCAGTTTTGGCTGAAATATTACTGTTGTGATTGTGTCTCCACATATTTAAAATGATTGTGATAATAAGATTTATAAATTTTACTGATGATCTTATTATTCCAAATATTAAATAGGTACTACCACTGATAATTAATATAAGTAAGATTTATAGTATAGTCTGTATGTCATGTTGATTTTTTAAAGATTTAATTGTTAATTTGATTGTGAAACTGATGAATAAAGCTCAATACATTTTAAAGTGAATTTTATTCTAATTACTAATAATAAAAAAAACAACTTTCTAAAACTAACGACACTTTAGTAATATTCACTCAAACTCTTCAATCTAAAAATGATATATTAAGCAGTTTTGCCTCAATTTTCTAACTTTTAATTTAGGTAAGGTCATTTTTACTCTTGACTACAATTAGATATTTTTTTCTATATTACATTTTTACCGAACAGTTAAATGACCAATATACGTCGGTTAGTATTTTTTTCCTGTTTCTAGTTTCAGGTGATATTTTACTAAGCGCCACTAACACCTAAACTATTAATTATTTTTAACAGTTGCATATATCATGATAAACCTGACATTATGAAACGTTTTTACTTTAAATTTTTTTCTGAAAAATTAATCTTTAAGTCGTCCTCCTGAACAATTAACTCCATTTCGCTTAGTGAATTTTTCCTTTCAAGCGTTGATTTGATAATCCTCTCACTGACAAGGCAGGCCTGCAGATAATGTTGAATGAACTAGATAGAGAAAGCCGAAAGGTGAGATTAGTCATGAACAAACAAAATACCAAAGCTATAACAAATGGGAAGCAAGAAACTATCAGGATCAATGACAATCTGCTTGACTATGTTGAAGAATATGTTTATCTGGGCCAAATAATATCTCTATTAGATTTAACCACAAAATAAATATACAGACGTATTGGAAATGCTTGGACAAAACAATATTGGGGCTTGAGGAAATTATGAAAAACTTCACAACCATCAGGGTTACAAACTTAGGCACTCACAAAAAAAATCACAATAAGAAGCTAGAAACATGTCAAAACTCCATGGAAAGAAGTATGATAGGGAAAAAACTGTCAAGCTAAAGTGGAAGTGGTCAGGCCACACAATTAGAGGAAGTGAAAAATGGTCAAAATTAGTCATGAGTTGACAAGAAGACAAAATGAGGTAGACCATTTAGATGGTGGGTCGATGACATTAAAACCATAGCAGGCACCACCTGGACAAGAATAGCCACTAATAGCCAATATAATGACAGAGACAAATGGCCATAGTTGGAGGAAGCCTTTGTCAACTTGTGACATACAGACAGGGAGGCTATGCATGATAAGTGTAAAGTGTGCAAATTTATCAAGTATAAATTATGTAATGTAAAATACTGTCTGAATAAAGGCTATTATTATTATTATTAGTTACCTAAAAAAAATTGTAAACGACACCACAGTGGTGTGGTTTCGTGGTGTTGTTGACAATGCATGCCAGAACAGATGTTACATTCAAAATCATCTCAGCAGTCACTATAATTTCTAAAACCCTGACCATTTGAATTGAGCCAATATCCCTAAAAATTTTTAGCTATTCCAACTGTTTTCGGTTTTTAAATTAATAAAATCAATAAGGCACAAACTGTCACAGAAAAGACTGGTCTACTGAAAGCTTAGATTCTTCTCTATCAAACAGGGATAAAAATTATTATTTATTAATTATAGATTTTGATTTATCAAGCTCTGAACAAAAGCGTAAACATGGTTAATTTCATTGCACATAAGTGTAGTTTTGTTATTTGTTATAAATTGTTACTACTTAAGTATATGTTATATTTTACATAGCCAATTTCATATTGAGAGTACACACTAAAATAAATCAAATTATATAAAAGGGAACTGTAGTATTTTTTTTACTTACAAGTAGCTGAATTTATTATGTTTGTGTCAAAATTTAAACTAGTAATGACATAGCTAGAATCGAAGCTATAAAATAGGTGGGCACCTATTTTATAACTTCGATCTATAAATTATATTTAAACATTAAATGGGTATTAATGTTTAAATAAAAGTAAATACTTATCAACAGTTGCAAATTAAAATTGTACCTACCTACCAACGTTAAATGACAACGTTTCACATGAAATAGAAAATTGATCGTTGGTAAGAAGTGGTTAATATTCAAAACCCAAAAAAATACTTATCAAGTCGGTCTATCGGTTACTTTATGTTACTTACCTATAGGATAGGGTAGGTACGTACAACAAACGCAATGCACCATGCAGACAATGGCGAAGGTCGATAGTCCAATTTCAAATTATTGTAATAAAATCTAACAGTCGAGTATAACTTTAAATATATATTTAAAGATATTTAAATAAAATAGTACATAATTACTAACCTTTAACAGATATAATTTGCAGAAAAAAGCAGATAATCAAACGCGCAGAATGTTCTACCACGCCGTAACTATGACAATATTCATCACTATGTAAATAAATAAAAAATGAGCATCAAATCTCAACAGCTTTTTTAAATAAAAATGTTTTCTTTGATGAAGTAGAATTAATGTTTTGTCACGTTCTCATTTTAAAAAGACGAACGAATACCTACTACATTCACGGTGTATTGATTTTCGAAGTTCGTTAGTGCGACACTCAGTGTGACCACTACAAAATAATGAAAACTTTTTAAAAATTATACATAAACCGATAAGCTTTTTATAACTTTAATGTCTCTAGCTTATACATGCATATTTAATTAATGCATATGCATATTTAATAATGCATATTAAAATATTATGCATGTATAAGTTTGGAATCTAAAATAGTTAAATATAAGATCTATTAGTCTTGTGCAGCTGTTTATTGTTTGTCAAGAACCAGTGGCGTAACTATAGGGTGGCATGGGTGGCATGGGCCCCACATGGTATAGATAAAGAACTTACGAATTTAAAGAACGAAAAATTTCAAAACTAGGGGAGGGGGGGGTGTATATGAATTTGCCACAGGCCTCACATGGTATATTTTGCCACGGACCCCACATGGTATAGTTATGCCACTGTTAAGAACAACGAAACGAGGAGTGAAAGTCCCGGAATTATCATTTCATAGGTAAGTTAATGACAATACTATTTTACGCTTTACGATGATTTTTATTTCATAAAAACAACAAAACATTTATCGCATAAAATAGGAGTATCACGTTTTAACCTTTAAATAAACATAATTAAAAGGCTTTGTTTTTGACATAATTTTAGTGATGTGATTTAGTTTTATCGATAACATTAATCCTACTTTGAAAGTAACAACGGTATTTCTGACGTGACTGTCCCGCGCGCGCCGCGCCCCTCCCCACACGCACGCGCTACTCTCCATCCACCATGTTGCGCCGGGCGACTAGCGTCGCTCCTCAGCCTGTAAAAGTACTTATAGTGGGTCAAGCTACGCTGGAACCTAAATATACGTTTTCTACTCTTCGGGGGGAAAACGTTGCTATTTAGGTGTCTAAGCGTCACTTGACCCTCTATAAAGGGTAGTTACATGAGAAGTGTTTATTTTCTACCGGCGCTGCATGTCAATGTAATAATAGTGCAAGATGCTGTATGCAAGCATGTGCTTCTAATACATGTTGTATGCCTGCCGATATTTTAGAGAAAAGAAAACAAAACTACCTCAGCGCCTTAATAAAAATAAATCTCCTAGGAAACTAAAGAGAATACAACAAGAAATCAATGCAAACCAAAATTGGTTTGGTTACACCGTTTAATCGAAACATTTTTGTAAATATTTTCTGTAAATTTATAAATCAAAAAATTACAAAAATAAATTCTTAGTTCTATTTTGGTGTTTTGTGTTTGATTTGCTCTTGAAAGCTCTAATAAATTAGAATAGCAAAATATACAGTTATCGATACTCAAATGATTATTATACATTAGTCACATCCCTAGAGACGCAATCGAGAAATGTCAAATAACAGATAACGGCACGCTTCAAAATGCTAAGGCGGAGTCTATTTGTCTATTATAATCATTGGTCTGAGGAGGTAAAATATAAGTTTCTTGGTCTGAGGTCTAGCCGCTAGAATTTCAAACACCCGAACGTCCCGAACCTTTAGACCAAGTTAGTAAAACTGGAAGCCACACTACCAATAAAAAGTGATTTCAAAAATATTGTCCTGCAAACCGCTTACAATGATTCTGGTGACGTACGTAGGTACGTCATCATATTACTTGTGACTTGTGCAGAGACTTAGAAAGAGACAGGAAGTAAACGTAAACATTCAAAGGTTACTTGGGGTCAAAAAACTTATCTTCTAATAAGAAGACAACTTTTTTAAACGATTTCCAGTAGCCTCCAGTTTTACCAGTAAAAAACGTTTTTGATAATTTTCGTCACTCCGGTGGTGACTGATTAAATACGGACGCAATTCTTGTTTCCTTCGAAATAATCTCGAATTCGAGATTTTATCCGAATGTCCTATATCACCACCAAGGTCTCTTACGCTGTCTACTTGCCTCGTATACTCTCTAATCTATGACTTGGCTTCACTGAGGCTTTAGACAACGTGCATTTCGACAATCGCTCTCGCTATCGCTAAGTAAAAAAATGTATGGGATTGACATAAGCAATCGATCACTTTTCGATTGGTTATGTCAATCCCATACATTTTTTTACTTAGAGATAGCGAGAGCGATTGTCGAAATGCATGTTGTCTAAAGCCTCTGGTGTTGGAACGCACCCTTATTTGACACCACATTACACTTCTCTGTCTACGACATCCTTAGACAAAGAATCCTTTGTCTAAGACGACATCACAAGACAAGACAAGACAAAAAAAAACGAGTGTTTGGCGGGAAACTATGGCGTCTGGATGTCGATCTTTATTTCGATAATTCAAAATTGCTTCGGAGTGGATTTTGTGCAGTGAAAGTGGTGTCGTTTTGTTGCATAAGCATCTGTGTTGACGAACAGTTATGAGGAATCATTGAAATAAAGGTTTTGTGTATGTGGCGTTGAGAATTGTATAGTGGTTGGAAATCCCACTATACAATTCTCATCAGTCACCATCATGAGGTCTGTACCATGCATTTCTCGCCAAGCACTCCCTAGATGCATTAAAAAGTGTGGCACCCACATTTTAATGCAAAAATCAAGAAAGAAGATAAAACTCAAGACTTGGCTGTATGGGCTAGATCCCTTTGCCGTCCCGTAACAGGGAAAATTTTACCAAAAAAAAAAAAAAACAAAAAAAAACATATTCTTTCTAATTAATCTGTGAATAAAAACTCGAAAAACCTTTTTATTTTTATCACAGAAAAACTTTAAATTAATAATAAACCTGAGCGAGATCAATTTTTTTGTTGTAAAAGTTGCGGCCTAAAGTAATACGTGGCCTAAAGTAATATCTCAATATGACGTTCATACCTATTTGGGAAGAATTTGAAAAATCTGCTGAAATGTTGTATTTAAGAGATCCTCTGAATACACGATATAGTCTTAAATATTCTCATTCTAAAGGAGTATTTATAGTAAAAATTACAGACAACAAGAAGGTATGTATATTTTCATTCTTTATCAAAATAGATACAAAATTTAGTAAAGGCAGAATAATGTTTATTCAACCACTATAAACTGAAGGAACAGTCTTCATTTACGAAGCACTTTAGATTTTAGAAAGAAGTAAGTACCAAATTTATCGCTTTTTAGGGGTGGTGAGGAAAAGAGAGAGGCTGCTAACTGCTAACCCCTGCTCAGCTTTAGAAAGAGGTACCTTAGAGACACACTTTTTGTGTAGATAGATACACTATAAACTAAAGATACTCAATACACTTATCAAAGAATGGTAAAACAAAAGTTCTTATAAAATGTGTTATTTTTTTTTTAAATTTTGATTAATATGTGTATACTTAATTATATATGTAGTAATTGTATTGTATAACACTGTTAATGTCCTAATAATATACTTGTATGTTATTGAAATTATAAGAGACATTATATAGATTTTATAAGATCTAAATATTTAAGTTAATATAACTAAACGCTGTGTACAGCTATTACGGGAATACAATTTTAATGTAATAATTGCATTGGAACATATTATTCATATGTATTGAATTGATTTCTGTTGCTGTGCCTATAAATAAATAAACTGACACATCAACTGCAATTTCACTTATATAAATGTTCACTAGGACATGCATGGAAAAGATACTGGTCCTACAAGGAAATAATGAAAGACAACAAAATTAACATCTTTCTCAAAGGGAGGCTCTTCAACACTAGCATACTCCCCATCCTAACATATGGGTGCCAGACATGGGCACTGACTAAATCCCAGCAAACTAAATAACAGGCATGTCAACTGGCCATGGAACAAAGCATGTTGGGTAAAAGAAAAACAGATAAAATCAGACATCACCATCAGGAAAGCAACTAAAGCCCAAGATGTGGTGCTAAAATTCAGAGGCCTTAAATGGAAATGGGCTGGCCACACAACAAGAGGCGATGAGAAATGGAGCAGGCTGGTAACTGATTGGTAGCCTAGAGAGGGAAAAAGAAAGAAGGGAAAGCTGCTCAAGAGATGGGAGGATGAGATTGTGAAGCTGGCAGGAAAAGCCTAGACAAGACTGGCACGAGAGAGAAAACATTGGAAAGGATTGGAGGAGGCCTTTGCCTTGGGGCACACGGAAAATAACTCAAAACATCAAGATAACAAAAAACTTACTGTACAATATTTCCGAAAAAGGCTATAAATAAAAAAAAATATATAAAAAAATGTTCACAAGATTTTGAGATAAAATATTACAAAATTACATACATATACACTTCGAAAATATTTTATCACATAGTTTGACAGTTGTAGTTTTAAAATTTTATCGACAATGGTACTTAAAGGAAGTTATTTAATTTAGTCAAAACCAAGAATTTGCTTAGGTTAGGTTACACTTGCGACCTATACAGAGCGGGAGCAGCCAGCGAAGCTATACCAACTACTTTTTTTACATTTCAATATTTTTTTTTTTAATCTATTCTATTTATATAAGGAAAAGTGTAGAAGGGGGTTAGCAGCCTCCCCCCTCTTTTCCCCGCCACCCCTAAAAAACGATAAATTTGGTACTTCTTTCTAAAAAGCTCCCCCTGTCAAATTGGCTAAATGGAAAAATTATTTGACAGCTTCAATCAAAATCAAATAATTTTACGCAATTTAAGCAAGGTAATTTTTAACACGTAAATTGAATAGCTTTTTAATTTTATATTATTGCTTTGGGTGGCACCCTCAAAACACCAAAATGGCGTTGAGTGGCGGGCCCCTCCATGGGTAGTATGAAAAATCATATTAACACGCAGACATAATATGTCTGCATGCCACCTTTGCAATTTTAACTGTCAGACATATTATGTCTGTGTGCCACTTATGTTAAATCTCAGATATGGAGTGTGAGCAATATACTTAAAAGGGGTGCAGTCTTCATTCATATACCATAGTCTTTACATGACTATGTTAGCATGGGTAGGTGTCCACTTGTTACCCCATGTACCAAACACCCTGTAGACATTTATTAATAATGTTGTGTCTCAAAGAACAATGGCAGAATCTTTGTTGAAAAAATCCTTTAGTGTCTACAAATTTCATTATTACTAATGTGCTTAAAATATTTTGCTACCGTTTTGGAAGAAAATATTATGACGCTGTGAAGTCTGGAAAAAAAGTAATATTTTAAAAGAACCACAAATGACTATTTCCCATAACTAATCATGCTGTGTTGTTTTTTTTAATTCTCCTTATTAAGGAAAGGCATACAGCCTTGTCTCCAGTATTTGATCTTGATCTGGTAGTCACACATTTTACTTCAAACTTCATTAAAGAAGAAAATAATGAAGAAATGGCTCTATGGACTTAATCTCTAGATGCATTGAAATGTGTGACACCCCCATTTTAATGTGATCATCAAAAAAGAATATAGCAAACTGAAAACAGGGCTAGATCCCTTTGCCGTTTGGTAATAGAGAGAATTTAAAAACAGTTTATTTGACGATTACGTCCATCATCTATTAATAATTTAATGATATTTTCCCCACAAAATTTTAGATTTTACAAGTCTTTGGTATTGATTTCAATAAAGGGCAATAATGGCCCAAGTCCCAAAGTAAATTAGGCAATCTTCTGTCCGTCAAATAACGTGAAACTCATTCACAACTCATTCTTTTTTACTTTTAAATCATGTGTGCTGCTATACCATACACTAATACCGGAATAAGGTTTGATTTGTTAGTTCGAGGCAAACTCTAAGTTTGGCTAATGAAAGATAAGACTGGAAAAGTGTGGCAAATTAAAAAAAAAACATCGCATGGCAACTCTGATTATAGTTGTAAATATAGTTTTGATACTTGTAATTTATTATTTTAATTTTTTTATATTTCACTTACTAGATTCCAAAAAAACAACAGTAGGTAAATGAAGGTAAAAAACACAAATAAAATTAAAATGCATTTCTTTTATTTTCAGTCTGTATTGTAGTCAAAATCTAAATCTAAAAATTCTCCCTCAAATGATGATTCTGAACTACTATCGTTTTCTCTGACTCCTATTATGAACTATTCCAGATCTGCAGCAATTCCATCTCGTTTTCTATATTGGTCTTCGACATGAATGACATGATCTGTATTTTTTTCCAGTCTTCTGGTGTTACGCTGTTAAATGAGTCTTTTTATTAATCTTGCCATAGCCTCTGCAGGTAAACCAATATTTTTACAGGCAACTTTGCGTTTTGCCAAACTCCATATAAATTTTATCGCGTTTATATCACAGTGGGAGTCTCAGCACTTCGTGACCATGAATTTTCTTTTGCTACTGCTTGTTTTGAGTGTTATCTCGCTCAACAAATCCACAGCATCCCGCCGATTCTTAATCACTACATAGTATAAAACAAAGTCGCTAACCGCCGTCTGTCTGTCCCTATGTATGCTTAGATCTTTAAAACTACGCAACGGATTTTGATGCGTTTTTTTTAAATAGATAGTGATTCTTAAGGAAGGTTTATATGTATAATACATGCATATTTACATAAGCATTGCACCCGTGCGAAGCCGGGGCGGGTCGCTAGTTATTTTATAAAGTATTGTTAGGTCCTGAATTGAACGTCTAGACCAGTCTTTCTCAAAGTGGGCGATAACGCCCCCTTGTGGGCGTTGGGAACCTAGTGGGGGGCGTTAAGGGGCCCAGATAAAAATGGGGGGCGTTGGCGTAGTTTAGGGGGGCGATGGTTGATTTGTAATTCCATTTACTTTATATTGTAAAATTCACTAATATTAAAACCTACCTTACCTGCTACTACTCAATCCTTACTAATATTATAAATGCGAAAGTAACTCTGTCTGTCTGTCTGTCTGTCTGTCTGTCTGTCTGTCTGTCTGTTAAGCTTTCACGTCTAAACCTCTGAACCGATTTTGATGAAAATTGGTACAAATATAGATTAGATCTCGGGGACGGACATAGGCTACTTTTTATCGCGAAAAAAAGGTTGTATGGGTTGAAAAAGGGGATGAAAGTTTGTATGGAAGTTCGTCATTTTTGAAGATAGAACCATGAAACTTTGAATTTAGGCACTTAATAAGACATAAAGAAATATTTGTTCTAAGATTTTTTAAATTTTGACCTGTATGGGGGTGAAATAGTGGATGAAAGTTTGTATGGGACTTCGTCATTGTTAAAGATAAAACCATGATACTTTGAAATTAGGGACTTAATAAGAAAGAAAGAAATATTAGTTCTAGGATTTTTGAAATTTAGACCCGTGTGGGGATGAAATTGGGGATGAAAATTTGTATGGAAGTTCGTCATGGTTAAAGATAAAACCATGAAACTTTGAATTTAGACACTTGATAAGAAATAAAGATCCAATCCAAGATGACGGTTGTGACTTTTTAATATAATATCGATATGGGTATCACTTTTGTGGTTTTCGGAGGTTACGATTAGATCCAAGATGGCGGACGCGACTTTTTGACAAAATGTCAATATGGGTATCGTTTTCGTGGTTTTTGGGGGTCCGGATTACGAATAAAGCATCTATAACGAGATCCAATATGGCGGACGTGACTTTTTGACAAGATGTCAATACGGGTATCATTTTCGTGGTTTTCGGAGGTCCCGATTCCCAATACACCATCCATTTTGAGATCCAAGATGGCGGACGCGAATTTTTAACATAATGTCAATATGGGTATCGTTTTCGTGGTTTTTGGGGGTCCGGATTACGAATAAAACATCTATTTCGAGATCCAAGATGGCGGACGCGACTTTTTGACAAAATGTCAATATGGGTGTCATTTTCGTGGTTTTCGGGGGTCCCGATTCCGAATACGACATTTATTTCGAGATCCAAGATGGCGGTTGAGACTATTTAATGTAAAATCGATATGGGTATCATTTTCGAGATTTTTGGGGGTTCTGACTCCGAATAAAACATCGATTTTGAGATCCAAGATGGCGGACGCGAATTTTTAACATAATGTCAATATGGGTATCGTTTTCGTGGTTTTTGGGGGTCCGTATTACGAATAAAACATCTATTTCGAGATCCAAGATGGCGGATGCGACTTTTTAACAAAATGTCAATATGGGTGTCATTTTCGTGGTTTTCGGGGGTCCCGATTCCGAATACGACATTTATTTCGAGATCCAAGATGGCGGTTGAGACTATTTAATGTAAAATCGATATGGGTATCATTTTCGAGATTTTTGGGGGTTCTGACTCCGAATAAAACATCGATTTTGAGATCCAAGATGGCGGACGCGAATTTTTAACATAATGTCAATATGGGTATCGTTTTCGTGGTTTTTGGGGGTCCGGATTACGAATAAAACATCTATTTCGAGATCCAAGATGGCGGACGTGACTTTTTAACAAAATGTCAATATGAGTGTCATTTTCGTGGTTTTCGGGGGTCCCGATTCCGAATACGACATTTATTTCGAGATCCAAGATGGCGGTTGAGACTATTTAATGTAAAATCGATATGGATATCATTTTCGAGATTTTTGGGGGTTCTGACTCCGAATAAAACATCGATTTTGAGATCCAAGATGGCGGACGCGAATTTTTAACATAATGTCAATATGGGTATCGTTTTCGTGGTTTTTGGGGGTCCGTATTACGAATAAAACATCTATTTCGAGATCCAAGATGGCGGACGCGACTTTTTGACAAAATGTCAATATGGGTGTAATTTTCGTGGTTTTCGGGGGTCCCGATTCCGAATACGACATCAATTTCTAGATCCAAGATGGTGGATGCTACTTAACTTATTATTAATATGGATATCATTTTCGTGGTTTACAGGGTTCCATTTTGATATCCAAGATGGCGGACGCGAATTTTAAACTTGATATGGGTATCAGTTTTGTAGTTTTCGGAGGTCTCAAAATGGATGCTGTATTCGGAGTCAGGATTCAGAATACAGCATCCATTTTGAGATCCAAGATGGTGGACGTGACTTTTTAGCTTAATCGCTTTCACGCCTAAAACCTGAACCAAATTTATTGAAATTCGGTACAAAAATAGACGAAACCTCGAAATGGAATAAAAGCTACTTACCTTTTTTGTGAAAAAGGGAATGAAGGGGTTGAAATATGAGATGAAAATTTTTATGCGATTCCTCATTACCGAAGATAAAACCATGAAACGCAAATGTTGTTCTAGCGTTTTTGAAATATTGACCCATGTGGGGATGAAAGGTTGCGAGTAAGTAGCAAAGGATGGAGAAACATAAAATGGTAGATTGTAAAAATGCCATTTACTGTAGTGCACTGTAGTTTGTATGTGTGTTTTTTGCATAATAAGTACCTACACAAAAAAATGCTGCCTAAAGTAATTATTTCACGCGGACGAAGTCGCGGGCAAAAGCTAGTATCGAATAATTCGTGTATATTTCTGCCCTGTGTGATGGTATAACAACTAAAAATACTTAACATATATTTCTTAGGATAGGCCGTACGCAATCAAGTTATAACAAGTTTTTGTTAAATAACGCTATTGGTGCAATCCGGTAGCAATTGGCTGGTTCATCGAAACTTGTCCTAAATTGCTCAGTACGATTGAGCGTCGAAAGAGATAAACGAGTTTGTTTTGTGCTTAACTCCTTACTGACTAAACACCCCCGTTTATGCCTATAGCCAAGCAGCCGCCCCTTCAGGAGACAGGGAGGTGTAGAAGTTTGTATACCTAATTAAAGCAATGAAATTGTGGTTTTGGGTTTATAAAAAATTGGGGGCGGTGAAAAATAATTGATTTTCAAAGGGGGCGGCAAAACAAATAAGTTTGATAATCTCTGGTCTAGACTGTAATGTATTAATTCCAAAGTACTCAAGTCTAGCTTCATATGTAGACAATTTACGTCTCATACCCAATTTTGAACTTAAGTGGCGTAGAAAACGCCTTTGGACAGTCTCCAATCTTTCGACATGGATATTGTATTGGGGATACCATATAATGGAGTTATATTCTAAAACACTTCTCACAAGAGCAAAGTACAGCGTCAATATACTGGCTAGCTTTCTAAATGGCTTTGTTATCCTTGCAATGAAGCCAACAATTTTATTTGCCCTGTTGACAATACTATCGTAGTGGTATATGTAACTCAGTTTTGAATCCAACCACACCCCGAGATCCTTGACCAAATTTTTACGCTCTAAAGGAATATTATTAATACTGTAAAGGATAGGATATACAGGGTTACAGGAAAAGTCGACCTAGATCCGTTAAGGGCGTGTAGTACACATCATTTCTGAATGATTTCACTATGAAACCCCCCATCCTAAACTTAACCGTTTTCGAGATATTCGAGTTTTAATTTTTTTATGAAAATGCCCAATTTTTCGGCTATTTAATTGAATATTTTGATTTCTTTTTATTCTAATGATTATTTTTTTGTTTTTTTACATGAAGAATGAGATGGTTAATGACCTCAATGACTAAAATTGCATGTAAGTTAAGTAAATAGGTCATTGCAGACGATCGAAACTTAAGAAAATAAGTACAAATTATAAAAAAATATTTTTCTTTTCTGGATATCTCAAAAATTTATCATGGCACTTGCTCTGCAGATGTGCTTAAAAACATCTACATTTTATCAGCTATCCAACGAGGTATAACAATCTAGGGTTGTATTTAAACTCATAGAAAAAAACATAGTTGAAAAGGTTCGCACAAGCTCGGACTGAGTACATACGACGCTATCCCGACCGTCGAGTACCTGATGTGAGCGTTTTCGACGGAGTTTACCGACGACTTCGTGAAACTGGCTCTGTTTTGCGACGACGTACGGACTTAGGAAGACCACGTGCCATTGATGACGACGAGGAACAAGACAACGAAATCAAAATTTCTTAAGAGGTGACTTAGGTGACCTACTAGATGATCTCCCATTACAATTACTGCGGGACATGTGGTTTCAACATGATGGCTGCCCTGCTCATTTCAGAAGAAGCGTTAGGGATTGGTTGGACACTAACTATCCTAACAAATAGATTGGACAAGGTGGGCCTTTACCCTGGCCAGCCAGATCTCCCGACCTGACCCCCATGGATTTTTATGTATGGGGGCACATGAAGAGCCTCGTTTACAGTGCGCTCAACCCCATATCGTCAGTGGAAGTTCTCAAAGAAAGGATAATTAATGCTGCTAACGACATAAGAAGAACATTAACCACTGGTGTAGTGAAAAGTGGACTACGTGAAAGAATTAGAAAATGTGTGCGAAATAGAGGTGGACACGTAGAACATGAACTATAAAATTTTATTCAAAAACATTAGGTGAATTACTGAATGATCTCCTAGGTCAGGATAGCGGGACATCGATGGATGCATGAAGATCGTACCTAGCCGAGGGAGGCCGTTCAGTAGTGGAAGCCAGTAGGCTGAAATGATGATGCTGAACTTAAGTCAAATTAATTAGATTAAATAAGCGCTATTTATTCTGACTGCCCCATGTAGCCTTAGAAATTAAGTTTCACCGTTAGACCTACTACCTGAACCTTTTCAACTATGTTTTTTTCTATGAGTTTAAATACAACCCTAGGTTGTTATACCTCGTTGGATAGCTGATAAAATGTAGATGTTTTTAAGCACATCTGCAGAGCAAGTGCCATGATAAATTTTTGAGATATCCAGAAAAGAAAAATATTTTTTTATAATTTGTACTTATTTTCTTAAGTTTCGATCGTCTACAATGACCTATTTACTTAACTTACGTGCAATTTTAGTCATTGAGGTCATTAACCATCTCATTCTTCATGTAAAAAACCGAAAAAATAATCATTAGAATCAAAAAAATTCAAAATATTCAATTGAATAGCCGAAAAATTGGGCATTTTCATAAAAAAAATTAAAACACGAATATCTCGAAAACGATTAAGTTTAGGATGGGGGGTTCCATAGTGAAATCATTCAGAAATGATGTGTACTACACGCTCTTAACGGATCTAGGTCGACTTTTCCTGTAACCCTGTATATGGATTTTATAAGGGGGAATAGGGGTTTTATTTTTTGTAAAAGTAACGATGCAACACTTTGGAACATTTAAAGACATCTCATTATTCACACACCAATTATACACCATATGAATATTGTCTTGCAAGAGCAGTGCATCTTCGCTGCACGCCACCTGTTAAATGCTACATTAAGGTCATGAACATACGTTAGTAGAAGATTAGTGGTAGTTGATTGGCCACTGACAAAGCCGTGCTGTTTGCTACTAATTAGTGGACTTGTCTCGTATTAGTGAAGTCCTCGTCTGCGGCTCGGCCTTCAAACTCATACTCGACCTGCAATTGCCTATTTCGCGGCCTTTGCGATAATGTACTATTGTTTTCTTTGTCCATAAATTCGATACTTCGCGTGTTCTTTTTTCGAAAATAATGACAATATTTCCATGCATGTTTGAGAAAAAATAATACTTTCCCTTAGTTCAATTAAGGTTGGGATTTATTTTTTCACTATATAAAACTCATTATTTTTCAAAAGTAGGTATCCAAAGTATCAAAATCACTATCTCATACTAACAAATGCACTGAGATATTGACGTAAACACTGTTGTTACTTTCTCGTATACGTAGTACGTATAGGGAAGTCTTGTAATCGTCAAAAAATTCGAGGTCGAGATTTTGACGGATTTACACGTTTTGGACCTCCCTGAGTCCAAAAATACCCTTTTTGGAATTATGTCTGTCTGTGTGTCTGTGTTTTAGCACGATAACTCGAGTATGCTTTAACTTATTGCAACCAAATTTAACATGCATGTATGACACATAAATATAAGGTTTCTATTAACTTTTGAGTCGTCGATCACGAAAGCGAAGCAATCAAGTGCGCGGTCGGTACTCGGATGGGTGACCAAAATTTAACATGCATGTATGACATCAAAATATAAGCTTTCTATCAACTTTTGAGTCGTTTCTAGTAAGTATACGAGAAAGTCAACTGGAGACCACTCCCGATTTTTTGCTTGTAAATTACATCTCTCTCTGCTTGTTTAAAATCATTGTGAAAAAAATCGGGAGTAGTCTCCCCTTGACTTTCTCGTATATCGGAAACGACTCAAAAGTTGATAGAAACCTTATATTTTGATGTCATTCATGCATGTTAAATTTTGGTCACCCATCAGAGTACCGACCGCGCACTTGGGATGCTACTCGAGTTATCGTGCTAACGCACAGACACACACACAGAGACATAATTCTAAAAACGGTATTTTTCGACTCAGTACTCTACTCATTGTTTATTAACAACGATGCAAACACAAAGTTAATCCTTATTTAAAATGCATTTAGTTAGTCTGTGTGTTATTTCAGGAATGTGTAGTATGGTGCTATAGGAGCTTATTATTATTGCAATCTAAAATATTAGTAATTTTATTGATCGGTCCAAAAGTAATAAAATATTAAATTACAAAAAAATACCTACTAGCTAGACCGAGTCTCATAATTAGCATTGTTTAGACTAAAAAAATGACTATAATTTACCACATTTCTCACAATTATTTGTTTTTCAGTGTCTCCAATATAAAACTGAAGTCCAACAAGATGTCAGAAAAGTAGATAAATTTATATCAAACTTAATTAGGCACATGGCATCTAATGATAACTAATAAATTACATTTTTATATAAATATTGTTTTTTTTTATAAACATTCCTAAAGGTGTCACTTAACTTATATGCACAAACATGACTGTTATGCTTGGTTGGTCTGTCACGGCAAGGCGGGAACCGCCTTCTCAGTCATTCATTAGCATAGATTTATTATTACTGACGTTAATAGATCGGCAATGAATAGACTAGGGTGAGACCAAAAAAATACACCGATGTGCCCGATGTGTGCGTAATGTGCATGTGTGCATTAAAAATAGTACTGCAGCCTCTTTGTTGCTGTCTTTTCTACGTGACTGACAGGCCTACTTAGGCCCCCTGCGTGTACGTGAAATGGTCTTGTGTCTCGTCTATCTTATCTAATATACGCGTAAGTATGCTCTTTCTCTTTTAACATTGCGGATCTACAGTTTCCTATATCTATGGTCATTAGCGTTTTCACCAGGAAGAGCCTTCTTGTTTTCTTTCGGCACATAATAATCGTTTTATTGGTATGTAAAAAGTTTATATTATGTGCCTGTTGTATAACACAGTATCGCATTGTGAAGACGTGTTTGATATCTGCTAGTGACTACTACATATTTATTATTTCTTGAATTCGGGGCATTTTGTATCACTGCGATCTATAAAGATATATTGTGACTAGCCTCCAAGTAAGTCCTATTGAGGCCTTACATGTACTCTTTTAGCTGGGTACTATCTAAAAACGATAAGATATTCCTAGCTTGGATTGTTTTGATAGCGTCTGGGTCGAGAATGTGTCTCCCCTTTCGGCTTCTTTTGTGAATGAGAGCTTTGGAGGTGCATTGGCGTTTCACGCTCCTGTTCACAGAATCTGCAAGCATCAGTATCTTTTAGTCTCATGATGTAGAGATGTCTGTTCAGCTTCCAGAGGCCAGTCAGAGCCCTAATCAACACACTCAGGTTGCCCTGTTGAATTTCAGTAGCTCGTCAGTGCGCTTACGAGACTATGGTTCGATTAGTGCTTTTTAATGTGTTAACCCAGGCGTTCTTTGCCAGTCCACTTTTGCCTCTTGAAGGAGGCGGGTTTTGTATATTGCATGGGGGCAGGCCATAGTATATTGCATGGGGGCCTAGCATGACCACCGAAACACGATATGATAATCTCGAAATTGCTTCGATAAAATTTCAAGTTGGCGGTTATATCCAATGATTTTTGACAGTTCAAAGCGATAAATGGATCATATCGTGTTTCGGTGACTTTTGAAAAAATGTCAATACAGGTATCATTTTTTGGTTTTCGGAGGTCCCGATTCCGAACACGACATCTATTTCGAGATCCAATATGGCGGTTGCGATTTTTTAATATAAAATCGATATGTGTATCATTTTCGTGCTTTTCGGAGGTTCCGATTCCTAATATACCATCCATTTTGAGATCCAAGATGGCGGACGCGACTTTTTAACATAATGTCAATATGGGTATCGTTTTCGTGGTTTTTGGGGGTCCGGATTACGAATAAAACACCTATTTCGAGATGCAAGATGACGGACGCGATTTTTGACGTGACAACGTCTTATAATTCGATGGAGCCGGCTCAAGGAGCTTATTCTATAGGTAATATAAGCTCCTTGAGCCGGCTGCACGCACGAAAAAACATGACGCATGCGGCGTTACCTCGCTCTGAGGCGTTCCATGTAAGGCCGGCAAAACAAATGAAATTAAATTTTTCTTTTGAAAAATGCTACCATTCCATCAGTATTTTCTTAAGACGTTGTCACGTTCAACTATCGTCAGTAAACCGACTGTACAGACCAACCAATTTTTTGACTAAATATCAATATGGGTATCATTTTCGTGGTTTTATGGGGTCCCGATTCCGAATACGACATCTATTTCGAAATCCAAGATGGCAGTTTCGACTTTTTAATGTAAAATCGATATGGGTATCACTTTCGTGGTCTTCGGAAGTCCCGATTCCTATTACACTATCCATTTTGAGATCCAAGATGGCGGACCCGACTTTTTAACATAATGTCAATATGAGTATCGTTTTCGAGGTTTTTGGGGTTCTGACTCCGAATAAAACATCGATTTTGAGATCCAAGATGGCGGACGTGACTTTTTAACTTAATAGGAATATAGGTATAATTTTTGAGGCTTTCGGGGGTCCTGATTCCAAATACTTACATCATCTACGCCCAGATCCAAGATGGCAGATGCGACTTTTTAACATAAAAGCGATTTGGGTGTCATTTTCGTAGTTTTCGGGGGTCCCGATTCCAAATAGGTACATCATCAATTTCTAGATCCAAGATGGTGGACGCAACTGACTGAACTTATTGTTAGTTATTATGGATATCATTTTCGTGGCTTACAGGGTTCGGATTATCCATTTTGAGATCCAAGATGGCGGAAGCGAATTTTAAACTTGATATCAATATAGTAGGTATCAGTTTTGTAGATTTCGAAGGTCTCAAAATGGATGCTGCATTCGGAATTAGGATTCAGAATACATCATCCATTTTGAGAGTTCCAAGATTGTGGACACGACTTCTTAACTTAATCGTTTTCACGCCTAACACCTGAACCGATTTTGATGAAATTTGGTACAAAAATAGTCTAAACCTCGAAATAGACTAAAAGCTACCTTTTTTGTAAAAAATAAAGAATGAAGGGGTTGAAATATGAGATGAAAATTTTGATGGGATTCCTCATTACCGAAGATAAAACTATGAAATTTTTAATAGCACGCGATAAGAAAAAAGCCAATATTTGTTCTAGCGTTTTTGAAATAATGACCCATGTGGGGATAAAAGGTTGCATGTAAGTTAGCAAAGGATGGAAAAACATAAAATGGTAGATTGTAAAAATGCCATTTACAGTAGAGCACGGCAGTTTGTATGTGCTTCATAAAGTAACTATTCCTCGCCGACAAAGTCGCGGGCAAAAGCTAGTTTCTTAATAAGGGTGCGTTCCAAAACGATCTCAATTTACTCGGGGTAGAGTAAATGGTAGCTCACTATTGGTCGTTATTAAGAAGCGCTTTCACCATTGGTTAAACTATAGTTAATTTACACCAATTAGAAAGCTATCTAACGCTGTCTACTAGGCTTCACCTGGTTTTGGAACGCACTCTAAATTGACAACACAAGATACAATAGACAAGTCTCTTGGACATGTCAATGCCAGGGTTGCCAGGTCTATCCCAAAAAAAATACCGAACAGTGAGCAAAAAAAAAAGCTCCTCACTTGTCGTATTGCCGATCCTTTGACTCTTTTGGTTTATGAAAATAGCTTCACTATGTCGAACACAAATAATAAGGCCACACTGTGTAATGTTTCGAAAAAACACGAGCAGGAGATACGGCTTTATGTATATACTTATTTACCGACTTTTACCGATACTTTTTTGACTGAATCTATAAAAAGAAATGTCCTGACTGACTGACTTACCAACGCCCAGTCCATACTCTTGCGACTGAAATTTCGCACAGAAAGGCCTTTTATGATGTAGGATATACTGTAGTCTTTGTATATTGGCAAGGAATAACTTCTAGTTATACATATAAATTTCATTAATGTTATATAGTGGTCTAGATATCTCAGTACGAGGTTCGCAAATGCGTTTCCGCTTTGTATGAAAATGCTTATAAGGCAAGAATAGGTAAAACTGGAAGGAACACTAACAATAAAAAAGTGAAGTCAATAAATTTGTCATTGAAACCGCTTACTTCCTATTTGTCCCTTTCCCAACCTCTAACATGCGTTCACTGCTCTAGAGTACGTATGACGGTCGAAGGTCTAATACGTAGACCTCAGACCAATGATTCTAGTAGACAGACAAAAAGCTTATTAGACAGAGAAGTGTATCTCTTCAGACCAATGATCTCTGTCTACGGTCAAATACGTGTGCTATATAGGTTAGACAAGGGCAAATAGGTTTCGTTTCAAGGACAAATTTTATGACTTCACTTTTTATTGCTAGTGTTCCTTCCAGTTGTACCTTAATAAATCTTGTCTTATGAAAAACAAAAGCCAAGAAGCTTAAATTTCTCTATAGCTTCATGAGCAAAGCAGTTTTCAGGAGCAAGCAAATCAATTATTTTATAAACAATTTTAACAATCACAGACCTCTACGACATACAGCCTATAGCCTTGAACCAATGACTTAGGAATACTACATTGAACAGTGCCATTAAAAACATAAAAATTTTGTTCCTGCATGCAATTTTCTTTCATTTTAGTATAGATGCGTGGTCAGAGCTCCCGTGCATAAATATTAAAAAAAAACTAAAATTGAAATGTCAAAAATGTTGACGGACATTGGACATGTTATTTTACTGTCATGCAGTGTGAAACATAAATAAAGCATATTAGTTTTTCCAAAAATCATGACTTAATAGCAAGGCCTAAATTAATAATATGAAATATTACATTTAAAAATATAACCACCAATTATATATTTGTTTTAATTAATGACATTATGGATGGTTTAATTCACGCGGCATTGGAGGCTGAGGTATTTCCCTACTTTCATCTATTTTATTTTCATTACATATAATACTCAATTTAACTATAAACATATTAAACAATAATTTTTATTTCAGTTAATTCTTAATAGGGCGAAACATGTGAATACAAATTCGTCACAATTTGACAGTGGTGTCCCAGACCATAAAATGACTTGGACCCATGATAAGATGCATCTGGCTGAATCTGTTGATGAATCTAGAATGAAGTTTCAGAGAAATTCTGTTGGTTCTTCGGTTTCAAAAGTAGAAAAGTTTGATCTCTTTAAAAAGCTTCATGAATTGTATAATGAACTAAGTAAAGATGAAACATCTCAGTCCAACTATGTAAGTATATTAAAAAAATTTATTTTAATATTTTCTTACCATTAATGTTACTATAAGTGTTAGTATAAGAAGTTCATATCAGTGTAACCACTTGTTATCTTAGAAAAGGTTTTGTGACCCAGACTAGACCCAGATAGATACTCTACACAAATCAAAATCCTTTCAGACTTATTAGTGTCAAACATTTTTCATCAAATTATTATGGTCTTTGTAATGATGTTTCAGTTGTGTTCATTAAAATACTACTTCTACTACCTACTCTTAACTATATTATTTCATTACTTAGTAAAAATTGTAATAGATAATTTTGTAGAATTAAGGTTTATTAATAATATAAATTATTTTTATTTGTAGCAGGGACTAAAGACTACATCATATCTTTTGGAAAAACTGTTATCAACATATAATCTCAACACCTTGATAATAAATTTGTATCCCGGAAATAAAGGATATTCACTATCATTAAAAGTTAATGGTAATACTCAGTTACTTCATCCTTCGGATGCTAATGTGAGTATGGCTAGTTTCTTGATATTTTTGGTGTCAAAATATACTTCTTCCCTAAATGATAGTGTTTTTTTCTTTTAACATATATACTTAAAGACAGGATAGTGTAATAAATAAAAATAGTTTTGTTTAGCTTTCAATAAAATTTAACAAAATTGAGTAAAAATTGCAAATTTTATATGGATATTGTTTTTAGACTTCAACAAGTCAAGATGAGACATTAATTGAGACCCCGAGATGGCCATATGAAGAAGAGGAATTGTTAAGTTACATTGATAATGAGGAGCTGCCAGTTGTGTTGCTGGATCTTTTAGAATCAGAACATTCATGTCTCTTCTACTCTGGCTGTATCATAGCGCAAATAAGGGACTATAGACAAGCATATCCCAGTTTTCTATGTGATACTCATCATGTTCTACTCAAGCCCACCAATCAGGTACTGTAAAAATAATATTTAATTACAAGTTTCTTATTTCTTACTTAGACACATAGAGAGACACATTCAGAACAATGATAATCAATACGGTGTAGTTAATGCTTTCTCACATTAATTGTAGAAATTCTAAGCAAATAAACATAATAATTACACTCAATAAATTTTGTTAAAATTCAAATTCCATACAAGAATATTTACCCAAAATATGTTATTTTGTTCTATAGTAAAGTAAGAAAAACATATTTTATGGAATTCTATCGCTTCAGTATTTATTGGTTCTCAATTTTTCTAATTATGATTATAGTGAACATTCAAAAATATGAAGTTTTTCTATTAATTGTATGTAGATATTATGTTCAGTATAAAGCATAGAAAATATAAGAAAGTAATTACAATATGCAATTTGTTAAAAAATCAGAATTCCTAAGTTGTATCTCAAAGTTTTAATTAGTTTTTGTAATTTATAAATCTTAATAGATGTAACCAATAACAAACAAAAAATTAAATAGATGGAGGAGCGTGTTACCCTGACTTAGGCCATTGATCAATGTAAAAACTACCAACAAAAATCAAAAGCAAAATATACAAAACATTTCTTAGAAATCACTACATAGTATAAAACAAAGTCGCTATCCGCCGTCTGTCTGTCCCTATGTTTGCTTAGATCTTTAGAACAACGGATTTTGTTGCAGTTTTTTTTAATAGATAGAGTGTTTCTTAAGGAAGGTTTATATGTATAATACATGCATATTTAAATAAGCATTGCACCCATGCGAAGCCGGGGCGGGTCGCTAGTATTTAATATAATATAAAATAATGTAATATGTCCACGCCATGCTCATAGCAATTATCTAACCCGAAGTTAGTATCAATAAAAACTTGTTTTATGGATACTAGATCACGGATATTTTTAATATACGTAATAATTAGATATTTTTATAAATAAACTTAAATATATAAACAACCATGGCCAATCGAAACCAGATTTCGAACCTTGCTGTGTAGGCAAGTTTCGCTTGATGTGTAGGCAGCTATACTGACCATTCCACTAAAACGTCATCCAAATAATTTAAAGTAATAATTATGTAAGTAAGGGCCCATTTCTGCTGCACTTACATCTACTACCCTTTATTCCATAGCGATATATTCACAGTATATTTAATTATTTTTCAGGACAGAAGAGACTTCTGTTGATTAATGTGTTGGTTAAAAAACCTGTTGATTTTTAAGCAAAATTGGTTCTAGTTCCTACATAATCATCCAATCCATAGCTTATTTTCATAATAGACAAAAAGATTATTACTCATAGTCATTATTAATAACTTTATAAAGTATGGTTATTTAATCATTTCCTTGTTATCCAGAGTATTATAACTGATGCTATGTGCATTGGTGGCCGTTGTGGCTGGATGGGTGAGGAGCGCAGTGCACTGGAAGCAGTTGAAGCTGCGTTAGTTCATGCAGCAGCACCCCCGTTGTGCCTTGACCCTCGCCCAGCTGTGGGATTGCTGGCTGCTAGACTGCATTCTGCCCCTAGGCTGTTTAATACACCTAGGATTAGGAGGCAGGCCAAAAAGTTCTCACAGGTTCGTGTTATGATTAAAATATAACGAAAACCATAATTTAATTATATAAATAGCAACATTTTTATACAAATATGTGATATAAATACAACCCCATTATATTTGAAGAGTTGTTTCCTTTTTAGGTTGCTGTGAACAGGAAAAGAAAACTGGACCAATTTACTCATTATCATGGATTAGAATTGCTCGAGTTAATACACAGGCAAAGGGCCAAAAACAGTCGGCAATCTGTACCTCATACTAGACTGACATCGAAATATCCTAAGAAGCCTCCAGAGGTAACTTGCAAAATACATCTAGTTAGCAAAAATTCTTCAGGATTTTATGACTTTTGTTTCACATTTGGGAATTTCAATTTATATAAACAATTTTTATAGGTGTTCAAACCCATAGAACCTCCGAAAATGGACTCTCTCTCCTTAGCAATGCCTTCTGAAGTCAGTGGGCCAATTAGATTAGCCCGGGCGTATGAACGTCCACGTCCTACTCCAGATTGTCAGCCCCAGTTAGTTGAGGAGTACATATTGGAGACTGAGAAGAGTTCTCCTCATGCAGGAGCAGGATTTTTCCATATAAAACTCTCAATACTACAGCGACCATCCGATCAGGAGTTTTTGGGGGAGTTGTATGTTGATCGAGATCACGTTGAAGGGGAAAGGAATGGTGCTGCATGTAGATTTACTTTAGGTAAGGATTTTTTAAGTTTTAATGCTAACATCCAGATGGGGATTGAGGAATATGCTAGAATGTTTCTAAAAAGCCTCTTAAAGGTACGAGCATACTGTGCTGAGCCGCAGTCCGAATCCACCGCGCAATAATCATACCTATATTTAATTTACAGGCTCAAGAGTACAAGCAAATAAATACATACAGCAATTTACTGAAATATTCACCGAGGAAGGTCGGAAGTCAGTCCGGATTAAACACATTGTTCCTGGACAGTTACCAAGAGTATCATTCACTGGTGGGATGAGAGAATTGGTAAGTTTTGTTCCCCTACATCTAATAATAACACATTTTATTGTAAATTATTTTATGATGTTTGATAATTATTTTAATATTGAATAGTGCCTATCCACAGCACCCATACATAATACTGCTAAAAGATAAATTTACAAAATCTCTACTGATAAGATCAATGATAGTAGAAGAACAATTTTTAAATTATTATTTTCTTATTATCACTATTATTTATAATATGGCATACTTACATAAAACATATTTAACTGTATCTTGGATTGATTCATGGAGAATGGTATAAGCGTGCTCTGTTAATTGTGGAACCTTTATGAATAGGTGACTCAAGTGGTGTAACTATATCATGTGGGGCCCGTGGCAAATTATACCATGTGGGGCCCGTGGCAAATTCATATACCCCCCCCCCCCCCCCCCTTTTTGCCTTGCCACCCATGCCACCCTATAGTTACGCCACTGGTGACTGAAAAAAATTTGCTTAGTATGTAAGATAGAACATAAAATAATATTGGACATGAATTTTTTTTATCAAGTAAACAAATAATGACGGCGATACAGTGTGTTAAAATGTCGTGTGACGTCATGCTTTCGTACACTTTGTACGAAAGTATCACGTAGCAAGCTCCCGCCCCTGAACTTAGATGTTCTATATCGTTTTCAATAATTACCGATTCGATTAATTAAAAAAATACGTGTTTAATGTTTTTTGGTTATCTATCTAAAGGACTTAATAGAATAATATTTTTTTATCCATTCGCCATCCCTATTGTACGCTTATTAAAGGAGATTGCCCAATTATGTATGGACTTTAGGCCCACATAAAAAATGCTTGTGCCTCAACGATTTTAGCTGTAGTTTGTAGAAAAAGAACCACTCTAACTATATCAACCATTATTTTTCACTTTGATACCCGGATATATTTGTTATTTTCAGTTTCAGTCACAATCATATTGAGGTTATTTTTCTATAAATTGTAAGTATTCTTGGGTTATTTTCTTCAAAAGGAAAAGAAATTAAGACAATCATATTATTTATATTATACCTATTTTATATATTATCACGCCAAAAGGGGTAGAGAAGAACAGAGAGTTTATTTTTTGCAAACATTTTTTCAAGGTGTGTTTGGCGCGCTATCATGGCGTCGGGAAGATTTTCGTTTCAATAATTTAAAATGGATCGTATATATAACTAACTGGTCAGTAGATAAACCTAACCTAAGCCTATGTAAATATTATGTGGACGAAAAAAAAATAATTGGTCGCGCCCATTTAGTACCTACTTTTAGTCACTCATTCTGGATTCTTTAGTTGCTCGGTTTATTATTTCCCATTTATTGTTTGGTAGTGGATTTTGTATAGTGAATGTAATGTTGTTTATCAAAACATTTCATCGTATTGATGATAAGTTATTAAGAAAGAATCATTGAAATAATGTATGGGCTAGATCCCTTTGCCTTCTCTTATTAGGGAGAAAAAAAACTTTTTTTTTTTCAATTTTAAGTTCATGGTCGAGCGGAAGTCAAAGTTTAAAATGGAGAAGTCTCATTAAATGTATTTTCAATCACCGGGTGTACAAAGTGTATTGTTATACATCAAAATAATTAAAAATATACGTTATTATTTTTAGATAAAATTTCATTAAGGCACAAGCCCAAATTAAAGTGGGCCTGGATTTGGGCAATCTCCTTTCTTAATCTTTTTTATCTTCTTAATATATATAAATCTCGTGTCACAATGTTTGTCCTCAATGGACTCCTAAACCACTTAACCGATTTCAATCAAATTTGTACACCGTGTGCAGTTTGATCCAACTTGAGAGATAGGATAGTTTTTATCTTGATAAGTAGTCATTTTTTTTTACTGCAGATACAATGTTACAGGTCAGTAGTATGAAATTACCACAGCAACGCGTGGCCGGGCAGCTAGTTATATTTATATGAACGCATAGCACACCTAGCAACAATCCAACAATCAACATAATTCCCTCGGACGATACTTCATAACTCGTTTTGACAATGATCTCAACTCCTTGAACAGTGCTTGTTAAAGGGCCGGCCTGGACAAAGTTTGTTCGCCTCATGTTTGGTTGTCGACATAAAAAGTAGTTTATTGTATGTAGTGTTTAGGTGATCGAGCTATAAATATATATTTTAATGGCAATAAATAAATATTGATGATTTAAAAAGTAGTATTTGAATCTGCAGGGTCAACAATTATTGTTACAACAGAGGTCAGCTGCCACGGCTACCAGTGCGACTGTGCAGACTCACGCCACTACTGTACCGATTGTGTGAGTATTAATTTAGTAGTATTTAACACAAAGGCTTATCTGAAATAGTTTCTATATAGTTGCAAATATTCCTTTCAGGACTTCAGCCATTGCGGCAACACCAAATACTCATACCAACGCTCGTCAACTGCCTATACTGGTTAGTAATTGAATAAGACATTTTGATAATAAATTATCTAAATTTTAGTATTCACTTTAATTCATCCATATAGATATGTATAATACTAGAAGAAACAATACATAAATAAAACACTTAGTTTATTATTTTCGACCAGAGAAGAACACACATTATTATGATGTCATGAGCTTGAGATTATGTATTTTGTTTGGTGAACTTGAATACCGTCTCTTTTTGTTTGCCCCCTTTTCCATAAAAAATAAAAAAAAAATCCATAAAAATCCCCCCTTTCCATTGAGCTTTCTATAATTACCATCGAAAGCTTAACTCCTAATGAAGAATCAAGTCACATTAATGATAGTACAAAAAATGTGTGATCATATTGAAATAATAATCGAAGTAACGTAACTTAGTGATAAGCTGGCCAGTCCTTCAGTGGCTCTGGAAGAAACTTTCGATCAGTTATGATCCAAAAGCCTCACAGTAAAGATAAAAATTTAAACTAAGCACACATTTGAACTTAACTGAGTAAAAATTACGGATTAATTTAGCTTAATATGTTTGACCTCAACTCTAGCAGGCGCAACTGCAACAAGTGGGCAACATAACTGGCGTGGCCACGGTTGGCAGCGTAGTGGGTAACGTGGGCTCAGTGAGCAGCGTGGCAAGCGTGGGCAGCGTGGGCAGTGTAGGCAGCGTGGGCAGCGTCGGAAGTGTGGGCAATGTTGCTAATGATGTTGCTCTCAAACAGCAGCCCTCACCGAGCACGCCTAGATTGTCTCCGCAGGTACATTACAAATTAAAGTATTTGGTTACATATAGTATTGCAATATAACACATTTAATCCTGATATTGTTGTACTTTGATAGTCACTGAAGTTTATACGTCTAAAATGTTTTGTACTTTCTTATTACTAACTAACACTTTGTCGCAATGATTGCAAATATTCCTACTATTTAAAACATTACCTGGTTTATTCTTAAAATGCCATTGATTGTTATTAATTCTTTATTTAATGTCGACATGACATAAGATAATATATAAAATTTAACATAAACAATCCACCTGTACCGTGATACCTGTTTCTATGGCACCTGCTCTTCTAACTGAGGTGATGTCTAAGAAAATCAATGAATTTACTCTAATCTATCGGTTCTCACTCATAAGCTTACTAGGTCTGATTGGCGCCGCGGCCGTGCGTAATTTATAACGGTCGAGGAAGGTGACTAGAAATGTTTCAATTACGAGTTGTAAAAAAATCGGTAATATATATTTTTTAAACGTCATATTCCAGTTTAACTATGGCAAAAGAATTGAATTTTTTTTTTGCGTTTACAAACGCGTAAATATTAACACTAGAAGAATGCACTGCAAAAAATCGACTTGCCTCAGGCGGGACTCGAACCCGCATCTTCCGCAATCCGGGCGGCTGCGTTGACCAATTACGCCACCGAGACACTGCTTTTCGCTGTCGAAATTTGTCAGTGCTTGGTGCTTATGTTTTTATGGTAAACATTGTTTCATCAAATCTAAATCTAAAAAATAATTATTCTTCCTATAGGTCCACGACATTCATTCGACGCACGCGGCGACGAATCAGTTGTTAGCACAGCAACTGACTAACCCGCCGCAGCCGCTCAACCCGCAGAAGATGCAGTCTGCCATCATTCACATACAGCATCCACTCATATCCACCGCCGGCACTTCGCAGGTTTGTCTATGATATGACAGTTACGTACACAATTACGTAACGAACAATAGTAGATTGTATTACAAGGGAGCAAAATAGTATTTTTATGGCGAGGGCGCTACTTTGAAGCACGAGCGAAGCGAAGGATTCTAACGTAGAATCCTGAGCGCAGCGAGGGATTCAAAGTACATCGCCCGAGAGAAAAATAATTTGCTCTCGAGTTATACACTCTACTTTTCATCCACTTTCTATGAGAAAATAAATAAGAGACGCTGTTATATAATTAATGAATATATTTAATTCAAAGAAGACATGTGAAATGAAGTAAAAATAATTACAAAATTATATCTATATTGGATACGCTAGCGCAATTATTAAAAGTTATTGTCACTGTTTTATTTGGGATCGATATTGTTGTCGATTCATTTACATTTTGAGTATTTGTACGACGTTGTTAGCTTCTATAGATAATGTTTCAGGAGTTAATGCATTATCACTTTCATAACTCGAGGTAGTAGAACTCATTATTTTTGCAAAATACAATAAAATATGTACCTACTGAGGTAACAAGAACAGAAAATTTTTTTTTTTTAGTTAGTGCCGTGCAGCCAACACGTACCAGCCAGTAATTCATACAATTTGCGTTCGATTTCTATGAATGATATATGTTCTAAATTCAAATCACTTTTACGCCCGCTAAAAAGTTCTTACCGGAAAAGAGCTATTTTGTTCCCACTTATAGAGGAACAAAGCGACACTTTTCGAATAGAAGGTATGAAAAAATATTTCTAACACCATCTGATAATTTTATTTGGGTATAGTCAACAAAGTTTTTGGTATTCCATTAAGCAAAGGTCCTTTTGGCTGGCTGCAGATAGACGGTTTCCAGGGGGGCTATTCAATAACTTTTTTATACAGATAGAGTGATGATCATCGAGTGAATTACGTATCCATTGCTGTTTTTACACGACAAGTGCCATAATAGCGTGTCGTGTATAACAGCAATGGATATGTAATTCACTCGGTGATTATCACTTTCAACTGTCAAAAAAAGTTAGCGAATAGGCCGGATGATCCGGAATTCCGTTAGCTTAGCGCAGAGATAGGATTTTGTCTATTGCCAGTTACAAAGTTGTCTGATTCCGACTAGAAAATCCCGTTCGTGTGCGCCGAGTGAACTAAAATGTATGCAAGTGTTGCGTTCGGATGACGTCATTATGTTTTTGTTTCCGTTTGGAACGAACGCCGCACGCACGGAGAGTTTCGAACGAACGAATGTCAGGTTGTTATCCTTTCAGAATGGTGTGCGCCCTATTGCACATTTTGTATGAAGGATGTGCATTCGGGTCCCCGAATCAGAATTCCGGACCTGGAATTCTGATTCGCGGACCCGAATGCACGTCGAGGAAGCCTTTGGCTGGCCGCAGATATATGGTATATCTGCGGCCAGCCAACGGCTGCCTCAAGTCCCGCCTCAATTTTTACTCCGGCCAATGGAATATTAACGTAATATGGCACAGTCAATAAGGTGCAATATCTTCACTCTGCTTTCGTAGGTCGTTTTCCCTCTACAGTCGCTCTAGCATGGCCGACGACATGATCGCACTTATTAACTCAAACTGGTATCGGGGTCGCCTGTCAATCAGTCAGTGATTATCGCCTAGAAGTGGTACACCGGGAAATAATCTCCTGGAAATATCGAACTTATACAAGGTCAAAATACTACAGGCTCTTCAATAGTAATAATATAATCTCATAAGCATAGTTAAATCGATGGCCTATTGGCCTCTAATTCAAGAACGATAAAATAAAATTAAGGAGGGGGCAGAAGAGTATTGCACCGTCTTGAAGGTCATGGTCAGTTTATTAGTATAGCGCATATAACGGGATTGGAAGTCGTTCTAGCAACTTGTCCTTACAAACTGAGATTTTGTTGTCCCAAAGTGAGACAATTCTTAGATTGGAATTTGTAGAATGAATTGATGCTATATGGCCTCTTAACGCCTCTACACACCAAAGTCGATGGCTTGGTGGTTTTATCCGGCGGGTTCCTGCTGGCGGGCTAGCCTGGCACGCGTGCAACTTGCCGATATAATTGTAAAGACGCCGACCCTGTGGCTTTGGGGTGTAGAGGCGTTTATGTAATGAAAGTTATAGAAGGTAATTATATTTTTGTTAATGAGACATTTTGTTTTTTTACTTAGGTTCAAAATATCCAATACACGACTACTACAACGACACAGCAGAAGGTAACTACCGCCAAGCCAAGAACAACGAATCCAGCAATTAGCGCTCTCGTCACTAGTCTCATGAATTCAGCGCAACAGTTTCAACAAGGTTTGTGTAAGTTCCTTTTGGATTATTAATTGTTTTTGAACTTTTCAAACATGCGACACTATGCATGTTGTGACGTTCAAAATTGTAATAATAATACCACACATCGTGATATCGCGAATATTCGCGTTATCGCGATGTGTGTGGCCAAGTATTCGCGAAAACTTCGGCACTTCGTGCGAAGTCGCAAAGACATCGTAACGTTGTCGGGAAACTGGCGCACATCGAAGCGTTTTTATCGTGAGGAACTTCGCTTGCGTGACCACACATGGTCTTCAGTCGGCGTGGCTTGAAAGTATGTTAATACATACCATATATTTCAGTTTATATTTTTATGTGTAATTTAGAATAATCCAAGATTTTGTTCATTTGTTTTTTTGTTAGTTTTAGGTTACATTATGCTCGTTATGGAAATTCAAATTTATCGATGCATTGAGTTTTTATTATTTATTCAACTTTGAACTTATAAAGACTTTTTAATACTAGAAAAAATGCACTGAAAAAACTCGACTTTTTATCGATTTTTTTCAGTGCATTTTTTCTAGTAATAAAAATATTTACGCGTTTGTAAACGCAAAAATAAATTATTCCATATTATAAAGACTTCAAAAAAGATATCCATTATGGTATTTTATCACCTATGTACATTAGTATTTTATCACCTATTACATAGTATCTCCTACAAAGGTTATAGGAGATACTAAAGGTTTCCCCCGTTGTCCACGCCGCCTCTCATCGCGCCGCTCGCCGCTAAGCCAAACGTCGTGGCCGAACCGTTAGTTGGTGAAATATCAAAGGTATAGGTATATAGATACTGTTAATTAATTAGTTGTATCTATCTATTTGTTTACAGCCAACCAAAATGCCGCGAAGACTGTGGTGACTACATCAGGCAACAACGCGACCATACTGAACTTGTTGAATAGCGCGCCCGCGGCGATGACGCACGTGACGTCAGCAGCGGATAGCAACATTGACGCACACAAACTGCTCGGAAGGGTGTCTATAGCGGGCGCAAGACTGATTGCTGCTACCACCGCCTCGCATACAATACCGACTTATACGCAGCAGGTGGGTAAAGAAAGAAAGACGTATCATGTCACATGCAATAGGTAATATGCAACCACTTTTGATATTTTAGCAATTTATTTTCATAAAAATCTTTCTAAAATAAATCTAACTTTCAATAATTTCATAAATATTAATTTCCCAGGTATAGTCTATAAGAAAAAAAATACACTCAAAATCATCTCAGCAGTCCGGGTATACTATCTATCGCATATAAAAATTATTCGAACAAAATGAGTCGACACATACTGTACTTTTTTTTCTTACAACACGACGACAAACAAGTTCAGAGTACCGCAAACTGCCAAATGTCTTCAATTAATCTTTAACCTTATGCTTTAAAGGTCCATATATGTACAGTACAATCTGTGGTATGACCTGTGGGATGGCTCCGCCAAGTACTTACTCGATGCTTTGGATAGGTAGCAGCGTCGCGCGATCCGCATTGTCTACCACGGCGAGTGCCCTGAGGAGCTGTTTTTTCCTAATCTCACCATCTCCCTTCCTTTTAAGGACTACGCATACCATTCCAACGCTACCTAAGAAAAACAACTCGTTTCTTTGTCAATCAAGAAATGGAATTCATTCCAGCACCCGTGTTCCCTCCTTCCCACAATCCTGGGTCATTCAAAAGAGGCGTGAAGAAGCACCTTGCAGGTCGGCAAGGCGAGGCTAGCGTGGCGGTTTATCTCTCGCGCTAGCTATCTTCTCATTTGGACTCCACTTCTGCTTACCATCAGGTGGAATGGAGTAATTGGCTTGACCTTTTTATAAAAAAAAGCGACAAAGTTCCCGGTGGTCCACAAGTCCCTCCAAATTCAACGCCGAAATGGCGTACTATAACGCGTCCGTTGAAGGTCGTTGAATTTGTTCAATTAGTGACCTTATTGTCGTGTGTTTGGTACGGTATTTGAATGATGTCCCAGCCGTGTCCTTGCCAGACGCTAGATCAGTGTGCTTAGCGCTTTAGGGAGGCGGGTAGTGTGGCTTCGTCTTGAGCCAATAAGAGCAGAGAATGTTGTAGGCAACGCTAGTGCGACTGCGCGCAGGGGAGGCGACCAGTGAAAGCGGAGAGAAGACGCTGCGCCTTATTGGTTGCGCCATATTATCGGAAGAGTTCAACACAAATTTTTGAAATCTTTAGATTATCACACAGGACATCTATTTGTGAACTATGAGACAGTGGACTCGTTAGAAAATAGACGCGTTTACTTAGATGAAACATTCCTTTATAAAACAATAAAACAAAATACCTAGGATCTCCTCTCGTTCGAATAATACGTTTTATTACTCGCCTTGCACTACAAATTACGTCAGAAACACTTTTATTAGACGCTCATGCCGTTTTTTAACAGTTATTTGAAAGATGTCGATATGTTTTTCTAAATTTCTAAAATATAAACGCATGTGCGGTGACGTAATTTTTAATAGACAAACATGAATGTAACTAACTGCATCCACTTTTTACTTTCTCGTATACGTAGTATAGAGAATCATCAAAAAATTCGACCTCGAGATTTAGACGGGTTTTGGACCTCCCTGAATCCAAAAATACCGTTTTGGGAATTATGTCTGTGTGTGTGTGTGTGCGTGTGTGTGTGTGTGTCTGTGCGTTAGCACGATAACTCGAGTATGCTTTGACTTATTGAAACCAAATTTAACATGCACGTATGACATCGAAATATAAGGTTTCTATCAACTTTTGAGTCGTTTCTGGTATACGAGAAAGTCAAGGGGAGACAACTCCCGATTTTTTATTTTGCAATGTATCGAACACGATTTACAAATTATATAAATATCCTAACTTTATTTTAATGGAACTATCTGGTCTCTTTTCTTTGCTATGTAATTATTTTTATGTAAGACTGTTTGTTTCCTAAATAAAAAAAAAAAATCTGTTGATGTTTATTGGCCGGAGTAAAAAGTAGGCCGTTTATTCTATTTGCTAAATGGAACACAGATAGTATTTGTCTAAGAGTTAGACTGATTTACCGGATAGCTACTTTTATATGTTTAGTGTTAAAATCACTTAATTGAATTCAAATGATGTATGGATGCTTTTTTAATAAAATTATATAATGAAAAATATTTTTTCTTGCTTAACAGGGGGTTGGCGTTCAAGTTATGAGCGGATACACCCGCGATAATGAGTCGACAAATGTATCGAGTAGTGAAAGTGCATTATTAGAAAGGCTAATGGGCCCCGCAGAACCTGCTACGTCTGCAACGCCGGCTCAGACACAGCCAGTGTGTCATTTGCAGGTAATAACTTATTCATTAAATAAAAGTTCTGCGATCGATCTTGAAATGTCTGATCTGTTTATAGGACGAAGTTAATTCTATTCTATTCTTATGCAAGGGGCTGAGGCCGTGTCTCAGAGCACATCGACCCTTTGGGATCTTTTGTGCTTCCCCTTTCCTTATCACCCATCCCCGCCAACATCGAAAACATTTTGTATGAGTTTCACGATGTTGGCGGGAATAATGTCTATAAAGTCCTTGTGTCCGAAGTTAAAATACATTAACCTAGAATGCCTATGAACAAATACCCATGGTGAGTTAACTTTTATACATTCGCAGTTTAGTAAAACGAAAAGTTACACTACCTACTACACTAGAAGGTACCCAAACTATTTCCCCCTTATTATAAAACATGGACTACAGTTAGTCATGGCTTGAAACGAATGGTGTCACTTTTGTTTGCTGAATAAAAGATAGAGTTAGCATTATTTTTAAACCACTACTAACTTTAGTATGCTTTATAATAAGAGGGATTGTGTCAATTTGATGCTTATGTGAATGGGTTGAATATTCATTTTTAATTTCGAGAGGAGATTAATGGCGCCTCTGTTGTTTTTTCATCACGAAAGCTAACTTACCAAGTGCGTTGCCGGTACTCGGATGGATGATTGAAAACTTTTCTTCGATTTTCCTCCGTTCTTCGGGTGCTGTCGAAAGCTAGCAGTTGTCCCCAAGTAGGGTTTTGAGTCAGACAGGCGGCCGGCCGTAAAAATTTTATGTTAAATCCTATGGCAGTATTGTCAATATCAAGACATACTGCACCAACCCCAAATAAATAAGGTTTAGGGTAGGAGAAAGAAGATAAGCTAAAATGAATAAATAAATTATACAGGGTGTAAACAGACCTAAGACAAAACCGAAGTCTACGTATTATATACATCAAAACAAAAAACATATAAAATAATTGTTGCTGGGAAATCATTTCTATTTTTTGGTGTTAAAAAAAAACTCCAAAAAATACTGCGCAATGCATACAGCGCGCAAGTCGCGCGGCGCTTAGCAACTTGGAGACTGCGCGATGTTTGGTCGACTGAGTTGTGTCCCCGATATCGGGAGGTTACATGAGCGCTGGCGTTTTAAAACCATTTTTTGGTATGAAATACTTAAAATTTTGATTATGTTTCTTTGAACAAAAATAAAGAAATAATATTCATAAAAATCTTGAATAAAAAAAAATCTAACTTTGACCTTCAATAACTTCATAACTATTAATTTCCCAAATATAGTATAGAAGAAAACTTGGTCATAACGAAGAGCGGAATACGTAGTTCTCGGGTTTGTCATAGGTCTATCTATATACACCCGTTATTTATACAAAATATTATTAAGGGCTCATTTTTCAAACCTGAGATACATGTTTACAAGATTACTGACGCATATTTAGATCTATGTCTGTACTATCAGTGTCTAAATCTTTATTATTTTTCTTTCCAGGGACTAAGTTTAGCATCCCTACAAGGCTTACAAGGCATCCAAGGTCTTCAAAACGTTCAAGTGCAAATCCCCGGGTTCTCCGCACCAATATCACTGTCATTGAATGTTTCGGGAGCCCCCAGTGGTCTACTGGTCTCGGTTCCGCCGACGACATCGGTGGTTCTAACCAACCAGCCGTCTGTACTCTCTCTACCCATAGGTGAGTAGATAAATTTATATCGTGAATGTTTGTGGTGAGTGTTTTAGAAACCAGATGGCGGCACATAGATAAGAGTTTGGCTTTTAAATTCTATGAAATGGAAGGCAAAAGGATCCCATACAGCCATGTCTTCAGTAATTAATTTGTACTTTCATTATATGAATACTACTTTCTATTGTCTGTTTGCGTGTACATAAAGAAAACTGGTTACCGCGCTGGTAGTCGGTGCTGGTGTTTTTTATATTTTGTAGGGGGCTTCCAGCGCGGACCAGCGCCGTTACCGTGGCGGAACGTGTTAATATCGGTGTTGTAATTGACGATATTAAATTTTTTAACAGTATGTATTTTTTATTATACGGATGGAAAATAGACTTAAAAAGACTCAACACGTATTTTTTTATTTGCTTTAATTTTAATTCCATGTATTTAAATTTAAAATTCTAAAATAACGTAAGTGAAACTAGAATTTTTTGTGGTTAATGTCATGGGTTCTACAAAATAATAAAAAAGATGACACACCTGTCAAATTTTTGAGGCTAAGTAGGCCCTAAAGTAAAATAAAAGAAGAGTTTCTTCTTAGTTCTTGTGGTAAAAACACGTGTTGAGAGACTCCATTTTTAACCTCAATCAACCGTGCAATTCTTGTTACTATAATAACATTTTCTCTTGACATGGGCAAAATGCGTACGCTTAATGCGACGCGACGCCATTAATTAAGAATAGAATAGAATAGAACTTATTGCAACCAAATTTAACATGCACGTATGACATCAAAATATAAGGTTTCTATCAACTTTTGAGTCGTTTCCGGTATACGAGTAAGTCAAGGGGAGGCCACTCCCGATGTTTTTAAATGTTGTCAATTTGGTTGTGGTTGAAGCCCAGCTGATGTCCGGCGGGGTGAAGGGCGCGGTGCGGGGCGGGGCGGTGCAGGTGGTGCGCGGCGCGAGGCCGCGGCCGCCGCGCCCGCCGCCGCCGCGCGCGCCGCACACCCTAGCAGCGCTGCAGCCAGCCACGCCCGCGCACCCACAAGGTCAGTCTAGCGCGTGCAGCGCTGCATTTAATGGGGGTATGGACATAGTATACCAAGAACAGTAATACGTCTTCATACAAACTGGCCGCTATCCATTATGGGCCTGCCACACTATGCTCCTCACGCTGCTCATCGCACTGCTCCTCGTGCTGCCACGATATTACCCTCTCTGCCCACACACTGCTCTACTCGCGCAATTAATCGCGTCGCTCCTCACTTGTCATTCGCCTTTGGCTGCAATGGACGAAGAAATTGTGGCAACGTCATGTGCACTATGCATTTTTAGTATAGCTAATTATATCAATGTCATACAAAGAAATATATATCGTCGTCGTCGTCCTCGCCAACGAAGATGGTGGATGACATGTATTTATCGCAAAAGAACGTTGTAAGTACAAGTAATAATGTTGTGTGAGCGCTCGATGCAGACTGCGAACGCGCGATAGTGTGGCCAGGTACTCGCGCTCGTATTGCCAGTCCTTTGACACGCGCATAAAAACCGACAAAATAGGGAACGATGGGCAGGACGAGGATGGCATGACGAGTAACGTGGCCACACTACATCTCTGCCTCGTTTCCTCACTACTTCCCACGCCACTCGTAGAGTGTGTGGCAGGCCCATTAGAATGTGTGCGTGCGTACTCGGCGCCGTGTACGCACGCGCTGTGACGCACACATGACATAAATATATAGGGGCATAAGGTGGTCTCGCCGTCTCGGTGTGATCGCGCGTTTTTATGTCATTGCACATTCGCTCGCCGTTCGTTCCCGCGATTTACGAACCCTAGCGTCAACGCAAGAGTAAGGTAATAACTCGCCGACAGCCCGCAGATAACCTACTGTTCTTGGTATACTGTCATCATCATCATCATCATATCAGCCGAGAGACGTCCACTGTTGGACATAAGCCTCCCCCAAGGATCTCCAACCCGAACGGTCCTGCGCTGCCCGCATCCAGCGGCTTCCCGCGACCTTCACCAGATCGTCAGTCCACCTTGTGGGGGGCCTACCAACGCTGCGTCTCCCGGTACGCGGCCGCCATTCAAGAACCTTTCCGCCCCAACGGCCGTCAGTTCTCCTAGCAATGTGCCCTGCCCATTGCCACTTTAGGTTCGCAATTCTTTGGGCTATGTCGGTGACCTTGGTTCTCCTGCGGATCTCATCATTTCTGATACGATCACGCAGAGAAACTCCGAGCATAGCCCTCTCCATTGCCCTTTGAGTGACCTTGAGCCTTCTTATGAGACCCATTGTAAGCGGCCACGTTTCGGTTCCGTAGGTCATCACTGGCAACACACACGAATTAAAGACTTTCGTCTTGAGACACTGCGGTAGATGGGCCGAGAATATGCCACGTAGCTTCCCGAACGCTGCCCAGCCGAGTTGGATTCGTCGATTGACCTCTTTCTGGAAATTGGACTTACCAAATTGGACTGTTTGTCCTAGGTAAACGTAATCGTCGACAATTTCCAGTGTAGAGCTTCCAACCTTCACAGGAGTGGGTACGACATGCGAATTCGACATAATTTTCGTCTTATCCATGTTCATTTTAAGACCCACTTGTTGGGAGACTCTACAGAGATCGTCGAGCATATTGCCCAGTTCTTCCAAGGTCTCAGCCATGACTACGATATCATCTGCAAAGCGAAGGTGAGTCATGTACTCGCCATTAATGTTGATGCCAAGTCCTCTCCAGTCCAGAAGCTTAAACACGTCCTCCAGCGCAGCTGTGAACAGTTTCGGCGATATCACATCGCCCTGTCTCACACCTCGTTGGAGCTGTATGGGTTTTGACTTTTGGTCCTGGAGGCGGACTGACATAGTGGCGTTTTCATACAGTGACTGCAATACTTTGATGTACCGATAGTCTATTTGGCACCTCTGGAGTGACTGGAGCACGGCCCAAGTCTCGACAGAATCGAAGGCCTTCTCATAGTCCACAAACGCCAAGCATAATGGCAGGTTATATTCCTCGGTCTTCTGTATAACCTGCCGCAGCGTATGTATGTGGTCTATGGTACTAAAGCCTTTTCGGAATCCGGCTTGTTCGGGAGGCTGGAAGTCGTCAAACCTGCGTGCGAGACGGTTCGTTATAACTCTCGAAAACAGCTTGTAAACATGACTCAGAAGCGTGATGGGTCTATAGTTCTTCAATTGGGTCCTATCGCCGTTTTTGAAGAAAAGTCCCACCACGCCCCCGTGCCAAGCCTTAGGCGTTTTACCCTCGAGTATGACGGAGTTAAATAGCCTCTGAAGAGCTTTCAGGACCGTTCGTCCACCTGCTTTCAGAAGCTCCGCTGTTATTCCGTCATCACCCGGCGCCTTGTTGTTCTTGAGCTGTTTGAGAGCTACACTAATCTCGTATAGGCTGACGTCCGGGATATCTTCAGTATAGTGTCGGGTCAATTTAGCTCTTGGATCGACGGCCTGAATGACAGGTGTGCGTGAAGTTGCGTAAAGCTGTCCATAGAAGTTTTCGATCTCGGTCAAAAGCTCAGGGCGCGATGTAATGATTCTGCCGTCCTCCGTCTTCAGCTTCGTCAGCAAACTTTCTCCAAGCGCCAGATCTCTAGCGAAAACTTTGGAGCCTTTGTTCCGCTCGATGGCCTCTTCAATACATTCTGTATTAAATCGGCGTATGTCGCGAGTTAGGCACTTGGAGATCCGCTTACTGAGCTGCCGACGCTGACTAGCGTCTTCAGAGGACTGCACAATCATTCCACGTCTTTCCTCCATTAGCTTTAGTGTGGGCACTGAGATTTTTTTCGTTCTATTTTTACGGCTGGGTTTGAAGAACTTTGAACCCACCGTACGGACAGCTTCCACGAACCTGTCGTTGTATGTGTCCACATCTATGCAGTCCTCCAGGCAAGCAAAGCGATTTTGCAGTTCGAGTTGAAAGCTTTCGGGGTTTAAGATCTGGGTGGCTTCAGGGCGGAGCGTAGACTTCATCAGTCGATACCGTTCGGATTTAACATTGAGATTCAATGTGCCTCTTACCATTCGGTGATCGCTTCCCGTGTTCAACGAATTGATCACAGAGACATCATTGAATATCCGAGTCTTAGTCGACATGATGAAGTCAATCTCGTTTTTCGTTACACCATCCGCACTTTCCCAGGTCCATTTTCGATGCAGCCGTTTCTTGAAGAAGGAGTTCATCATATAGAGTCCCTCCCTCTCCATATATTCGGCTAGCATTTGACCACGGTAGTTCCGGATTCCAGATCCAAATTGCCCCACTTTCAACTCATCATCGCTCCGTTTGCCTAGCCTTGCGTTAAAGTCTCCCATGACAACAGTGTAATGGGTCCTGGAAGCATGTATTGCCCGAGAGATGTCCTCATACATTGCTTCCACTTCCTCGTCGGGGTGCGTCGAGGTTGGGGCGTATACCTGTATGACCTTCAACGAATACCGTTTGGTGATTCTGAGTATAAGGTATGCCACCCTGTTCGATACACTTCCGATCTGTACAACGTTGTTCACGAGAGACTTGTGGACAATAAACCCGACACCAGCTTGGGACAGATCTTCGCCCTCCCGGAAATAGAGCAGGTTGCCGGATTTAAGAATCACCGTGTCCTCGCCCTGTCTTCGGACTTCGGATAATCCTACGATACTCCAGCGAATCCTACTCAATTCTTCCTCAAGCTCTAGCAGCTTCTCCTCGGTCCGCAGTGTACGTGTGTTATATGTGGCCAGGGCCAATGTCGTATGACGGGAAGTCCTTGCCGCCCGGGGATTCTTCGCACCCCTGGTCCCGACGCCTCGCCGACGTCCGTCATCGCCGGCACGGCCTCCGGTACCGCCGGGCACTTGGGGCCTTGGGTTTATTTCATCCATCCATTTAGGGGGTTTTGGGCCTTATCCCACCACGCTGGCCCAGTGCGGGTTGGTGGGTAGCGTCAGAGCCTCGTTTGTTGTCCGGCAGGGTGCACCGCGTGCAGGTGAGGTTGGCTTGAGTTCCGTAAGATGGTGTTCGGGACTCCTTACACCCCCTGGTATACTGTGGTATGGACTATTTATGACGTGATAACGTCTTATAAATCGATGAACGCTGGCTACACACACAAAAAAGTGACACGTTACGCCTGAGCCGACAGTGCAAGTAAGAGCCCGGAACAAGCGATAAAGAGGCACGATCGGCCTAAGCGTTCGGCTTGTGTATGACGTTATCATATAAAATTATCGTCCGTAAACCGACTTTACAGACCATTTTTTTTTGTTAGCCGCAGGCCAGACAGAAGAGACGTACTACGAGGACGCGTCGGAAACTAAAGGGGCGCTTTAAGGTACTTTCATACAAAACGTATGAAGAGACAAAGATGTCTCCGCCCTTTGTTCAAAATCCACAGGAGAGATGCATCGAAGACGTAATGCGGGTGCGACGGGGGTGAGGACGGGAGCGGGGGCGAGGACGCGAGCGGGTTGCCATGCCTACCGAGCATAGTCCCGAGGACGAGACTGACAACCGTATACGAACCAATCACAGAGCTCTATTCAACGCAATGGCATTGAATAGAGCTCTGCGATTGGTTCGTTTCTTATCCAAGAGTCGAGAGACCTCATAGTAATGTTTGTGAATACGGGTGTGAGTCGCGTCTAAGACGCGTTTCTTCTATAGAATTTGAAAATTCGCGTCCGTGTCTCGTCTTACGTCTTTTCTGTCTGGCTTGCGTCTAAAGATTTTGGATTGGTATAGAGAGTAAGACCTTTGAACCATATCTTAATTTGGTAATTTCTTTTTTTTATTTTAGCAATAAAATATGATGTTACGCATTTTAATGTATCTAAGCAGTGCTTGGCGAGAAATTCACTCCAACAGACCTTATGATGGTCACTAATGAGGAGGCTATGTAACTATACAATTCTCAGCGTTATACACCGCAAAACCTTTATTTCAACGATTCCCCATACTGCACGTCAACACGGATGCTTTGCATCAAAATAACACCACTTTCACTGAACAAAATCCGCTTCGAAACAATTTTGAATTACGAAACAAACATCTTCAACCAGATGCCATGGTTTCCCGCCAAACACCGCGATTGGGCTGGAAACCTTGCCCATAACACAGATTAAAACCATACAGTGGTTCGGAGCCTTCGAAGTTGAGGAAAATACCGCTTTTGTCTAGACAGCATGTAGTGGACATACAGACCAGCGTAACCAAACCAAACTAATGTATGGCAGTTTGGTCGCGCCATGCGCCCCTCTTGTCTCGCATCCCCCTCACGATTGCTGTCTAGTCCTGCTTGTTGACTGACTGTAAGAACTTATGTAGACTATGTCCAATTGTTCATACTAAGTGAACCGTCCGGCGCGTACGTAAATCTCTCAGCAAACTTAAAAACTGTTGATTTTTCTTACCAAGATCCGATTTTTCTCTTATAAACATTTAAATAATCAAATTATCTACAAGATGTTAGTTTTATGAAAATAGCTGCAGTAGTTTCCTAGCGATGTCATTTTTTTTATTATAGTAAGACCTTATTTTCAAGATATTTTTAATATACAAAAATGTACAAATTCAAAAATTGCGGCGCCTCCGTGCCCTTGTCGCGCGTCCGGTCTAATCTCACACAAGAAGCACGTCGATGCTTTTGCAAGAAATCCAACATCGCATCGCGCGCTACTTCTATATAATTTATGCCGTAATTTGACAAATGTCCGCGCCACCTTACACTTCACACGCCACATGTTTCATCTGTATAATCCACGCTTAAGGTTCCGCGACATTGCCGATTTGACGAATATCAGACTAACGAATATCGTGGAACCTCTCAGATCTAATATTCCTCAATTCGCTTAATTTTATATTGTCCAAATCGGTAGTTCCTCAAATCATCTTCGATAGTAGGTAGGTAGTTCGTCAAATCAATATGTTTTTGTCAAATTGTGAAATATGCTCCATACACCATTGTTCAAAATAAATTTTAATTGTAAAGGTAAATTTTACAATTCTAATAGTACGCTTAAATAATTTTAATGTTATATAAATGATTTCCCACACGAAGTTCATAGTATGCGTAAATAAAAGAACTCACCACCAGCAGGTGACTTTATACTGTTTCGCATGTATTAATCGATATAACCGGCCCTTATTCCATCGAATCGGAAGAGAGGAAATACGACGTGAAGTACAGATTTAACAGGAATTTGATACTACCGCAACACATCTTCATAAGTAATTACTCCTTATTGGTTGTATAGTATATCAAATCCGCACATGTGGGAGACCTATCTCCACATGTGCGGAATTGATACCTATGCGACATATTCGTCATAATTTTCTTGGCGCCAATCCTTTGAGTTCGTCGAGGATTGCGTTAATTTTACAATCGTAGAACTCAAAAAATTGCAGAAATTTACCCTACTATAAGTACTTCCTTGTTATACAGCAATGATGTCTATTCCTCTTTTTCATATGCTAAAATTGAGTTTATTTTTTCAGCGACTGCTCAATTCATAACTCAGGCGCAGGCGCAGGCATTGAACGCACAGCAGGTGAGACGAAAATCGAACACGGACAGTTCATAGTGAATATTTAGCCCATAGTTCACTGCCGCACTAGTGAAATAAAAATTGTAAATATGCCACTCTATAGTTAAATTATTGTAGTGTTAATTGAATTACAGTGAGTGTACGTGGTGAGACTAGCCTATGTTCATGAGAAGCAACGACAAATAGATATACACGATTTATTTACACGTTAACTCGGGCCGCAACGGTGTTTCGACAAAATGAAAGCGAAATCATCGTTGTAGTTGCGCGAAAGTCAAATATGTTAGTAGTTGAATGTTGAAAATCAATTTAAAATTACGTTTGTGCTTTCGCCTGATCGACAGTTAATAGAATATGTATTTTCATACAATGAACTGAGTCGGCCCGTAATCATGTAAAGTTACGACATTTTTGTTGAACGCTAGACATTTCTCAATCATGTATTTTTTTTTATTATAATCGAGCGTCACAAATTATTATTATCAACAATTTTACTACAACTGACGTTAACTATATTTGCATCATGACATGAATTGTGACTAAATTAAAAGTGTTATACGTATTTAGTGAAGTAAAGATGTTGAATACCAATATTATTATGACTAGTAAAGATTTTATTTGTTGTTGGACTTGTTGATAGCGTCTGTAAATAGTATTGTTGATTGATGGGTTATGAAAGTTTAATTTCGCATGTGTAAATAGAACGGTTGGGATTAAAATTGTTGACTTTCAACAATCGGTACTTAAAATATTCGAATCCGAATTGAAACAGCTAACTATTCGTAATCAGTATTATTATTAATTTTTGCTCTAAAATTCTAACCAGGGCGTTGGTTTTTTGCAGTTAAAGTACAATACAGTGATCCCAGAATCTGTCTTACGTTAAATGTAAATATTAAATTAAATGTATGTAGGGCGTGTAACATCACAGGTGCGCTATTGAGGATACTGTTTACGTGTTTCATTCACCTTGGGATTATTAATTTGTAGAACTCTTTAATATACCTATGTCCGTAATTTTAATAGGTGAGTGATCGGGGTTACCACGGAAAACATTGAATACTTAAAAATTATAGTAAAAAATAATGGATATATTATTGTAGTTTTGTATGCTTAATAAAAGTTAAAACTCGCTCCAGTTATCGTAACATATACGCCGTAATTCTGCGGAACCCTAGGAAGATGTTGGGAACAATGATGGATGTTAAACAATTAAGTAACAATGCAATATAGAATGTAAGATTTATATTTGTAAGTTTGAGTTGACGTCTTGTCTATAAAGATTTCTCTAATGCATAATATTTACAAATGAATTTGATTTTTTTTTTAATAATTATTAAGTTTAAATTATGTATTTCTTCACTGAAAGTTAGCTAATGCCGTTTTAACAAAGGTTTGGTTTTGTGACTTAACTGTTAATAGTTTCCATTATCGATCAAAGATATTATGTTGATTTATATTCATATGAATCTTTTTTGATACATAGAACTAGCGAGTATAAAGACTGAGGTAAAATACTCAGAGAAATTCCTATCGCCAAGAATTATGTGCCTGTTATACAAAACATCGTATATCCACCTCTCTTATTCCTCTTTCTTTTAATAAAGATATATTTTTATAGAGTAGTATTGAACTGACGGATTCAAGCGTTCCCAATGGACACAAAATGCTTATTTTCACTTTGAGATCCATTATGCAGTAGGTACTAGCGGAGTAAATATTCCTATTCACAGAATTGGTCTTGTAGTAGTTACCAATTGGTAATGAGGAACTTGCACGTGCTACTTTTAATCACACCGCGTAAATAATTAATAAATAGTAGGTAATTTACTGTTCAAATGAAAACGTTATGCAGTGTGGTATCATTCCATAAAAAACATACAGCGGATTTATAAACAGAAACTGTATATATTTTTGTTTTATTCAATACTAGCTTTTGCCCGCGTGGAATAGTTACTTTGAGCAGCATTTTTATTTTTTAGGGTACTTAATTTTTAAATTCCAATGATTATTTTATTTATTTCATCATGTGCCTAAATTCAAATGGTTTTATCTTCGATAATGATGAAAAAATACCTTTGTTAATTTTTAGACTTTGTCACCCTATTTTAGAGGTTGCATTTTGAAAAAAACCTGTTTACTTATTTATCGATATGAGCGTAAAGTTTCGAATAAAACAGTCTAATTTTGCTTCCCCATACAAACTTTGGACATCCGTTTCACTACGTTAGGGAGCGAATTTTTCAAAATCCTTTATTAGTGCACCCTAGACCTCATAAGGATCCTACGTGCCAAAGAACAACGGCAAAAATTAAGTCGAAATTTAAAGCGTCCCTTGATCACATTTCAGCCAATGGCAATTAATTTTTGTTTTGATTTTATTTCAAGTAGTTTTAGAAGTCATTTGGGGCCACGAAAAATAACAAATATATTGAGCATTGTATTGAGTAAATATAACTTGGAGGTTGAGGGCCGTTTAAAACCTACGCAACTTTTTCACTTAAATCACTATTAAATCTCGTTGTAAATTCCGTAAACTGATTTTAATAACATTTTATAGTAAATTCTATAAATGCAATATTATTACCATGGCAAATTGCTCTTTGCCCTCCTCGATGAAACAAAAGCGCCACTTTATTTTTCGGTGTCATGTACCTGCGTGATACCTTCAGATACCAGATTATGACAAAAGTGCTGTATTTTTTTTTAAGGACGCATTCATTTACACTGATATAAAACAATGTATGGAAGTTTGCCAGTCTTCTTTGGGTTCTAGATCCAGTTGGTTTGAGCTGTGCGTTGATATCTCACTCAGTTTCTTATTTTATATACTGGGTGTAAAAGACATGAACAGTCAAACGAGAACCACGTATTCTATACATCAAAATAAGACATATTTCAAAAAAAATATTGCTGGGAAATGATTTTTATTTTTTGGTGTTAAAAAAAATTGCAAATTATATCGCGCAATGTAAAGAGCTCAACTCGCACGCAACTCGCAAAACCGCGATAATTTTGCCAGACGGCAGCCCCGTTCGTTAGTGTCCGTGCGCATCGAGTGAGCTACATTGAACGCTAACGTTTTGAAGACATTTTTTGTTATGAAATACTAAAAAACATTATAATGTTTCTTTGGAAAATAATTAAGAAATAACGTATAGAATACGTTTTCACAAAAAAAATGAAAAAAAAAAATATGACTTTGACCTTCAATAAAATCGTAACTATCAATTTCCCAGGTGTAGTCTAAAGGAAGAAAAATGTTAGAATGGTCGAATGAAATAGTCGTACGTCCGCCACGTTGGATTTTAAAATCGTAGTTGTTTTCGTAGTCAGCGACCCGATAATCCATTCTTACTTAAAAGATAGACCCGATATTTTAAAGCGGATATACCTCTTTAAAAAATTAAAAACCATGTGCCTAGAGACGACTCACTCTTAACTTCCTTATTATTAGTAGGATAATGTACCCAATTATCAGCACTTTAAGAGATCATCAACCTTCAAATATAAATATTTTTAATGCAATCAAATTCTGTTTTTTTATTGTGTTTATAAAGCATAAAATATTATTAAATACAACATTTAATAAAAATAAAATTTTAAAATTAACTACATCTTTATCGGCCATTAAGTTCAATTTATTGAAATATGTACCATAGTCCCATTTATTAGCACTGTAAGCACCAAATAATGGCACTAACGTACCCAATTATCATCACAGCATTGTAATAAATGATCATGGCATTAATGTGAAATAAGTGATTTCATTGGATATACTGCTGCCTAATATAAAACAAGGTAGGTACCATAAATTAAGAAATTTTAAGGCAGAGTAGAATAGCATCACCCCAAATCCTCCAAACTTAAAGGGTGTCGTAGAAGGCGACTAACTGATCAGTATTGATCATCTTATACTCCGTCCACCAATCTGCATTGGGCAAGCATGGTGGACAACTGGTGGACTACTGCCTGAATCTCCTTCGATGACAAGAAGAGTCCTTGTGTCCCAGGAGTGGGTCGAATTATAAAGGCTGTTATGATGAATAGCCACTTGTAATTATTGCCCTCTAGTCAGTTTGTAGTACCTCTACTTAGTAGTGTGTGTATAAATTAACAGAGAATCTGTTCTGGTACAAACTTACCGTCGATTTGTGAAAATGGACTAAGTTTCTAACACAACAGGACAACAAGTCAAATACTGAAATACTACACCCTTTTAAATATTATCAACGCTTAATGGTGCTAGTATTAAAAAAAGTACCGTAATAAAAATATATTATGTTTTTATACTTAGTGAATTATAGCCATAAACATATTATTATATTTTTATTTTTCTCTGAGGTGATAAATTGGTGCAGTGCTAGCAATTGGGTGTGACACCTTATACAAAAAGCAGTGAAATATTTTTTTTTTACGATCAGTGGGCATCCCGCACTGACGAGAAAGGACGAATGGGCACGTCTTCATTTCTTAATATGTTCGTGCAAGCTCCCATTACTAGATTAAAATTAAATTTAATAAAAATACTCACGCCACGCGCGAGCGATAATAGCCTACTCGAATAGGATGGTATAGGGCTGTCGTCATAAAATATCCCGGGCCAGGTCGATAACTTTATTAAATCAAGTGCGTTAATTAAGAATTGACACTTATGCTACGATTGACAGTTAATAAAGTACAATAACAGGCACAGAGTAATTATTTTGTGTTAACAAGGCTCCATAATGTATTGTTTCATAAATATTCTATTTTTTGTGCATAAACTTATACTGGAAACTGACTCCTCAAAATAAATTATGTAGGTACTCATAAAAAATGTCAAACTCGCACTTTATTTATTAGCTCATTAGTTGTGTCCTATTAGCTCCGACCGTAAGGGATCGAAAATTTCGTTACCTTTTTTTGGCTCCCATGCACCGTTTTCGAAATATTAGTCTTTTTGTTATTAATTTTATGCCATATAAAAACACTCAAAAATTGCTACACCCTAATCTTATTTTCTGAATCACAGATACATCTAAATCGTTCAATTTGAAATAAAAAAGCTTCGATTTCCAGAAGGTTCGATACAACTTGTTATTGTAAATTAAAGATATTCTCTTTCCATGAAAGCGACGGTCGCGAGCAGTGAACGTAGGTAGAGCGCTTTTACTAAGGTATTCTTTAGTTCTGTTAAATTATCAATGTGTGCGTGTTAAGAGTGTATGCTTACTCGCTAACTTGGCAAGGTGATCCGGGTAGGAAAGGCAGACAGGAACATATTTTACTTTTGTTAAATTCGAAGTACTGTTTTTTTTATATATCAGAATATTATCAAAAATAAATCAATAAGCCAGCTCATTTAGGCGGTTTTTTGGCTTTGCCAGGTGCTTGCAAAACTGTTTGTTGCGAACGCCTACAATAAATGTTACAGCACTGTTGCTATCTTGCAGCATTGCCAATTTTTACTTTCTCGTATACGTAGTATAGACTGTATAGAGGAAGTCTTGTAATCGTCAAAAAATTCGACCTCGAGATTTTGATGGATTTACAAGTTTTGGACCACCCTGAGTCCAAAAATATTTTTGTGGATTTATATCTGTGTTTGTGTCTGTCCGTTAGCACGATAACTCGAGTATGCTTTAACTTATTGCAACCAAACCTAACATGCATATATGACATCAAAATATAAGGTTTCTATCAACTTTTGAGTCGTTAATCACGAAAGTTAGGCAACCAAGTGCGTGGTCGGTACTCGGATGGGTGATTATAATTTAATATGCATGTTTGACATGAAAATATAAGACTTCTATCAATTTTTGAGACGTTTCCGTTATACGAGAAAGTCAAGGGAAGATCACTCCCGATTTTCTATGATATACAAAGCGTCTATGGGAAGTTACTGCCTACAGAAAAGGTCTGGCAATATAAAATATTTATTTTTGATAATATTCCGTATAACCTGTATAATAAAAACAGTACTTCGAATTTAACAAAAGTGGGATATGTTCCTGGTTACCTTTCCCCTACCTGCTAACTGTAAACGGGGCGTCTTGCCAAGCTAGTGAGTACGCATACACTCTTAAAGACATATTTGAGTATTCATTCCGTAAGTTACGTTACTTCATTAATAAGTAACGTCTGGGGGCCCTGGGATCTTGGACTATAATAGAAGTTGTCAATTTTCCTCAATAGACTTTGAACTTGTGTTCATGGTAATAAGGTTCAAAAGTTAATTTGACTTCTTTGATTAGTCTGATCTGCCACTATCATACACCGTTATAATATTGTAGAAAACAGACATTTCTAGCTATAATGCAACTGTTATCACCTTACTCGGAACTAAGTCATGTTGCGGTATTTTCAGAGATGTTTCCTAGTTCAGAACTCTCGTATCTCAAGGATGATAAATAAGTATGCAACTTACTTATCATCCTCCCATTTTGAATATTGATGTTAATAGTTATTTCCTTGGGCATAGAAGTCTAGTTATTGTAACAGTATTTTTCATAATGTAAAAATAAAATCCAAGGAACCAGTAACTTTTACCTATTCTAATTTTTCAATGTCTTTTTGTATCAATGAATCCCATTCCTAATGGCCCATTAGAATGGAATACACTAACATAAATTTCTTTTTGGTCATCTACCAATTGCACTGCAAGAATAACTTCTATTTTATTTGAATGGACAAATTGATTGATGTGTTGACACATAGAACCTGTTAACCTTATTTTAAAGTAGGAAAGATGACAATTAGGTGGCAACTACATATCATGCCATAGTTCAGTCTACAGTATTTTTTACATCAAAAACGCGAACTACAGAGAAATTGTGCATGTACTTGTATAACTATCTGTGCACACAGTCGTTGTTCACACGCGATCGTGGAATATAAATACTGTACCTACTTAGGTAATAACAGTTTTCTAAAAACGATTAATGCTTTCGGTTGTTTGTTTATTATGCGCAGGAATTGAATTTCTTAAATTTATAAATAATGTCAATTGGCAACACCAAATTGTGGGCTTTTGGTGATACCAACTTTTATTAGTCATACGAAAGTAACTGCCTCTATTCTAAGAAATAAAAGTTGGTAGTGATATTGACAGCAGCTCCACGTTGTTTAACACCACATCTAATGAATAGAACCACATTAGGTAATAATTCAGTAGATTAGTTTCTCTTTCTTAAAATAACATAGCAATACGAGAAAGACTTATGAAATATTCGATTTCTTTTTATAATAGAAAATAATTATTTTTGTAAGAATTCCGTTCCCTATCCCTATGGAAATAAATAGTAAATTTCCTTGTGACTAAGATATTATAAAATTAAGATATTTATCTAGAAGCTGACTGCTACATAAGTCCAAGATTATGATACTTGTACTCTGTCTGAAATGGTTCATAGTTCATGTAAGGGAAAGGCAAGAATGCTTAACTACTATGGTGTTTAAGAATATATGCATGTAAATGTCTTTTATTTTTGTAAATGATAAATAAATATTTAACAACTTTCCTATAAACCTTAGGAAGTATGCACAGATCTGATGTTTATAGGAAAGTTGTGAATATTTAAGTTTTTACATAGAAGTGATGTCGATGCTTCCTGTTTTAATTATTCCTGACGCATGTGTAAAGAACAGACCAAATAAAAAAAAATACAGATGGAGCGTGGCGAAGAAAAACTGAGGTCGGTTTTATATACGTGTAGTGCGAGAGCCGGTTTTTTAGCAAGGCTAGGCGTCGTTACGTTACATGTGTGCGCGAACTGTGTGCGTACACGGACGACGGGCTAGGCGTAGTATTATTTTAACGCTTCAGTTTTTTCTTCATAGCGCTCAGTCTGTAGTATTTTATGGACTGAGGTGTCAAGGAATATAAAATTGCAAAAACGCGCGATTTAGTCACACGCACAACTTTTTTTCTGTTTCATGGATAATGTTATCCACCACAATCATTTAGGAAAATGTATTTCACGAACATTCGGTTAACTGTGTTTTATTAGGATATATATACCTCGACTGTAGCTCTAATAAATAAATACCTAATTGTAGTTATCAGAGATGTGTTCAAATAGGCATTCTATGACATGCCTAGTTAATATTATGTCATTATGTTATACTCTAAATATTTTCTGGGCATTTGATAGGTAGCGAGAACATATTTACGTTGCCGTATATACACAACTGTTGCATTGCATATTTTATGTATCGTATGTGAGTAATTGTGTGAATTGTTGATCTCATTTGTTTACGGACATACAAGTAGCTCAATATGTAAATGTGTTTGTAATATATACTTTATTCGAAACATGTAAATGTCTATTTTAAGAGATAATAAAATTATTATTGTATATATTTTGTAATGGAAATTTTTACACATAACCTGATTCTATTAATTTCGATGGTTAAATGTTTCCTGTGCCCACTACACAATTTGTTTTTCTGCGTTGTAAATATTAAGTTAAATGAGATGTGATATGCATTCTGACTTTATAAATAGTGGTGTATCATAAAATTTATATGGTTGCGTTGACAGGAATTTGTGTATAAATTGATATTGTATAAATTAATTTGAGTTCGTTGTTCAGACATTGACGTTTCGGACATAAATAAATAACTTTTACACAAAATTTTCCTTTTATTTATTAACTCTTGTAAGCGTGTGTGTCACAACACTTAATAGAATACAAAAAGCTGTAACAAATGCACCTATTTCTTGGTACTTATATCTTGAAATGAATACTGACTATATACAGAGTCACTGCACGGCAGACTACCATAAACTGTATTTCTTCAGTAGACTCTTGACTCTTTACGACTATGAAATAAGGTTGAAAACTATTTTCTGATGAAATTTTGAGTTTTGGGTAGCCTTAACCTGTATACATATCCATTTTTAACTATCTAAAAAAACAATTTTGAAGCATTTGGATGCTTCTGTCATTATAAAAATTAGGGATATGATTAATTTACTAAAAACTTATTTCGAGGGGCTTGAAACATGTTCCAAATGTGTTACGTATGACCATTATACAATAAATTGTGGAACGAAAAATATTTAAATTTATGAAAGATAATAAGTACCTACCTATTCTTGATTTTTTTTTTATATTAAAGCTTTAAGTACCTACTAACTCATCGGAACAATATATTAGAAAGTCGTACGTAGGTCAGGAGTTGTATTGGTGTGTAGTTGTTTTTGATACTTAGGACTAGAAAAAAAACTGCATGTTGATTTGGTTAAAAAAGTATGCCTTTTTATTCTTTTCAAATAGTCTTCATCTAAATTTTATAAGAACATTGGACACAATCGAAGCTTTTTTACCGATAAATAAGTATAAATAATTTCATATTCACATAAATTGTCTTATTTTATACATACATTACATTTATTTAATATCAGTCCTCTCAAAAGGTCCATTCTCTCCCTGCAAATTAAACTTTATTATTTACATAGCGATAGGGATTCGCGTCTACCGTACATACATACATCAACAATTAACAATTAATAGAGACTATTTACAAAATATATCACAATCACTCGCGCGTTCATCCGTCACCAATCAAACACGCGTCATTTTCACACACACGATTTGGCATATGGATGGCGGCACGTCACTAGCAATCGTTCCAGGCGAGCCACCAGGGCGCACGGCAGTCCTCGCGCTTCCGCCGCCGCCGTTCGCTGCGGTCTGAGCGCTTCTTCACGAAGCGCACGTTGTAAGGATCTTCAGCCAGCTCGGGGTAGCGCGCCACATCGTGAACGTACTCTCCCTCATAGCCGCTGGCTGAGCCCGCCTTCTGGATCTCGTCCAGCTCGGCGGCCGACCAGTCCAGCGAGCCGCCCAGCCCGCTGCGTAGCGCCTCGCGTTCACGGTGCCACGCCTTGCGTACGGCCGCAGCTCGCGCATGATGCAGCAGTCTTTGACGCTCCCTTTCTGCGCTCGTGCCGTACCGTAGGTTCACCACGCTCGTCTGCCCGTGGATCTTCACATCCGCGTACGACCTGCCACCTTCAGCGATCTCGTGGAAAGTCACATTCAATTTACCCTGCATACGCTTCAGTTGCTGCTTGTCATCGGCAGCGCGCCACGTTTCTTCTTTCACGAAATAGAACACATCTTGTTGATCGCCGTGCACGACGAACGAAAATGGCAGTAGGTGCGAGCGATTGAACACTGAGGTGTAAACGTCTCGGTAAATTGCGTTAGCGGACGGTACAGCTGTGACGACAGCGCGGCCGCGGGAATTACGCGATACGAGTATTCCCCGACCGAAAGGCGGTTCTGAATCTGAGCCGATTCGTTTTGGTGACAGGTCGAGAGCGTCGGTTTTCAAAGCTGACATGGCCGGGATAGATAGGCTTCTAAAGTCTGCTATTCTCTTGTTGGACATGTGGGACAAGAAGCCAGATTCGATAGTGACACTTGGTAACAGTGCTGTGGAGGCAGGAATGCCGGGTCCAGGGTTCGTTGGTGCAGAGCCCCACACTGGCCGAGCGCGTGGAATACTTGGCACCACTGCTCCTCCTGGTAATTCGTCGGGGTATAGTTGAGGTGCCAAACTTTTTGTGTCATATCCTAGTAGTTTCAGCCAAGATAGGTGGTCTGTAACAAATATTAATTATTAATTAAAAATATACCATATTTGTGAATTAGATATTTATATGTACAATTAGATATTTTTTTACCTGTTGGTTTCTTATTCTGAGGCCGCACATTAATTGGATCATTGCCATTGAATCTGTATAGATGCAACTGGGTTGGGTTAGTAATTCTCTCTATGAGATTCTCCCACAGAGGTGACATCCATTGTCCGATTAGTGGGTCATATACTTTTCCATTAGCCATGTGTACTAATGAAGTTACTTGATCCAGAAGTCCTCCACAGAAATCGACTGGTAAATATAGGTACGGATTTGAATCGTATACTATGTGACCATAAGGTGACCTCATAATTTCTCTGATGCCTTCGCCATATTGGTTAAATACCATAACTGGTGTTCCACATTGATCAGTAGCAATGTAGTATTTATGTCGAGCGACCTACAAGAATAAAAAAAAGGTTGGTTATTGTATAGTTTCGTTGGTTTAATACACTCGTCCGCAAAAATAAAGGGTCACCTCATTTTTTTTCAAATAACTTTAAAACTACACATGCTATCTCTTTGAATTAAAAAGAATCTGATAGGTAATTTATTAACTTAGGAACTTGGTTTTTAGTATGCCTGATCGTATACAAACCTTGAGAAAACACAAGGTACTAAAATAATGAGGTCTTTTTATAAAAAAATGACAAAAAGTGAATTATTTTGTTTGAAAGAAGTTCCTTAATTTTTGTTATCTTTTCATTTTCAAATGAATAATTTAATTCAAAGAGATAGCATGTGTAGTTATAAATTCATTTGAAAAAAAAAGTGACCCTTTATTTTTGCGGACGAGTGTAGTTTCTTTCTGCTATTTAAGATAACGTAAAAGCAGTTTTTTTCTGAACATATTATTAGAAACCTACCTGTGTGTAAATCAGATGTCCTCTGTCGTCGTAGACCAGTGTCATAAACCTGTTTTCTCGGGGTGAATAAATATGACTGACTTCGTGTGGTTTCTCTTTATTTGTGTAGAAGAACTGTGTAACATTTCCGAAGTTATCTTTTCTTGTAGAAAGCCTAAAAAAGAGAGTGATTAATTTATACGTGTTCATTAAAACAATGCCGATATACAGGATGTAAAAGACATGAACAGTCAAACGAGAACCATGTATTCTGCTCACCATCATAACAATTTTTTTCCTTTAGAAAAATGGGAAATTGATAGTTACGATTTTATTGAAGGTCAAAGTCATAAATTTTATTTTCATTTTTTTATGAAAACGTATTCTATACGTTATTTCTTAATTATTGTCCAAAGAAACATTGTCATTTTTTTCAGTATTTCATAACAAAAAATGGCTTCAAAACGTTAGCGTTCAATGTAGCTCACTCGATGCGCACGGACACTAACGAACGGGGCCGCCGATATTACCGTGGCCGCGCCGTCTGGCAAAATTATCGCGGTTTTGCGAGTTACGTGCGAGTTGAGCCCTTTACAATGCGCGGTACAATTTGCAATTTTTTTAACACCAAAAAATAAAAATCATTTCCCAGCAATATTTTTTTTGAAATATGTCTTATTTTGATGTATAGAATACATGATTCTCGTTTGACTGTTCATGTCTTTTACACCCAGTATATACTTATAGAATAAGAATTTCGCCATACCTATCCAAGTGGTCATAATAATAGCGGACATCAAATCTTCCACGTTTAGTCGCCCTTATTAGCAAACCCTTTGAATTGTATTGGAATCTTTCCTCTCTAGCATTCTGAGAAACCAAACCTCGGCTGTCGTATCTGTATTGACCTTCACCGAATTTAATAATTCTATCCATATCATTGTATTCCATTGGGATAGTGTTTCCTCTGTATGTTAACGACAACATATTTCCGTTGTCATCATACCTAAAGCCCCAAGGTTCTTGGGCCTCTACACCAGTCAATTGTCCATCGCAGTCCCAGGTGTAGTTTTTCACATTAGTGTAAGTGTTAACCCCAACGTTTCTTGTATGGGTTCGTGTTTGGGAAATACGCCCGTGCTTGTCGTAAGAGAACTCCATTCTGAATACTTCCATTCGGTGAATATTTACGGTCACTTCTTTTTCTAAAAATTGCTCGTTAAGAGTGCGAGAGAACATAGCTATTCCATCATAAACTGATGTTTCGTTCCATTTCTGCTTTGATACTGTGAATTGGCCAAGAATTTCAGGAGCACCAGTCTTACTGTTGTAAATAATATGATGTGGAATAAGAGTCTGGCCTCCAATCCTTCCTTGTACGGATGTTATTCTGTAGTTATTATCGTATTCATATATTATTTTCGCATTACTAAGTCCTGTTTTTGCTCCATAGTCAAGTCTCTCCTCCATAAGAAGTCCACCAGCATAGGTTGATTCCCATCTATAGTCTACATCTCTATCTACATGTAGTATCTCAGAGGGAAGACCGCTGTTTTCAGAATAATGAATTTGTGTTTGCCCGTCGCCATGGATAACTTCGGAAACTTTGTTGGTGGTAAAATACCGATATACTACTCGGGCGCCATCACCAGGGAATACTGTTTGAAGTAGCTCTCCTGTGTGTGAGTAATGTTGAAGATATTTCTTTAACGAACCAGGAGGTGTGTACGTAACTCTTAAAAATCCTATAGACGGCTGCACACTAAATGAGTGGTTTGTACCCGATGGCAAAATTACATGCGTCAAACCACCATCACCATCATACAAGTATTTGAAACTTCTTTGACTAGCTAAAGTAATTTTAGAGACTAGATTTCCTTCATTATAGTAAATAAATTGTGTGCCGTCTTGGGGACTAGTGATTTCTGACAGCATTCCATGTGGATCATAGTTATAGGTTTCTTCACTATCGCCCCATTTCCATCCGTTAATTCTATAAAATCTGTCGTAAGAAATGTTCAATGGTACTCCTGCTCCATGAGGTGTGAAAGAAAGTGGTAGTCCAGCGACATCATACGCAATGGTGAATAGGGGATTTCTATCTGCATTGAAGAAAGTCTCGCGGCTCTTGAATTGATCGAATTCTATTATGAGGACTCGGGAGTCATTTACCCATATCTCACGGTTTAGTGTTTGTTGTGGGTTTCTTACATCTCCCACAAGTGTGTACAAAGAATACATGTTGTTTATCAAACCGTCACCAAACGTAGTCGTTTGATGAGACCACATGTGTAACATTTCGGCTTCAATGGGTAGAGCAGCCTCTAAAAGCGGATGTTTTGCTGCTGCAATACTTTCGAACTTTCCTTGCCATGGTGTTTCAAGCATCAAAGTGTTGTTAGTGTAAATACGACCTTCCGTAACTTGCTTCCCATTATTTATAGTGATTTGTTTGAAAGATTGCCCATGAAGTACGTATTCACATTTTTTGGCTACTCCAACCGGAATGGTGCTGGATGGATTGGATACTGTTACTGCAAGACCATAGTTTTTAGCCAATCCAGAAGAAATATGTACTTGCTCTCCAGAAGGCATTATAATTTTGGTTACTCTTCCTAATTCATCGTAATTATATATAACTGTTTCGCCAGCCTGTGAAAAAAGAAGTTGTTTTAATGTATGTAACTAAAACGGATTTTATAAAATATTTAAAATTTAGAACAAATAACTTACCCCGGCTCTGCTGTTGAGTAGACCAGTATTAGCATCATAATCTAGTTCCATTTCTGATGTGCCCTTTTCACTGATCTTTGTCAGGTATCCTATGCCAGATATCTTAAGTTCCAACTTGTGATCTTGAGTATTTTCTATTGAACTAACAACATTACTATAATCCCGAAGAAGTTGTATTTTGTTGCCTGACGCATCAGTTACTGTAGATAGTTTTCCAAAGCTGGTGTTCTTTGAATAAAGGAATGAATATCTTGTCTTGCCAGATGTCAAGTCTTTGGTTGTTATGTGTTGTCCATAACGGTTGAAGACGTAAATTTCAGATGTAGGCGGGTACGGTATTCTAAATTCTCCATTTTCATCGTGTGATGGCAAATAATGTTTCAGAGCCAAGATGTGTAACGAACCTGAAAAGGAATAATGAAATATCTTATGTTTTGATATTATTATTATAATATAAAATCAGAAACACAGGAGAATAACGTAAAAATCTTGAATATATTCCTTTTCTAGCTTATTTTATTATATCTAGATGATAATAAAAAAAATATGTACCTTGATCAACTACATTCAGAACGCCATCTGGGGTAACAGCAAGTGCTGATATCGTTTGGAATTTGGCGTTCGAAGATAAAAGAGTTTCAGTGCTAGTAGGTGGTTCATCCATAGCTGCTACGCTAAGTCGACAAGGACAACCAGCACCTTCATCACGAGTATTCATTGGAACAGCTGTTGCCGAAGATGAAGAATTACATTCGCAACTCAACTCCTTCAAATTCTCTTGAACTTTACCAGCGAAATGCATGATCTTTCCAGACGGGTCTATAGACTTTATTGTGTTCGATTTCTTTGAATCTGACTCGGCGACATAAAGAATTCCACTAGGCGCAAACGCTAGAGCCAAAATTGTTCCTAAACTGGAATCTTCCCTGAATTCGGTATTAGTTTTATTCGTTGGCTTAGTAATTGGTTTTCCATCGCTGCCTAATCTACAATGTGAGGGTTGTCCAGCTACTACTTTGATTTTCATATCTGCTGTTAGTTTTAGAATTATTCTGTCATCAATGAAATATAAGGATCCATCTAATGGTGACAATGCAACTCCAGTTGGCCATTGTAACTGGGCTTCGTAAGGTGGTATAGCGCCACGACAAGGTACTGGCGACCAGTGGTTGTGATGTCCGTGATGCCCAACTAAAGTATGGATGATGCCATTTGGATCTACGGCCCTGATGTTGGTTCCATCTGCAATATACATAGTCCTGTCGGCCGCAATTGCAAGACCTAAAAGTAAACAGTCAAATTAATGCTACAATAAGGATCTCACCATGTATACAATGTCGAACTTGTCAAAAGCGTCTACGACTAAAAGACTTAGTACCAGAATTGGACTCATAATAAACAAAAATATTGTAAACTGTAGAAATAATAATGGCATGTACCTTTTGGATGAGCCAGTTTGGCTTTTATAGCAGGTCCTTCATCGCCGCAGTTAGAATCATCGCCGGGCACACACCGATCACCGTTGCCGACAACTGGCTCAGAATTGGTTGCTGGATCACGTACTTTTTCTAAAAGAAGCACCTTACGGACTTGATGCTTCTCAGAGTCTGATATGTAAAGATTTCCATCGGCTGGTGATATGCAAATGTAATATTGATAGGCAACTTGTGTTGTTCTGTAAAAAACAGAATATTTTTATTTTAATTCAATCGAACATAGATGACATCTAATGTTTGTAATAAGTAAGTGTAAGTAAGGTACGATTCATAAAAAAACACTTACTCTAAGCGCAGAACTGTAGTAACAACACCCTCCGGAGTAATGCGTCTCACATAATTAAAGTCACCAACATATAGAGACCCATCAGGGCCACTTGTAAGTGCTGTGGGAGTGAGTAAACGAGAGTCTGCCGCTTTTCCATTGCAATGATCAGGACAATCCAGAGAGCGTTGAAGGCCTGTTCCCATTACCACCTGGAAATGAAGAAATTTCGTCACATAAGGGTAGATATAAATTATATTTTGAATATTCACTGAAACATTAAAAGATGCAAATTACTATTATTTCATTGTGAAATTGTAGTTACCTGGACAGTTCTAGGGTATTGCTTCAAATGCAACAAGCCTCCGTCTCCCTTCTGCAGAATGCCTTCATGGAAGTTGTAATGGTGGTGGATATCTAATCCCCAGCCGCCAATATCGGAGATATCAACGTCGAAGCCAGCTAATGTTGCAGTCTGCGTCTCCCACACGATAGATGAGCAGGAAGAATATTCGTAGCCAATTGAGATCTTAGCTTGGGCTTGACCGTACACCTGTTGAATTAACATATAAAAAAATTATTTGCAATAAATAAACCTACTTGATAAATCGAATGATTAAAAAAGTTTTTATTTATAGAACGCTCTGATGGATGAATGTAAGAAAATTCGTTCGGTGTAGATATGAGTTTGCTTACCTTTTGTTTGTAAACATTCCTCTTGTTCCAAGCGAAAACATGGGTTAAATCGGGATCTGCTTCATAAGTATGGGTATGTAGTGATCCCTCGATCTCAACACGAACATGTACTCGGGCAAGTGCCGCTGGCACTATCCGTCTAGTCAATTGTACATGTACGCAAGAAAGGTAGCCTGCAGCTTGAGATGAACGATATGTGAGCTTCACTGAAGAGCCGGGAATGCCGATCGATTCGCTTATTATCTGAAGAAAATAAGACACATATTTTAGCACATTATTATAATTATAATCATCATCCTAATTAGCATTTACCTACGTCCTATTTATTGCTTGTGTGTTTTCTTTGTGTCTTTTCTACATGCTAGAAACAAATGATGAGATTGGTTCAATGGACTTAATAGTGAAAGTACCTAATAACTAGCGAGACCTAGGATAAAATTCTTGGATAAAATTTGGTACTCTACCACCTCCACTAGTATATCAAAATAAACTAGTCTCAAAAATACGAGCGCTTATTTTATTTATACATCTCAATACAGAGCATAAGTTATTCAGGAAATTCTCGTAAATGCTCCGAGCATATTTAGAGAAGCGATCCCGTTCGGAGATAAACTCAGAGCTCTCGCGGGCGATGACATATTTACGAACGTACAGTAACATTACATTGCATATGGAACCGATGTAATAGCAGCGCTTGATAACTTTGCGTAACTATCAAATATGCGCCGAATATTCCAGCGTAATATTGGACGTCTTGAAAGCGTTGCTCAATGTTTAGTTTAATGATTATGATATAGGCCAATGTGGTGCTAACTAAAATATTTGAAGCGCAAATAGAATGCTGTGTACCTGATCAAAAAGTAACTAGGTGGTAGACCCATATGTAGGGTCAGCAGTTCACTGTGTTTCGGATTGAAGGGAAAGGTACTTCCATGCCCAGTGTAATTACTAGGCATTGGAAGGCATATCATTTTAGCCCCCAGGATGGCAACGCACTTGCAGTGTTAAGTGATTTACCCTATAGGTGACGGTAAGCACTTAACACCAGGTGGGCCGCAAACTTGTTGTCCATCTCGTAATGAGTAGGTATATAAAAAATAATCTTTTTGGAGCCATCAGCAACATATAAAATGAAACGTACCTGTGCTTCTGGGTACACGACGGTATTAGGCGTATGTGCTGATGCAGCAGGTGACGCAAGCGGCGGTACAGCGACTACCTCGGGTCTGAGTCGCTCATGATCATGTGCTGGACATGGGCCTGACTCATTCTCCCACCATTGAGGCGTCGGTGACCAATCAAGTCGCGGCGGTGCCCTGCACAACGATTAATGACTATTTGTATACCACAATGTAGATTGCTTAAAGCTGACTTAGGTGACGTTTCCTCCGCAAAATATTTCATCTGCAGATGAAACGTCACTCTGTTCAAATTGTTAGGAGGCGAGTCATCCACATGTGGTATCGTTATCGGATGAATTGTCACTTAATCTATATAATAGAGACCGAAGTTCTTTACAAACCTCGGTGTCGGAACTTTGACACTCTCATCGCTGAGTTCCATTTCAACCGGTGGCAGAACTACGATTTGGTTCCATGGCACGAAGACTGTCTTCCTCAAAGGCTTGAATGGCGAACGCTGGAACTGAAGAGTCACTGCGCCTCCTCCGTTGACGAGTACATCGAACCTATATCATTGTTTAAAATAATTAATGGGGTAAATATAGATATCTATCAATAATTGTATAGGTATTGAATTGTAATACAACTCTTGTTCGCATCCAACAAGTTTGTAACATTAGTTCAAAAATTATACCTTGCAGACTTTCTACGGCTGGTGAGTAAGGTTAAAAATGAATCTTTGTTCCTATCAATTTCAAGCAGGTTAACTACTTTTAGATAACCACATAAACTCAATCTCAGAACCATCACTTATTGGTTTATTCTGAAAATTTTGCTCTTGCTTACGGTGTCGATTATGTGAGGTTAGTACTAGATCAGGTAACTTATATTTAATTTCAATTCAATCTCGTATATTGTTGGTTTCATTTATTCATCTTTTTTCTTCTACCCTGCTCCCGATTTATTTGGGGTCGGTGCAGTATGTCTTGATATTGACAAAACTGCTATAGGTTTTCGTATTAGTTTTTTACGGATGTGTAGATCCCTCTTTGAATACAGTTGTTTTAAGTATTAACGTAAGGTGCGTCTGTAAATTAACCGCGTGAGCTTTATTTAAATATAATATTATCCCTAACATAATGCAGCATTGCAGACAAGCAGGTACATTCAGAGCGTGCAGAATTAAATTTGCTACGGTTTTGTTTTGTACATTAGCTTAAGTTGATTTTCTCTCAGTAGAGTCGGGAACGAGCCGTGTCTTGGAATAGGCACGGATCACGGTGCATTATGTGCAAGTAACCTCTACATGATTTGTGTTAAAACTCGTTATACGGTGTTTGCTTTTATTGGGATCATAGAGAAAGGAATAACATGGCTTTAGAAAATAGGTAAGCTTATTACCTTTTTGGGTTTTATACGGTAGTGACCAGAATAACTCTTGCTTTGTTATAAAAAGGCACTAGGATAAAATACCACATATTTGTCATAGATTGACTCTACCAAGTTGCAATAATGTAATTTATTATATAATTCACATCAAGTAGATAATTTATTTTCTGCTCAAACTACTTAAATTGAAGAAAGAGAAAAATACAGCAGCCTTTCAGCATTAATTTTGCAGCTTAAGATAATCGATATTTAAATGCTAAAACGTGTGTTACATTCGATTAAATGTTCACATGATACCGGTTCGGTTACGGCTGGCGAGTAATTCGATTTCATACACGATGCTTTACGGATACGCGCAAGGAATCCCTAACGACCGTGGACGAACCGTAATGATGATTGCTGTAAAGTCGTTTCAAATATTTGTATTATTGTTGAGCGCTTATAAAAATATTTACTGACTGTCACGCGACGCAAATTAAGTTTAAGAAACTCACATAAGCAACAATTTGCTATTGGTTCCAGAAAATATAACGATTTTAAATTCATCACTTAAAGTTGTCTATCTAAGTAATAATCTACATACAGTTTATATAGTCAAAATAATCGATAGGAAATCAATTATTAAGCTCAACCTTTAACAAGTCGAGGGCAATGACAATTATACTTGTTTATCTATATATTTAATTTTGTATTCAGATCCTTAAGTTTCCCGTTACAAAATCACATAAAACGATATTTTAATGTCCAATTAAGTTTTATTAATAAGCGCCACCTAGCGTATACAGTATATTAATAAAGTTAATGACTTCTCTGAAATTAAGCTCATTAGTATTTCTGGGAAACAAAGGAGACAAGAAATGGCGGTGTGGTAAGTTTTATTTATTTTTAGATAATTAGGTAACCTACATTCAAAAATAAGGGCCTATTGATGAAAAAGGTTTGTAAGGGAATTTTCAAATCTTACGCTTAATGTTAAAAAAAATATTATAACCTATGTGTAATAATATTTTTTTTTACATTATTATTACACATAGGTAGGTATTCATTATCATATAGGTACAAAGTACCTAGCTCAATGTGCCAAATATATTTTTATCTGGGTGGATTTTTAGAATATCAAGGAGAATAAGTTTTTTAGTATAAAAACGTTACTATTGTAGTTACGTTAAGAGTTGATTAAAAGCTCAATTTGTATATGAAACGTGAATAGCGCCCCTAGCGGAGAGAAGTGTAAATCATGTTTCCCATACAAATTGAGTTCTTAACACAACTACAATAGTAACGTTTTTTTATACTTATTAAAAAACTTACACCACGGGTACAGATGAGTTTTTTTCCATCTTTCTGAGGAATACGCGTGCTGGTTTACGTTCTCCCCGACAAATATTGGCTACCATTCCAACGAGATCTAAGAAATTGTAACTAATTTAGGTGTCGCGTAACCAAGTAATGCAATTCTTTGCCAGCACACGTGTCCCTCCTTACAATCCTGAATGATTTAAAAGAGCCGCGATCTACAAATAAATTATCTCTCGCACTTTTTTCTATTTTGGCATTTGAACTCCGCTTACCATCGGATGCAAAGGAGTCATTTACCTTTTAAATAAAAAACTTAACCTTTTTACGAAAAAAAAAATAATAAAAATTGTCGAGTTATAAAAGTTGAACTTACCATCCTCCTTGCCTGGTTAGAGTGAAACCGAATCTGGCTTCTCTGTCCACGGAGACCCTGATGCCGATGATGCCCAATCCTTGGGGCGAGACCACTTGCCCGCGCATCACGGACACGCGGCTGTACAGAACGTCTCGTCAGTGTGGGCCAGGGTGAGCACGATGTATAGGTGACACCGTTCAATTGTTTTCGACTCATTTCAATATCGATACTTCGATTATATCGTTACAAATGGATATTTAAATTGGCAATTACTTGGCTTCGTGCACACGTAGTGGACTTTTTGTGTACCTGTGTTTCTTTTATCCACTACGCTTTTTTTATTCCGATTGGTACCTATATTCAGATTGTGACTGTGTAGTATGACATGTTAAGTAATTTTAATAGAATAAATTGAAAAGTTGTGATGGGTCATAAAAATGTTTATAAAAGACATCGATTTAAAATTAACTGAAATGTCTATTGTTTTAGACAAGTTATTAACCGATATTCTATTTTTTTTTGTAATTACCTAGGTACGTGAATATTTTTTGAGACAATAAAACCGTGTTCTCCATAAACAAAATGTAAATCAAAATTATTGCTATCCATTTTCCTATTCAGTTATTAGCAAATACTTATTTTATCACTTCTTAGTATTATAATTTGCTACGTAATTATACCTGAATCTAATTTGGGTACTGGAAAAAAATAATTGTTTGATTTTTGTGTTAACTGCGGGCATGAGGCATTCGAGATTTTTAACGGTTGTGGTGAACAGAAGTGCTAAGTACTAAGTTCCAGATACGAATAAAATATCGGGAATATTTGAAAATTTGTAGTTGGTGGTTAAAAATATCATAAAGGATGTTAATCAAAAGATTTCAGTTGTTTTGATAATTTCAAAAAGTGATTATATATACCTATATATTTTCTTTTTATTCTCGCGTAGTTCTAAGCAGGTAATTGAATTGTAAAATATGTGAACTTAAGCTGGCCTTAAATGCCATATCTAAGAACGTATTTGCTTACTAGGCGTAGAATTTTGTCACTTTCACATACAAAATAAACATTTTTGTTATCAAAGATCTACTGTTTATGAATAAAACCCTTAGCAATGAGTATATCTAAGTTATTGAAACAGAGCTTTAGGCAAGTTTTACGAAAGAGAAAGGCGAAGATACATGAATATAATAATCGTAGGGTAAGTATCTATTGTAGTCTTAATTAAAAGATCAAATGTCTAGCTTAATAGCGATAATTAAGATATTTTATGTTCCTTATAATCGATAAAACCTGTTTTAGTTAAATTACTATTATAAAAGTGTTTGTCTTTTTTATTGCATACGAATAAGATGTAAAACACTACCTACATAAGCTTTTATGTAGGTACCCGTGTGTCTTTTGCTTTATCGACAGTCTCGTTGCTAAGTAACTTTTATTTTACAACTAGCTGTAGCCTCCAGACACTCCACAGGATAGCTCCTTAGCCTCACGAGTCCTGCTGAGTCCGGACATTATAATGGTCCTTCGAGCCGGATGAATGGGCAGTAGGTGAACATTATTATTAAACTTGAGCTTATGTCAATCGTACCCGTATCCTACTCATATTACAGACGTTTAAGCGATTTATCTAAAGTGTTTTTTGTCCGATGAAATTTAACAAAACTTTATCTCTGTTTAGGATTGGTACCCTTAAGTGGTGTCGCTGACCCTATAAAAAGAGTTCAGCATTCAATTTGCAAATTGCGTATTTTCTAGACTAACCAACTGATACTACACAGTATATTCACCTTGCATTGTTAGCGTTTAAAATATTCTCTGACTTGTCGCTAGCAATTTTACTGTTCGCATTTAGTGAATATTTTTAAGTTTATTGACGCCCGACGACGTAACGAATTCTTAATTGTAGATTTATTATATAATTAACGTATTTTTTCATAATTTTATTTAATAAAATATTAAGGACTATAAACTTATGAACTTGTTCTAAACCGCACGCATTAATACTACAAAAAATATCTGTGTACGTTTAGCCAATTATCTAGCCCAAATTGAGTATAATTAAAAACTTGTCTTGTGATACTAGATATGTGATAATCATTATATAATCTTCTTCTATCTAAATATATATAAAGAAACTGACTGAGTGACTGACTTAAATATCAAAGCACCGCTGTGTCTAGAGATTCCAAATTTGGCACGTAGGTTCCTTATGAGGTCAAGGGGTGCACTAAGAAAGGATTTTTCAAAATTTACCCCCTAAGGTGAAAAACTGAAACGGGGATCCAAAGTTTGCATGGGGAAACAAGATTAGTAAGGCTATTTTATTGGAAACTTCACAGGAATACTCCTATCGATAAATAAGTAAACATGTATTTTATGCTTTTTCAGAATTCAACCCCTAAAAGAGGAAAATAGAGTGACAAAGTCTTATAATCAACATGAGGATTATTTCTTCATTTTTAGGGTTCCGTACCTCAAAAGGAAAAAACGGAACCCTCACTTTGTTGTCCATCTGTCTCTCAAGACCCATTATCTCAGAAACGAGTGGAGGTATCGAGTTGAAATTAAAACCGTATACTCAAATCTACGGTCCGTAGAAGCTGTAAAAAAATCAAACTTCTTAGTTAACGCAAAAAAAGATACGGCCGTTTATGCAGCAAAAAATGTATATTTCGACAATCTCAAGTTGTTAGGTTGGCAACGTCGCTAATAGATGGCGCTGAACCGAACCCGACAATTCTACATGGCACTTTGATGTACAATGCGATACTATTCATTCTTTTTTCAGTCACCACTTACAAATCTGGATTAAAATTGAGTGATTGATTTAAGTAAAAAAACAACTTTAATAATGTCACCTAACTAATTTAGGTATGAACTGTTAGTATAACCACAATTATAAAACACAATAAGGTTTTGCAAACTGAATCTGGGGTAAAGCTCGAAAAAACTGCGAGACTCGATCGCTGAACTATTAATAATATGTTGTACCTAACTACAAATTTCTACGGAACCCTCGGTGGACGAGTCTGCCTCTCACTTGTCCGGTTTATTTAAATATAAAAACCACGAAACATTGACATTAGGCACTTGATAAGAAATAAATACCCTAAAAAAATAAAATGCTGCCCGAAGTAGGAATAGTTACTTTAGTACGCAGACGAAAGCTAGTACATAAACTTAAATAAATATACTTATTCCCGGACTGCTGAGTAATTTCGAGTGTATTTGTCCTGGTTGTTGGCTTTTGTTGGTTGATTCAGTGAAGATTTAATTGCTTTTAAGTTTGATGCTCCTTCTTCTTTTAAATTAATGGCGTTCGCGACACATAAAGATTTCGCATTTCGCCAATGTCAAGTGAAAATCTACTAACAGACAATTGTACGGTAGACGAGTTAAAAATGGAGTCTCTCAACACGTGTTTTTACAACAGAACTCGGGAGAAACTCCCCTTGATGTCCCTTTTTGTGTGGACGGCCTGGCAACCTGTCACTATTTTAGGGGTACAGTGTGGCCCATACTGCCATATGTGGCTTTCTGTGTAGCTAAAGGTTACCTAAAGCTTTGCTCAACTCATTTTGGTATTATGAGCGTGATATTTTGTATGTGCTTGCATGCCAAATAAATATGCAACAACAAACAACCATGATTCGCCAGCAAATAGTAGAAATTTGTTTGGGACGAAAGCATTTGTCCGTACCAGAATTCAAACCCGGACTAACCAAGAACCGTCTTGGTTAGTAACTTACACACCATGGATACCATAAATTTCGTATATACACTGGTTACAATTGTATATAAGAAATAAATGCACTAATTGTTCTCCTAGAAAAATTATTATTTGTTTAAAATTCAAGTTTTGTACGCCATTAATTTAAAAGAAGAAGGAGCATCAAACTGAAAAGCAACTAAACCTTCAGTGAATCTACCAACAAAAGCCGAAAACCAGGACAGATTACTCTAAATTACTCATCAATCCGGGTATATATTTATTTAAGTTTATGTACGTACTAGCTTTCGTCCGCGTGGAATAGTTACTTCGGGCAGCATATTTTTTGGGTATTTATTTCTTATCAAGTAACTAAATTTAAAGTTTCGTGGTTTTATGTTTGATAATGAAGAAAACTCCTCATATTGATTATCAGACTTTGTCACTCCATTTTCCCCTTTTATGGGTTGAATTCTGAAAAAGCCTAAAATACGTGTTTACTTATTTATCGTTAGGAGTACTCCTGTGAAGCTTTGAATAAAATAGCCTAACTAATCTTCTTTCCCCATACCCCATTTGGAGGGGGTAAATTTTGAAAAATCCTTTCCTGGTGCACCATAAGACCTTATAAGGAATCTACGTGCCAAATTTGGAATCTCTAAACACAGCGATTTGGGCTGTGCTTTCATGTGTCAGTCAGTCAGATAGTTTCTTCTTTTATATATTTATTTGGCTCTTCTAAACTTGAAATAAAATTCAAGTTTTGTAGAGCCAAAAGTAATATTACGTTTTTATTGTTTATGTAAACCCAAATTTGATTTAACCCTTTGTAAGATGATTTTCAATTTTAAAAGCAAAATAATATTTTTTTGAATGTTTTCAACTATTCTATTTGAAATTGCTTATTGAAAAGAATGTTTTTGTCAATATTAAAAACTAAAAGCTTTAATAACTAATTATTCAAAAGTAAAAACAGGTGGTTATAATTGCACCTATCTACATGGTAATAATAAACTAATGGAAAAAGTTTGACAATTATAGTTCTATTTTTATTTTAGGTTAATTTAGTTTTGTTTTAACGTCTAACAACTAGTTCGATGTCATTATATATTGAATTTTATGTATGGCCTATTTTTTCTTTATTGTGACTATATACGAGTAGGTATGTAAGTATATGTTAGATGCCGTTGAAAAGCTTTTGCATCAACTTCTACAATTGGTAAGCAATTCAATTTAGTCCAACACAGTCAATGAATATATCCAATTTATAACCGTAAAATAATAGTAATAAAGTAACAATAATCCTGTGGTAGGTAACTTTTTTAGAAACACGAAATTTTGTACTCTCAATTGGATTTCTCTTTTCAACACGGTATTTTTAAATCTAAATTGATGACATATAATGTCTTTGTAATGATCACGAACCTTTGTTGGCGAGTCGTTGTTGTTTTTGTTTCTTTAAATTATTTATAAAAATATGATACTTATCACGTATCTTTGTCCTTTCTATAATATCCATCATGACTCAGGACATTCTCAGGATATTCATTTTAACCCTGGCTTAGGCTAGAATCGTAGTCAACACATAAGGTGTTCAATTGATTGTCGATCTTGTCCAATTTGGTGGTGTTGAAAATTGCATTTTATTAAGCATGTTCCTGGCATAGTGCCCTGTAAGCCCACCCAAGATTAGGCGGGCCCCTTGTCTCCTGCTCCCACATATGAATTTACTCCATTCACTAGGATTGTCTCCTATGAAAGATGTGGAGTGTTGCATACCAGGTTCAGGACAGGTCAGTTTCTATTTCATACGATTTCTTATATGGACTTGTTATTTAGTATCCATATATCAAGTTTAAGGAAGATAATTGGAGAGTAACGTCATAGTATTGCTATTACCTATATCTATACTCATATGTGAATTGTGAGCCACAAATCCATCGTTCTTCAAAACCGCGGTTAGACTTGTATATCTATCTCTTCATGCATCTATATACAAACTTCGTCAGAAAATCATAATCATTCATGTTGCAAGCACAGTTTAACCGATGGTTCAATATTTAGGTAACCTATTTGTATTTTGTTTTTCCAAAAATATGAAACTCAAACCAGAAGTATCAGACGTTCAATGAAGATACTAGGAATGAAATAAATATTTTGGAGAAATGTTTTATTTTGGTAAAAGTAAGATATTCGCTTAAAAAAGAATAAAATTATTGCCAATAGTTTATTACAGGCACTAAATTTGTAGATAAATATGACGTTCGACGTATAAGTATGTAACTATCAAATGACATAAAAATTATTTTCATCCCACCACCTCGGAAAGTGTAATTTTGCGCTTCGAAATCTGGCTGGAAAATTCTATTTTATTCGCTTGAGTGGCAAAGTAGATTTGAATTTAGAACATCACATATAATGAGTACTCAATATAATTGTAAATTCAAAACGTCATTAAACCTATTTAATGTAACCTCTATGGTGCCAAATTTATGATTAGAACTTTTTAAATTGTGAAAAAATTCTTTTTCATTTTGTCATTTCCTCGCTGAGGTGGGATGAAAAGTTACGTATTGCACTCGAGTGGAAAGATTTTTCACCTTGTGCTCGTTTGTTTCCCTCGCTGACGCTCAGGATTCTAATTTAGAATCACTCGCTACGCTCGTGATTCAACTTTAGAATCCTTCGCTTGCTCGGTCATCCAAATCGAGCACGCGGTTAAAAAGGAACTTTCCACTCTTGTATAATAAATAACTATTGTCACTGTGATGTGTAATGTTAATGACAATTTTTATGGTCACTATATGGATAGATTCTTATTTTAAAAAGATGGCAAAATCTTCTTAGTCACCCCGTATATATATAGGTACATATAGTTACTTATGCATTGCAAAGATTAACCTTAATATTTTTATAGTTTAATAACACTAAAATAGCATTAGCCCTATCGATTATAACATTTATTTTAACGTCAATAACAAATTTCATGACTTCATATTTTAATAACAGTCTATAATTGTTTAAATTGGCGTTTTTAATTGTGAAAATATTAACATTCCACAAAGTAAATGTTTTTGACCGCTCTTTCCACAGTGGGTGATTATGGGCTATTCGTATAGGCTATTAAATATTTAAAATTACTATATAAAATCCGGTAACTAGTTTGATGAATGAATCGATCATCTAACTTTGTGACTAATTGATGATGATGAGCAATTTAGATAAACAGTATCAAAAACAAAGATATTAACCGGACTTTGCGAATATACCCATCCGAACCACAACCAAAGCTTTTTATTATGGTATACAGTTTAATTCACAGTGTATCCTCGAAAACTTTACTTTTATTGAATTTTAAAGTAATTTTCTTATATAAATAAAGGTACCTACTTACTCTCGACGTTTCAAGTAACTAATAATATTCATCTTGAATTTTTAAATTAAAATAATGTATTTTATAATGTCTGCTATTTTTATGTATTTGATACTAGCTTTTGCCCGCGACTTCGTCCGCGTGGAATAGTTACTTTAGGCAGCATTTTTTGTGTAGGTACTTATTATGCAAAAAACACACATATAAACTGCAGTGCACTACAGTAAATGGCATTTTTACAATCTACCGTTTTAAGTTTTTCCATCCTTGGCTACTTACACGCAACCTTTCATCCCCACATGGGCCAATATTTCAAAAACGCTAGAACAATATTTGCGTTTCATGGTTTTATCTTCGATACTGAGGAATCGCATAAAAATTTTCATCTTATATTTCAGCCCCTTCATTCCCTTTTTCACAAAAAGGTAGCTTTTATTCCATTTCGAGGTTCAGTCTATTTTTGTACCAAATTTCAATAAATTCGGTTCAGGTGTTAGGCGTGAAAGCGATTAAGCTAAAAAGTCACGTCTACTACCTTGGATCTCAAAATAGATGCTGTATTCTCAATCCTGATTCTGAATACAGCATCCATTTTGAGACCTCCAAAAACTACAAAGCTGATACCCCTATCAAGTTTAATGGTGTATTAGGAATCGGGACCTCAGAAAACCACAAAAATGACACCCATATCGATTTTATATAAAAAAGTCGCGACCGCCATCTTGGATCTCGAAATAGATGTCGTATTTGGAATCGGGACCCTCAAAAGCCACGAAAATGATGCCCATATTGACATTATGTTAAAAAGTCGCGTCCGCCATCTTGGGTCTTTTTAAAAATGGTTGTTGTATTGGGAATCGGGACCTCCGAAAACCACGAAAATTTTACCCTTATCGAATTTATATTAAAAAGTCGCAACCGCCATCTTGGATCTCGAAATAGATGTCGTATTCGAAATCGGGACCCCCGAAAACCACGAAAATGACACCCATATTGACATTTTGTCAAAAAGTCGCGTCCGCCATCTTGGATCTTGAAATAGATATTTTATTCGTAATCCGGACCCCCAAAAACCACGAAAACGATACCCATATTGACATTATGTTAAAAAGTCGCAACCGCCATCTTGGATCTCGAAATAGATGTCGTATTCGAAATCGGGACCCCCGAAAACCACAAAAATGACACCCATATTGACATTTTCTCAAAAAGTCGCGTCCGCCATCTTGGATCTTGAAATAGATATTTTATTCGTAATCCGGACCCCCAAAAACCACGAAAACGATACCCATATTGACATTTTGTCAAAAAGTCGCGTCCGCCATCTTGGATCTTGAAATAGATATTTTATTATTCCTAATCCGCACCACGAAAACGATACCCATATTGACATTATGTTAAAAATTCGCGTCCGCCATCTTGGATCTCGAAATATATGTCGTATTCGGAATCGGGACCCTCAAAAACCACGAAAATGACACCCATATTGACATTTTGTCAAAAAGTCGCGTCCGCCATCTTTTATCTCGAAATAGATGGTGTATTAGGAATCGGGACCTCCGAAAACCACGAAAATGATACCCATATCGATATTATATTAAAAAGTCACAACCGCCATCTTGGATTGGATTTTTATTTCTTATCAAGTGTCTAAATTCAAAGTTTCAAGGTTTCATATATCTTTAACAATGACGAACTTCCATACAAATTTTCATCCCCAATTTCATCCCCACATGGGTCTAAATTTCAAAAATCCTGGAACTAATATTTCTTTCTTTCTTATTAAGTCCCTAATTTCAAAGTATCATGGTTTTATCTTTAACAATGACGAACTCCCATACAAACTTTCATCCACTATTTCACCCCCATACAGGTCAAAATTTCAAAAATCTTAGAACAAATATTTCTTCCTGTCATGTTAAGTGCCTAAATTCAAAGTTTCATGGTTCTATCTTCAAAAATGACGAACTTCCATACAAACTTTCATCCCCTATTTCAACCCATTCAACATTTTTTTCGCGATAAAAAGTAGCCTATGTCCTTCCCAGAGATCTAATCTATATTTGTACCAATTTTCATCAAAATCGGTTCAGTGGTTTAGACGTGAAAGCTTAACAGACAGACAGACAGACAGACAGACAGACAGAGTTACTTTCGCATTTATAATATTAGTAAGGATAAATTGATTGATTAAGCCTAATAAGGACTATCAAGAGTATAAAAGCAACCACAGACACTCGGTTACGAAAGATTTTTTTTGGATTTTTTTTATGTTTAAAGTTCTCACAATAAATAATGATAATTATCATTGGTTTACCTCTCATTGAAAATCGTTATAAAGATAAACAAATACTTTGGTACACGTAAATTTATTTGGTATTATTGGAGTGACAATGTTTTGGGAATATTTTATTTAACATTGTATATATAATAAGCTTACAGGAGGAAAATACATCTTCATTCGCCATGGTTGGACAAAGATAATTTCCCTAAAAGTTTATCTAATTACAATCATGTCTTTATGATTGTGGTTTCTAACTGAGAGTACATTCTTGTGTAGTTAATTTCATAGTTATTTTGATTACCGCAGAAGACAGATAGATATATTCATAAATAATTTTTCAAGGAAAGTATAATGCAATCATTTAATTCAATCTTTTGATACATTTCGTATTCAGATCATTTAAGATCTGAGATTACGTACCCATAGTAACTACTTAGGTACATAAAGGCACAGTTAGGTACTGGCAAAATCTAGACATAATGTTATTATTTTCTACTAACGCAGATTTTTGTAAGGTTGTAGACTTTATAAAACGTTTAAACATAGGTTTACAGTTAGTTCAACTATTTGATAAATATAATTTTTTTAATATTTATTGGACGCTCTTTGGCTATGTTAGGCAAAAGTTCGACAATGCGTTTGTAAACTAGGTAGAGAAAGATATAGAATCGATTAAATATTGACACAACGTTAAACCAATTCAACATCAATTATAATCGAAACAACAAAGTGACTATTATTTTGTTTCGGTGTGTGCACTAACATATTTGTATATGTGTGGAGTTCTTTTAGATATTACTTTTACGGCCATATTAAATTTGAAACAATTAAATTTTATTTAGTAAAATTAACGTATACCAACAGTAATCACCCGAATCCGATCATGTTCTAGTGATGTTCTATAAACGTAATAAGTAGTTACAGCCAACTGTTTATTAACAGAGAGCGAACCTATTCGTAACGGATTCAAATTAAGCTTTACCGTTCCTGAACATAGTTTCTATTTTATCTCTATTCGTTTACGATACCTTACGTGATAGTATGTTATAAATTTTATTTGTTTTGAATATTTTGCGTGCAATTAAGGCTAAAAACCTTAAATGCTGTAATGCAGGTTTGTCAATTAAAATCATAACAATAGTTTAATTTTCTCTCGCTTTAATCACTAGACACAGTTCGAATGAATTGTTATATTATTACGTCTCAAAAAATAAACCACGTAACTCGTTAATCGTCGCATATAAGTAAAAAAGTGTTTTTATACAGTGTAAGTGTAATTTTATGCTTAAAAAACTGTGTTATAAATCTGAACATATTATTATGTAATTGAATATAGGTACCTGCAATGAAGAAAATGTAACTAATTATATACCTATTGTCTATCTATGTGTTGTACAGTGTCTAAAGTAATATCTAGGCTTAGCTAAGATTTTAATATAAGAAAGAACAATTGAACGGTGTCCCTTCCGAACCCTCCGATCATCGATCGAAGTTATTCGTGCTATGCTTTTAAATAGTGAAGTAATTAGAAAATAATTGAAAATAAAAGTAAGAAGTTTAGCATTGCACATTCTCGTATCAGGATCAGCTAAACGGCTAGGATAAATTTTGATTGATTGTAAATTAAAATTATTTACACGAAGCTAAAGATTTTTCGCGGAAGGTCTTCTCAATATGTATCTTTTTTAGCAACCAAAATTTACCTAGATCAGTATATGTTGTAATGCATGTAACAACTGCCACATAAACCATAGTATTTTTATTTTTGTATATCTCCGTTTTTTATCATACTCATACATTAGAAAATTGGTGCAACAAAAACATCTTTGATCAAACAAATAAATAAAAATTTCGTATTGTATTTAACTGAATAAACAATAATTTATGTCAAACAAAAAATATAATTATATAAATAAAGCTACACATGTTTCGTAGATTGCCGTTAACGATAGAACTTCGATAATTCTTGGTTTGTCAGTTTATCGTAAAATAACAACTGCTATGCAAATAAATCAGTAAATTTACATATATCGTCATGTAAATTCAAGGGAATACACAAGACAGTAAACCGACTTTACACCGCATCGATGATTACAAAATACTTACATCAGCTGTAAAAAAAGAATCAGGTTTATCATAATTAGCAAAGACAAGTACACTGTTATATAAATAAATAACTTTAATATCAAACACTTCCATTGGTTTATTTGCAATTATGCAATTAAACCGAATCATTTAACATTATAAATAGTAGTGAGATGGCTATGAAAGTATCTACTTCAAAATTATTGAGTATTTTTTGTTTTTAGCCAACAATATAGCTAAATATAGATCAAAGCTTTATTCTTATGTCACTACATGTAAAGCGTAATCTCCACTATAAACTATCAGACTTCTAACGAATTTCCACCGATTCAAAACCATCGGAGCGGATTATTCATATCCCAAAATTACGTTATCCCAGTGAATAGTGTTATCCAGGCAGGTGATTTATTGGTACGATAAATAATATTTGCATCGAATGGCTATGATTTGGCGGATAATTCGGTTGAAGGATACGTTACGGTGGATTTAAGTCTGCTTTACGTATAAACTTATAATGGTAGGCACATGACTTATAATTTAAATGTGTTTGTATACAATACCACACACGCCGTACAATTAATAGATTGTGATGTTTCACTGAACGCTTAATGATTTTGATGTAAAGACATTTTCATTGCACCAATTTGAATGTGTTGAATGTCTTCAATGGCTGATTGATGGAAGCAATGGCTGTAATGTACAATGTTGACAAGACTGCTATTATTTCGTTGTGAAATAGTCGGAGTACATTCAAATAAGTAGTGTTTTGGTTAGTTACAAGGGTGAGGATCTAAACACATAAAGAGCTCGGGCGAAGGGTAGGGGGTTGGTTAACAGATGAAAGACGCAGACAAAGGGTAAGGAACACATAAAAGGGTAAGTTTATTTGAAGCTAAATTTGCGTGTTCGCTGAAATTTTGCTCAATTGACAATATACAATTCGCGTCTCGATTCGTATATTTTACACCTACTCCTAACCGTTTGTGTTTTAGACGTTTTGCGTGAAAGCGTAAATGATTTTCCTAAGTTTTATACAGTATAACAAAAGTATACCATAGTATATGTGAACTATAAATATAAGCACAGTAGACGAGACAAATAAATATTACAAAAATACGTTTGTGGCTGCGGCAAATCTGAACCCGATCGAATTGGGATGCGTGGCGACATGCGCCCGCTCACGACAGAACATCGACACTTTGTCGCAGCCACACAAGAACATTCAAGACAAACATACAGATGTTACATACACATAGAGAATGAAACGAATACAGACAAAGGAGTTAACAAAAAGTGAAAAAGCTTTAGTGGCTCCGCTCGCGTGTCAGTTGATGGACATGCGATGGGCGCCGGCATCACACACATATGCAGGAATTGCAACAAAGGGGAAGAGGTTAACATATACTGAACACTGAGGGGCGAGGGCGGGCTGACTGACACTTACCATGGTGTAAAGGAATTCCAGAACTCGCTAGGAGTGGCGGACACACGGCGGCACAGGGACACAGAAAGACAGGACAGATTACTACACAAATACCTACATCCCTCAGTGCAACCACACCCCGGCGTTGCAACCGCTCCGGTCGGTTGCACACGTCTATACTGGTTAACTTGCGTTATAACACTTGGTATTCTGATTGAACTTCACGCGCATTAGACGAAGCCCGTTTGCATTAGAACAACTCCACCATTTTAGCTCTCATTGACATCAAAGAAATATTTGTGATTTTCAATAATTTTATCGTATATGCTGTAGGTTGCACCAAGACATACGGAGTAGAAGACGCATGCTGGATTGTAAATGCATGAAGGAACTCCGTCGGTGTCACGTTTACTCGGGGCTGATGAAACAAATGCCAGAACGCAATATAACCACTCTAGACTTCTGAACTTAAACAAAATAGTGAAGCGGCTCGTGTTTTAATGCAAACAAACTTTTGAGGCGCTTTTGCATATTAAGCGAGGTGGGTTGACTACTTTGTTATTCAGTTTTGCTTTGTCTCATTATTCAAATCAGGAGATCGTATTCGACAATTTTGTACGCTTTTATGATAATTTAAAGAGCTACATTTTCTATCGTCATTTTTCTGAACTCAGATCATGAAGGATTTTAAATAATATAGCTTAATACTCTTAATATGTTAAACACAAAAATTATTACAGAGCTCTTTGGTTACGTAATTATCTTTCATGATGTGAGTACAATTTGTAAATCTTATTCAAACAGAATTAACTTGTACGAAAATAGACAAACAAAACTGTTCGTAAGCTTTTGAGCGCTCAATTGATCGTATAACATTCCTTTAATTATTATATTGTTAAGACGCTTTTGTTTTGTTTAGACAAACAGGTGGGGTTAGACACACACAAGGGATAAACATTAGACAATACACAACACATCGGATCTGGTGTGAAAAAATAATAATACCAAAACTTAAAGATGAAAATTATGGTTAATGATAAAACATAACCATGCTAGGATTGCAAATGAAAAATTAATATTTAACACGCGAGAAAACAGAGGAAAATCAAAACACTTCCACCAGATGATAAAATAAATTGTAATTTATGAAAGTATTATTATCAATCAAATTAAAATAACCACACCAAATCCTCGGAGAGGTTTAGGAAGATGAGCGGGAGTGTAAATGGTAAAGGTGCTAGCTCCTATTAATACTTTGATAATATGAATTTGGGTACTTCTTCTTACGGACATAGATAACAGTACGGCGATGATATCACGTATCTAAAATCATTGTAAAGTGCAAAAATATTATATTCATGAACTGTGCAAAAACCGACTGGTCAGTCCTAAACCAATTGGCAGTAAAAGGTATCATTTGGTAGTAATTACAATTTGATGATATCTTTTACACATCATGAAGTGATTTGGTGTTTGTAAAATTTGGGATTATTGGGTCTGTGGGTATACTCACCTCTCAGAATACTCGTCCATGTGGGCGTAGCTTTGCACGGAGTTCTCTTCTATTAGAAACTTGACGCGTTGGTAGAAAGAGGCCGTGACGGAGGGCGGCTGCTTGCGGAGGAGTACCTCAACGGGATCGTTTGAGGAGAGGCACATGATGTGCTCGGCGCACTCTGGCCGACTGCAGCATTCCGAGTCCGAACAGTCCGTCATGCCATCTTCAAAATGGTAGGCATTTTGTCAGGTGACAGCTTTTGCATCGTATTTTGACATTTAACAGCTATAGAATGTGTTTAGCGAAACTCCGTAAATACTTTTACATTGCAATTATAGAAATGTTTGAACGTAATTTGAAACTCTAGTGACTTATTAGATAAATAAAATGTCAATTTTTATTTGAAGATAATGAAACACGGCCTTAAAAGAAAGATTTCGGGAAGATATTAGGTTTACCTTCATCGTTGTCTTCGTTATCGTTGCATGATAGTTCAAGTGCGATAGAACAGTCGGTTCCGGCCCAGCCTTCTGAGCATGAGCAACGATACACTCCATCTTCGAGGAGACACTGGCCGTGACGTGTGCAACCATTGGGGCAACCGGCTGAACATAAACCCAATATATTAGTTTACTGGTATAAGTTAAAACTTTTTTGAAATTTGTATATTGTATCTGTTTGATATATAAAATTACTTGTATAAATTAATACTTATATACACATTAAGTTAGTTAAGTTTAGAGATTCTTCTAAACTTAAAGGTTTAGCCTTAACTTTAAGTAACTTTCAAAAGTAATTACAGAAGTTTGTACAAACTTTAAAAGTTAGCAAAGGGTCTTTGTTGCATTGATATTTTAAGTAAGATAACTAATATCAATTGTTTTTCTTATTATATGAGTTGAGCAGCAAAAACATAATAGTCGGTACTGAATTTAATATAGTATAACTTGTAGAGCTATGCTAAGTATCCATTGTCTCTTTCTATCAAAGATAATTAGGGATAACTTTGGTTCAGGTAATACTTACGTATTGTGCAATGTTTTCCATTCCATCCCTGTGTGCAGACGCAGGTGCCATTCTTGCATTGCCCATGATCATGACATCGCACGTCGCATGGTCTCTGGTCGCACATAGAGCCAGTCCAACCATCGTCACAACGGCAGACACCTTCCGCGCAAACTCCGTGAGGTCCACAGTCCAGGGAGCAAACAACTACGAGACATAAGTATCATGTTTTAGAGCATAACCATCACTATTATTATTTTAAATCTTTTATTATGTAGTATAAATCAAATGAATGTTATGAATGTAAATATACTATGCATTTGATTAGTAACAAATTGAAGATATAAAATCGTTTTAAATGAGTTATAATAAAACTAACTTACCTTGGGAACAATCGTCGCCAGTATACAGAGGATCACAAACACATCGTCCCGCGTCTAGATCATATACACCTCTTTGTGAGCATGCAGGCAAACATCTCTGCACACGGGCGTCACGTTCACTGCACGCGGAGCCACGCCAACCGGCCCTACACACACATCGGCCGCGCACACAAGATCCGTGTCCTCCGCAGGTTGGGTCCAAGCAATCCTCTGCAACAAACAATGTTAAATTTAGAATTGTACACGTAGGTACTTAATAATCTTTCCACTGAAGAATCTTGTTACTTATTTTTATTGCCGCAATAATGACGTCTGAAGCTTCAAACATTTACCTTCATCACACTTAGGTCCTTTCCATCCAGCTTTACAGTGACAATGACCGGCGACGCACTGTCCTCTACCAGAGCAATCTGCGGGCTCACAATCATGTGCAGGAATGTCACATTCAGCTCCTTTCCATCCTTCAGAACAGTGACATATCCCGCCCGCATATGCACCATGACCAGAGCAAAGGACTGGGCATACACCTAAAGTAGAAAATACGATTTATAACTTGTTCCACAAATGCTATAGAAATAAGAAAATGTTTTTAAAAATATTTTGTCTCTACTATACTTACTTTTGGAGCAGTCATGTCCCTCGTAACCGTCCATACACTCACATTTTCCAAGATAACATGAACCATGTCCAGAGCAGTCATCAGGACATGAATTCGTTACTCCTTCGGCTTCTGATACTATCATTTCAACATTATGTGGTTGTAATTCATCGTTATATACAGAAATAAACCACCTCCCAGTGTCAAGATACTGCAATATACTGATGTTTACTCGCATATCTGTTGATCTTTTGCTTATCGTATGGTTCCATCTTTGAAATGGATTAATCGTGCTCAATAATGAATCCCAGTTATCAAGATCAAGTTCTAATGTTTCATGATCACGTTTGTGTGGACTTCTTCTTCTTCTTCTAAGCCTGTGATCAACCCTGCCACCCCGAATAAATTCTACAAAATCGTATTGTGTAACACTAGGAGCAACGTTTCGTCTGCCATAAACTGCAAAATTAGCTCCCCAGGGCACAGTGAAATTAAGGCTTACGTAGGCTGGTTGTTTGTTTCGGAATTCTGAACTCCAAAATTGGAATGCAGGTATAGTTGCACTATGAAGTTCGTCAAACTCTCTTACTTCTAGCGCTGGAGACCAGGGCGGAGGCGCGGCCTGTTGCGCTTGCTGCGGTATTATAGCTGATTCTATTGCTGCTTCCGCTGTTGTCGACCACCCTCCGAGTGAAGATGTTGATATAGATTCTAGAAATATAATTATGAAATTAAAATGTCTACCTTTTTAATGCAATTAATATAAAAATAATTATATACTTCGTTTACTACAAACCATCTGAAGGCGATGATGTTGATAACGCATCTCTAATTCCTTGTGCATGTGTTACTGCTTTAACATCTTGTACCAAGATGCAATTTGAATTGTCTATATTACTTTTAATTGACGATAATGCTGAAACAAAGGAAAATATGATAATTTTTATAATAAAACAATCAGTTTATTGGTAAGTGCGCTTAGATCGTAAACATTAATTGCGCTTACAGAAGTTGTTCGCTTTGCAATCTCTTATTCTATCTACAGAAGACTGATGTATTACGCGTTTAAATCTTTCATTTAATCTGGCCTTTCAATTAAGTTTCCGTTAAGTTTGTGCCTTATCAACGGCCCACATCGATAATGCCCAGTAGCCGAAAACTAATTCTATTAAAGTTCACACGGGTGTCGCTTTGAGCGACAAGTATTTCGAAATACGACACAATGAGAGATGTCGTTGTAACGGCACACGAATACAGGGTAGGTAACGTGACGACCCGTCGGGTTTTAATTAAGCGAAGCACGGGCGCAGCGCATTTTGTGACGGTGTGACTGAGCGATTAGTTCCGCTGCTGCGAACTGCTCTGGTTGCCGCTGCTGGGCACGTAGGTGGTTCGGCGTCACCCAACAATTTTTTGCCCCCGAGAATGCCGTTGTCTCCTCATTATGTGACAGTTGCCATCGATAGAATCGATCATAGAATACCGCGCTACGCAGCTTAATTGGATAATTCTTCATGCTACTAAGAGAGCACGGGTTTCAGTAGCACGAGTATTGTTCTACTTGACACGTTTTACTTTTTATATCGCAGGATCCACTGGAGCGTGTAACTTTTTTGTAATATGACAATGAAGTAAGGACTACGTACGACAAAAATGGAAAGATAGAAATGGGATGATTACGTGTACAGAATTTTGGTAAAGAAACTTTTCAAATAAACAGCTTTTTCCTTCATCCTTAAAGCTCTGACTTAAGCGCAAGTTTAAAGAGCTCGAAATAGGGAGAGCCAGTCGTGTCGAAATCCAAATGTAAAGAGAATTTATCGTGTACATTTATTAGTTCTGTAAGAAGCTTGGAGGTGGCCGGGATTTGCAGCGCGAAGGGGATGTGATGTTTATTTGTAATAGAGCGCGTGCGCCGGCAGGATGTTCGCGTAATAACTTACGCGTGCGTGAAAAGCCATATGTCAGTCATTACGGACTTAATTGACATGAGCAATTTGGTATTCTTACTAATTGCCTTAGAACGCGTGAACAAGAATTTCCAGAGGAAAGTAAACCCTTGAAAAGATTGAGTAACGAAATTGTTCAAAGGAACAGTATATAATATTATTTATGACAGTGACATTAATACCTGTAGCATTACTTAAGTATATTGTTTTTAAAAGTCTTTGACTAAGGACAGTGAAATAAAAGCAAAATTTACGTTTTGCGACTGTAAATAGCAAACTTTTTGATGCCAAGAGTTTCCATAACTTTGTGGACAGCCACGGGCGGTGTCAAGGCAATTAAGTTATCGTGGCTTGCCGTCTATCCCCAAGATTTATTCGCAGATAAGGATCACGATGCGTTGACGCCATTTGGCTGCTAGAATTGGACAATTTACATTAACTTGTATTGGCGGGCGAGGGAGATAGACGAACAACAATAACTATTATCGGATCAAGCAACAATGGCTCGAGTAAGTCATTTATATTCATTGCCGTTGCAGTCTCTGCACTTTTATATATCTTTCTCAATCGCATTAGTGATATTGAAGCGTTGAATATTTAAAGTACTACCTTCTTAATTCATACAGTTTGAAAATTTAATCTACAAACATCTGTAATTGAGTTCTGTGTTAAACGCAAATTCAGTGTAGTATCTTTTGATAAGCTCGTTGTTAAAGTTTTCACCATTGTTTTGTTTTTAGTGAAATTTTTAGTAGAAGTTTTACTTAAAGTATTTTCAACACTTATTTCAATATCTAATATTTATTTTGTCATCATCTGAATCATTTTTTATTGGTTGAAATATCAATGTTTACTTATGTTAGCTCTTATACTATCTAAAACAATAAAATCCATATCATAAACAATTTCTATGTTGGCCGATAAACGAGCGCAGATGACGTAATTTCCGTTCACAAAAATGAAATACGGCAATGTGGTAAGTCGCGACTTTTCCCGATGATCCCTCGTAAAATCTATAAATTTTCGCCATAAAATGACTGAGAATAGGAAATGGGGTGCTCCTCGACATGCGATAGTCGGCCGCGATGCATGAGACGATTGTGTACAGATGGACGATGTTTGCTATCTCCACTATTTTTCGAGTTAATACAATTTATTGTAATACCATTCAGCATAGATTGCATCGTGTGATGGGGGAGCGAAACTCGTTTGATGGAGTCCCGAGGGATAGCCAGCGACGCGCCGTCGCACTGACTCGGTATTAGTCACGTGATAAATCTTCCCGTTGCTCGAGTTCGTCCCTATCTCCCTCTTTTATTTACGGGATCTCATATGACCGTCCTTGTCGTTCATTCACATGATCCACATTTGCGAGGGTCGTCTTGTTTGTCCCATTTTATAAGAAGTGCGGCAAGAGGAAATTTAACGGTGAAGTGTAAAATGCAATTTTTACGTCATACCTATTTTGAGGAGATAATTGAGATTCATAACTGCTTTGTTGACATTGAAGATATTTTTGCGAGATAGAAGATACAAAGCGCTTGTTATTTAGATTTAAGTTTGATATGAAGTTTGTTGAAGAAGAAGAAATCTGTTGTCTTACAGAACGATTTAACATCATTAGAGATATACAATTAATGTAATCACGCTCATAATCCTAAAAGGGGTTAAGCAGACCTTTAGGTAACATTTGGTTACAAATAAAGCCACATCTGGCAGTATGGGCTATACTATAACAACACCCCAAAATAGTGACAGGTTACTAGCCTATCTGAAACGGGCAACTACTCAAAAGCAACTAAACCTTCAGTGGACCAACAAACAAAAGCCAACAACTAGAACAGATGTTACACTCTAAATTAGTCAGCAGTCCCGGTATTAGAGATATGATGTGGTAAATATAAATTTTGCTTTAATTTCTTTTAAAAAATTAAACTTTCTATCCTAATAATGAAATACGTACGTGGATGATTCATCTTTAACTATATGTTTATGTTTTTAAAACCGGTGGTGGAACTTTTGAGCGGTAGTGGTCCAGGGAAGACTGATAAAGATTAAATTAGTTTCAGGTGAAATGAGATAAAATCAAGAGAGATTATTTGATTCAATATTTATACTTTTATGACACTCTTCACTGGCTCGGTATCAAGGTTACGCAATAGAGATACATGGAAATTGTATCTTATTTAAAATAAAATAGTTGCGTGGTCTATTTTACACAAAAATAAAACCAACGCTGTCTATAACCCCAAATGTGATGCTGACGAGGACTAATAGGCAAGAGCCACTTTAAAAGCGTTAATGCTCAACACTGAGCGAGCTTTAATAAAACATTTGGGGTCCTCACGATTTCAATTACATTAAAAAGTCGACGCCGCTGTATTTGCCCCATCAATCGGGCACCATGCAAGTAATGAAGGGTGCAACAGATGGTACACATTTTTTCATTAAAACTCTAAAAACTACTGGCACCGGCCATGAGATTTATGTCGGATTAAAAATACAAAACTCCCTTTTATGCAGCATACACCCGAAACGCCAGGAGGCGTGTCCAACAAATATATTATTGTGTTTCTGAAACCCAATCATTAGAGGACAACGCACGCGTGATTTATAGCTACTAGCGGAAACTAAATGAATTACCTTTTTTATGAAATAGCTTACTAACATTCTATTTAATTCTTTCCTTATTACACTGAAGAGTTGTAATTTATTGGCCGTGTTTAACAAATTGATTGATTCTGAGATATCTTCAGAAGGAAATCTTAATATGGTAATTTAGAAGCAATAGTTCATTGAGGCAAACGTATTCCTCTTAGAAGCGGTCACTTGCCGCCGCATCAGCATGCGTCGCGCGTTTCTTATCTACTGTCCCTGTAATTTAACGGGAATCTAAATGAACCTGAGATCCGATACGATAAACCTCATTGACTTGAAACACCTTATATTAAAGCCGGTTCATTACCTTAGTATCAAAGGCGTTAAAATGTGAGAAATTTATTTTCAAACCGTTGCTGCTCCTACATAAGTCTGATGCTACAAAAATAGTAGTCATTGGAAATATTTAAATTGGAATCTCGTACTAAACACTATATAAAAAAGCTTAACTTTTTGACTTGAGCTGCCGAAATTGTGGAAGTAGTTATGTTTTCACATCATAGCGTGCTAGGAACGCATTATGTTACATTCGTTGGAACTGCTTAATAAAGGTTTAAGCGGGTTAAGTTAAATTAAACGGCATGTTCTAAGTAAACTATCACAACAAAGGGAGTCATTATGGCTGAAGAACCAAATTTGATATTTCCGTCGGTGTAACTTCCGTATACACAAATGGTAAGGTTTAAAATTTCGGTCGTTTTCTCTTTAATCTTGTATGTACTTAAACACTGTCTTGCACAACTTTATGGTTTAATTTGATATTATAATTTAAAATATTATTAGTATTTGTCATTAAAACATTTATTTAAACATTTGTCAAACAGTATTTTTTATGGTAAAACCAACTTTCTAAACTTTTTTGAACGTTCAAAATTAACCGTCAACGGACCCTGCAGATAACAGAGCAAGAAAGTAGGTCAGAAAAATGTCACATTGTTTTTTCCTAACGATTTCATTTTGCTCTACTTTTAAAGAAAAGAAAAATCTAGAGTTTGCAGTGTGAACGTTTGATCGAATGTAGGGTAAAGGTATCGTTATGGCAGTGGCCCGTGACGACTTTGATGCTATTTTTGTAGGATATAATATATAATTATGTCTGCGGTCTGTCATTATATCACTTTGAGGCTCACATAGCGGGCTTAAATGGAGACTGAATCTGTTAGAATATCAAATCGGTAAAAAGCTTTTCAGATAAACATTTGTTTTTGGTATCACAACCCTGGAAAGTTTATAAAAAATTGGCAACGATTTTTTTAAACTAAGTATTATTGTAACGAAAATTTTAATAATTACGATGGCGTAGTGACAACTAAATATGTGTAATGCCTAAATTTAAGTCAATATAATAGGTATTAATTTTAGACATTTATGAACTTAAGTATGCTTTTGTACAATTTCAAATATCCATTGCCAATTGAGACGGCTGTGAATTTGGTTTGTGTCACCATAATGTATTAAAGTCGCACACTGCAACAACATCTAAGTGAACTCGCTTCACGTTGTTTACGCCGTTCCGTGTACTTCCGCAGTTAGCGGGAAACGCTTTTGGTACATATTTACTGAGCTCACAAAGTCACAACTATTTCATGCAGTTATGAAACGTGGCATTCCGTTAGAAATGCGGTATTATTTTATCATACACAACTTTAGAATTAGTTATTTCCCTTTAAATCAAGACGGGATTTACTTTGCAATTTATGAAGCATTAGGAATGTGTAAATTATGATCGGTCTTTCTGCGGGCAGGGCGGGTTTGTGCGTTTGATATATCCGTAGTAAAATAATATAGGACGTAGAAGTGTAAGATAATTTATTACGGGCTAACATGGGCGCGCGGGCCGCGGGCACGCAGCCATGCTGCCTTACGTTAGTCGAATCATTTATATTTTCCAATGTTTGTTTAGTTTTTTTTTATGGGCCTCTCTGTGACGCCGCTTGTGAGATTTAAACAAAGAACGATGAAAGACTAATGGTTGATGTCTGTTTCCGTTGCAACATCCATGTTTAATCATCTCATTTGCATGCCGGAGTGGAAATTCAAATTTATCACCTCCTCCAATACTTGACTTTGGATATGATTATAAAAATAATGTATTGTCGTTCGCTTGTAAACCTATAAAAGCGTAAAGTTTAATGGTCGTGCCGATCTAATGATCACTTTGGCATTTTGGAAAATAACTGTTTTTATAGTAAAATAATAGCCATAGTTTATTTCATCACTAAATAAAACAATATATTATTTTGAGAAACAAGAACGGGTTTTAAGGGGCGATTTAGATTTACTGCTTTTTGCTACTGACTCTTGTTAAATTGTAGCTCCAGGCTTAAGTTGTACCTAGAAGGTTAACCGTTTCGCAGGCTTCCAATCATACGAGACAAGACCGCCCCTTAATTGGAGAGTCCATTGCTTCGGGCGTCTGGCTATAGAGGGGAGCTTAGAGATACGGTGGCAGAACAATTTTTTCGCTTTGTAATCAGTGGCAAGAAGCAATTTATTATGAAATAAAAGCTTTCAATTAGTATAATTGTCTTGGATAAACATGAAAATTTACACTTCATCCAAGTAAGTGTCTGTAATACGAATATTTAGATTGTAGACAAGGTTTTAAATAATTAAATTAAGTAGATGATATTTCTTCAAAAATAATCTACAATTTTGCACTGCGTATCATAAATTTTCTTCATTCATACTTTCTCGCATACGTAGTAATAGTCTTGTAATTTAAAAAAAATCGACCTTGAGATTTTGACGGATTTATACGTTTTGGACCTCCCTGAGTCCAAAAATATAGATTTTGGAATTATGTCTGTGAATATGTCTATGCGTTAGCACGATAACTCGAGTATGCTTTAACTTATTGCAACCAAATTTAACCTGCATGTGTGGATATCAAAATATAAGGTTTCTATCAACTTTTGAGTCGATTCCGGTATACGAGAAAGGCAAGACCACTCCCCATTTTTAATTCCTGTGTACGTACAATAAACCAACAAATAGGCAGAAATGTTCAGAAATGTTGTAGAGACACATGATGACGCAAGTACCTTTTGGCCTCGCACAGGACATTATGTATTTTATGTTAATTTGTATTTTGTTACGTTAACTTTCTGTTGTTCTGTCGTGGCCAATAAATGTTGTCCTTTCTTTATTTCTAACAATATAGGTAAAATTTTAGTTTTCAATGTCGTAGCTATTGTGTAATGAATTAAAATAAATCAATGTTCTTCTGTAACAGCTAATTTTAATTACAAAATATACAAGCGACTTTGTTAAAGGAACGAATCGATCGCTAATGGGTAGAGAAAGAATAATGTTATGAATAATTTAATCGGCATTCCGGCCGAGTTTATAAAAATACTGCCTTAGTGAGTGCTTTGAACGCCCGCTGCGTTTTATGAACAAAGATATATCGACAGCACAACTTGTATTTTAATAATTATGTATACGTTTCAATACTTAATCGATTGTCTATCGGCTTGTCTTTATTATGGCTGTATTTTTGAAGAAACTTTATATCTGGTTAGAGTTAGAATCGTTATGATTGTTAAATTTTATAGTGATATGAATATTTAAATAACTAAGGCAGAGTACTAAATAACAAAATTACAATACCTACAAGTATTTTGTAGTTTTACATCCTGACTAATAATACAAATGCGAAAATAAGTTTGTTTGTTACGCTTTAAGTTCGTATGGAGAAACTCAGAAGCCGGTGAAAAAAGCTAGTTCCATATAAAAGCAACCCCATAGTCTAGTGGCTAGTCTATTGGAATTAGATAATAATATAATATAATATAATATATTTTTCACGCTCACACCAATTATCTAGCCCGAAGTAAGTATCGTTAAGAACTTGTGTTACGGATACTAGATAACGGACATTTTTTTTTTAATATACATAATAATTTTAGATATTTTTACAAATAAACTTAAATAAATATATAAACAACCATGACTCGCAAACAAATATTCGTGTTCATCACACAAACATTTGCCGCTACCAGGATTCGAACCCGGACCGCTTGATGTGTAGGCAGCTATACTGACCACTCCACCACGACGGCGTCGATCCAGGCGTTGTTTGATTCTCAGGGGAATATTGTACTCGGTTTAGTGGTAGGACCTGTTTATGCCATGTGATGCTGGCAGAGTAGAATAGCATCACCACATATCCTTCAATGGGTGTCGTAGAAGGTAACTAATGGATCAGCAAAGGGGTATTGATAACCTTTCACTCCGTCCACTAATCCACATTGGGCAAGTGAGATGCCTTGTGTCCCAGCAGTGGGTCGAATTATAAAGGCTGTTATGATGAGGACCTGGTTAGCTACCTTCTCATCAAAGTCTGTCCCATTACAAAAGTGTTAACAGCATTATTGAAAGTTAGTGTTATGATAGATTCATTGGTTATGGATTCCACTAGTTTCCACGTTTAGCCGTATCATCCTTAACATCAATTGAGATGTAGGCCACGAGCTTGTAAGTCAAGTATATAAAAAAAGACGAGGAAAAATAAATTAAGTTGAGCCATCGTTTTTTCAACCTTTTCTGAAATATTTTTAACATGGGTTAAAGGTTCAGTTTACTTATTTAATAGTTCCTTTCGCCCGGTCGTTGGGAAATTTATGGAGTGAAGAGTAGTCACCTCTCGCCTGATTTATAGGGATCAGATAAATAGAGCACTATCAAATTAAGTAATTGATGAGGAATTCGCTTTCATTGATGTGGGTGTATAAAATATCTACTGATAAATTTAGAGGGTTTTGTTTTATTTACAGTTCCTAAGGGATACCGATACTATATATAATCAGATTCTTTTAATATTTAGAAATAGAAGGACACGTTAAATTTCATTATGAAAAGAATGCTTCTTTGATAGTGCCTAAGGGGTTGGATTCTATAGAATGATCTGATCCTGTTTATTATGAAATTATTTTCATTATGAAAATGATTAGGATTTATATTCATCATAGAATTTTTGGTTTAAATATTTTAAATTATAAGAGAGGGCAACGCGAAACTGTTAGAGATTATTCACTAAAAATGTGGCTACAAGTTTATATCAGATACGTGTTTTTAAGCAATAAAAGTCTGATTACTTGTAGTAAGCACCAGCCAAACCTTGGGGTTTGAACTTGGGACCTTTAGATCAAATTCATATAGGCGAACCGCTAAACCAGATTAGTAAAATTATTATCTTGATTTTCTTTTATTTATGATAAGTAAAACACAAAACTTTGAAAACAAAATATGTAAGTAATAGCTACTATTATATTATCTGTGGTAATAGTATCACTACATAGTATAAAACAAAGTCGCTATCCGCCGTCTGTCTGTCCCTATGTATGCTTAGATCTTTAAAACTACGCAACGGATATTGATGCGGTATTTTTTAATAGATAGAGTGATTCTTAAGGAAGGTTTATATGTATAATACATGCATATTTACATAAGCATTGCACCCGTGCGAAGCCGGGGCGGGTCGCTAGTTTACTATAAGAATTTATACTATTTTATTTAATTATGGCCGGATGATGGCCGGTTTCAATATTCTATCAGCTAGTAAAAGTAAGCTAGTAAGCACTGAAATTTGGTTCATAAAAGCCTTTATAATTCGACCCACTTTTGGAACACAAGGCCTCTCCTTGCCATCGAAGGAGGTTTAGGCAGCACTACACCACACTTGCTCAATGCGGATTGATGGACGGAGTATAAAGTGATCAATACCCCTTTGCTAGTCCATAATCGCCTTCTACGACACCCATTGGAGGATTTGGGGTGATGCTATTCTTCTCTGCCGGCATCACACGGCTGAAGTTTGGTTACCTAGCAATTATTGTTAAATTACTAAAAATAACAGCGGGTGCTTAGCAATCAATCCCTGGTAGGACGATCTATAACTTTGAATGGAATATTAAAATCGGCCATTAATCAATTAATCTGTTGCCCATACTGAATCAACTATTTTCAAAAACTTATTTCAGAACTTTTTCTCGAATAATATACTATCTTCTTACGTTAATTATTAGACAATATTTAATATTTTGTAAAACTTATAGTTATACATAGATCTACGTCATACCTACTAGATAAATTGTAATAGGAAGTTCAGAGTAGTGTGGGCGTGTTGTTTCTGACTTAATCTTACATAAACTGGTTAATGTTAACCTAGTTAGTCTCGCATTTCATTTCAGTTATTATTTTAAAAAGGAAAAGGCTAAGAGGGTTCGACTGCTTTTTCAACTAGAATTTACTTTTCACTTCCAATTTCTAATCTAAATATAGAGCTCTAGTCCGCAAACACTCATTCCGGTTGAATGAATGCCCTAAGAGACTAGAGAGATCGAGAAACTCCTTGATTGAAAGGGTCGCCTATAGTGTAAATAAGTTGACTGACGCGTCTTACAACATGTAGGAGTTTTTTATTACGCCTTTTTCACAATGTAGGTAATTGCTAAAGAGTAGAATTCTTTGCCGATGTCTGTTTTCCTGGATCAGTATTAATCTGGATATCTTAAAGGTTGTAGTACACTTATCAGCTTGGAAAGGGAACGCCTCTTTTTACTATGAACGCTACGAAATTACTATGGACCGTAATGCATCGCCTTTTTGCTAACTCATCATCGCTTTCCATCAGGAGTGGTTGTGGTCAAACACCCAGCCTAGTGATCATTAAAAAGGCACTCCCAAAATTCTGCGCACGGGCGCAGTTTTGCAGAATGCAGGATGTGTTGCTTACGATTAAAAGTCTTCGCTTTCTCAATGGCGGTGTAAAAACCTCCTGAGGCTAACATTTATTGTTGGCAAAGCAGATTTTGTGATGTATTTGTTGTTGGTATAAGTTTTGTAGTATACATAATAATCATCATATTGCTATAATTACGATTGATTGTTTGCAATTTTAATTAAGAGTATAGGCGTCATTATTTTGGCTGTGATTATTTTGAGATATGATTTTAACTGTCACATAAACCTTTGCCGAAATTTTGGGATTGCCTAATGGTGTGTATCTATGTAAAGGCTCCTAAACTATCATATAAAACTGTCTTTAGAATAGCGCTAGTTTATGGAGATTCAAATTTATGTAAAAAAAAACTTACCTATAAAATAGGCGAGCATCGCCGCCAGTATGACACAGAGGCAAATCATGGCGATCGCCAAGCACTTCCAGGTGCATCGGTGTTGACACCGTTTGTCTATGTGGAAGCGGGAAGGCGAGTACACTGGCACTGGGCTGGGCTGGCTGGCTCGTAGCGGGAACACTGGCATCACGAGTGGCTGGTTGGCAAGCTGACAGTGCCCGCTGCCGAGGGTCCCGCCGCCCATGCCCGATGACATTGCCGCACTGCCCAATCTGTTGAAAAAGATGTTACCAAGTTTATTATCATAAAAATTTTAATCGAGTCTGTTCGTATACAATAAATCGTACAGCTTTGTAATTAGACGATGAGTTATCGCTGTCCATGATACTGTACACCCAAATGAGTTACCCCGATCTTGGGGTACCTCAAATAATTAATATTATTATATTCTTTTACCATTGCAAATGCGCGTTAAATAGATTATAATTCGATACACATTTATAACGCAACAAATGAAAATTGATTAAAAAGTTATTGTAACTAACTCATCATGTCGTTGGCGACAATGCAGGACCTACAATTAATCGAAATAATATTTCTTTAATAATATTCCTTTAGGTCAAAATTGTAAAAATATAATAGGTCAACAAGAAGGTCCAACTTTGACTAAATTAATAATATCTATAAAAAAATTACAAAATATTTCTTTAAATTGCGAAGTTTTAGTACCTTTTCAAAATAATTCACTTGGGACAATTGCAGTGGTGTAATTTAAAGTAGTTCTAAAATCTACTATTAAATACGGTCGTAACTTATTGTATTAATGTTATATCCGTTCAACACTTCACTATTAACACGAGGTTTCTCAACCAGCAATAAATATATTATGTTAATTTAGTAAAACCTTAAAACATATGACCATAAACATAAAAGCGTAATATAATAAAACTCGTCAAGCTACAACGCCGCAATCCTTTTCACACTTTGAATAGAGATTACAAATTATGACTATTATACTACATTGAAATTATATTAATTTTCTTCATAATTGCATAAGCTGGCGGAGCTCTTAAGAGCTCAACATCTTAAATGCAATTTTTGGACATGGTAGAATAGAAAAGGCATTTAAGACATAATAGGCATAGTGAAGCAATTTCAGCGATCTATCGAGTATACACTACTGATTGTACTTTTTACGTAGCTTTGAAACATTTTACAGCCTACAAGCTTGTATTGAAGTTATTGAGCCATTGACGGCGAAAATAAAATTTGTTTTATTTTCAATACCAACCACCCTCGGTAAACAAAACAAGAAATCCGTCAAAAGTTTTTTAATTAACGTAGTCACGACAAGTGGCGGCTGAATTTTTAGGTTCAACGATACACACATTAACCAGTTAACAGAACATTGGCATAGAATAACCGTTTAAGCATCCCAAGTACGCTTTGTTTCGGAACTTCGTCATTTGTGATGGTCTGTGAACTGTCTGTAAAATTTATCCTAGAATATCTCACACAATGCCTTTGCACTGAAATATTTCCATAGAGGGATTTAGTTGCCTTTTGTTTGAGGTAAAGTTGTTCGTGCTGTAGCAAGAGTATTCCTCATTCACACATGTTAGATCGTAGTTGCCTGTTTAGCATCTTTAGAATAAAATTTCCGTCGGCTACGTTATAGGAAAGGATTTATAAAGCTCAGGTACCTGCCGGAGCAACGGACTTCCCAACTGTTACCGAAGCGAATCTGTGCCTCGCGCCATATGGTGATTTTTTTACATGAAACTTCGTCGAGACAATCAAAACGTATCATTACAGGGATTTTAACAAAAAATGACGACCAAGGCGTTTAAACACGTCCGCCTGAGAGCCCATTAATCAATTATCCGAACTTCACTGTCACGACTAAATATAAAGGCCCGAGCGAGAACATATGGCGCATCGCCGGGCGCTCACCAACTGACGCCATAATGACCTCTAGTATAAAGAATACGCAAAAAAGAGAGTAGAAATAATTGGACCAAGTTTAGCGAGAACGGAGCGTGACTCCTAAAGGGTTTGTTTCGACGAGGCTCTCGACTGTAATTTTCTTTGAATAGCGGCCGAGGAACGTTCGAAGGAAGGACGAATTCATTAAAACGTGTACAGAAATCACAATGCCGGGCAAGCGGACTTTACTTTAAATTGCTTCGGAAGCGTCCAACGTCCGTCTGTTGTTTCTCAGAATATTTTGTAAATCATCGATTGCTTTTGCTAGAGCTCAGTAAATTACAGTTTTTATAAAGGAATAAAAACGCTAAACGTTAATATTATCGAGCAAATTGAATTTAGGTCCTAACGCGGAGTAGAAACTAATGTAGTGGCCGTTGATTATAACCATCATTTGCAACGGTATTTCGAATTGATTTTTTAAGTCGATTATCATTACGTACGATTTTATTGTTTGTAATCTCGGTTAGGTGCCATTACTGGTCACAGTGTATCATTTCCGCGCGTAATCGAAATGAGCATAGCGTGTTCATTTTCGTTTTTGTCAAAGAAGACTTTGTGGCGTACCAATGAAAGCGTTGCGCAATACCGCGGCTCTTTTCAGTTTCGGAACGGAAGCGGGCGGTCTATTTTATGAGCTCAAAAGTCAGCTTTCGAATAAAGGAGATCCGAAGAAGAGACGACAAAGACAATTAACGAGGCCGACGACGGTGTTATTGTAGGACAATACTGCGATATTTCAGGCGCGGACGAGTGTTCGGCGAGATTTTGACAGCCGCTCGTCGCTAGTGAGCTCTTAATGAAGCGGTAAATAATGAGGAGAGGTGTTGCTCAGCGCGAGGCCGTGTCTAATTAACGCGAGAGCCCACAACCAGTTTACACACCCGAACTGCTCGTGACACGATCCTTTCACGCCATTATTTTGAGTATCTCTGAGACAGCGATATATTGGGAAATGTCGAACTGATGCGCCGCGTGAGATGAAAGGGTCAGCAGGTAGGCGCTCGTTAGCCATTCTTGGTTGAAGTTATTTTTTATAGATAATCGTGGCCTGATTTGCTCTCCGAGATTAACATACGGTAAGTGTCACAGCGTTTCTCATAGAAAATAAGAATAATTAGAAATGTCGAATACAGCAGGTAGCACTATCGATGTCTACATTGTCTGTACAGAAGTTGTCAAAAACTTGTAGCATGTTAACATTTCTATGAATGTAAAATATATTACGTATCTTACCGCTTCAAATACCTTTACATCATTTGTGCTGATAAGTATTAGGTAAAATTTGAAGGCGCTGCTCCAGTGTTTATGTTCTCAAGAAAACGTTCGCACGTGTTAAGATGTGGCAGCAACTGAGCACTGGTCGCGGGCTCTAGACCGGCTATGGGCCGACCTCTAACTCGGAACCAGATGAAGCAAAAAGAATGAAACTCAGGCACGGGCCGTGAGAACGCGTCTCCTCGCCGCTCCGTGCCGTCCATTTATCTTGCACAGTCGTGCGGGAATGGACCGGACACCGATGTGCTTTTATTGCTTCGCCTCCCTAAATATAGCCTTGTGGAGGTAAGCAGCGATTCTTTTAGCCTTAAAATGATTGGCTCAATATTGATCCCGACCAATGGAATGGAATGTATTGTGCATTATTGAGCGGTTGAGATTTATTTTTATGACAGCACGAGGTATGCGCCAAACTGATCCGATTAAGCACTTGTTGTCATCGTTAGAAGATTATGAGCAGGTTATTGTTAACAAAGATAAAGAATGAGTAGGTGGCTACATTACGTTCACAAGATATGAATATAAAAAATCAATACAATTTTTACGTCCTGGAAATGTATTTTCTATTACGTTTTGAACTATCAGCTATCAAATGGAATACATTTGATAGCGTTTCGTGGAATTTTTCTAAACATTTACTTGTACGTTTCCATCGTAACAGAATTACGGAGGTATTGCGAACACTTATGATTTTATTGTCACGTAATGAACGGTTTACAATCAAGTTTCCATTGATGTGAGGCTTTTATCTCGTAGCAGACGTGGAATACTTTTATTTTTCAATTCATTCACCAACAACTTGTCATTATCTCCTGGAATAGTTTCATTCTTAACCTGTTTTACCGTTGCATGTACAAACAGCGTCAACTGCATACAGGATAATCTTATAAATAGATTTGAACGGTGTGTTGTCTGTCTTGACTGATCCAATGAATAATTTAACAGAAAAATGAACAATAGAGCTGTTGCTCAAATAGGAACTATAAATAACTCTGAATATTATAACATCAGAGTAAGCGGTATTGTTGTGTTACGACAGTTAGGGATAAGATAGTCATGCCCGTTTTCACCAATAGTCTCTTATTCTCAGGGCTCCCTTAAGCGAAATTGAAGGAACTCTTACAGTGAAATTCGTTTTCACCAACGCTTAGATAAAAGCTTAAAAAACTCTTAATATAAGGCCCCGATTTTGCTCTCCCTATCGGTTCCCTAGCCTTGTTCACCATTCGTGAGCTAATTTTGGTAGAGAAAATGTGTATTCTTCTCTAATGAGCAGTGATTTTTTGTTCATTAGTTGTATCAGTTTTTTGAGATTTTACAAATTACAAGCGTTAGAAACCGTGAAAATGATTTAGAGTCAACTGCCAAAACTACTACAAAAAATTAAGCATTGAATCTTTAATATTTTTTTTATTTATATTTATTGATTTTTTCTAGACGTCTTTGGTCACATTATGACCGTCATCAGGTTAGGCATAAAGGTAGTGTCTTTAGAGCCTAAAACATGTAGCTTAATAATATCTAAAAAAAAATTCGTCTTAATTTTTTACTAGTCTTCCATTTTCAAGATACAGATGAACATTTACACTGATATCCACATAAAAAAGATTATACCTGTCACTTAGTAAAGAGTCCCCTTATTAGGTAACACTTAGCACTGAAAATGAATTTATGTAAGTATTCGATTTAGGTCTTACTTAGTGTAAGAGGCGCCTACTTAGGGATCCGTTGGGGACTGGTTGGTGAAACGGGCATCAGTGTGAGGTTGACGGTTTCGCTCGCGCAACCTACGACCATTCGTCTCTTATCATCAAGTAAGGTGAGGGATAAGAGCTTTCTCGTAGATACATTAATCCAAATTCATGTCCGACATTGTTACAAATTAAATTCCATTATTGATATTATACCCGGACTGCTGAGAGGATTCTGAGTATAACATCTATCCTGGTTGTTGGCTTGTGCGTTAGATTGTTTACTAAAGGATTGTTGCTTTTTGGGTTCGGTTCCTCTTTTATGTAGGCGACATGCTGGCAACCTGTCACTATTTGGAGGCACTGCATGGCCCATACTGCCAGATGTATCTTCATGTGCAATAAAATGTTACCTAAGGCTCTGATCAACTTCTCGTGGTGTTACGAGCTTGATCCTATGTAGGTGTGTGTGTGTGTATGTATTGATATTACGAGTAAGATAAATCATACTTTCTTGTAAGAATCTACGCACTACAAATGGATATCGATTATAATTAGGCTTGCCATAATATTTCAAAGTGAAGTCCGGACGTATAAAAGGAAGACGCGAAAAATTTATGATTGGGCGAAAATTTTAGCACAACCCCACCATTTCAAAAATTATGGGAAGGTAAAAAGAATGAAAATGAATGACATGAATCATAAATATTTCATGAGAGCACGTTGACAAAAACACATAAACATAAAAATATAAAAATAAAAAAAGCAAGTCCGGACAAAAGTCCGGACATGGTTATCAAATCCGGACAGTCCGAACTAAATCCGGACGTATGGCAAGCCTAATCATAATGTAAGTACAAAGCAAAATTGCATTCTGTTTACTTTACTAATTATTTATAACAGATGACTACCAAACTCGTTTGGATCGATAAATGAAAAGACAAAGTATTTCACCTGTGGCGTAACTTACAAAATTATTAAAAGTGCAGCTGAATAGCAACCTGTATCTTTTATTGTTTGTATTACGCAGCAGACGAACTTAACAATTAATTAAACGAAAATAACTATTCTTTGAAGAATCCATTAACCTTTTGCAATGACGAATATCTTTGTTAAAGATGTAGATAAGCATTTTATTTTTGGATTATAAATATAAAATAACGTCAGGAGAATACAACTCCTTTTCTTTTTAGACACGTTAAACGCCCCTCGCATTTAGATCGAGGGTCGAATGCGGCCTGAAGATGTTATCGTTTTTATTTAATACACATAATGTTCTGTTGTAATGATATCGATTAGTAAGTATATTTTCAGACATCCAAGCATTAATTACAAGCTCTTCGGTTGAATGGAACAAAGGGACAATCAAGAATCGACCGAGCCTTTCGTGATGATTGTTTCGCATGATTCATATTGAACACAGATTAAGTATGTGAGGTCTCGTGCGCCACACAATGCCCAACCTTTACGAGATTAATAAAGGTGCTTGCATTCAAATGTCAAAGAGAAATATACCTCACTAGAAGGAATAAAAGAGCCAAAGAAAGTTTAATAAGAGCGAACAAACAGTTTAGTCGGATAAATCGATACGAACTTGTAGCCCCGGCTTTGAAGACGGTCCCTCGCGCGGCCCTCCTGCAAGTCATGGGTGTAAATTCAAGAAAGCCCCCCAATTTAAAACGAAATGTGTAACAAAAGCGGTGCCTCGCTATGCCAATTTCCTCCCTCGATAAACGCTCAGGCACAAAGAAATGGAATAAAATTATCACTCACAGGCCCGTCTATTATTTCGTATTGGAAGTTAAAAGAGAGACTTCCAAATAAAGATCTCGAGGATTTCGGGTAAACATTAAACGGATTTAAACAAGTGGCGCTCATGCGGACGGCCGGCGCCGTAGCCACGCCTGGAATCTGTCCACTTAAATGGCTGCCTCACTCGACGCCGATCACGCCCAAAGAATTAATTAAAAACATTCATCAAAATGGGTCTCTAAATAGGCATCCTACTCCGCTTAGTTAATCTACCACTTCATTAATTACACGTTATAGTAATAAAATATGTTATCTCTGACAGTCGATTAAGTTTACAATCGGGTTGGAATAGGTGGTATTCATACATGTAAATTGTAACGGAACGCTATTAATTTCCGCATCGAGCAGCTTTAAATCTCATTAAACGAAGAGCAGAGGTAATCTGCGCCAATAAATCCGCGTTTTGTGCAGAACGCCGTGGAATGATGTTGCGATTTAAATATGCTAGGCAGGGCGGATTCATTGAACTCGCCACTCTTATTAATAACTCTCATAGCGTGCTGTTTGTTTTGCTCGTCTCGCGGCGCGGTTACCTAATGCTGAAGTTGATTCATGAATGGGAGAGTGCGGTTCGTGCTCCGAGCAAGTACGCGCCCACTCGCGTATATTTAGCGAACATAACTTTCCAACGAATTTGTCACACGACGGAAGTACTAACATTAGCATTAACAAGCAAATCCAGATTCCTTTAATTTACAATATAATTGTGATGATTTCACAGACGTTATTAAAATTGACGACAGTAAAATTTTATACGAACTGTAAATACCCGGACTTCTGGTAACAATTGTTTTGGTTGGCAATTTTTGGTTGTTGTTTTTCTGAAAATTTAGTTACTTTTTGGGTTGTGATTATTTTGAGACACAGATGTGACTTTATGTGTAACTTATATTACCTAAAGTTCTGCTTAAGCCCCTTTTGGGATTATGTGTTATAGTAGGTACCTATGTGTAGTATTCAAACGTTACAAAAACATTATAAACCACAACATTGTCTGGGAAAAACTTTCATATGAATTAGCAGTATACTTAATAATATTTACCTTAGGAGATACAGGCACTTAACAGCCTAGATACTAACTAAGATAAGTATTATCTTATTATGCAGTGGCACCGGCCAGTGCGGTGCTCGAGGGCCGGTAACGCCGCGGGCACTTGCGCAGTTTATCGGCAAAATGAATGGAGGCGATATCGCATAAGCGGCCAATTACCAGCCGCCCGCTAGACTGCGGGGACCCGCCTGTAAATAATCGTGCTCACGCGCAAAGACCCGATAGTGATAAACAATTTTCCATTAGTCGAGCGAACCCGTAGCGCGGCGCCGTCCGTAGCGGATTTCCAATTTCCATACCTAACGTAACCCGTGCGATAGCCTTTTATTACAGAGTTTGTCGTTCGTGGATATTATTATGGTAATACCAAAGGAATGCAAATGAAGTACTGCAATAAATACGGAAAGGTATAATCCTTACCGGGTGAAATGGCTCGACCTATCCAGGTTTTGATTCGGCCGGTTTCACGACGGCTTTTCAATTTAATAGAACGTGTCTGTAATAGAGGCGGCGTGGATGGCAATATGAGTGTAATTCTGTAAACGGCGAGTTGAATAAGCATAAAATTTTATGCGTCGTCGAGGTAACTATCGATATGACCCGGTTCCGCGAAACGCAGGATCTAAACTAAACGCTTGGTATTGTTCAGTGAGACGGAAAAACGGTTTCGCAGGAGGCGTCCCACCGCGGGCACTCGTATTTCACCCGGAGTTCAATATTATTTCGACAGTCGCCGCACAAAGAGGCGGAAGGCCCGCGCCGCCGACCGCCGCGGGCGCCTCTCGCGTATCGCTCCACAATATTGTCCTCCCTGCTGCCTTGGGTTACTCTGTAAATATTTTTCGGCGGTTGGCTGATTGAAAAATTTTATCGCATTCCACCCCCACCTCTTCCGATAATGGATTGTGTTCGCTTTTAGGCGTACATTGACATGGGTACTGTCTACCGAGGCCCTCGGCCAGCCTGTGTATACAATCACACAAGGCGGGCCGTGATAGCTAGCTAATATCGCTAATCTATATGTACTATAATACTCGGGTGATATAAGCCACTAGCTCCAACAAATTCACCACATAAGTTTAGGGAATATGTTGAAGTACGTTCCAGACTTCGTCTAGCTTCAGTGAACAAGTGATTACGGAATGAAATGCTCACGAGAACTTTAACTCATCTGCCTTTTCATAAGCAACTTTCGAAATATGGATGCTCGGCAGACCGGTTCCGACTGAGAACTTTTGACGTATTATGATATCATTTCGTACTCCGCCCGTTCAAGCGCTATCTTGTTTACTATGTAACCACGAGCTTTATGGTTTGAATAAGTAAAACGTAACTTGTTAGATTAAGTATTTATGTATTGTGGAGATGTTCGAGTGTTGTATACTTAAGGATAGTAAACTATATCATAAACCAACACAGACCGGGACAATATCTCTCTAATTATGTTTGTTTTGGGCGACGACCGACGGCGAGGAGCGCGGATTGTCACTCTGCGCCGTTATTTATACAGTCAAAGATACAAATGAGGATCCATTACTGGATTTCCTCGATCTGGGCCTAATGAAAGACAAATAACTTCGAGTTCGTAGCGATCGATAAGGGCATTTGTGTTAATTTGATCAACGCGATAACTTCGCGTAACTGAGGGAATTTGTCTTGCGGATAGACAAAGAAGAGAGATTAGAAATACAGACTGAGTTAGAAGGAAAATTACAAAACGATGGCCAAAGGCACTTTATCGATATCAGTACTTTATAAAGGTAAAGGAAAAAATAAAATATAAACATCGCAATAAAACTGCAGTTAAAGAAAAGACGGACCATAAGTAGTATGCTATAAATATTAAGCGGTTGACAAAATAGCGTGCAGTGTCGGTATGCCAGTAACGACGTGTTTTAGAGGGAGACATGGCTGCTCCGGCAGCTACTAAGCTGGTTTATATGCAATCTAACGTAGAAATTTGAGCCGTATACTCATAGCTGTAAGCATGTGAATGAGAGAAAGATTATGGGAAAGAATTTAACATTAGCCCAGAAAACCACGAAGATGAGGGGCGCGAGTCATTCTATCCGTCGCACTACATTACCCTTTGTCCTACAAATTCTATGGGCCCACCCCATTTTGAATTAAACTCGATTGACATTTTCACTGATCTGCATTTTTTGGCTATAACCAAATCCATGGTCCATGAAATTTATTAAAGGACATTTCCATGTGTAATATTTTATCAATTACGCACGCTCAGTTTCGATTTGGAATTACATCGCGCCATTTTGCACAACTTGTTATTTATTATGGCCTATAATTTTAAAAATCAAAACAGTGCGGTTTGCCTTTGAAGGGTAGGTATTACAATTCGTATGTAGATAATCACAGCGTGGCAACTTTCCAAGTTCTTAATGTATTCCGGGATATAGCTGATCTTAATGGGCAGACAAATGCTGCAGAAATTATAACGATAGCTAAATGAAATATTGTCAATGTTTTAGAGAAATGCTTTCCACATTTCTGTGAGTCGAGTTAAACACTAATTGTTACTTTTTAACTCGATTATCATCTTGTATGAAAAAAAAACGGCTTTTCTTTAGAATTAATACTGTTCAATCATTCCACGCTTGACCAAGCCCTCAAACGATAAGGGCAATACATCGTATGGTTGTTCTAACCCATTGAATTGCTAAGCGCCCTGAATATTTACTAGTGCAACGACTGTAACGTTGGCTAATGATCAACGTATCCCATTGGCATTTACCCTCTGTGCGAAGTCAAACAGGTTACCTTGGGAATTATTGTAAATGAAAAGGTTCATATTTGCAGTCAAGGTTGCAAAACTAATAACTTTTATAGGAGTAATAAGTATGTTATTAAATTAAGTATTTATTTCGTTCTTAAACTAAATTTGCATTTTATTTTAAAACTAATTGTCTTGTCTAAAGGCACGGTTGTGTTTTTTTATACAAAAATTATTGAAATTTACAAATTTAAATACTATGAAATTCTCTCTTTTTATTTCGAAATTTTAACAGTAAGTTAGAATGGTATTTACTGAGGCACAATTATTCTTCCTATAACTTCAATTGGGCTAATATCCATCTCTTTCTAATATTTAACGAAACGAATCATGTTATTAGTAAATGTAATATTGTACTTTAATATCATAGCTATTTATATATTATGTATTAATTTAGTATTATATTGCATTTATTTTACTGGCCTGTGTAACATAATTATAATTATGTAACGTTTGGTTTATTCTATTTCAATAATATATGTTTTTTGTAGTGTTTATGAAGTTTAATTTAATATTTTGTCAGGAATAAAAATTTGTTTACAAAAAAATAGCTTGTTTTTAAAAAAAATCTGCATTGTTTATACATATTTACATATCTCATTTTACCGCCTACTATTATTTCTGTACCCGGCTCTAGTTAACTGGTAGAGAATGCCTTATGGCATTAAGTCCGCCATTTGTACATACCTTTGTTTTGTGCCAATTTTTGAAATAAATAAATAAAAGTGTACCTAATGTAATTAATAATAAGTATGAAAAAACAGCGGTATTATGCACAACCAAAAGTCAAATCAATCTAGTCTTTTCAAAAGTAATTAAAAGTAATATTTCTGAGGTGAATATTGCAATCAAAGTTTATAGCAATATTCTTCGATATTATACTTTTTAATTTTATAGTTTTGAACTTTGATTATAAAGGCTGTGTGTGTTATAATTCTATTGTTTTGATATTCAAAATTATAAAGTGTAATATCGACTAAACGGTGAATACGATAATAATCAAAAGTTCTTAGCTAGATAATAAAGAAGAAGCTTGAATGCTTATGCAGGGGAAAAATTTAAGAAAGTTATCGAGGATCCGGGATGAAGGTTACATAATATTGTATTATTTAAAACTATTACACGGTGAATATAAAGTGGCTGTCGAGCCAAAGCCATTGTAATAGGTCAACATAAACAACTTGCTGTGGTACTAACATCGAAATCGCGACGCTTTTGTAAGGATGATATATGACAGCTGATTTTTTTTGCGACTAAAATGGCTTCAACTCGACCGGCCACTAAAAATTTGCCGTGTATAATCTGGTCGAGAAAAATTCTTACAAAGACATATAAGTGTTATATCAAAGCAAGTTATTTTCACTTGTTGTGTCAAGGGAATTCACATTAACAAGTTTTCTGGGATATCTTCATCTGAATCGCCCACTCGAACATGTTGCGTCGTATTTTGACTGTGTGTCGCAGTCATTCTCGGTTGTTACGATTATTTTATAACAGCCGAACTTGTAAAAGTGTACAGGATCCCTTGGGTCGTAACAATGTTTGATCTACACTCCAGAGGTTGAGCCCTATCAAATCAGAGCGGATTAATGTGTCTCGAGAGTTGTGTGTTATTGGTGTCTCTAATTACGTTTATAGTTTCGTTTGAGAGTTATGGTAATGTTCGGCAGCCTTCGACGATACCGGGCTACGGTGTTCTCGTGTCACTGATACTTACGACTCTGAATTTAGGGTCTGTAGGGCGAGCCATTCGTTAGTCACGCCCGATGACGTGTACCTTGGACAAGACCAAAACTGTTATTAGAAAAGATTCGTCGGTAGTTTCTTTTTCTTTTTAGGTACTTGTCTTAAAAGGTTTTTTGTTGTCTCAAGTAATGGACGGCATTCCGTAAATGTTGGCACCTGGTGCTTTATAGAAATTCCTTAACTAGTGACGCACCTTTAGTTTTATCGCAGAAATAGTTATGTGCGGTAAATTTAACGAAAAGGACATTCCTCTAGCAAAGTTGTGTCTCTTCCTTTAGTTGCACATTGCGGCAAAATGCATGAGTTTCCGGACACAAACAAAGGCACTCGGCACGCAAAGCCTGCAGTACTGCGAAGCCCTAAAGGGTAAAAAGAAAAGGCGTTTCGTGGTAAAAAGTGAGTTAGGGCGAAGCTTTGTTTGTGTATGGCGCGGAGTTAAGTGTTTAGATAAGTGCAGCTGAGAGCAGCGTGCACGTTTGTTATCTCTCGGAGAACGTAGGACTCTGACAAATGAATCCACCCTGTGTGGTCCACTGTTTGGTTGTCTCTCGAACAGCTAGAAATAAGTTAAGATTCTAATATTAACAATTTGGCCAGCTAAATAGTCACTTGACGAAAAACGTTGATTTTTCTATTTTTAGTTTTATAATATTTAGGGTTTAACATTTTTAGTACTTATATTCAATTAACTAACGAAATAAATACACACGAGGAAGCTCCAACATTAAACATTACTGCGGGCATGTAAGCCGCCATTCATTACACTTATTTATTTATACGAGGTAGTGTCAAAGCGAGACATCTATTTATTCAGACGGTACGGTAGTTTGTTTATTTATAAACGAGTTGGGTTAAAATACCCCATTCCAATAAACGTCCAGCATACTGGGAGCTTATGTTCCATCTAAATCTTCAGATTGTTGCGCCGGCGTCACTCGGTCAATACCGGCCGTGTCACTGTCAGTAACCGTCACCGATCCAATATGCGCTGTCTGTAGAGATGATGGAATATTGAATTCTATTATTAGATTTCAGTCATTATCCAAAATAGAGTTTATTGAACTCTCTCGAGACTATGAATTTTAAGCGTTCGTACGCCTTATTAGTATTTACTTCTGTGATGCATGTACAGCATAAGATCATCAATACAATAGTCAATTTTTAAAAATGTTTTAAATTCGTAATTATGATTTATCATTCATTTGTATTGCTACAGATAATACATCCCTTTGTTTACTTTGTAACACAATGCCGGAAATCAATTCCCAACGTAGTCGTCAATAGAAGGATGTATGTACAAACATATACAAAGTTAATCAATATTGAAAGGAGACAATAGACATCTCTTATTCAAAACGGAAACTATTACAGCTTCGCTATTGTATTCGGTGTCTCACGTCGATGAGTATATTATTCAAAAAGAAAAGTGGTTTGTTTACAAACGTGACATGAGCATTAGGGATGCCGTCAACAAGAGATTATCGGACTGAGATGATAACCCAGCCCACTGCTGGATAGCAAACTTAGATGGTGTGAACGATTTATGTTTAGCTTTGAGACAATGATTCGTTGTAGGAACGCCTATTTATGTACCTCAATAAAGTCAAGCATTATTTTGTAGCTGAGAATCTGATCTAGGTATATTATTGCAATGATACTTAACATTGTGATAATCACTTAATTAGTTTGTTAGTTTTCTTTAAATTGATGCAAAACTTCATACCGTGTCATTTGGTCTAGGAAAGTTCTATTATGATCGATTGCTTAATTAGGAATATTGATACAATAAGCAAGCGTGCAATATTGAATTGATGCCCGATGACGTTGAGTAAGTGGTTAGTTTGATAGAGCCAATTATAAACGATTGAAGTAGTCAGATTCAGTTAAATGAAATGATTGTGTCGACATTATGTATTAGAGCTAAAGGAAGATAATTGAACTTCCTGCGGCGGGCCACGATTGGTTTGAAGTGAGCGCCGGTGCTCAGAAATGCCCCTTCCACAGTCCATAGGGTACATGTGGTGCTGGCTTAATGGGGCGTTTCCTATAATTATATGAACTATTAATAAGACACGAGTTTCAATAATCGATTGTGCTCTGGAAATAGTTCACACGAGAAGAACACGTTGCCTCGCATACCTTTAGATAACTACTATGCCACAACTACTGTTAAGATACTAAAAACTGTACAACGGTTTGAACACAGCGGTAGTTAAACGGCGGTTAACGAACGAGCTTTTCAAATAAAGTTGAAATAGGTAAACAAACTTCCATCTGAGTGACGCTCTTTGACGTTGCTCACATTAATTTGAATCAAATTAACATAAACACAAAGTGCAATGCAATATCTTAGTTGATAAATTAATTAAACGATATGCCTTATATGAATCGACAGCTAAACAAAGCCAAGCTCAGAAGGGGAACATTTGCTTTGGGTACGATCGTCTAAACGCTATTAACAAAGTTGCCGGTTTGAGTTGGAGTTTGATGGGTGAACGGTGTTTGCGTTGTCCGGGACGTATGGAAATAATTTCTTGCTCCGATGAACTTCCCAGCTCCATATACGTCCAAATATTTGTTGTCAGTCCGAAATTGTCTTGCGTAGTCAGATGAACATATACTTTTTCTAATTTCTCTCATTCCGTAGTAGTGCTAATTAATACAAAGATTGTCGAATAAATTAAAACGAATCTTGCAATAAGTCCCATTGTTTCTCGTTACAGCTGCTACATAAAAATTCAAATACTTGGTCCTTCCAAGACCCTGAGTGGATGCAAATATGTTTTATCAAGATTGCAGTTCCAGACACCGCGTATTTGGAAAATTGTCGGCTTATTTCTTGTGTTAAAGCACGTAAGACGTATTTTGTTATGCATTGCTGATAACATCATTTTTTTTATCGATGGCGACAATGTCGTGCAACAGTCTAGTGCGCAAGCGTAAAGTGTTTGCTCGGGGCTTTTACCTTTATAATGGCAGTTTCCTTCTCGAAGCGTGTCGACGGGCGCGCCTGAGCACCGAGGGGCGCTCCGTGATGCTATCTATTCCCTATTGTTGCGTGCACTTAACCGACATATAGTTGCCTTATGTCCGAGCCTTGTTAACACATTGTATAGGAAATTACATTCTTCACTCACCGCTAGTTTAAATAGTGGTTCCGTTATTGATCACCCCTCTACCATATCAAATTGCCGGTACTTAATAGTCTAGTAAACGATGCCTACAATAATAATAATGAAACTTTTAAATCATCTTCAGCAATTAAAAAGAAAAATAAAGATATAATACCAACTACTGCGTAATATAAAATCAGGGTTTTGCCGTTTATAATTCATAACAATAAAACGAAATGAAGACTATGCAATCCATAATACACATTACCATGCATTTCCATTCCGCAATGGCAAGACCATTTTGTACCGATATTGCAATATTAATAGTTGGGATTCGCTCTCAAATCTGTCGAAATTAAGTTGAGCGGCGATTGGGGTGGCGCAGATGGCAGTAACTGCGCCCCCGCTGCCCGCCGGCGTTGCGAACGTGCGCCAAGTATAAAAATATGATTTATGGCGGAGCATATAGGTCCGTGCATCCGTTCGCCTCTATCTAGTCCATGAGCCATTAGCACACATATAATTTACATAAATCGTCCTAGATTATGTAATATGTTTATAAAATCTTATTTAATATGTCTATCCCGAAAAAGCACCGTTCCCTTATGGCCCCCAATCTTCCAAATAAGATGCACGGAAGTTTTGTTCTTTAATAATGTTCTGCGGTCTTTGGAGGTTTGGAAGGGCTCAATACCTCTATGTTTATGTAGACTTGCAATATGAAGTAGATGTTTTCTGGCTTCAGGCTCTTTGTTATTACTTTGAGAGTGGCTACACGAGGGGTGGCTGAGCCGTTGGGGTCGATAAGTAAACAAGTGCCGCCGACTGATTCAACTAGTCAATTGAATTGGGTATTTTCCTCATATCTTCCAGATTAGGTTTGTTATAGTTTCACCCATGTAGGTATTGTTTGTGGGTAAACAGTCGTATGCCTTTGCTGAAAATTTTGTCGGACTCTTCTTCCTTTCAATTTTATCAGTATGTGTTGTAATTATTGCAAAGTTTACTAATGTTATTAATGCTTATTTTCTATCTGCTATCTTTTTATTATAAGTAACCTTATCTTTGATAGCTTCCTAAAACATTGGCAGTTATAATACAGCCACTAAGTTTGTAGTGACGCATTTTTGAGATGCCTATAAACGCATGTCCTATGGCGAGTTTCGGATCTCAGCGGCTTTATCAAAGCTAACTAATTTATGTGCTCCGTCGGTCGACTGTTTGAGCTTTATCGGATAGCTGCTGAATGTTTTCGTCTGATAATGTCTCGAACTATTACATTTATCTTTAGATGTATTTAAATTTAGATAAGATGTTTCTTCTACTATAGGTGCAGTTGAATTGCCGTTATGGATGACTGGCTGATGATCTTTTGAACTTAGTCTGACCTTTCGTTATTCTGATATTGCATGTTATTGAGAAGTAAAACTTAGTTTTAGTTGTTTATAATTACGGATTTAAATTTCCCCAAGGAGGGTTGGCTGGCACACGGCCGTAAATATCAAATGCCAGATCCTTAAGCAGTATTGTCGATATCAAGGCATACTACACCGACAAATAAATTGGGAGCAGGGTAGGAAAATGATGACTTTCGGATTTAAATAAAGATTTTACATTTCACACAAATATTTGTCAAGATTTTAAATACAATTGCCTACATATTAAAGACTGGTTCCCAACTTTTATCTGCCATTAAAATTTTAAACTTAATCAGGAACAAAAATTTGCTATTTTTTCCTGATAATAATGTCATAACATATTTACTATTAAAATTATTGACCTATAATCGACATCGAAATAGCTTAAATATTTAAAGAAGGGTTTAAAATAATTTCCGATATCTATTCTTAACAGGAGCTAACTTTACGTTAGTAAGATTACATTAACATGCTCTGTTAATATTGTTAGTTAAGGTATTAAACCTTCCCGGTTGAAATGGTTCTGTAAACGATTGTTTACACTTATCACTTACCTGCTGTTAGTGGTGTTAGTTTTGAAGATAACTCGTTCAGGAATGTGGACTTACCTCGGGTCTACGAAGGGTTCCGCATAGATGTTCCTTACAGGCTGCCGGCGGGGAAGAGGTGGAGGGACCGGGCTGAAGCCCTCCATCATCTCTTCCCGCTCGCTGTACTTCAGCGACTTCATCGTCATCCTGCTGGCGATCCTTTGTAATCGAGTCCACTTCACAAAACGGTCTCCGGACCCAACATCTCACTAAATTAACGTCAGCTTTTATCACTTACATCGTTACTCACACTATTAAAGTTCATTTCGTAAAATAAATTTCACTTTTTGTTAATTAGTTTATTGGTCTTAACATTTCTAGAGCACTGTTTGTTTCTGTAATGGGAAAGTTGTGTTGTGTTAGCGTGTCGTGTGGAGCGCGTTCGTCAAACGATACAACCGCGCCGTGTGCGTGTACGCGGTTGACTGTTGACGGTGCCGATCCCGCGCCCCGACCCTCGCCTCGAGAACCTTACGCTGGAAGTTTTGTCGTTTTTTTGCGCTCACATAGAGGTGCCATCAAAGCTCGCTGAGTTGTTAGATGAGCGAACAAAAAATACGAACCATGCGCAAGGACCACATAGTGCATAGAGACGACGCAATCGAACGTTAACTTCGGAGCACTTCGGAGCGACTCGCCCGTGTTCGAACTTGATGCGGTTAAATTTTCTATTGTGTTTTTATAATAAGAACTGTTGTGAAGTGTGAATAACAGTTTTTTGTTGAGCAGGACTGTGGGGGTCTTTTGCGACTCGCCGCATTTTGCTAAAGGTCTATAAAGATTTTTTTGTCAAATATTTTGTCTTCATAATATACATTTGAATAGAAATATATCAAATAGCAACATGTGATATAGCGTGAATAATGAATTTATGAAAAGCTTGAAGTTAAATGATAAAAGTCGGTCCTATACTTTGATCTCTACAGAATGTATTGAGGAATGTAAACGTAATCAAGAAAGTCCCAAAACAATTTACTTAATACGCCTTAAGTCACGTATAAGAAACACAAGGTAAAACTGCAAATAATTGGAGTTCAGACAAGAAAGGAGAAAGCATTTAATCGATACGATTATCGAAAGGATGAGGGTCGGGTCGGACCGAGCACGGGGTTCCTTCGAATAACAATCGATAGTAAGTGCCGGTTCACGTGGAACTATTTTTCTTTCAATGTAAAGAAAACCTTTCTTTTCTTGAACATTCGTGTATTACACAACTAACCCCGATTTTTGGTTGTAACATTGTAACGTTTGTTTTCATAATAAAGCCCGTCGTTATATGCAAATAATGCGATCTGCATGGACTTATTATACAAAGCATTTCGTGGCGAGCAGTGATAGTTCAAAGACCGTCCCCCCGACGAGCAAGCGGCTTGATCTCGCTGTTTTGCATGTCAAACAATTACCCCAATATACAATGTTCATGACAAATACGAGAGGCGTGCACGGTAACCCTTTTTGTTCTCAAAAATATTTGTTTTCTAAACTCGTTACCCTTTGCTCAAATTTTATTTACGATCGTTGAAATTGTGTTACGCGTTTGATTTATTGAATGTTTACTAATTTAACAGCACCCATTCCTGTGCGACCAATAAAAGTACGCGTGGAAATGTCGCCTTGCACACGCGTATGGCGAATAGAAAGGGCCGCCGCGAAATTATGTAAAAACCTGTCCTATGGGCCCGAATTATCCCGCAAGGATAAGGAATAAGAATATAAAAGAGGCTTAGAGTTTTCCATACGGCTTTTTGAAGAAGCAACGAACGCAAGATTTACATACATACATGCGGGTAAACATGCTCGTTGCCGAAGTGTCTCCGAGTACCTGTATAATAAATTGATTTAAGCGCCTCCTGACAGGTTTAAGTATGTTTTGACAAACATTAGGGAATTTAAAGCCCCTGTGACAAAACTTTGTTTTGTGCCTCTCGAGCGACGTCTATCGAGGAGGCACGAAGTGAATTTTCGTCGAGTTAGGACGAAATTTGCTTTGTGAGCGAGTTTCTTTCTAACGACGAACTTAAACGTGAATCATTTGAATAAATAATCGCTATACTTAAAGCGCGGACTTTGATGAAACAGTGCCCGACTAACTTTTCAATTGATAGAGTTGTGGAATGACACGACTCGAGTACTTTGGTTGAAATTAAATAGACTGTTGCAAATTCTAAAGATTGGTATACATCCTTATACATATTCAATGATGGAACTTTGCAAACTGCAATAAACGTTACAAATCGAATAATTTATTGTATCAAGTTACGAGGAAGAGATCATTTATCTCCTTATTAAAATCGCATGGTAATGTTAAATTGTAAATAAACATTACTATTGCACGGGTATAAAGTTTGTGCGAATGTATATTTATTGCTAAGAGATATAGCTTCGGTGAGACGGTACCGTCAGCAGATCACATTTTTATTTATATTGGTAATGAATAAACATTCGATATTTAGTTAAGCAACTTTTCTCTCGCTTTTGTTAATTAGAAGGGGCTGAACACATTTGTTTTTTGTTTAAATTTTACATTTTTATTACTCTGTACAGATGTATTTTAAATTTAATTACGACTAGCAGTGTAGTTAGACATAATAATACTTTTCTTCTTTGATGAACAAAGAAAAACATTATTTTGTTTGTCAAATAAAACCTTTTTTGCTGACGCACGAATGGTACAGTTTATTGAATATATTATCCCAGAGCCATTGCTCCACGGCAAGCGAATCGGGAACTCTTATTGCGACACCTACGTAATCACTATATATTTTAAAGATCGAGCTATTTACGCCTCGGAATGTGAATCCGATTGTAGCGCAAGATAGTAAATTTCGAGTGATCTCAACGGGCAAGTAACGTGCACACCGTTAGTGGTCTGCGCATATATGGTGAGTGGGAAGTGAACCGCATCGCAGTAGATCGTTTTCCCATGGCACAGACACTGATGTATTCCTGACCGGATTGATCTATAGTCGGGCCTGTTCCTGCACTTGAACTTGCAGCAGACCATCTTTGATTGTAACACTGCACAATCGACTAACTATTCCACATACAGAGCTTGTACAAGCTCGTGTGATCTTTCTAACATTAAATCCGATGGTAAGACAGCGTTTAATGGGCAGTGCAACTTGAAACAGAATAATTACTCGGCGTTGTTTGAATTTTATGAGCAGTGTAGCCTGTGCAGCAGCTTGTGAGAGCAGTTGACTAATAAACACGTTTTAGTCGGTGTATTTACACAAACATTAACAAGGCGCCCGTTCGCCTGAACAGTATTAATCTTCGCTCCTGGCTCAAATAAATTTCGGCATCCGACTGCCGTTGCGTTGCCCTACAAAAAACACGCAGCTATTTTAATTGGCGTAACAGTTTGAAGTTGGGTTGTAAAAAATGTCATTGGGTTAGTGCATAGCTTGACTGAGAAAACACGTGCAGTGGAAAAAATTCGTCGTGATACTGAGTCACTTATATGAGTTCTTTTAAAAGGGAGTTTTTTATCTGTGACAGGAAAGTTTTTTGCCTTCATTTGAGTCATAGTTTCTCAAACTAATTTTGCGTACCGCCCACCTAGACATTTTTTTTCAAGAGCCCTCAGCTTAATTTTTCTTACCAAATGTCGCGAATTTAAAACGGCTATTACCACAATTACATGCTATCTCAATAGCATGTAATTGTATATGACTATGTGTGCATGGGTAGGTGCCGGCTTCATACCCCATGTACCAAACAGCCTGTATATAATATAACCACGTTTACAATCCCATAAGGGGTCGAGAAGAGCTTCAGGTAACATTCAATTACGCACAAAGCCACTTCTAGGTATGGGTACTCCAAAATAGTGACTTTTATGTAGGCGACAGGCTGGCAACCTGCCACTATTTGGAAGTACTGCATGGCCCATACTGCCAGATGTGGCTTTATGTGTAACGTAATGTTACCTAAGGCTCTGCTCAACCCCTCTTGAGACTATGAGTGTCATCGTATATATGTACACCCCAACCACTCTGTACTTAAGGAGCGAAGTCGAGACCTTTTGATATATTCGTAATTGCGGTGGAAGAACCATTAGATCACGGAGTTGTGACATAATTATCTACACGTGTCACTATTTCCGATTTCCAAATTAGTAACATATAACTTTTAAACATGATACTTGTATTTCAAATATATATGAAGGAGTATTTGAGTAAGTAATTGATAGTCAAAGCGGGTATTAATTAAATCTTCCGAGTTTTAGAACGCCCGAACAAATACGTCTAAGAGGTATGAAATTTAGATTAATTATCGTATCTCGACGTAGGTATTTGTTCATTTATTACCTTTTGTTAGCCCGAGTGCATGTGAGCCAGCTCGCGGTGTGTGCGTATATGTGGAGCACGTTTCATAAGATAAAAGACGATATTGATTCCGTGACGAGCCAAGTGCGGGCTGTGGGAAACGATTCCTGCACGTTTAATAGATGCCCCGAGGTAACAGGCACATCAGCACTCTTTGTTCCAAGAAAAATCATTAAAACGCTCCATGGGTTGTTGCTCAAAATTGTACTCAGTTTCGTGGCTGGTAACGTAAGTACGAATGCGCCATTGTATTAGTAACGTATGTATTAAGTTTGCGAGTGTAATTAACGGGTTAAGGGTGCCATAGCGCGCACTTTATCCGTAGTTGTGCACGGCCCGTCCCGCCGCGGGTCCGGCCGCATTCTCGACGGGTAATTACGCACGTCTCGTTCCCAAGCCTTGCCTCTAACATTTTATGCCTCATTTCGTAGTGTATGATTTGCCGCAACAATATTTACAATAATTATCGTGGGAGCAATCCAGCATTGCGTGCAAATCGAATTCATCCACTGAATTTCGATGACAGCTATTGTTTTAATGGCTAGGCGTCGGTATGTTATGCCATCTGTATGATTGCGTTATTCACACTGAATTATCCTATAATATGATAATAATAGACTGCTCTGTTGATTTAGTATGAGGTTATTTGTTTAATGCCGTGTCTGGTATACATCATAGTGAATGCTTATTTATTGCTGAAGAGCAAGCAAGATTGAGTTATCACATCAAATCCGACGAGAAACGTGCGAGTTGATCAAAAACGTGTATAGGCCTGGTAATTTTTATTATGAATATACGAAATCATGTTACAATATTAGCGACTTCCCCTGACTTCGTACGGGAACAAATTGAATTTTCAACAGCGTAACCCAAAAAAGCTCGCGCACCGTCGTCGTTTCACCCAACTTCCTTATGTAAAATCGATGCGCACCTCGCTTCAATCGCAGATTATTTTTTACAACTTCCTCGACAAATGCCTTTAATACTGATAAAAGTCGTAATAAAATCAGCGAATCTAAAAGAAATAGGCAAGCGAGATTTACAGAAAATTTGTTTAAGTCATCATTTTAAGACAATTTGCTTTCGAGGCGTATATTTCAATCTTTATTTTGTATCTCTTTCGTGCTATAATTATGATCTGCCTGAAGAGTATTTTAATGAGGATAATATATTTAAACTGGTAAACTAACCTAATAATAAAAACCACGAGCGACGGAAGAATTAAAATAGCAAACCGCGGACGTCACATGTGAGTGTGATACGAGAGCCGTATATTTTAAAAGCTCAGATCAAACGGCTTTTGAGTTAGCGAGCGATGATTAGAGTCGACGGGGAGCGGCGAGTGTGCCGAGTGGACTGCTCGTCAAAACAAACGCTGTCTTCGCGAAACACGCCCCGAGATAAAAGCGGCGACTCGTAGCTTTTATTCCTATGTTTTTTCCTCCGCGCTGCCTTTCCACGAGTTTTTAACGGTTAATTTGTCATTAGCTCTGCATCTGTCACCGTGTCGAGTTTGTCGCTGGCAGTGCCCAGAAGAGATATAAAAGAAGTGTAAACGTTTTCTGACTACGAGAGCACTGCAAGCGATTTAATAAGAGTGACTAATTCATTTCACTGGGAAATTATGCTTATTAATAAATCAGTGTAAACCGACGAATAAATTACGAAATCAATGAAGACGGCCGGTAATGACGACGGTGTCATTAATGATTATAATGGTTGGGGAATTGTTTCTAGTGCGTAATGGCGGGAAGGTAGGGGCGAGTCCGGAAATTGTCCTCTTGTCGGGCCACCGGCGCATTAGCGGAGGACATTAGGGCAGCGGCCATGTGTGGGTACTGTTCATTGGTGGTCACGACACACCACTGTCACTCATTTTACCTTCCAAGACAGAATCTGATGTGTAACGGACAATGAGTCGACGAAATTATGATAGATAACAGCGTGAGAACGCAAACACGGCACGACCCGGTCCCCGTCATGTGTCATGGAAACTTAGACGAACCATTAACGATCGACGAATCTTGGAGCAATTTAGTTTGAGCACATAATTGCGAGAAAAAGTCGAAGCTAATTGATGCGAGGACCGCGCTTCGCAGCAGGTTCTATGTACGGAAATACTTCGTTAATAGAAGTCGTGAGACTCAGACCCATATTACTTGCGCTGATTTGACTACATTACACGTGATTTATTACACATGTGGCTGATAGCATATGTTACTCGAATGTGGTAATACGATTTCTCGATTCTATATCAGAATGTATCGTTGCTACATAGAAGCTTTGTTATGTTTAATTAGTAGAGCTTTTATATAGAGTTTAAAAAAGTGTTGATACTTTATTTTAAAATTTCCTTAGACTAGCAATGTAATATTTCTACTTCTTCTGGCCCTGTCCTATTTAATTTCAGTTCAGTGCAATATATTTATTGTCGGTTGTCACAAAAATAAAAAGTTTTGATCATAGGTACTAGGTAAACGTATATACATATAATTTAGAAGCACACTCTTCTAAATTATATATACATATACATACGTATAAGTAATTAGTTTTTTGAACCATTTATTTATAATAAAAGACAGTTTTTTCATACAAAAGTGTACTTATGGTAGGTATCTAACAGTAGGTACACAATATTAAAGTGAAAAAAAAATATAAGTATGCTAATACTATTATTTCTTCGGAATATCTATTAAATGGTTTCAAATATTGACTATTTTAACAAAACTAATGAAAATTACCTTAATTTTTGTTTATGAAAGTTCGAATGATGTATTTTTTTAAGTAGTTTAAGTGTATCACCTAATAATTAGAAATTTAAATTTTATATTTTGGTGATGCACCATTTTATATTATTATGACAAGAACATAAACCTGTCTGATCGAACACTATACAATAATAATATCCTTTTCAAAAGTATGATAAGATCACATTATAAAATCAGGCTTATTTAGTAGTGTTAGCTACATGATTACGTAACGCTAAATAACAAAAATACATCAGACTTTACTTAGTTCACATTTTCAAACAAAAAGTACTTATTTAATGAAACTTTACTGTAAAAATTCTATGTAAAATACTTTGATTACATCAGGTTGTTAATGTTAGGCAGAACATGATTATACAAATGGCGAAAAGCGGAATGTGAATGAAATCATGCTAGTAATTATGATATTAGTAAAATTGACTGATGTATAGTATAAATAAGTTGATTTATCGAAGCCAAATTACTTAATGAAACAAGAACTGTGGCATCCAAAGCGAGTGATGTTTTCAAAAACATGCTTATAACGTCGAAAAGCTTTACTTTAGCTCGGTATACTAGTTTTATATGTTTACTTACTGAATACATATAAAAGCTTAAGAAATTGGAGAAATAAAACATTACGGTTTGGGCAGTCCATGGAAAACTCACGTCGTACGACGCTGTTCATAACTCACAGCGTACACGGGCCAACCATGTAATTTGGGGCATATTAATTCGACGAAAACACATTTTAGGAAAACAATAAACACCAAAAACAATAAAGAACAAATTAGATTTGGACACAGAATAAGCGGTGAGGTGGTATATCGCGTCGTTCACGGGGATATTGTTGGGAGTCACGCTATACGAGGGCCGGGGCTACCTGGTGCATAGGTATGGGGCGGTATTGGGCACGGGCCGGCGCCACCGCGGGCCGAGCTGACCGTGCTACAGCCGCGTATCGGTCAGTGACCGCACCAGCACTGTACCTCGCCGTCGGAGGAGTTGTGCCGAGTGACCGCGCGGTTGACAGCGAAAACGCGCGCGGACCGAGCGCCCTCCGCAGGCGATTTGATGCCCTCCGCGCGACGCCTCTGCGCGCGCATCCTCAAGCCTGGATAATGCCGCCCTATCCCATGTCGACAATCGACATATCGAGTTATCCGCCGCAGGTGGCTACCACGTTTAACCCTGTCAATTCTTTCAACAGATACACGATAGCTCTCATCGGGTCCATGAATAAAGAATTCTTTTTCTGATAAGAAAAAACAATACGCTTGCAGATTTAAATATATCAGTTAGTTAAGTGTAGCATTCCAAAGAATTTTTGTACCTGTTCTCGCAATTCAAATGTGATAGAAGAAAACATCAGTGTTAATCGACAATAGACATCACTAAACAGATTATAATTGGAGCATGCGTGGTGCGAGGGTTGAGGGTTGAGGCGGGCGAGAGGGGGCGGGCAGGGCGCGTGTCACCCGCGACGGCGCGACGCTACACGACGTGATCTTGACACCGCGTATGCACAGCGTGCTACACATTGCCCAAATACATTTTTTCATGTTTTGGAAACGTAACAAGGGTCTCTATGTCTAAATAAACCTGATAAAAAAAACACGAAACCAGATGACTTAAAGAGACTACTGGCTTATCGGTCATGAGCGATATTAAGGAACATCCTGTCGATTTAGGGTTATTGTATTTGATTTGCATTATCGACAAGTCCATTTTTAGATAACCATCTTTTTCGTTCGTTATGTAACACAAGCCTACGGTTGACTCTTACGCGATTTGTTTATTTGTGAGCGTTGTCATAAAGACTTTTGAAGGCTTTAACGCTTTTTACAGCGGAGCGAGTAAACAGACTAGCGGGACGTGTGGATAGGAAATCCTTGGCGCGTGACTTCAGTTCACGCTTCATAAGGCTTTGGGCATGTCATATCTTCGAAACAATCTATAAACATCGGGACATCTTATGAACATTAATCCATTTATGACACGCTCAGTTGACAAGGAGACCAATAAAGTTGGTGATTTGTGGTTGCTTTAAATCTAATATAGTAAAAATACTTAAAAATTGTATAAAACAACAACATTAATATTTGAAAGAAATATACTTAGAATGAATTGAATTTTGCAGTGAGTAGAATAATATGTTGAAATAATATCGAGATAATCTTTGTTGAGTCAATTTGATCTTTTTTGGAGAAATAATAATAATAATATATTTCCACGCTTACACCAATTATCCAGCCCAAAGTAAGTATCATTAAGAACTTGTGTTATAGATACTAGACATCGGAAATTTTTTATATACATAATATTTTTAGATATTTTTATAAATAAACTTAAATAAATATATAAACAACCATGACTCGTCAACAAATACTCGTGTTCATCACACAAATATTTGCCGCTACCAGAACTCGAACCCGGACCGCTTGATGTGTAGGCAGCTAAACTGTCCATCCAGAAATAAATAAGTGATTATTAATTATCTTATCTTTTTAGTTGATTGACGAAAGATTATATATTTTTCATTAGTTGTATGAAAACATCTATCCATGAAGCCTATTTTTATTGTAATAAATGCAACGAATTAGGAAAATAAATGTTTAATAACGTTCCTGGCGACTGAAATATAAAACCACGAAAATTTATGTTAAAGACTATAGTACTACTTTTAAAGAGAGAGAGAGAAAGAGACATTTATATCGTATTTACAACATAATTAGGAAAGTAAGGAGCAATCTTACTGACGTCTAATTTATTTGTTTCTTGTTCGGCTCGGAGTCGGCAGGCCAGGCGAGGCTCCCCACAATCCACTCGCGGTCGGTAAAGGGTTCTGTTTTCTTTATAAACAAGCGCGAAGGTGCTGCTAACGACCCCACGCACAAATACGAAATTCGATCTTCCATTACGCATACAAATGGCTCCCCTACAACTCGGCACCCGCCACCTCGTCCAACGAGAACGCATTGTCTTTCTTACAATCTGATCGTTGCCTGTTCGTTCTACTTCACAAGTTCCCTAACTATTGTTTACGCTTATTAATCTATTCAAATAACACCTGCTTTTGACGCCCACCAGAATAAATAGGATCCATTAAATCTTTCGATATTTTTTTCTAATGTTCTTATCGCTTTATTGAATCCACATGAAAAGGAAATTAATGAAGAGTAGGTATCGGTTCCACAAAAGTTGAAGTGGCGCTATCGCTTTGATCTCGCCTGAGTATTGCCGTCAATTTTTGCAAAAGACATTTTAATTCGACGCTCCGCGAGAGTTTAAGAAAGTGAGACGTTTAATCATTCTATTATTGATAATTACACCGATAGCGAATCCCAGTAACATGGCAATTCTATTACAATTTAATTTGTAATATGATTTGGAAGAATATTGATGTGATCGGTTCGTTGCGATGGAAACGAATGAAGACATTGACAAAAACTGGTCGAACTTAGATCGAAGTATTTCTATTGAGGGGCATGACGTCGCATAATCGTGGTACAAAATGTTGTTTGTCACAGAGCGACCCGCTCGCCCGCACCTTGATCGCGCGATAATGCCTCAAAACGGATGGACGACCACTAGGTACGGCTAATACTGAATTATTGTTCATTCAATATTTTGTTTTATCGGGGATTACAAGCATTCCTATCTTATTAAGATACTTAATCAGATTTGATCCTGATAACATTCACGTCGAAGAATGTTCTGTCGTTGAGATTTATTTCGTAGAGTCCGTCAAGCATAAAATAAAATTAGATCGGCGTATTAAATTCTAATTAAAGCGATATTGCCGATTTAAAATTGTGGTAACTGTTTTATGAATTTTATAACTAAGCGAACATATCATGTAAATTTTAAGCTAAAATTATTTGCCTTAGAAGCTAAAATTATTTGGTATCTGGTTTACCACATCCTGGGCCAGATCTCTCTTCTTTTTACAGCTTACTAGTGCTGGCTAACATTGTAACCGACAAACTGTGGCTACCATTCTAACGCGGATTTGAAACTTAGCAACTCATCGCTCCTTACAATTCTGGGTTATTTAAAATAAGGCGCGAAGAAGCGGTTGGCAAGGCGAGGGTCACTAGTTCAATCGGCACTTTATTCTGACTCCACTTCTGTTTAGCATCAGGTGGAATGGAATCATTTGCTAGATTTTTCATAAATGAAAATATCTACTTTTACATCCTGACAAGATGTTGGTACCTCTCGCTTGACCATAGGTAAACTTGCCAAAAAGTCTCGATTTTAGGCCATTTTTGTCAGGACACGAACATCTGCACAGGTATTCGTGCGGTCTGTCTGATGTGAATGTGTGTAACTATTGAAAGCTTTCGTCTGACCGCCTCCTTTACCACCTCTATGGTGTAGTTCTAGAGTTCCATCTACAAAGGATATTGACCTGATCTGGACTAAATGCTGCCCAGACATGGGAATAAATCTATTTTTTTTCTTTAAAATAATTTACTAAGATAGTTAGAAGTCTTATTTTAGCTTTGATAAACTATTTCGACCGTATTTTCAAAAAAATATGTGATTTTAGTCATAATATAATAACCCTTTGTTTACTATAATGACCGTTTTTTATTTTAAAAATAAACTGAATAAACAGTTTTTGGTAAGTAAAAAAACTCCACAAAAATATTTTTCCTAGATTACATTTGGAAATACTTTGATTTATACTAGCATTAGTCTAAGGAACATTATGCACCCTGTGACAGTATTGGCCAGCTTTTTTGGTCCAACTTCTATACATAAATGGCCAGTCTCCTTTTTGTACTCAGTTTGTTTAATGGTAGGGCTTGGTTTAAGCCTGTCTGAACTATCACCACTTTAGTGTTAACAGCATTGATGTACGTAAGATGGTCAGTTACTCAGCCCCGATATAACTGGATTCTTTATTATAGCATTGTTACTTTTTATAGTCTGGAAACCATTTACAGACACACATGAGGCAAGGACCGCTCCATGGTTATGTGGGACTCGCTTTGCAGGAGAATCTGCAAGGAATACCCATTTAAGACGGTTTTCCATTTAATTAATTTCAAGTAGACGAGGCAAGAGCTTGTGACTCTACATCTCGAACCGCATCCAACTGTAGATGACTTCTCTCACTCCTCGCGGAAAGGAAGGCACCATCTCAACTTGGGGGCGCGCATAATGGGAGACGACCCTACCATCCCCCGCGCCCAAGATTACGGAGGGTTCTGCTGCAACCCGTAGAATCTTGCAACGGATCATGATGACTCTATCGGTGATTGACTGTATAAAGTTTGTAGGATAAACACAAATTGTGATTGCAAAAATTGTACCCTACTAAATATCCAGCGAAACGATGATCTCATAAAAAATGCTCCATATATAATTTATTTTTTAACGCATGGGTGAATAAATGCTCTAATCACGATAAGATTGTTGAGCGTGATGTAACACAAAAAATCACTAGTCTTATAGCAGCCGAGAATATTTGACACGATCTTATTCAATTGATTTGAATATCGCTCGTCTTGGCCTGTGGGGGTCGTGTCATGTCCATCAATCTTTATCAGATAGATATGGTAGTACTTAGGAAATTGGAGCCCAAATTTTAATGACACATAATGATTACGAATTCCGTAAAAGATATTATAGTAACAGCCAGGTAAAAGCTCGAGAAGTTATATGATAATGCTTAGGTATTCATATTGCTAAAATCACTAGTTATTAGATTGTTTTCGTTATTAGAGTACCTCCTCTTTTAGGACATTATCACAGACATAATCCCAAAAGAGTAGAGACATATGGCGGCATGGGCCAGTATGCCATAGGCCAATAGGACAGTGCGTCAGCTTGTCGCCTACCAAAGAGGCATGCATGACACCCAAAGTAAATGAACTTTCAGTGAACCAACAACAAAATTCAACATCCAGGATTAATTTTACATACTACTAGGTGGTAGACCCCAATCAAAAAGAGATCAAAAAGTAACTAGGTGGTAGATCCATATGGGTCGTGTGGGTAGGTACCACCGCCTTTCTTATTTCTGTCGTGAAGCAGGTCGCATTTGATTCGGATTGAAGGGAAAGGTAGCCAGTGTTATTACTGGGCATGGAAAGCATATCATAACGCACTTGCAGTGTTAAGTGTTTCACCCTTAATATTGCAAGTGTCTATAGGTGACGGTAACCACTTAACACCAGGTAGGCCGCAAGCTTGTTTGTCATCTCGTAATATTAAAAATTCTAATATAAATCATCTCGGCAGCTTACTCTGTGGTTCGTACCTGTAGAATATAATGTAAATGTATACTTACATACATAGAATCACGCTCATATCCCAAAAGGGGTTGAGCAGAGCTATAGGTAACATTTGGTTACATATAAAGCCACATTTGGCAGTATGGGTCATAAAGTACCACGAAATAGTGACAAATTAACAATCCTTACAAACCAACTAAAAGCCATCGACCAGGACAGACGTTACACTCTAAATAGTCCAGCAGTCCGGGTGATTACAGATTATAAAATAATGCTCATATGATTTAATATAATGCTCAAGTAATTTTCGATTAATTTTCGATATATTAATACATCTTACTTTTATTATAAATGACCTCAATACTTTTATCCCCATATTCTCAAACTCAGGTAAGTGGGTAAAGTTATAAGAGGCTTATAAACCCCTACCTCAATATTACAAAATGAGAGAGAGACATATTTAACATGGGTTTATGTTACTTTGTTTTATTGAAATATTATGCTCCTTTATATTATATAATATTTTGAAAATAATTCTAAATAAGTAAAATGTATCTCTCATTTCGCAATTGAGGTATGGGGGAGCGTTTTACAATTAACAATACTACATTTTTTTCATCCCACCACCTCGGAAAGTGTAATTTTGCGCTTCGAAATCTGGCTGGAAAATTCTATTTTATTCGCTTGAGCGGCAAAGTAGATTTGAATTTAGAACATCACATATAATGAGTACTCAATATAATTGTAAATTCAAAACGTCATTAAACCTATTTAATGTAACCTCTATGGTGCCAAATTTATGATTAGAACTTTTTAAATTGTGAAAAAATTCTTTTTCATTTTGTCATTTCCTCGCTGAGGTGGGATGAAAAGTTACGTATTGCACTCGAGTGGAAAGATTTTTCACCTTGTGCTCGTTTGTTTCCCTCGCTGACGCTCAGGATTCTAATTTAGAATCACTCGCTGCGCTCGTGATTCAACTTTAGAATCCTTCGCTTGCTCGGTCATCCAAATCGAGCACGCGGTTAAAAAGGAACTTTCCACTCTTGTATAATAAATAACTATTAAATAGCATCTTTTCCTAAACATGCATAGTAATGTTGTCATTATCTTCGAAAAAAGAACACGCGAAGTATCAAATTTACGGACAAAGAAAACCAAATCCATTGCTGGAGCGTTTTTTGAATTTGGAACATTACAACGCTCCAGCAATGTTGTATGAAACGGCGAGCTGGAGTTATTAAATTATTTAATAACTCCTGATAAAATAAAATAACATAATTGATAAAAGAGATCCAATCAAAGAGTATTATACTCTTTGATTGGATCTCTTTTATCAATCTTGGGATACTAAGGCACTTTTCTTAGTACAAATTGCGTTCACGTGGCTGTATAGCCATACAACATGCGTTTGTCTTTCAGCACAGGTGATATATAGAAAATTGGCAGCAAAGCTGAAAATTCGTCTTGATTGGTTACATACATAATATATTTATAAATTTAATAGTTAAAATGAGCTGCGACTGTTCAGAGAGTGAAATGGAGATTGATTGCACTCCACCAGATTTAAACGACAATCGACCGGATTCAAAATCATAAATATAAAGCAATTTTTAATTAAAGCCCCAGATGATATATATTTAGCGACAAAGGTTAAGTCCGTTTTATTTCCTTGCATTATTTTGAGAAAAGCACTATATTATATGCCTGGGCCGAAATGGTAATTGCCTGTCTCGTATTAGTGAAGTCCTCGCCTGCGGTTCGGCCTTCAAACTCATACTCGACCTGCAATTGCCTATTTCGCGTCCTTTGCAATAATGTACAACACTGCTGGTGCGTTGTAATGTTCTAAATTCAAAAAACGCTCCAGCTATGGATTTGGTTTTCTTTGTCCGTAAATTTGATACTTCGCGTGTTCTTTTTTCGAAAATAATGACAATATTTTCATGCATGTTTGAGAAAAAAATATTTAGTGTTCTAGAAGGTTCTAGACATCGAGAACATAACCAATGGTTGTAGATGACCATAGCTCCGAATGTTTCATACCTTAGACAAATTCGTAATTATCATGACTTATAAGTTATATAGTTGTAGCAGGCCTACACCTTGATTTAAAAGTGACGTAAAGTAAAAAAGAAAAGAGTGACATTTTTTGATTGATTTGTTTATGTCATAATAAAAAATATATCGTTTACGTTCGATGCTTGTATTTTATTATTATCTTATTGGGCTCGGTTATTGTAAATTATTAATTTTAAAATAAAAATATGCTTTTTGCTTTCGACAACTCAAATATTTATTTTTCTCTAATCAAAATTGACAAGTCAAATTTATAAAAGACAATAAGTTTAAAATATATGAAATACCAAAAAGTTTGTATTGCTATCTACTACATAGTCAATCGTTAATAATCGAAAATATGTATTCTTGTGTAGCTTAATATGTTATTTCATAATTACATTTGATTATGAATGTAGTAAACAATAATTTTCACCTCGTGCACTATACATTGCAAAGTTATTAAATGGTTGGTATCAATGAATGCAATAAAAGGACAATACACGCAATTACATTCAGCTAAGGCTTGATTGATGTGATGTAGTTCATACCACGCCACACACAGTGAACATCTAAAAGCAACTCGTATCTTGTGTCACAAAGCCATAATCGCTAAGCCGATTCATATCTTTGCTAGAGTGAAATACAGGTACGAATCGATAACGTAGGTACTTGAATAGCGAATTTTTTTTTGCAATAAAATACAATGTATAATAAGCGTGCGGATAAAAGATGTGTACTTATATTTATAATATTTTAGCTCTAGATCTTATTATAGCAAAGTTTGCAGTGGCCTATGATGCATAGAATAATGCTGGCACTTCACATGGCCGTATTTGGCAAACATTTGTGTTGCATCTCTTTCATTCTGTATACATTATGATAGAGATGCAACACAAATGTTTGCCAAATACGGCCATGTGAAGTGCCAGCATAAGGATATCGTTGGTGTAATTGTCTTTTTCTTATAAAAAGTGACGCAAATGACTCTATTCCACCTGATGGTAAGCAGAAGTGGAGTCCAAATGCGAAGATAGCTAGTGCGAGAGATAAACTGCCGCGCTAGCCACCCTCGCCTTGCTGACCGGCAAGGTGCTTCTTCACGGCTCTTTTGAATGACCCAGGATTGTAGGAAGGAGGGGAACACGTGTGCTGGCAGTGAATTCCATTTCTTGATTGTGCGACAAAGAAACGTGTTGCCAAATTTCTTAGTTCGCGTTGGAATGGTAGCCACAGTTTGTCGGTGACAACGTTAACCAGCACGCGTAGTCCTTAAAAGGAAGGGAGATGGTGGGATTATAAAAAAAAAACATTAGAGCACGTGGTACAGCGGTAGAATGAGCTCAATGACGCAACATTGCGACGCAATTGGAGAGGCTCAAGATGTTTAGTCACCTCTTCGTCACCGATTATGCGGGCCGCGTGACGCTGCTATACTGAGTCTATACTGTAGCCTATAGGTTACAGCGTTACAGTTTACAATCAGGCGGGTGGTGTTCTTGTTCGCCATGGCTTGGAGTGAAAATGCTGCAGTCGTCATCTCCAAATCCTTTTATCATAATATTCTTTTGTTATGTACTGCACCTAGTATATATCTTTCTTCTTACGTTTAAGGTAAAAATATGCACAACAATAAACAAATGAGTAACATCCATTAGTCAGTTGGCACGCTCCGCTCAGTGCCCGAGACCGTGCCAGGGTTTACACCAAGATTTGGGAATTTATGTAAAGGAATATCTTTGCCCAGTTCAGACTCGATGTACCTAAGTGTATTATAATGTACTCTTTGATCTAAAATTATGTTATCCTAAGGTATACAGGTCTGTATAGCGCACGTATGGGCGTTAATGTAAACATCGTTTGTCTCTAATAGAGGTGCACCCTCCATTAGATGGTTGGCGCGCCTTATTCGATTAAGGCACGCTCAAAGAGCGCAACACAAGTCCCGAGCTGTGTCGTGCAGGGTTATACGCTGATTTGCCTATCATGTACACTGTATGAGGTAAACGCACACAAATAGCAATTTAGAACATACTGCCTCATTTTAAATTCAAAGTTAATATATTTAAATAATAAAAGTGCCGAAACGTAATGAGACGAATGATATTTTTAACAAAAAGCTTAATCTTAAAATACCATAGGCCCGCTGCGAGCGAATAAATACGTAACACAATCAAAGGCCCCGTAATCTTTGTATATTCAGTAGCTATTGAATTTCAAAAGTATTAAATGTAATAAAAAGGTAAAAAAGCTGACGGAACGAAGGCATAGATACATTGAACGGAGGTAAAAAAGAAGACAATGAAGAGAAAAAATGTAAGTGAATATTGTCATGAATTGAGTTTTGGCAAGCTATTGTTAGTAGAGATTTATCAGGTTACTTTGTATTTTAAAGAAACATCAACATCTGTGCAAGCAATCTTCATTTTCTATAAAATATAATTAACAATTGATAAGTTGATTCCTGGTTACTTATTCTAATTTCAGTAAAGACGTTCCTTTACACGAGATGCTCAAATTTGTAAATCTTGATAGAATCGAATTTCATGGAAGAGATTATTGTTACTAACAAGGTCGTTTAATGTATTTATTATTTGTCTGTACTTTTAGTAACCGGTGTAATTAAAAAAAAAAATTCTTCCACTTTTATTATAGGAACTCGACTCGACAAAGCTCGACTTCTTTGCTTGTTTAGGTAAACCAAAAACAAAATATAAATAAAATATTTCAGGAATGTCTAGAGAAGTGACAAACGCTATAAAGCGTTTCTGCAAATAACGACAACATATGATACGACGCGACTGTTGCCACGGTGTTTTCTCAGTAACAAGTCAGTTAATTATGTTGTGTCAATTGAGGTTTCTGATAATTGAAAATATTAAACAAAAACATTTTATTACTTGTGATTGTGAATAATGACAATTAAAATTATTTTGATCAAAAAGCTTTTCTGCTTGTTAATGCATTTCCTTTCCTTTCATAAACTGTGAAACTGTCATTAAACGTTATCTCAATAAAAGCGTTCATGTAACGGAAAACATTGCAAAATTAAGGCCAGCAGAAATGAAAAGGTTTTAGCGGTTGAAGGGGTAAACATTTCAAAAGTACGATTATTCGGCACATTCGGCAGATGTGACAATAATGAGTTGCATTGCAATGTTGCTGGCGATGCATTGCATCACAGGAGGACCGACTCGACTGCAAATATTTTAGTTGATTCTCCTGACGCCCTTGCTGTTTTCATCATTAGAGTTGTGCAATATTACCTATTTTAAAATTAAATGCAATTGCGTAATATGCTTCGATGATAGAATAGCTTCAAAGTAATACAAAAAGAAGTTGTGTGTGTGAAAAAAGTAGAATTTCAAGGTAACCATTGACAACATATTTCCCGAATATTTTTTTCTATTTCTCAATCGGTGCTTTTCTACTGTTAAATAGGGTTTTATTCCTCCACAGCCTCCACTCTTAATGAAGTTTTGAAATTGTAATACAAGGTATTTGGTATCGGTCAAAAAAATATTGAAACATTTTTTTATGAAAGTTTTTTCGAAAGTATGAAACAGTGATCATTAGCTATTTGATTAATCAAGAAAAATGGTTATTAAAAATCGTGGAATAGTTCAAAAGAAGAAATTTGGTGGATTTTTAGCCAAAAGTATTCTTTACGAATAATAAAAACAGTTCTGAAGAAAAGAGGAGGTCCACTCAATGAACGTTAAGCTTATGAAATATTGTGTACATTCTTCCCGGGACGTCTACGACGGCAACAATTTTAGAGTTAGCTAAGGGTTTAGGTTCGGCTGTACGAAATAGACGAAGCAGACGAAATGAGAATGCGTTGGAGTACAATTTATGTGGCAACGGGCTATTGTGCCGACACTGATTACTCTTTATGGAGATTTGACGTCCTAGCACGCCGCGCCCTACATGCGTACCAACGGGTTGTATGGACGTAAAACTTTTATGCTCCCACCGTTTTACAGCGGCCTTTTATTATTTAGTGAAAGGAGCGACGGTGATGTCATAAATCTCCGCTCCTGCGTGAACTTTCGCCTCTTATCTCGGCAAAGAAATTATGGAACTTTCTGGCTTCTTCTAGACAAAGTGTTTGGCTTTTTGGGATCTAAGGTTACTAAAAGCTTTTCACGAATTAATGAACATTTTTCGTCAACAAATTTTATTGAACAGGAACACTGTTTTCTTTGACAAGCAAAATATCACGGTTGAATCCTTATCTTTAATTTTAAACAATGTGTGTCTTTGAATTTCTACGGATTTATTAGGTTCTTTCATACGAAAAAGTTTTTTTCTTGGGAAGTGTTGAATGTGTTTTTGAGAATATTTCATTCTTCTCACTGCTTAATTTTGAAGGTCATAATGCAGCACGAACGATCACGGCAGTATCGACTTTATGGAATGTCTTTAAGAAAACTATACTACCCTCTAAAACTATTTAAAGGGTTTTATTAAATTTAGAATTCGTAGACATTCCCCCGGTACTTTTAAACTTCGATACAAGGATAAAGAATCTTGAAGTATTTATGCAGGCGATTGGTTTTCTTAAATGTTGCCTCTGCCTCTAATACCGCCTATCAAATTCTATGAAATCTTAGTCAGTTCGTTTATATTATGCCTTATAAAGAGAATCTTGAAAATAGAAACAGTTTCTGGCATTTTCTGGGTCAGGTCAAATATCGTCTATTTTTGCCAGAGCTAAGGCACTATTTTTATAGTCAGGTGTGAAAATACTGTGCTTAATTTGGCTAGATTAGAACTATATTGAAATGACGCCCGTAGAATACCTATAAAATAATTTTTATATTGAATTCACAAATACGCTTTATTCTGTGGAAACGGGATTTGTACCACGTACCTCGGTTTTGTTTTTATTCCAATATTTCGGCGCAGTTTATTTCGGAGCCATGGTCACGAATGATCATTTCATCCGTGACCAGGGCGCATGCAACTGCACCGAAATATTATAACCACGTAAGTTTAAAATAATACATACGTTTTATCCATTAGGCAAGCCCCTTTTCTTTTCGGTCTTGCCTCTGTATTTCGGTGTGAGTGGGAGAAAATCAGTGCATTGAAACCATTGATATGTTTTAGTTACTTTCATTGTTGCAGGCCGTCATAGTCGTTGAATCAAAACAATCGATTGTCAATTTTGTTCTTTCGCTTAAGATACGTATAGGCGTGCCGGAAAATTCGATACGTCTCAAAGGACGTTTCTGCTTAAAAACCAGTGTCAACAAGTCGAAATACCGAAAGACGTGTTGCTGGAAGGAGAGCATAGCCGGTCGAAAATGTCGCATAATAAAGGCTTAGGTATTCCACGATTTGCCGAAACATTTCACAATATTCATTTACTTCGAGGCTATGTTAGTGAAATATGTGTGTTAGTTGTACGGACGTAAGATAGAGCACAAAAAATATTTGTCATACTGGTCTTTGGCCAGTGCCTTACGCGATCTGTATTCGCGATTCCTTCTTTGAAACCTTCGCCATCATGCTAAACCACTGACCTAAAGTTAAAACAGGTGAATAGAATGTGGAGATTAGTATTCGAGACATTGGATCTTAATAATATCTCGATTAAAGGTCATAGCACACTTATTATCTCGGAAAGGAAACGCCACTTTTTTCTATGAACGCTACGGAATGGTGGCTACGAAACGACTACGAACCGTAGCGCATCACTTGTTTTCAACCGACTTCATAATGGAGGAGGTTTATTTATTCTTAAACGATATATATTGTTAAAAGAGGCGATACTGTTCCGAGTTGTTAAGTGTGCTACGTCTTTTATAGTCATGGATGAACTCTTATCATCAAGTCACAGTGATTGTTTTTGCTAAAACAAATATATAAATATACGTGATGATTTTAAGATAACAGACAAATTTTAATATCTATTGCTTGAACAAAAGGTGAATGGAGTTTCAATAGAATCGATATTAGTTATTAATATTGGTCAATACAACCGTTTAGATATAATAGTCCGGTCATAGCTCTTGTTATGAAAACGGTCCGGCTGCGTTAATGGTGAAACAAAGCAATGTATCTGTACGGAGCGATCCATTAATCTTAAATTAAATAGATTCTGTGTGGGCTCAGCGACAGGCCCGTGGTGTAATTAAATTACGTTCAACATCGGTGCGTCCACCTTTTAATCATATCAAATCGTAAACGACTCTCGAGGAAGTCCGATACGCCTAGGTAACGAGCAGATAAACGATATTTATCGAGGTGTAAAGTTTGCAAACAAAATGCATGGGACTTAGATAATAGTGCTATGGTTCAATATATCCATCTTGAAAGAGATTTACATCATTTCCCTTCATTATCTCGTTTGTTTCTGTTCTTAATTTATTGCTATGATCACATCTATACATACATAGGCTGGAGTTCACCAACATTTAAACAGGCGATTATTATTTAAACGACTGTTTTTGACATTTTATCGTAACGTAAGTATAGAAGAATTGTCAAGAACTGTCGGTTAACTTTTAATCGTTTGTTTTACGCACGAAGATAGATAAGGCTAAAATATAAGCTTCTTGGTTTTACGTGTTGGTGAGTCAAGCCTTAGAGTGTACACTCTAAGGTGCATCTATGTGCGTTGCTGTAGCAGAGACGCGGTGCGGCACGGTTTATTAGCAGTGCTTGCTGACGCTTCGTGTTGACGTTAGTACTACCGACACGGCGCGGCACGTGTGGCTACCGCGCCGCGCTGCGTTCTATGTGTGGTGGTCCATATACAATACAAGCATACAAAATTTGCCATCCGCGCTCACCACGCTTAGCCGCACCACGTTCGATGTGTGGCGCTCCTAAACTATTATATTAATATTTGTATTGTACTTAATTAATAGTAAGTAATTTTGAAAACAAAGGGATAGCGATAAAGTATATTATCTCAGAATTCTCTTATTATTTTTATGTAGGGAAAGAATACCAAATTATGAAGCGAATTCCTAAATAGAAAATAGTATGAGGTTTCTGATCCGAGGCTAATATATAAAGTGGTCGCTCGAGGTTTCGCTCGCGTTAATGTCGGTTATTATATAGCCTATAGGCTTCCTCCATTAATGGTCTATCCAACACAAAAATAATTTTTCAAGTTGAATCAGTGTACCTGAGATTTACTAGGTGGTACCCATGTGTAGAGTCGTCTGGGTAGGTACCACCGCCTTTCTTATTTCTACCATGAAGCAGTTCGCTGTGTTTCGGATTGAAAGGAAAGGTAGCCAGTATAATTACTGGGCATGGAAGGTATATCATCTTAGTCCCCAGGATGTCAACGCACGTGCAGAGTTAAGTGATTTACCCTTAATATTGCAAGTGTCTATAGACGACGGTTACCACTTAACACCAGGTGGGCTGCAAGCTTGTTTGCCATCTCACAATATGTATAAAAAAATATCAGCGCGTTCAACCAACTAAGAAAACAAACAAACTCTTCAACTTTATAATATTTATTAGTATAATGTATATCTTTCTCAATTTAACTTAAGTTTACTTATTTATTATGACCAAGGAATATGACGTAGAATTATATAAAAAACCTACATCGTAAGGAGTTAATAGAAATAGTTGCAGCCACCGCTGTTTATAGATCTCTAACGACTCCAATAATTAACAAGATCTATTCTAGTTTATTTTTATAGTCGAATTTTATTTTATGGGCGAATATCAGACATAGGCAATGACCAGTCGTAAGCCGCCACTGTCGACACTAACGAGTCATGCAGTTAAACAGATAACATAAAATTAACGAAGTCAACTCGTAAATATGTTTACTTTATTGTCTAATAAAAGTCATTTATTAATTAATTGTATAATGATTAAGTGTTTCGATCGCCGGTTCTACGTTTACGAAAGTGATAACTGTGCCAGCGTAACTCGGTTGTCATCACATCGATCAGTATAAATTAAAGTTTGACTGCTACCTAATGAATTTATTATCACTATCCCCGGTAATTGGTCAAGCTTTTAAACAAATTTGAGATAGGGTATCTCGAGTCGGTGCCTCTGTTTTCTATTTCAGAGAGCTCCAGGGCCGGAGTAGCTATTTATTATTTAGCGGCGTTGTAGTCTTTGTAGCGTACTAAATCTCTGCTCCTGGCCGTGACGGCAGTTAATGCAGTCCACCTAGGCTTCCAGAGATAAGCTAACAAGCCTCTTTTGCTAAACAAGAGGCGGCCAAACAATAAAGGAGAGTTAAGCGTCGTGAAATATGGCAGAGACGAGGCGCGATAACTCAGCGCGGATGCTGGGACGCTTCTTTTCCCCTAATTAGCCATTCAATTCCCGTAATCTTGTTTACTCGTCGGGGCGGCGCTGCCCAGGTGCGATAATGGCCGAGCTATTTGCATGCCGCCATATTGTTTCCCCATGCTCGGTGCTCGGAGCCGATCCGTCGGATGCGACCCCCCGGTGTTTTGGCCGGGCTTATTGGATCCGATCGCGATTACTTTGTATTGATCCCGCCGTCTATTATCTACATTCGTTTATTTTGGTATCAGAGTAATGATGCCGGCCGATGTCCGCAAATCCAATGGACCATTTGTAACTATTACGTGTAAATTTTTCATGAGCGGATACGTTCATGTTCAACAATTCCGTCAAATCCTCGATTTGTGTTTTTCCTCATTTAATCTGTTAACGATATTAAAAGTAATCTGACATCCTAAGTAATTATTTTCAGTCTGCATTGTTTACCAATAACAATTCACTTCTGTACAATATTGCAGGCACACAACTATTATTACAAATATTTACCGGGAAAGAAGCTCCTAGATGCCCTTTACTTATTCTGAAGCTCAGAATTCCTCTGGGATGCGTAAAATATCTAACAAGTTGCCGATCGTGCGAGTATATATTTGCTATTGTCAGATACTACGGATTCGAAATAGCGAACAATTATCCTAATTACACGAAGAATTAAATTCCATGAGAAACCAAATTATAAAAAAACTTCCTTTTTAAACATTCACTGAGATAAGTAAAAGCTATGGCACCTACTGTTAATACTAATAAAGGAAGAAATTAATTACCTACTCTGAAATCAGGAACATAATTTTTGCCATTCAGAGAATGAACAAACAGTTAAGAAATAAAATACTCTTGCAAATGTATTCTTAAAATCGTTCGTTGAGCTCGAATCGATTGTATAAGATTTGTGCAAGTTTGATACGTATCAGCTCAAGTTATCTTCTATCATCGCTTAAGCTATTGTTGGAAGATAACTGAAAGTTTGATTCAAACGAAGTTTCAGAACCTAATCCTGATCGCGAGGAGTAAATTGGAGTTCGTGGTGCGATGCCGGTATATCTCTTAAAATACATTACAGAACACGTTTTATTACTCAGCCATCTTCATCCAATCCTATTAAGTGTCTGTTCGCGAATAGCAGCGCACCCGCGAAAGCCGAACGTTCAGATTTAGTATGGCCATTTTTTTAAATAGTATTAGGGGTCGATAATAGCTTTAACACAGGGCGGGATCGAACGTCTGTATTAGGTGATGGTGCGGATTTGGCGAGCTCAGGAGATATGCAAAGCGCCGGGTCGCTGACTGCGCGTCTGTCGCGTCCGTACCAACGATCAGGCGATAATTTAACGACAACGCTTGGAGATTTCCTTTCGAGCGGCGATATTGCCGATATTACGTCTTGCCACGGACCCCGTTTTATAATTTAGCCCACGGCTGAATAACATCTTGCATTTAAGAAATTTTATGGTAATTTAGTTTTGCATTTTAAGGGATATTAGACACGGGCCATTCATATTCATTTGTTTAAAATTGGAAAATTGGCTACTTACACTAGATTAGTATTCAATGCCCGCACTGAATGAACAATTTTAGAAGATGAAAGTTAAACAACAAAGAAAACATACTGAAGTTTTTTCTTAAATTAAAGTATTACTGAAACGTAAATAATGGAACGAATTCCAAATAATCGCCAAATAAATAATTATATATAATATCGTGTGAGTCCGCGTGGTGCAAATCTCGTTGTCATTTACGTCGCACCTACTATAGCATTAGCCTTTAGCGGACTTGACAGTCACCATAAATCGCAGAATAGGGTGGGCGTGATTTATAATATAGAATAACTTGGAAAGCAGGGCAATTTGAGTGGTCCACGCGCATTACTCTAATTACCAGCGCGTAATCTCCCGATGCTGGACCTGTATAATTAGGGGTGACAACACAATACTGCGCCGTACAATACGTCTACAGTCTACACAAACCACATGTCAATTTAATTTGACCCCCAATCCAAGATGGCCGCCAACCCTCACTCGCGCGGTGTCGACTCACCGAATGCCTGCGGTTAAACCCGTGACTGCTAATTGACGTGTTTTAGAGAAACACTGTATGGTTTGTGTCAGTATGTCGTGGGCTTTTGTTTTGAATATTTTTCTACAGAACCAGTTTTTTATGAACTCTCATTAACACGTGTGTGCAACCGAATATCGTTTACATGGAGTTTCGTAGCGATTTTACAGATAACGTCAGAATTTTGTGGGGACAAGTTATTGTTTTGTTGCTATATAACTATTAATACTTATAACAAAAACGTACATACTAAAAAGTGATTTCCGTATTTTTTTAAATATTAGGTATATAGGTTAGGTATAATATGATATACTTATAACTAATACTAAAACAGCTAGTGCTAAAAATAAACCGCTGCGCTAACTAAAAAAATAATAATAATGAAAATGTGTCGTAATATGTCCACAAATATAATGGAAATATAAATTGTATATAGTCATATCGTATAAAATGATTTAGAGTACTTTTATGAAAGCACAATTTAGGTAAGGTTTTTAAATCACCGGTCATATAAGGTCATCAAAATTAACTTGGTTACAAGGTCACAACATATTCTTAAACTCCCGACCCCAGGTAAGCAAGACTACACTTTATCCCAATATCAGTAACCATTACTAAATAGATAACACAAACTAAGTAAAATTTTTATGGAAATTAAGCACCGTGATCATAGATAGAGCAATTCAAGTCAATTTCGGTGTTTCCGAGAGCCATTAACACATATCAAACTAGCATTATAAAACCTATTATTTATGATTTATGTTTCTATATAAAGGTTTCTATGTAAGCTTTTTATGGTCGTCGTTTATACATTAACGTCCGCAGCCTTTATTATTTATTCACATGCATAAAGGTTTTCTTATTTTTATAGCCATATCAAGAATAATGTAGCAATATTTTGTTATTACTCAATTTAACATTTTTACAAGATAATTTTGGTTTATTCTTAAAATTTTTAGAGTAGGTCAGCAACCTGCTTATGAAATTTTTTAGAAAAAAATTACGTTTCTTTTACAGAAAACGGTACTCAGAAATTTAATTATAAACTGGAAACGAAACCGCTAAGTCTAATAAATTAATAGAGTAGCTACATCATTAAATGTATTCTTTATTCCGTTTATTGCGTTATAAGTGTGTCATCGAAGCGTTGGTTATGACTGTTTAACGGCTATTTAAATCATTTTCTAAGAAAAGATGCGACTGACTGGAGACGTCAAAGTATCACACCGCTCGCAAGAATAGCTGAGGTAATGGCGGGGACTGACACGTAACTGTAAACTTTGTAATGCATCTCTTCGCTTCGAAAGACCTTTCGCTCATACGCTTTATGTAAGTGCTGAGCCACGTTCTTTGAGCTTTCTGCTTTATTATCCACGTTTAGGTTGTTGGCTAAGTTCGAGGTATAATAACATTGGTCATCTCGAATGTTCGTAGTGCTATTAGTCTTCTTTTTAGGAATGTGGAATTTCGATTTAATATACACATGTTCATATGAAAGTTAGTGCTTACTTACCTACTTAGTGATAACTTGACTATTATCACAAGTAATAATGTTATAAAAGATAGGTACCTACATCTACCGAAATGTAATTTTGATTTAATCCACTATATAATTTGTGAAATTAATTGAGAATTCTTGATTTTAAAAAGCATGTTTTTACATTAATATTCATACATATCTACCATTTAAATAGATTCTACCTAAAATGAGAATACTTGCCTTATTAATTAACATGATGATTTGGCTTATTAATAAACATGATGATTAAGATTAATCGGATTAAGCTAAGTTCGTAAAACAACTTTTACGCCTATGACTTTAAGCAAAATCATACACATAGACTTTTGTAACACTTCAATATGCTTTTGTGTCACTTCAATTTTACATGGAAAGTAGCAAAAATAATCTTATTACTTACTAAGAACTGTTTTTAGCCTGAAAAACATTTCTTAACGATACGTAAAATCACTGTGTTAACTTCCTACACGAGTGCATTATAGTCTCTTATGATCCATTCTTAGATTAAAATATTAATTAAACGTTCATTTTCGTTGCATACAAAAGTGCAACATCTACGCAACCAAAATGTATGGAAGCCTTGGGTGATAAAAAAGTAAAAAAAAGTAACGGTGTTAATATTTGTAAATTAAATGGTTAGAAATTAGTATTTATAAATTACAGTCTGATACATTAATGAATAGGTCAAATTACAAGGCAATAAAAAGGACATTGAGTTTTCCAATTCCATTTGGGGCTTTTCGAAACAATTATAGAGACGCAAAAAGAGGGGTGTTATAAGTTTCTTTCTGAATGTCTGTGTGTCTGTCTGTGGCATCGTAGCTCCTAAACGAAAAAAACAATTTTGATGCGGTCTTTTTGTTGGAAAGCTGACGTGATTGAGATGGTTCTTAGCTATAAATTTATGTCGGGGGTTACATAAAATTTTCAATTTTGTAGTTTTTTTCTATAAGCATTAAATGTTGTGTATAGCTTTCAAGACCATTTACCAACTACTTTCCCAGATTTTCGAACACAAAAATACGGAAGCTGAATTTTCAAAAATACATATTTACACACTTTTATGGTAATAATCCCAATAGGGTTGAACAGAGCTTTATGTAAGATTTCGTTATACGTAAAACCACATCTCGCATACGGGGCATGCAGTGCCTCAAAATAGTGACACTTTTCCAGACTGTCGCCTACATAGAAGAGGTATCAAACGTAAAAAGTAATTATATTAATTATTAGTAGTGTTATACCATGAGTTAACTTAACTTAAAGTCTAGTTTCACTGGAAACCAGCGTCAAAATATTTTATATCCTTTGACATATGAAGTTAAGTGGAAACCATTTTGGTTGGATATTAGTGTTACTAAACTTTTATATGTAGTTTGTTCTCTGTATTTTCAATTGTATGTAATTCGACATCTGTCAAAAAAACTCTAAACCAAGTATAGATATTCTAAGCACTAAACCATCTCAACATTCTTGGTATATTTTTATTTATCTAGATTTCTAATCCGTTCAGCACGTGACCAAACACCTTACGCTTTCGCGACGCATCTTATCACAACACAATGGCGTTTATTTTCAAATTGAGACCGCTGGTCCGTCAATGGCTCCGAACGACATTAAATTGGTTAAATTGCTTCGCCGGTCTCGGTTCTGCGCTCCTTTGGGAGCGGTAGAATCTCTGGGCGAGTACACGAACCTAGATTGATTGCTATGTCGACTATTTCTCGATACATGCTTCCGATTTGTGTGATTTAGAACTGTGATTTGATATTATTTCTGTAATTCAAACATGAAGATCCAGATGTGGTTGACTTCAGAAGCAACTAAATGCTAGTCCACGATATATGTATATATTTTTAGTGTATTTTTAATTAGGTAATATTTTCTAGCACATATCAGGTGATTTCATACTGGTGCCTAATGTTCTTCTTTTACGTTAATAGCGATCGCGACACATAAAGATTACGAATTTCGCCGATACCAAGTCAAAATGTATGTACTTATTCTAAAAGTAACCGACAATTGTACGGTAGTTTGAGTGTAAAATGGAGTCTCTCAACACGTGTTTTTGCAACAAGAACTCTGGATATTACAGTTATAACTAATATTCTGCTATTCATTGACATAAAATAATGACGATGAATATACAAATATTTTTAATGAAAATTTCAACAGACTAATTTATATGCATAATGTAACCGTCTAAAATCATAAAAATATGCTTATATTTCGGTAACGCATTAAATATTATTAGTAATGGAGAGATAACACGCGGATCAATGATGTTCGAGTTAAAATCAGTTATGTTTGGTTTTTCAAAAATAAACACTAGAGAGCTAAAAGCAGACTAAGTATATTAATTACGTCGTCTTAAAGTACGTACGAGACTTTTATACAACATTTTTAGTATATTACACAAGTGATGATACAACAATAACTTTAAAGATTTTTAATCAAAGATATTTGAAGCTCCATAATCAGAATTATGATTGTGTTAATGTCATTTCATTTTCCATTTAGAGTCTATCAATTAAGTCAATGTACCAATTGATGTATAACTGAAATGTTCTCAAAATTTAATATACAGTACTAATGTAAAGTGCTTGTACTGAAAGTACATTAAAAGTTCGTTAATTAAGAAGACCTATTATTCAATTAACGATAACATAAATGACAAAAACGCTTGGATTGGTTTGTACCTTTGTTCCACACATAAAAATTAATATTTTACTAAAATTGAATTACTGTGTATACATAATTTTGTTGTTTCAGACTAAATTGTGATTATTTACAATTTGTATCTGTTATTATTCTTGTTCAGTGAACGTATGTTTTATATGCATATGATATGCATTCACTGTTATTGCTACAATGTGATGATAATTTGTATCATGACGTTAATAAGCACATGACATGTAATTTGTCTAAATTGACTTTGACTTTGAATAGTCCTCGTCCTACAAGTATTACCTATTTTTAAAATTGTATACCTGTTCCCTAAAGTGTTATATGTATAATCATTAGTATTCATTAGTAATCATTAAAGAATATTTAGTTGTAATAATTAAATACAAGCATACTACGAAGACATTTAATTGATTTATTTTCAGTCATGTTTATAGGTTTTCCATTACACGTTTGTAATTTGTATACGGACAGAATATCCGCTCCCCACATGTTGTTCTTGTGGCGCTTCACTAATTCAGTGTAGATTTTAGTGGTGGATTGTCTATCAAGCCGATGTACACACTGGGCCGAAACCAATCAATCAGCCCGGCGAAGCGTCACGCGATAATTGAACTCTTCCCTCGAAGCAATGCGATTCAATAGATAATTACAATCGCAAACCAAAAATTACACGCGGCATTTAACCGTAGGACCCTATTAAGTTTCACAAAGCTGGGTCGCCGGACGGTCGCGTTCGATCGGCGATCTTTGCCGGACGGCGGATTAACTCGTGAGCACAATAAGCGCCTCGAGAGGAGCCGGGCGGGGAGGGATGTATTAATAATGGTCTCGTACTGAATGGAGCACTTACACGCTCCACCGGGAGCTGAATGTGTGACTATCGCGTTAGAGCAAATCGAATCGACGCGGCCGGCCGCCCGTGTGCCGAATTTGCCGTTTGACCGGAAACCTGGAGGAAGAAAACCCCGGAATAAACACGGCAAATTGTTTTGGGGACAAAGGCTACCCCAACCTTTCACGCCATCTTTGCTGCGGTATTGCAATCTGTATTTAGTTTGATGCTTAGAAGAAAATGAAGCTTTATTTTGTTAGGAACGAAAATATATTGTATAATACTCTATTGATAAAAAACATGAGTTTTTCCTATACTGAGAATACCTACTAGTAATACAGCAATTATTGTTTGAGAAGAGTAGCGCACTTTTTCAAACAAAAACGGTAAAAAGCTTATTTATACATCAATACTCGGTATATTATTGTATAGTATGCATAAGCTATTATGTAAATCTTCAAGTGAATTTAAATTACTTGGTAAAATGTTTACTGTATCCTAATGTCAACCTATCATCGAGAGATAATGGAAAAAGTTTGATACAGCCTTTGGATGGTACTGTTTTGCAGCATAGTGAAAATAAATAGTGAATTTTCTTCTTGGAAATTAATTTTCTCATTTGGTTACAAATAACTAGTACACGGCTATTTTTCTGAAAATTTTCTTTCATTTTCAATTACCTACGTCATAATTTTTGTAAAATTGAGTTTAAAAAAATACGTGTCATTTTTACGCAAGTATTCACGTAATTTGAATAACATCTAACTTATGTTATAAACCGAGCACAAAATGCATTTTTTCTAAAATAATATTGTGATTTTAAGACTCAAAGTAAAAGGAATAAAACAGCTCTAATTGACTAACAGATAAGGTACATAAAATTGCAACTATATGTAAAACTAGCACAGTGTATTACCGTACCCGCAATACATATAATGATATCACTACTTTAATTCTTCTTTGTTGTATGGTGGAGTGCAATGAACTCAAATTATGTATGTATATATCGAGAATTTTATCGTAGATCGTTACATATGTGTTGTGAAATTTCTCTCCGTGTAGCAAATGTCTCATCGTAGATTGACTTACTGAATATTTAATCCAATTCGTGCAAGTACAGCTACAATATACTAGTTTAAGAAAAGAAATACAGTGTTCAATTGAGAAATCTAAAACCAAGCCCTATTCCATTATATGTACTAGATATATACTGGGCTTGATTTAACTATACTGACGGATGCGTATGAAAATCAATCTAAAATCCTCTGAAATCTTCGCTATTTAAGGAACATTATTGTTCTATTAGTGGAGGTTACTGTTCCCTCCTCAGACCATATAAGTAAAGGTTCCATCAGTTAAGAACATACCTAAACTAATGATCTAACCATCGAATAAATTAGGAACTGAAAGAAATTGAATTCCTTGCCAGCACACGTGTTCTCTCTTTCTTACAATCCCAGATTCTTGAAGAGGCACTTTACCAGGCTTAGCCTATGTCGGGGTTGAAAGTCCCAGAAAGTCCCAGGTGCCTGGTCAGCTTTCTTTCACACGATGGACTCAGCACGTACGGAAAAACTATGGGCTTATTTAGCTTGCTCACTAGTTTGAAATAAGCATTCTGGGAATAAAGTAGGCGTAGTCCCTGAAACAGTGGGATCTGAAAAATGAATGAGAATTATAAATCAATAATAGTTAAAATCGTTTGCTATCCTTCACTCTATAAAGGCATCCATTGTAAAACGGAAAACATATTCATAACGTCTGTTCGATATTACTCACGGCAGTCACGATGCTCTCTGCATTACGAATGTATGATTCATTCGAGTTAGTCGCGGATGTGTTTGGATTCAAAACAGAAACTTGTCACGGGCAAGTTCTATCAAAAGTCGATTTTCGAAGTTGTCCCGACTGGAGCGAGGACGACGGGAAACCTTTTGCATATAGACAGTGGTGTGACTTACTTTAGACGGATATACTATACTCAATGAAATTAATATATGACGTTTTAAAATGATAAAGTTTGTATCACAGAGGGTACATAAAAAAAGTACAGTAATAAAAAATTACGAACATTGAAAATACTCTTAAACAAGTTACGTTATAAGTTTATATAAGCTTTTTTATAGGAGAATATGGTTTCTTAGACTCAACACAGATATTATCAAACAAATTATTTTTCTTAATGGCGTTCGCGACACATAAATACTTATAATACGTATTTTGCCAATGTCGAGTGAAAATGTATAGTAACAAACATTTGTACTGTAGATTCAGTTAAAAATGGAGTCCCTCAACACGTGTTTTTACTACAAGAACTCGGGAGAAACTCATCAATCAAATGACTTAGAGCTTAGACATGGTACACGATAGTACTGTGGTATTTTTGGGGAATTTTAGAAAATATAACAATTACCCATTTTAGTAAATGTACTTTTTACTTCTACTAACATTTATTATTGGACCTATACGCGTATGGTCAAAATGTTCGAATTTTTCATACGTCCTTCATATTAGTGCGGTGTTAAGTTTTATGGTTCTATAAAACAGGAAGACAATACAGAAAGAAGTAGTTTCTTTGAAGAATTTTAAGTATGAAATAAAAAAAGATACCGTTACCGGAGGGTTTAAGAGTAAAGGACCTTGGTCCTACCGAGGTCTTCGACATAAAGTCCACATCCCCTAGCCAGTAAAGGAAGCGTAGGAGTCCGACTGTCGTCTACAGGGGCTCGTTCCAAGTCCACTCTGAGTTAATAGGTTGTTTTTTTGTCTTGCTAAGGTGTTAGCCGTCTTAGAGTAAAACACTGACATTACTTAATTTTGCTTCTGTTATTTTTTAGTTGTACCGTTATGATTCTCTTTTTATTCTTCAACATAAACTTGGGTCTCCTGTTCGACATTTCTGAATTTCCAGGACACCCATCTCACTCAGGCTACGACGACTTAAGTCCTCGTTAAACGGACACCGATTACGTATGCCGTTTGTAAAGATCAGAGAGTTCTTAAACCAATAAAATTGATTGCTAAAAAGTTGCATCTCCCGGACGTTCGGTTGTGACAACCGATCATCATTCCGAAAGAACCGGAACGCCGTTTTATAGAAGGAAGTTGTAGCCTCTGAAGGCACTTCGGTTTCTGTAGCGTTTGAGTCGAGAGGAAACAGTAAATCTAAGGGCTGAAACCTGGAAATGGACAAACTAAATTGTGAGCTGTGAGAGTTTCTTGCGTTGCTTCTTTCCCACCAGCATATACATACTAATAATTATTTAAATTGTCAATGTGGTGGGTAGGGTTTTTGGACGATTTTAAAGTATTTCGAAAAATCCATTAAACAAAACATATTTAGTCATCCGTATGACTGGTATTCTAACCCAACTTTTTACCTTCAGACTTGAAGAAAATAACTTGTCATTGTCAAAAAGTATTAAAGATTAGGTACTTAATAAAGTCCTTATAGTTTGACTAGTCTATAAAAATCCTAGAAACCTTGGTAATGATAAGCCTTTAAGCAGTACATCCTTGAGACAAATATATCTCAGACGTCTACATACCCGAAGAATAATTCCGAATGAAGGATACACAATCATCTATCATTATTTTAAATTCTTGGCCTTGCTTACCTCGATTTATGGGATCGTCAGACAGAATCATATTTGGAAACAAACAATCCAATTAAAGAACTTTACCGAGGTTTATTGTGATTTGTGTTCGTGGTAATATTTTAATGCAAAATAAATGTATTTGTACGCGAAATTGGGTCTACGTTTTTTATGCTTCTTAAGCTGTTGCCGTAGCCTATAGACGATTGTAATACTGAATTGTGATGTATTTTAATTTTGTAGTTTCTAAGTTCTTTTAGTTTGGTTTTGGTTGTTTAGGGATTTTGGGAAGTTGATATTGCCCATTAAAGCGATTAAGCTGAGCTAGGAGACTGCCATTCATCTAATGCCATTCGGTGTAGTAGAGGATTTGGAATAACAAAAAAATGTTAAGTTAACATTTCAGGCCTCTGAAGTGGCATACGTCGACACTATTTAAAGTTTCTTCCACGATGAAAATTCGAGGTAAAACATTCTGTCACTCATCCCGTATTTACCGGTTGGTGGTTTAAATTTTGCAAACGTTAACTGTAAAGTCAAAGAGAAATGCTTACCGACATCGTCTTTTTATCTTCGATAACTTTATCCGTGGTGCGTCACATAAGACTGTACTGTGATATTAAGTGACAGTAAATTTCGTGATAATCATCTTAGAAATTGTACGCTAAAGATTATTTAACACATACTTGCACAAAGGTTAGGCATTATTGACCTACTTTCAACACACTATTTCAAAGAATATCGCTCGTAAAATAAGCGATTGATCTTTATGGCTTTGTGCTATATTGTGGTTATTATAAGTGACATTCGGTACGGCCATGGATTGATGGTCGATAAAGTTAAAATATCGGTACACAGATTTTTACAGATCGATTTTTTGACCGATCTAACCTGTAAGACTGCATTGAGATGTCAATTACACACCGTCGGACGTGGGGAGTGGTTAGTAACGCTGCCTACACATCGGGTGGTCCGGGTTCAAATCCTGGTAGTGGCAATTGTTTGTGTGATGAACACGAACATTTGATCACGAGTCATGGTTGATTATATTTTTAAATAAGTTTCTAAAATAATCATAATCTAGATAAGATTAATATGAAAATTTGTCCGTTATCTTGTATAATTATGTAAGTAATTTGGTCTAGATTACTGGTGTGACCGTGGAGATGTATTATTATGTTACTCTCAATTTCATTTCATATCATACATAATATCATGCTCATAATCCTAAAAGGTTTAGGTACTATTTGTTTACATATATACAGTAACATCTGGCAGTATGGGCCATGCAGTGCCTCATATAGTGACACGTTGCTAGCCTGTCGTCTACATAAATGGGGTATCAAACTCGAAAAGTAACGAAACCTTCAGTAACCCGACAAACAAGAGCTGCCAACCAGGACAGATGTTACACTCTGATGATATAGATTGCATCCAGGACGCGCGGCCGCGGCGCGGTGAAGATACATTGTGCCCAACGAACGAATTCTTTGCGTCGCTGTTTTCAGGGCGCATTCTATAATATCTCCGTAAGGACGCCTTCAAATTATAGTGTGATTAGAAATAGAAGTGCTTCAGTCTCGACTGTGGCGCAGTAGGCGTGCGTCTTTAAATACTTAGTTTGATATTAAAAATGCCATGTTACTTCCCTATCCAAATATGATATGCGCGAGTCACGATAATGGCGCTGCAACTGCGCTTCTAGATATTGTACGAAAATTATTAGCTAGCTTCTAGCACACCACAGCGTGGCCGCTGAAGCACTTCTTAACGCCACCAGTTTGAAGGCTCTTTAAAACATGTCAGCTGTCCGCTAAAAATCACATCGAAGTCTGCGACGTCGAGGTCGATAAACTACTCTTTCGTTGAATTTTGTCGACATTTTCTCACTATCGATAAATCTGTGATTGCTCCACTGTAATTTTGAGTCTTATTATTAAATTTAATAATGGGACTCAGAATACATAGAATGTTTTCACAATACAATGTAACTAGCGCTCCGCTCGCGGTTTCACTCGCGCCCATGTCGGTTATCGCGCCAAAAAGTATTCTATGTTCTTTCCATGATCTCAAACTATTATCAAAACATAATTCATCAAAATCGAGTCTAAAAATAATTTTTATTCCTTTATATAGTGAAAAACAATAACTTTTTATTGTGAAAAACAATAACAATAAATCACGACGGAAATAGAATACGAGTTTTTCTTGTTGTGAAAATACGATTTTAATAGCAATGTAATGATTTATTAGTACTTAATCTATGTACAAATTGTGTATTAATTATTAGAAAAAATTGAATCTTCATCTTCTTTGTCGATATCAGTGTAAAGCATATTATGAATTTTCCGTGAAAATACGCCGAAAATCACCGCTGGTTTCCACAATAGAATGAAGACAAAATGCTAGTCAGGTTGCGGCGAGCGTTCGACGGCGCCGGCGTCATGAAGACGTATTATGGTAACAGAAAATACCCACCGCTCCCTCAGACACCGCTCGAACCAGACCAAGTTTTCGTATTAAAACACAAAGTGAACACGAAAAACTACAAGTTGAATTGCATAGACTTCGATCTTTATACTTTATAAATAGGTAGGGGAGCACTTTCCTCGACTTCTGAGCTTTTGACGTGGGATATTAGAACGAGGGTCGATAGAAGACATAAAAATTCGCGTCGCTTTACTGTAATAGGTCCCCATTATTATGTTAGGAAAATGAATATATTTTTTGTGATTGTAGTATAAAATTTCTTTTTGTTTAATTTAATCGTGTTCTAAAAGTGCATATTTAATTAGTATTATGGTTCGCCCTAACAATAACAAATGCAAATGATCTCGTCTTTCTCTCTGTTTTAAATTTATAAATAACCGGACTCGTTAATTCACAAACTTTGGAAGCAACGTTGATTTTTCACAAAATAACGTCGAATCACAGAGAACTTGAAACTGTTGACTTTCAAAAGATTCTAAGATAAGCTAAACGGTCTACTTCTTTTGTATTAAAATTTACTGAAATTTTGAAAGGAAAGTAAATGATTTGGGATCAAATTCGAGCTTCTAATCTGCCATCTTATTTGGTAGGCGTTAAGTTTTATCGCAAACAGAAGACAAACTTGAATGCTAGTGGATTTATTTTGATTTAACTTTGCAAATTGCTTGAATCAGGCATCGCTTAACTTCTGCGTTTGAAGAGTCACAATATTTTTATCAGGAAAAGTTAAGAGATTATGTTTTTAAGCGGAGATAATTAAAATTCTAATTAGAAAAAAGTAGAGTAAAGGGTCCTTAAGGCCATAGAAAGCGGAAATTAAATAAACTATAAAGGACTTAACATGAAACAGAACATTGACCGGAGGTACGGATTTAGGTGCATGGTTGGATCTAATTGTTCACGTTTGGACAAAACGTTAACACAATAAGAAAATGGTTTACCGAAAAAAGGAAATGTTGTGTTTTTCCTTATTGTACAGCCCTCGTATATAATATATCTACAAACTTGCTCCTAAAATGTATTGTCAGTTTCTTCCATAATACATAAATTTGTCAGAAAGAAATTACACACATCTTTCAGGATTTTGCTTTCAAATATTGATGAAACGGTGGTTTGGTAAATAGTGAAAATAAGTAGTGGTATTGAACATTACTCTAATAAAATAATAAATTCACATCTAATGAATTTTTTACTAACTTTTTAGGTGGTTATGGAATGATAGTTAAGAGCGCGCACCAAAGAGCACCAAAAGAACCGGGAATCGGTTTGAAACTTGTATTTGAACAAAGAACCGGGATTGCTCTAAACGCTCTAGTACATATATATTTTTATTGTGCATACAGGTACTTATATATAACAACACTGTGGTTGTTTAATTTTAGAACCGAGCGATGTATTGCACGATAGTTTAAGTGATAGATGTTGCACTGACACGGGATCAGAGGTTAGTATTACGCGTCTGACGCTACTCACATAGCGTGAGATTCAAACGATTTGCATTTTCTCTCTCTGTCTTACCAACGTCTTCAAGCTTTTAAATCAATATTTAAGTTGAAACCTGCTAGGTGTTGACCACATTGTCTACACACTTTTAAGGTTTAGGATGCGTAGGTCGTGCCAGGTGCGGCGTCCTTCCGTTTCCGCACTGGACACTTGACAGGTGGTTGGCTTGTTGACTTCTTTATACTACATATATAATACTATATTATACAAGATCGTACTTGGATTACGGTTTCGTATGTAGTTGGACCTGACAATGACAATTTCTTGCTTATATCCTTTCTTAGATCCAACGTAGATTACTAGGATTTTTCCTAGCCCATGTTATTCTCTGTTTATTATCTTTATAACAGAGAGTAGGTAATTTTGTAAGTGTACATGTTCCACTTTACGTGTTGAGTAATAAAGGTTATATTAGACACTGGTTCGCAAAAATTTTTCGTCGTCAAGCGTTCCAATTTTGGGCGTTGACCTTTGCAGTGATGCACTACCTCTCTTAAAATAAGAAAAAGGTTTTTCCTGCTGAAATAATTACTTGAAAACCACATTAGAATCATCTAAGCAAAGTGCTTTTAAGTAAAGCATGCAGAATAAAAAAAAATCCCTGCGGTTACTTTCTAAATTAAAATATCATCCGAAATAGAACAATTTAAACCCAATTAAATTGTTGTTGGTAATTTTCTACGGTGCACTGTATAAAATTAATCTACCCTATTATAAGGACGTAGCGTGACAACTGTTACTTAACAACTAAAGCAGGACTAGACACTGAAATAAAGCATATAGTTAGGGAAGGAAATAAGAACAAAATTACAGTTCTCGAGTGCAGCCATTCCGTATGTGTATTGTTGCAATTTCAAAAATTCCCATTATCGTGGAGCGTGAAGAGGAGAAAATAAGGAGTGGCGGACAATACAAGGCGATAGTAGACATCGCAACAGTAAATAAAAATGTATATTTATCGGTCAGCAAAAATCTATAAGTATTAGTGACATTAAAATTTAATTACTTAGTACTTAAAACCTAGTTTGTTTGCATGGATGCACGACAAGTGAACAATCCCCATAATGGACCATAATGAGCTGGAAATAAATTTTAATTACTTTAATTTTACTTTATCCAAAACACGTATGTAGTTAAAACAAGAATATCAAATTAAATTTTCAATAGTAATATTAAGTGCTATGTAAATATAAAAGAATAATATTTTAAAATAACTCAGTTAGGACCACGCGGATAGAAAAAGAAGGATCATAATCACTGTATTTCAATTGTTATGGGAGTGGTTTTAATTTTATACACTCTAAAACATTTCCAAAATTGTAATGAAATTAAGTGATATTTCTTACAAAAAATTATTACTACATCTAAAATAACAAAGGCTTCGGTTGTTTGCGAATAATGTATTATACCAGCGTCTCTATAAAAGTGCTGTATCATTAAATCAATTACTCTTAAAACATTAGTTTTAACATAATGCTAATTGGTGGATAAGCATAATGCCTAAAAATGTGTTTTCAAGCGAATTATTTTTTCGACTCTCATTTGTTACGCGAATGTCGTTTGCTAATTCATTTTCGTTTACACTACGGATGTGTCACACTGATTTCATGGTGAACTATGGCAATACTACGAGGCTGGGATATAAAAGTAGATATTTTGTGGACAATGGGCAACATAGGTGGAGAGGAGCGAGTGGGCGTCTCCAAGCAACGCGTCCGCGTCGGTGCCTTCGACTAAACTGGAGTCTGGGTTGTATGCAAGAGCTGATAGAACATTTTAATATGAAAACATTTGAGCTTGCTTACTTTTACAGGAACAGTGATTTTATTCTGCTGGCGAATATTTCAATTGCTTAAATCCCATATACAGACCAAGACTATGATGTTAAGAATGGCAATGTTTAATCTTGCCTTATGTTTTCAATATTAGGTATTTTGTTACATTTATACTAACGAAACATGTATGCACATTGGATTCTCTAATTAACATCTGACTACCGTGTTTATATGAGTTAATGATTTGATTTGATTCAATTATGCAGTGAAATATTAACGAAGAGTTCGATTAAATTAGTTCTTGGACTAACGATTTGTAATAAATTCGTAATCATTAACGTAGTTTCGATTTTTAATACTTATAATTCTTTCCACTAATGTTGATGATGATAAAAGAGTGGTTCGTTTCAATATTTATAGTGATTTGTTACTTTACAGTAGATTTTATCACATGCAAACTATTCAAGGCAATCAGAAATATTTAACTTGGGTTTGTATAACAAACATCATCATAATTTTATAGGTGACAGGCTGGACAGCTGTGACTATTTTGATGCACTGCATGGCCCATGCTGTCTGATGTGGCTTTGTTGTAACTAAATGTTACCACTGCTATACTCTGGTCAACTCTTTTGGCATTATGAACATGATAATAGGATGTATATTATTTTTTATTGAAGTCGGAGAAAATATTCTAAAGTCTTTTTCTATTGATCTGAACATAAAATACAAACGCATATTGCAAAGTGTAGTGAATTCTTGCTGCAATTAAAGCTATAGTCCATAGCTTTTCACAAGTGACTGCGGATGGGCGCAATATAAAATCTATCTCACATCTCGTAATTTTGTTCGTTAAGTTAGAAATTTAATGTCTGCTGCATTAATCATTATGACCTTTATTAGTTTACCTGGAAGCTTTTCTATAAAACATTAATATACAAAATATGTGTTTCACGGATTTAACTCGCGTATATTTCCAATATGTACTATGGTATCCAATATTGTTATTTTAACCTGAAGTTTCCGTAGAGAAACATGAAATAACGTATGCGTTAGGAGTCAAATCCTTAAAAGTATATTTGACGGAAATAACGAAAGAGAACATTACAACAAGATTTTTTATCACTTCTTGTTGATCTCAAAAAGTTTACAAACAATACTAGAAAAAATACACTGAAAAAAATCGACCTGCCTTTTGTTTTTATGGTAAACATTGTTTCATCAAATCTTTGAATTTGCACTTCTAAGATCCGAAAGAAATATTTTTGCAAATATTTGACGCCCAGTTAAGATGAAACTACCTTACATTAAGGAATAATTTTTCGTTTACAAACGCGTAAATATTTTTAATACTAGAAAAATACACTGAAAAAATCGACCTGCCTCAGGCGGGAATCGAACCCAGCATCTTCCGCAATTCGGGCAGCTGCGTTAACCACTACGCCACCATTTTTTCTAGTATTAAAAATTTACGCGTTGTTAACGCAAAAATTATTCCTTTACAAACAATGTTTAAAAAACAAAATAAATGGCGAATTTAAAATAAAACGACGAAACTATTTCACAGCTTAAACTCACTTAATCCATTTATCTTGTACGTTGAGGGCTACACGCCGGCCGTTTAACCGTCTACCGCGCTATTCTTTTTGCGTTCTCAATAACCGCGAAGAGGCGGTCTATCACCAAACTGGGTTGTCGGCCTGCAAAAAGGTGGCTTCCCTATAAAGGAATCGGCGAGATCGATCGGGTTTGCCGTCGCGTTCTAATAACATTCCTGGGATACATCGGACACCACGATGCATGTGTAGGGCTTGAGTTACAAATCTTATGTGAAAGGAAGAATTGTGAAGTGGTGTGAGGTAATGAGATTGAAGCGCTACCCGTGTGTAGTCAATTGTTTTTGTAAATTTTAAAATTGCTTGGAATATGAAACCAATTACACGTGTTCTTACAAAAGTATTTAAGTTTTAAAGCCTTTACCGAAGAAAGTATGTGCTGATGGGTTTTAACTTTGGATATCTCAAAAGAAGAAAGTAATAACAGGCTAATGAGAAATTAGTCTTTTCAGTTATATTTATTGTATATTGTTTCTTTAATTGTATTTTATTAAAAATTTTGTTTGTCAAAGAACCCATAAAACGGCTTAAGACATTAGGCGTTGAAGTTATTTTTGTAGTAATTTTATTACGCAATTAGTAGTTTATACGTTACCGTAAATGTGATTACTATAGTTATTATTAATAATAACTAGTCATTATTAATACTTACCTCGTGATTTGGTAAATGTGATGAAAACTGTAAAAAAATAACCCTAACCTACCCATCATCACTCAGCCATGTAGGTGCATAAAACACTACTCTCCCAAAAACATTGTCCTCCGCCTGGTCATAAAAAAATAACCCTAACCTACCCATCACTCAGCCACAGGGTTCGAAAGGATAATTATGAATAACACTTTGATAATTATTAATAATAACCGGTAAAAGTAAATAATTAATTACTTTTGCCTTCAATTTTGGTAATTATTAATAATTTTCAATTTATCACACTTACCGTAATATATATACTGTTGTGGACTGTATTCGAATTTGTTGAAGTGAAGCTTCGTTGTGTTGAGGTAAGGTTCTTGTTCTTTTCTTTGGAAGTAAAAGTCTCATCGGTAGTTCACTTAATTTATTTCAAAACACATTGGCTATATACATTTTATACCTATTGCACTTATCACTAGTCTTAACGATTGATTACAAGATTCAACCTTGAGTTCCAAAAACGGGAGGGTATATCGGACGGAGGTATTGCAGTTAGTGACTGGTAGACCGATCGCGGCGCGCTGTCCTCTACAGCTCTCCCCCCGGCGTAGACTCGTCGCAGCCATCTTTCACTGGGAGGACGGCGAGCTTGGTAGTTGGACGTCGCAGGATCCCTCCTCGTGTGCGGACGTCGGCGGAGCGCACTCGGCCGTCGGGGCCTGGGTGCACCTCGATGACCTCTCCTCGGGGCCATACGTTTCGTGGCAGGTTGGGGTCGGCGATCACGACTAAGTCGCCTCGTTGGAGTTGCTTCTCTCCAGGTGTGGCGGCAGCTTGACGGGGCACGAGTGTAGGAAGGTACTCGCGCACCCATCTCCGCCAAAATTCGTTGGCAAGCGCTTGACTCGCTCGCCAGACGCGTCGATCGGCTGGGTCGCAGGGTCCCGTGTGTGGTAGGCCCATGGAGGTTCCCAACAGGAAATGGTTCGGTGTCAGCGCCTCCGGATCGTGAGGATCGACGGAAACGTGGGTGAGGGGCCGGGCGTTGATACTGTGCTCGGCCTCAGCTAGCACTGTTGCTAGCACTTCTTCGGTCGATGTCTTCTCGTGCAGGACGCTGGTCAGCGCGACCTTCACTGACCGCACCAGGCGCTCCCAGGCTCCCCCCATATTGGGAGCCCCAGGAGGGATGAATCGCCAACTTGTGCGGTGTTGCTGGCCAAACTCCTCTCGATCGGCGTGGTGTGCTTGTCGGTGCTCCTTCATCACCAGCAGGCCTGTAAAAGGGTGCCTGCTGTTCAGGATCGTAGGCTCCCTCATGTCGCGGGGTACGTTGGCGTTACGTATGCGTTCGTTCAAGCACAGCACGCTGTCCCGCAGGGTGGGGTCCAGCTTGTATAGCGGGCTGGACCGTGTGATTCCCTTCCCATCCTGTAGGCTTCGGATCTCCGCTTCGAAGCTGTCTTGCTGTGCCCTCTGGATCCACATCTTCTCGGCCCGTTCTAGGTGGTGAACTTGCAGCTTGTTTCCTCGCTTGCGGCAGCCATCGATGAATACCAGCACGAAGGCGGTCGCTCTTATAAGTCGTTCGTATGAAGAGAACCGCGCGACGTCCGGTAGGTAGGGCTCCGGGCTATCTGTTGTGTGCCCTACGAGTTCGCTGTCATCTTCTTCGACTTCCTCTTCTATTGGCCTAGTGTCCTCTGGTCCAAGCAGGAAGGCAGGCCCGTCGAACCACCTGTCGTTGGCGGCTATGGGCTTGCTAGATGTGCGCGTCGCGTCGTCGGCTACGTTGTGCAGGGTAGGCACCCATCGCCAGTGTTCGGGCTCGGTGCGTTCGGCTATCTCCCCCAGACGGTGCGCGACGAAAGGCGTGTAGCGTCGTGCGTTGCGTCGTATCCAGTGTAGCACCGTGCGGCTGTCAGTCCAGTAGACAGTGCGATCTGGTACCCACTCGTGCTCGGTGACGACAGCGTCGGCGAGGCGCGTTCCTATGACCGCCGCCTGTAGCTCTAGGCGGGGTATGCTTTGTGTTTTGATGGGGGCCACCTTGGCCTTGGCTGCGGCCAGGGTGACGTCGATGGTGCCGTCGATGCGTCGCGTCCTCCAGTATGCAGCGGCGGCGTAGGCTTGCTCGCTTGCATCGCAGAAGACGTGCAGCTCTCTCTGTTCGGCGGCTCCGTACCAGCGTGGCAGGCGTAATTGCGCGACGCTGCCTCGTAGCGTTCGCAACCAGCATGCGAGGTCGTCAGCTTCGGCGTCAGGCAGGGGCTCGTCCCATCCAAGTTTGTGTCTCCATAGATCCTGCAGTGTGATCTTGGCTCGTATCGTGAAGTGGCTCAGCAGGCCCAGCGGGTCGTATAGCGACATGACCGCACATAGGGCCTCGCGCTTTGTTGGTGTGCGCTGTCGCCCGATGACCTCCTCTGGAACTCTGTGTAGCGTCGTGTTGAAAGCCAGCTGATCTAGCTTAGCGTCCCACAACAGGCCGAGTGTCTTGTCTGGTGCCGGCGCCAGGCAGGTGGGGTTGTTCGATCGGAGCCCCGTTTCGATGTGTTCTCTGACTGCGCGTGCATTGGAGTTCCACCCGCGCAGCTTGAACCCTGCTTGTGCGTGCACGAAGTTCACCTCGTCGATCGTGCGTATCGCTGTCTCGGCGTCGTTGAAGGACTCGACGTGGTCATCCATGTAATGGTTGCGTGTGACTGACTTGTACGCAGCGGGATGGGTGATCGCGAAGTCTTTTGCGTTCCGATCTCGAACGCTGTGTGCCAGGAACGGTGAGCTGGAGGCGCCGAAAATCATCGCCGTCATTTTGTACTTTTGCGGCGGCCGGTGTCGGTCTTCTCTCCACAGAAACATTTGGGCTGGCTGGTCTTCCTCTCTGATGCCGACGCGCAGGAACATTTCCTCGATGTCGGCGGTGACTGCTACTGGGCCCTCTCGGAACCGGAACATGATGCCTTGCAGCGATCGCAGCAGGTCCGGCCCCTCGAGCAGTAGGTCGTTCAAGCAGATTCCGTGCGACTTGGCGGCGGCGTCGAATACCAGGCGCAGCTTCCCCGGTTTGTTTGGATTGAAAACCGTGAAGTGCGGTAGGTACCACTGCCTCTTGTTGCCCTCTTCGGTCCCGTCGCATGGTTTCGCGTACCCCTTCGTTAGCAGTGCCTCAACTTCGTGTTTGTATTGCGAAGCGAAGCCTGGCTCTCGTTCAAACTTCTTTTCGATTGGTTGCAATCGTCCAAGTGCGGCGTTGCAACTCGGCAGCGTGGCGACATCGTCCCGGCGCCACGGTAGTTGTACCTCGAAGCGGCCGTCTACTCGTCGGGCGGTGGCTTCGAAGATCTCGACGGCTTGTCGTTCGGAGTCCGCGACCCCCGGCGCGTCGATTTCGAAATGTTCTTCGACTATTCTTTCCAGTCGTTCGTTCTCTGCGTCGCTGTGGTTCGGTGTGAACATGTGCAATATCGACGCGCAGTCTCTGTCATATAAAGACCGCGGTACAGTGCCGTGGATCGTCCAACCGAGTTCGGTGAGAGAAGCGGCCGGTTCGTTCTTTCGGCCCATCTTAACTCGCCGTGACACGATGAGGTGCCAATTGTCGGCGCCTATCAGCAGCTGCGGCTTCGTCTTCTTGTAGCAGACTTCTTCTTTGTTCAAATCCTGGAGGTGCGCATGACTCAGCAGCGTGGCCGGTACTGCTTGACTGTGCAGTACCAGTTGCTGTGTGGTGCGCATCTTCACCCGGTGACTGTCGGCGCCTCTCTTGCTCTTGATCTCTGCCTCGATGAGCTGGCTGTTGACTTCTCGGCTGCTGGATGTCGCGCCGTGGATGTGAAGCGGTCGCGTAGGCCCCTTGAAGCCCAGTCGTCTTGCCAGTTCCTCTTCCATCAGCGACACGGTGGAGCCTTCGTCCAGTAGCGCGTAGGTGTCAGCTTCCCCCTCCGGGCCTCCGACGGTGACCGGAACCACCTTCAGCAGCACCATGCTTCTGTCTTCGGCGGCGGCGACAGCTACTGACACGTTCTCTTCGGCGGCAGCGACAGCTACTGACACGTTCTCTTCGGCGGCAGTGGCAGCGGCGTGTTCCGGCGTCCTGGATTCTTCTCTTCTTTCTTCGAAGTGTAGCAGGCGGTGGTGAGGGCGGCGGCACTCGTTCAGACCGCACGCTCCCCTGTTGCAGCGTTGACGTCGGTGGCGGCTCTCCAGACACTTGAAGCACACGCCGTTGTCCTCGACAATCTTCCATCTTTCGTCGACGCTGGCTGCTCGAAACTTCTTGCAGTTTGGCAGCAGATGTTCTTCGTTGCAGCTCGTACACTCGTATTTTCTTTCTTGCGGCGGTGCTGTGGCGTCCGTCTTCTTCACAGGAAATGCGGTGTCTGCAGTAGTCGTATATATGTTGACCTTCTTCTTCACGGCGCCCGTCGGAGCCGATGTTGCTAGTCGGGACGTCTTCGGTATCGCAGCCGCAACCGGGTGCGACGAGTACGTAAACTGTAGCGCCAGGTCCGCTTCCTCCATCAGGAACTGTGACAGCAAGACGAGTTGTGGGTCGCTGCTGCGCATGCGTTGTTTCGCGTAGTCGCACCACCGGGCGCGCAAGTAGGGGCTCAGCTTCTCCAGTACCTCCCTCGGCAGCATCGGGTAGTGTAGATAGTCACGGCGATCTATGTTTTGTAGCACACATACGATGTTTTGGAGTTTTACTGCGAACGTGTTGATTTCGTTGGCGGAGCTCCCCAGGCGCGGCAGGCGGCGCAAGTCTTCCATCGCCTTGTCTATGATGAACTCTGGTCGACCGAAGCATTGTTCCAGTGTGCGCATTACTTGTGCGGGGGTTGATACGGTACACAGGAGACCGGCGACTGCTTCGCGAGCTTCCCCTCGTAGACAGTTTCGAAGGCGGGCCATGTTCTCGGTGGGCGCGAAATTGTAAGTGGCGGTGGATTCTATCATCGCCGCTTTGAAGGGTAGCCACTCGTTGACGGCGCCGGAGAATGTTGGCAACTCGGTGGCCTGCCGGGGCGCGGGGCGCACCCGGGACATCCTCTCGAACGCTTCTGTGAGTTGCTCGATCCCCTTCTGTCGTCGTGTTGGCGTCGGTGATCGCGGTCGGCGAGCGTCGTTCTCATCGAAATGCACCCGTTCGTGGTGCCGCTGGGTTGCGTATGTCGGTTGCTCCCCCCGTACGGTCAACGGGGTCCGCAGCGCCTGCGTAGGGACGGCGTCGTCGGTTGTAGGCGCCTTGTGTCCCGGAGTAATTCTCTCCCCCCGTCGCACGGAGGGAATTTCGACGTTCTGTTGCAGTCAGCTATCGATGCGCTCGTTGATGTCGGCGACGCACGAACCTTCTACGTCGACTTCTTCTTCTCGAATGTTCTCGATGTCGACGGCTAACCTCTTCCTGATGAGACTTGTTTCAATTGCGAGTTCTTTCTTCCTTATTTCTGTTTCAATTGCGAGTTCTTTCTTCCTTATGTCTGCTAGTCGCTCTTCCGCTTCCAATTGTGCGTTCCGTATGCGGGCCACGGCGCTGCTAGTCGATCTTCGTGATGCTCTGGACCTCGAAGGTGACGGGCGACGTGGTGACTCAGCGCGTAGAGCTTCGCTCGGACGAGAGAGACGCGAAAGGTGCGCAGAGGTGTGCAGCGCTTCGGCGCTATAGCCCCCCCCCTCGGCGCCCATGGCGACAGTCGCGTCTCTGTTGTAGTCCGCAGGTGCGTTGCTTGATGCCTCAAGTCGGTCGCGAAGAGTGGCGTCGATCAATCCACCCGAACGTGCCGCGCTTTGGCTTGCGTTTGCCGACGGAGAACGCGGAGGATCGGTAAACACTGTTTTTGGTACGCGTTCTTGAGAGCGTGTCCTCACCATTTTCTCTTGCATTAAATATGGTGAGCGATGAAACCAGGAAACTGTTGTGTCCTGGCGCGGGTTTCTTCAATTAAGTTCTTAAAATCCGGCAATCGATGGACCAGGAAACTGTTGTGTCCTGGTGCGAGTTCTTGAAATCCGGCAATCGATGGACCAGGAAACTGTTGTGTCCTGGTGCGAGTTCTTGAAATCCGGCAATCGAAGGACCAGGAAACTGTTGTGGACTGTATTCGAATTTGTTGAAGTGAAGCTTCGTTGTGTTGAGGTAAGGTTCTTGTTCTTTTCTTTGGAAGTAAAAGTCTCATCGGTAGTTCACTTAATTTATTTCAAAACACATTGGCTATATACATTTTATACCTATTGCACTTATCACTAGTCTTAACGATTGATTACAAGATTCAACCTTGAGTTCCAAAAACGGGAGGGTATATCGGACGGAGGTATTGCAGTTAGTGACTGGTAGACCGATCGCGGCGCGCTGTCCTCTACATATACTTCTTCCTGCATAATATGGTATTGAGGCTAGTTTTGCCTTTTCCAAATGCTGGTTTAGTAATCATTATAGTGTGTTCAACATGTATATTAAGTATTAATAAATTTCGTAACGATGACAATATGTCGTGGAACATAGAAAACTCATTATGGTAATAATAGTTATTATCTTTATCAGACATAGATCACAAATATAATAATTTTAGTAAATATTAATCACGGTGTTGTGACTAAGAGCCTCAAGAACATAACAGTACCCTGTGGCTCGAGATTTATTACTTACTAGCTACCAAGATAAACCGCAGGTGACAATAGGCTATCGGACGCGACACGTGTGTGCTTTTAGCCAACATTTGGATTTGACAGCCAATTACTCGCTTTCTGAGAGACTAGGAAATATTATATTACAGGCGCATTAAAGTTTTGAAACTTTATAATTTTCTTTAAAGTAAATACAGTGTCCAAGAAGCAAAAGTTTGACAAACTGTAACCGGACTAAGGAAAAATAGAAAGGAATGAAATAAAGAAAGATTTTCTATGTAATTCAATTAATCGCATTAATTAACTAAGTACCACCAGTTTATGTTATTGTTAGATAGGTTATAGAAGGCTACCAGTTTACATACATCAGTTCTTTACACTTGCTAAATTTCTTTCGCTTCAGATAATTTATCTTTTGTCTAACAAAGGTTGACTGTTGAAATGGAAATAGCTTACTGTACGTACTCCTAGCTCTCCAATCCAACATAAACTTTTAGCGGCTTCTTCCAATCTTCATTAAGACGATTGTTCACGTTTAACGATTCGTTCATCCACCGCTCGTAATTCGGGAACCTGTCTACTCAAACCGCAAAGGGATTACATCTGAATAGTTCCTTGCCGTTTTAACTTTCAAAATATATGCTAATGTTAAGCCAATAAATAATAAGGATGACGTAATTTCCTTATCTTACGTAGCATGCGTTGGTACACGTAGGATTTATCGCTTGCAGCAGCTTAAAGATAAAGTGCAGACAGTGTACCTTCCAGTCTGAGAAGCGACACGTGCTTGCTTTTAGTTCTAAACATTGACAGCCAATTACGTGGTCTCTGTCGCCGCCCTCATTCATCACGCACAAACGAGCTATTTTTTATGGCGAGGAAAAACGGGCAGTTGCGACGGGTAAATGATACTGAGGTCCGGCAATTAGGGAGCGAGTTGCGTGGATGGATTCTGTTAGGATTAGGTGCGCAGATTATAAGACGGATGCTTGTTTCGTTGTCTGAGTAAATCTGGTAACATAATCTAGACGGACTCCGTGCTGCATTGCGTACATAATATTCCTCATTAAACTCTGTCCCGTTTGACCATAAGGTTGGGTAGAAGTAAACTATCAAATTGAATCCAATTCAGTTAATTTCGTCTATCATCGCGGCATCTGCATTCAATTAAAAGCTTGGAAAAGTAAAGCACGCGTTTTGTTATCAAGATCAGGCAATTTAACGCATTAAAATATTCTTATTCGACACCAACTTTATCTCTCCACTTTATGCGGTGCGTGTGACTAATTACGCAATTTATATTAACAAAAACCTTAACAACTGTCGGTTGTCGGGTGTTCGTCAGGAGGGTGCAAGTTAATTGTGTAAAGAATTTCATATAAAAGCTATAAAACTCGCATTGTGACATAAAAGGTGAAGTTGAAATAATAAAATGGGGGTGGAGGTTAGCGCTCTCTGGTGGTTGAGCGTCATTAAAATCGAGCTGTGCGATTACGGAAAACCGATGACTTTTGCATTTATTTTTCAATTTGTTCCGAGATTCTTGTACGTTAAAACATGTGTACACTGTTTAAGGACAATTTTAAGAGTAAATTGATATCGCCTTTCCCTCTTTTGTTATCTTTTTTACATAAAGTATGACTCATTATGAGTAGGAGGTTTCATTATTAAACAATTTATTTGGCGAATTTGAAGAATGAAAACAATGTAATATCTACTAGTTGTTGTTACATATATTCTACGAAATACAAGGCGAAAGCTGTGAAAGGCATATAATAATGTGTAACCCGAGACATTTATGCCCAAATCAGGTTGTGTTTATATTGTTAACAGAAAAAATACGCACTTAAAATTTGTCAACGCGTGTGAACACGTGTCTTTTCAATTGAAAAATGTACCTAAAAATCTAGTGTACATTTGTATGAGCTTTTAGAGTACCTACCTAATAATAAGTAAGGCTTTCATTAATGTATACTCAGCCAGCACTCGGTATTTTTAAAAAATATATGCTCTATGTTACTCAATGAAAATGTAGCATTCTACCGATAAAATATTTTTTAAATTCTGTCTAGCAATATACTAGACTGAGCCTATTCATTACAAATATACATATCTTTTCTCTTGATACTAAAATTATTTATTTATTTTATGACACGAAAAGTGGAGAGATAACATATAAGTAATAGTAAAGTGAAGAGACAAATTATAAAGTTGCCTGCGACTGCCACCGTATCGTAATATGACCTTCACAGACATAGGAACGTGCTTGTCACGGTAGCTAAAACGATACGATCTACAATGCCGCTAGAAGGTATCAACACTATCATACCATGACCGTAATAATATTAATTTAAGTAACAATCAAAATATAATTCACAACACGATAACACATTATTTACAACTCATCTCATACTGGATATTTAAAACTACGCAAACGGATACCTAAAACTATATAAAACAAGATTTACCTAAAACTAAAACTATGTTGTTGTTGGCTACATCTTAAATAAATAAATAAAGGTAGTTGAAATCGTGTAGCTTTTGCCGAGTATTATCCGGGAGCGTTGGGCACACAGAGGTTTCAATGCGTTCATATTTTTTCACAGGCCACTAGTTGCATTAGCCGCCGCGTATCGCAGGGAAGCCAATGGTTGCAGGAATGTACTCCTGTTTGTTTGGCTTACTTTGTTATTTTTTTAAGATTCGTCCCGTAAAACAGATCGTACAAGCAATGTACTTAGGTAATGTTATCGGTTTTGTATAATTTCATCAGACTAGTTGGAGTATCTTTAAATGCTTAGTGTATTAATAAATAGTTTTCCGCGAGAGCTAATTTGGTAGGCGTTCTAGTACAGAACCTTCCTTAGGTTCTGTACTGAAACTAGACATACCGAGATCTTTTAACAACGTATAGATTTAGCTGGTGTGCCTCTCGCGTCTACTTCAACATCACACAGACCAAAGATGTACCTTATTTGTTAATTAGTTTGTTAATTTTATAAGTAAGTTAATCGTGCTGGTATTAATTTTGAAAACATCTTTTCGAATCACGGCAAATGAGATCCGCCCACAAGTTAATCATTTTGATATTACAATTAATTATACGTCCCCAGACCTAAAATTGTTAATAAATTTAACCATATTTTACGTATGCTGAATTAACAAAGTTGACATGTTGAATTTATTTGACACAAACTGTGACCGCTGGACCCGTCGCATGGATTATATCCTTCGTTGTGTTACCTGAATTAATGGAATATTTACTATCAAATTAGGGCAGAGAATTTAATATTAATATGAAAATTACTTATAAACGATTTACACACGAAAATAATGAACAAAATTTGCTTTTAAATGGCATATGAGCGGCTTTGTCGGAAAGAGTGATCATAAGATGGACATTGATTTTCATGACAGCAACTCTGAAATAAGCTGTAATACTTACTAGCGGTCAAGGTGGACAATTTTATTCTTTACAAACATACAAATCATTTATTTTTATAATTGGAATATTTATTTATATATATACCAATTTTTATGGGGCTTACTTCAAAATTAACGGATGTCTCATACACACCTTTCATGCCCTATTTTATCCCTTTAGGGGTTAAATTCTGAGAAATCCCAAAACACCCCTTTCTTAATTTTTAATCGAAATAAAAGATATACCAATTTTTATGGATTTTACTTTAAAAATGACGGATTTCCATACAAACTGTCATCCCTTATTTTACCCCCTTAGGGGTTGAATTTCGATAAATCCGGCCTTATCCCTTGCCTTCGTCATAACAGGAACCTCTGAGCAAAATTTCAGCTATCTAGGTCCAAGGTATGGGCTGGGCGTTGGTCAGTTAGACAGTGAGTCAGGACTTTGGCTTTTATATATATAGATTATAGAAGTATAGACATAGAAGTATATATGACTCGTGACTGATCCGGACTGCAGAGATCTTTTGGAGTGGGATATCTGTCTTGGCTGCTGGTATTTGTTTGTTGGTTTATTTTGTTTTAAACATTACGAGATGGCAATTAAGCTTGCCGCCCACCTGGTGTTAATGTCGCCTATAGACTTGCAATATTAAGGGTGAATTACTTAACACTGCAAGTGCATTGCTATTGGACTAAGACAATATGCCTTCCATGCCCAGTAATTACACTGGCTACCTTTCCCTTCAATCCGAAACACAGCGAACTGCTTCACGGCAGAAATAAGAAAGGCGAAATTACTAAAGGCTTGCTTTTTTGGGCTAGGTCTCCCCTTGGCGACAGATTGGCAACCTCTCACTATTGGAGACACTACATGGCCCATACTGAAAAATGTGGATTTTTATGTTACTAAATTTTACCTAAATCTCTGCTCAACCCCTCTTGAGATTACGAGCGTGATTCTTTGTATGTAGTCGTATGTATAGTATCTTTAATTATAGGTACACAAAACACACATTAAAATGCACACAAAACTACAATATGACAGCCCACTGCATTATAAAATTGGCAATTTCATAGTTGGTAAGTAACCTAAAATTAAATTTGACAATTATAGCTCCACTAATTAATTTATTTTGAGGATAACAGAGAACTTTTTAAATCTTAATTGGAAGAAACACTCGTTGTTTGAGAAGAAATATTAATTAAAATAAAAAAAATATTGTCCCAAGATTAGTAGATTGTGTAACTTTTACTAACAAACTTACTAATGGCCCTTTCAACGGTTACCTTAGAAATAAATTGTAATTTATTCAACAAATTCATTTCAATCAGACCTTTATAATTAAGCTGTTAATTTATTATATTTATTCAAAACATAATAACATAGCAGTTGAGTAATCTCTTTCTGACACAATATTTGTATATTTACCACCTACTTATAACTGTTCAAATTCCAATGCTAATAAAATATACTGCATTTCAAGTATATTTTTTAGAAGTATACTTTTAGATACATACATACTACATACAATTACTCTCATAATAGCAAAATGGGTTGAACAGAGCCTTACGTAGGTAACACGTAAAGCCACATCTTGCAGTATGCGCCATGCATTGCCTCAAAATAGTGACCACATACATACATACATTAATAAAATTATATACATACTGTGTTAAGCCTTATATATAATATGATAAACATTCTATTCTTCGAAATAGCATAAAATAAAATATCATATAGAACATTTAATATCGGTAATTCTTGATATAGGTAATGGGAAGGAATTAGTCTTCTGAAGTTGTATAAACTTTACCCACATATAAATACTTATACTGTAGGTCCTTGCCGGATATAATAAATAATTGTGTTATATTTCCTAAGCTGATGATCGTCAAAATCTAGTAAAAGACATTCATTCTCAAAGTTTAGGTACAAGATGCTGGGGTAACTCTATCAGATCGAATGTATCATGTCAAACTACGGATAGACTAATCTGATATCACTTGATATTACTTAGCTATTAATTTCAATATAAATTTGGTGGGTTGATTTTTGTGTAAAAAGTGTTAATTTATTACAAAATTCTTTATACTTTGGTACCAGCTTATCATCAGAAGGGTTGCTTCATTGCTTCTTTGGCACTCGCTTTGTAATAAGAATATAGCGAAAAAAAAGAAAATATTTACCCACAACATTTCAAAAACAAGTTTAGTTCAGTAAATCTACATGCATGCCTTTGTCAAGAAAGTTTTAAAAGAGAATTATTCATGTTGTACAAGGCCGTAGTAGGAACATGTGCCGAGCCGTTGAACCGTCTCGCGGTTGCGTCAGGACCCGTGTCAGATTTGACCTATATATTTGCTACGCCTTCAAAGACAAAGAGTGTAACCCGAGATTCCTTCACAATTATTCGCTGCGTATACATTCTGTTTTTAATGTTTAAATATTAATAAATCAATGACTGATTGCGTCACTTGTAAAAACAATCTAAAGCGTATACGTAGTAGGTATAGAGGAAGTCTTGTAATCGTCAAAAAATTCGACCTCGGGATTCTGATGGATTGTGTCCGTTTTTGGAATTGTGTTTGTGTGTCTGTGCGTTAGCACGATAACTCGAGTATGCTTTAACTTATTGCAACCATGTATGACATCAAAATATAAGCAACTTTTGAGTCGTCGATCACGAAAGTTAAGCAACCAAATGCGCGGTCAGTACTCGGATGGGTAACCAAAATTTAACATGCAAGATATGACATAACAATATAAGGTTTCTATCAACTTTTGAGTCGTCGATCACGAAAGTTAAGCAACCTAATGCGCGCTCAGTACTCGGATGGGTGACCAAAATTTAATATGCAAGATATGACATAAAAATATAAGGTTTCTATCAACTTTTGAGTCTTTGAGAGTCTTTCTAGTACAGGAGAAAGTCAAGGAGAGACCACTCCTGATTTTTTTTTGTTTTACATACACACAATCATGCTCATCGTCCCAAAAAGAGTCAACTAGAGCTTCAGGTAACATACAGTTACACATAAGGTTATATCTGGCAGTATGGGTCATACAGTAGGTACCCCAAAATAGTGATAGGTTGCTAGCTTGTCGCCAACAGTAAAATTAATAATACTTTAAGCAAATCAACTAAAGCCAACGACCAGCAGTTCGTTTTTCATTGAAGTAAATTAAAATCTGAATTTTAATCAATCATACGTTGTTTGTTTTGAGCTCACCAAATTTCGCCACATGCGCCGCTGTGATCACGAGTAAACTGTTGTAAACTGCGGGCAGACGACAAACAACTGTGTAGGTATTATCTCGAATTTAAGTCTAATTCTGTATGCGGTCTATTTATAACAACATGTTTTATAAATAGACCACACCAGATAAAATACAAACTGAGATTTAGTTATCGACCCGAATTATATCGGGTTGATCAAATTAGAACAACTTTTAAACCGAGGGATTTGTGGAAATAAAAAAATCGGGAGTGGTCTCCTCTTGACTTTCTCGTATACCGGGAACGACTGAATAGTGATAGAAACCTTATACTTTGATGTCATACATGCATGTTAAATTTTGGTCAACCATCCGAGTACCGACCGCGCACTTGGTTGCTTAACTTTCGTGATCGACGACTCAAAAGTTGATAGAAACTTTATATTTCGATGTCATACATGCATGTTAAATTTGGTTGCAATAAGTTAAAGCATACTCGAGTTATCGTGCTGACGCACAGACACATAGACACAGACTTATTTCCAAAAAAAATATAGTTTTGGGCTCAGGTAGGTCCAAAACGTGTAAATCCGTCAAAATCTCGTAGTTGAATTTTTTGACGATTACAAGACTTCCTCTATACTGCGTTTACGAGAAAGTAAAAATAATCCGTTTAAAAATAATTACTGTAATAATTCCATGAACCACTTTATCGTAACAAGTGGAAAGAAGTCATCTCTGCCTACCCCTATGTATCATATTTCTTTGATGCGGAAACCAGTCGCCTTCATCTGATCTGATAATAGATAAGTGATAACAAGGTCCCACACAATTAACGCAACAAAACATTTATTTTAGGTTTCCGGGTGAATCTTATGACAGAAAGCTAGTCTAAAACTGTAATACCTAGGAAGAGCTCGGCGGTAGTATCAGAATATTCTACGGTCTATTTGCGATTCAAAAAAATCACTTTGCTTGTGTCGCTTCGCAAGAATGGTACAAAATGCATGATTCTAGAACCTGGAAACAAGCACGCTGCCTTGTTATCCTTGCGGGTAGTTCCAGTGTTACAATCTGGGTCAATGACTAAAGGTCTAAAAACACTTATCAGCTCAGAAAGAGAACGCCTCTTTTTACTGTGAACGCTACGGAACGGAGGCTACGAAGCCGCAACGAACTGTAGCTGATAAAGAGGCGATACTGTTCCGAGATTATCCACTTATCAACTACCCACAAGGCCAACAAGAATGCGTGCTTGTTTCCAGGTTCTAGAATCATGCATTTGTTTTGTACCATATAGGAAGACTGGCGTCAATCAGTACTATGCCTTGACGAGAGTTTGTAAAAGCATATTTATTATTATTTTGTAATTGTTCAAAGTGGTGATCTAAGTTAACTAAGTAATCATATCTTATTAACATGCAAGACTTAAATCAGGTCCATTTTAAAAGAAGCTTTTCCCAAAGGAAACAATGAATCAGGCGATTCGGGAAAAAATAAAATTCTTTTTACGGGCACAATAAAACTGAAAACCAATACATAATAAATAGTCCGTAAACGGAATCGGAACAACATTTAAATGAAAGCGAATAAAATGTAGATGCAACGGAGAACAATCAATTTCGTTTTGTACAAAAATAACAGTCGTGCAGCCTTCCCCTGTGACGTGTGTCGGGCCGCATCGTGTGTCACAATGCCGATAGACATCAGTTCCCGTCCGTACCTAATGCTAAAGTGATTTTTATTACATTCGATTCGGTTGCTTTGTTCATACTCAGGCCCTTCTGCGACAATAAGTCTTGTGTGATATCGGAACCTATTACGTGTTTCGGGTATCATTGGGAATTGGGATTTGTACGATGTAAGGGATTGAGGAATGTCATGTTGAAAACATAAATATTGGTCGCGGAATGAAGCTACATTCCTGAAATGGTTGGGTGAGAGAAGACGATTTCAAATTTGGAGAGCTCTATCTCTTGTTAAGCGGTTAATAATAGCTAAAAGGGTTTGTCTGATATTGAGTATCTTATTGCTATTTGGACTAAAGACTGTTGTTGTAGGTTACATCTGTCCAGGGTTGTTGACTTTTATTTGTCACCTTTACTTATATGATCTGAGTTTGTCACTAAAGGCACAGATAGTATAATACTATACTAGTATATTTCTTTATTTAACAAATAATGTATATATACACACGTCAAGTGAATTGAGCACGATTCACGACTGAGGTACGTTGTATTTATTTTAAACTAGATTCTGCCCGCGACTTCGTCTGCGCAGGATGGGTATAAATTATAACCTTTATGGTATTCTGATGTATGAGCTTATATTATTGTAAAGTTTCATTAAAATCCATTCAGTAGTTTTTGCGTGAAAGAGTAACAAACACGCATCCATCCATCCATACAAACTTTCGCGGTTACCATATTATTAGGATAATGTTGTTTCATTACTAGTAACGTTCATCTGATATTTTGAACTCGTAATCGATATCAGTAAAAAATATTCATGTCTATTATTTTTATGACAAGAACCGTGTAATTTGGTAAAGCTGTTTCCCTCGGTAAACATTGCTAATTTAACTTCATCTTATCTCAGTGTAGCGGCACAATCGAACTGAACCTAAGGCATGAACTAAATGAAGTCGTTACATTATGTTGATAGGAATATGACATGAAATTTGCATTTAAGTTCATTGTCCGATTTACAGTATTGTTTTCTTGTTGTACTCGGACTGGTCTAAGCTTGTTTACATGAATAGTTGATCGCATTTAAATTTTAGATGCGGACTCTGATGCTTTATACATCGTAAAACGAATATGAACCAGATATAAGTGATGACAAAGGATTTGGGAAGTAATTAAGAAAATTGAGGTGTCTTATGACTTAGATAAATTATTAACGCCATGTGTTTCTTACTATTTAACTGATTTAGAAGCACTGCTCCAACTTCACAATGTTATTATGTAAATAAGCGACAAACATTTCGGAATAATTTTAAGTCAAATTTACGATGTAACGATTGGATTCTATTACATATCTCTCAATTGTTGCAATTTTAATGTAAAGATTATCAATTTAATCATTGTAAACTCCTGATCTTTCAAAGATACAAATTGATAAAAATGTGAACTGATTAATTAAAGTGGAAGAACATATTTTTAAATAAACTTTATTCGCTTGCGTTTAAATTAGGTTTTACATTGTTATTTAGAGCCGACGTTTCGTAACACTTTTTAACGTCAGTGTTCACGAGAGGAACAAAGTTGTAGGTCTTCTTATTTAAGTTGATAGTTTGAAACTACCGTCAATCTAATTATTTTCGAGTGTTTATCCAAAAAGAAGCTCATGATGTTTGTCTTGCTGTGTGCTGATTTGATTGAGACTTTATAATTGTTTTGAGCGATTTTTATTCAGGTTTTAACCATAATCTTGAAAGGAGCGCCGGTTCATAAATACACATTCTTAACTAGGACGCGTAAAAGATACAAATATATCTTATGATGGTAAAATAAAACTTATTTATTTAAAATTAAGAACTCCCAAAAAAGATATGCAAGAATAAATTCATTAAATGTTTCTATGTCCTGTGCAGCTAAGAAAAATCGCCAGGACATATCTCGAGAGTTCAAACTAAATTTTTCACATTTTATTTATTAAACTTATAAAATTAATAAAATAATATTTATTTTCATTTGAAATTAAGAACTCCAGAACTTTTTAACTAAACTTGAAACAGGTTACTATAACTAGATACCTTCAAAAAAAATGTAAACTTAAGTAGTTTTTAAGTTTTTTGTATCTAGTTTTAGTTATTACAAATAAAAAAACTTCTCCTAGGTCCTCTGAAACAGAAAGTGTACCAATAATACTGGCTGCATCACCTCGCTGAAACTCGACACTAACTTTTTGCGCGAAATACAAACCAGCCTTTTTGTCACTTACTTTTTAAACTTGATTCCAAAAACGTGTACAGACAACAGCACGTTGGGTTACCACAAACTGTCAAATTTTCTCAATCGATTATGCACTTTATATTGAATTGAATTAGGTTGAAAATCGTTTGGAGAAAGGTGACAGTTTTGTATAGCCCGACGTGCTGTTGACTGTACAATTCGAAAAAGTTTCATTTGGTATATGTACGAGTATGTATCATTAACGGCAAAATAAGACATTACGTAACAAAGAATGTAGTTACTTGAGTTACATAGTTTAAATTTGTTTTCAACTCACTTCTACTGGAGTTAATTAAGTACCTACTGGCTTGCATGCAAGGAAGACGTTCTTAAATGGCAATTGGTGGGTGCTTCCGAATGGAGCAATCTGCAGTTGAACAAAGTTAGTCTAAATCAATTTACAACAGCAATCTTGAGACTGACATCCCGTACGTAGTTTGTGTTACTTCGTTGACCTGATTCGGCGTTACCGGCGGAACTTTCGCCAAAATGTTGTAGTAATGCCAACTTTGATATATTACACTGTTGTGTTTCTAGGTGATTTAACTATTATCTAAGAAGCTTAGGATCTGAAATATTACCTATCTACTACTTTCAAAGTCTGTTTTAAAGGTGTTGAGATATTTGTTTCCATTATCGTCTTGATTGAGTGGTACCGAACGCTGCCTAGAATCGGTCACAGGACCGAATCTAGGTCTCTGTAATTCTGTATGACGAATATGTCGTCATCAATCATTTCTTTAATACATTTATTTCTTAGCTGTGTTTATCTAGGTATTACCCTTTTGTCCTTAGCACAAGTGTTGATTTTAAAAAAATTGGCTATACATTTGTTATGAGGAAATATAGTATGTGTGTATTCCCAGTTGTAACCACCAGCTTTGTCAGCCCTGGTGACATATGAGAAAAAACATCCCAACTATCACCAGTGGGGACCGTACGACACAAATTTAATCAACAAATTGTCACCACCCTTTGTTACTTTGGCGGAAAAAAAACAGTAAACTAAGAAATTCACACCGGACTTTTAGTTACTTTTGTCACGAGTAGCATCAGTAGGTTCATGGTTTTTTTATAACCAAGCACAGAGTTAAATGGTGACAAAGTCAGTAGCAACAACAGGAAAAGTATGTGTTATATGCCACCACTGATGACAGTCGGGATTATTTTTCCCGTTTATAGACGATAGTATAACTATTTTTAACCGACTTCAAAATCAAATAACGAGGTTATCAATTCGACCTGTAAGTATGTGATATTGTCAGAATTTCACAGTTTTTTTATATGGTAGCTTCTAATCAAGAGTGCCAAATTTCAGGACTGTATGTATGTCTGTACCTATATTTGTATGTTTGTCGACGCATATCTCAAAAACTATAAGACTGATTTCAAAAATTCTTTTATGTTAGACTAGGTTTAGTCCAACCATCTGCGCAACTTTCATCAAAAACATTTTTTTATATTATAGTACGTATAGTCTTGCAGTTTTCAGCTGTGCATTTTATAATATCAAACAGCTGTCTTAGCCATCAAGATGGCCTTTGTTTCTCAATCAAGGATATAAGCTCAGTGCATACGGGTTATGGGTTCGCAAGATGTATACGTGAGCCACACGTGTCTACAGCATAAGGCATGCACTGCGTTGGTCTGATAGGGTTTCTGTTGCTAATACCACGACACTACATGCCTTATGGTGCTTAGGCACGCGACCGCATTTTATGTGGTTGGCTGCACATGACTTCACCGTATCACGGCATCCACCTATCATGAGTGATTTGAATGCAGTTACGCGCTGTCACAAACTGTTATTTATTTCTATCAGAGAATCAAGTGTAAATTCTATTAAATGCTAATTATTTGTTTATATAATGAGAATGATATATTCAAGATAATATTTTTGTAGACGTTTGTCATAAACAAACGATTCTTTGTGATCCGATGTGAATAGAAGTTTCTCGAGAAGATAATTAGAGCGTCTATTCTTGCGCAAGTGCACCTTTTAAACTCATTCATTCAAATCCTATCGTCACGCAAGTAAATGTCTGGGGCATAGTTTAAATGGAGGCGTGTCTGAAAGTGGCAGCTGAACATAAAGGAATGGAGAACGGTGTGCCTCGAGATAGGCACTCTGTGCAGGCTTGTAATTTTAGATATCGAGCCTCCCCTCACCCCCTCCCGGCCGCCGAATCCCCCAGCTCACGGCGAGCTACATTGTGGATTAGAATGAAAATACAACGCTTTATTATCTTCCCTTTGACCGTATGTCTTACCTTCGCTGTTTCCCTCCTCCGCCTATCGGACAAAGGTGAATGAATTGTTGATTTTTTTGTAATCTAGCTTTCTTTTGTATTCAGTTATCCCCTTTTTGCTCGGAACACAGAAAGAATTATAAAGTCTAATATTTAAAAAACTACCAAGTTTCGCGAGATTCGAACACCGAGTTAGGAAATTGAAAAGTCTTATATCTTGGAGGCGGTGTCGCGAGGGATTTTTATTAGAAACACGTTTCTACCGATAGGAGATCGTGCTACCGACGACATTTATCTCTCGCGAGGGCGGGGTGTCTCTTTGTAAAGCGTTTGTGGATGAAAGATTTCCCTTCTTTTATTATTTCACACGTAATTTATGACACTCCTTAAATTCACGGCTTCCGTCGGTGACGAGTCTTTTGACTCGTAGGGGAACAATTTTATTTTTGACCCGCAATTCTTCCCATTTACCTAATATTACTGTATATTTTCTCAAAAGCAAGTAGGCATTTGTTAGTGCGCTGCCGGGATAAAAGCAAGGTTTTACTTCTCATATTGCGCTATTTGGTATCTCTGCGATTTAATGCAAGCGAAGTGCGGAGATCAAAGGGCTTTATGCATTATATTAAAGTTTTATTCGACGCCCGCCGCGCGCCGCCCCGACCGGCAATTTCCTTTTCAATTACGCCTACTTGAAATAAAAATACAATTTTTATTTGGGCTGTGGTAATTAAAAAGGGATTCTGTAATGAAAAGGTATACCGCCAGTTCCGGGCGCTCCTCTCAATTTCGTTTCCGTTTGTTTGTTCCAGGCAGCCACGCCTTCGGGACTTGCAAAGGGTTGTGGGTGCCTATATACAGATACAAAGGATATGTCATCAAATGTTTGCTAACCAGTAATAATTTTGAATCGCAAATAATTAAGGATTTTATTACGAGATACAGGCAAATAATTGTGAATTTTAATTTTGGCAAATATAAACAATTTGTAGCCTTATCGTGAAAGATACATAATAATCAAGCTCATATTCCCAAAAGGGTTGAGCGGAGCTTTTAGGTCATATTTGAAGGGGTGAGTGGACAAAGGTGTTATCTAACAAGACTGAAAAAATCAACTTTTTTGAATGAACATAGGTTTTATGTGACGAAAAATCGACTGATGAGCTCAAAACGCGCAAATTTTGATTCGTGACAAAAAATATTAGATAAGACACATAAGACCTTTTTAAGTTCATTTAATCTAAATATGATCCATATTAAATTAAAACACTCATAACTCATTTTGAACTTCTTGTTAGTTAACACCTTTGTCCACTCACCCCTTCATTTTGTTACAGTCAGTATGTGCCATGCCATGCCTCTAAATAATGACATGATGTTGCCAGCTTCACGTACTAAGAAACTAATTAACTAAACAAGTACATAAAAGGGGCACCCAAACTCAAAAAAACAACTAATTAATTAACCTATAGTGAACTACTAAACAAAGCCAAGGACACGTTAAAAAATAATAGATATCTGTAAATACTATTTCACTATATAGTGTGTGAGCTTATAAAGCGCCATTAAGTTGGTTCTCTGAGCATGGAAGTTTCAAATTGATTTAAAATCTGATGGACTTTTCAAAATTGGAAACAGTAGTTCAATGTACTCATAGTTTCCGAGTAAACGAACGAACCCTACTCCCTAAATCTATATTTTATCAATTTACACCGAATCATCGTTTTCTCGCAGTTAGTTCGGGGTTCAGTAATCTATTAAATAGGCTGTGTAATTTATTATCAAACAGAATTTTGGTTTCTGCCCTTTTTTGTGAAAAGCAAATTTTCTAGTAAAATCACGAAACATATTGAAATCCCTTACTCGTGTCGTTCATATTTAAAGGCCGTCTAATAATAGCAACATATTTTCACTTTGTTAATTTCTAATAATGACTAAAACACGTTTGCGGTTCACGTATTTAGGTGTGTATTGGCGAGGTATTTGCTATGGAAAAGTATTGTTGAATCTGAATCTCTACTTTTAAACATTGAAGCGGCTTTTTACTCGAAGAAATATTGAGGTTTAGAAGACTACGGAATAGAGACGTGATTCCGATTTAAATTTGTCATGTCACCGTAATTGATGATAACAAGAGAGAAAATCTAAAAGGGAAAAAATAACTGCGTAAATACTTAGTCTCAGTACTTACGATCATATTCGATTTTCATTGTTAGGGATCCACCTATTTGTAGAGATCAGTTCCTAAGTATATAATGCTGCCGGCATTTATATTTGTAATAAGTTATTTTTCTTTTGTATTATTTGTCTTGAAGACGTTAGACGGCAGCGTTATAAATTTACTTATCTACTTTCAAGGTATCTATTTCTTTAAGTTCTTAATTTTCAGTGATCATCATTATCTCTTGGTCACTATTTTCTTAAAGAAACAACGCTGAAGATTTGATAAAATTAATAAATTAATTCAAAATAGCGTATTTGTAGATTTTATGTAAAATAATTTTAATTGGAACCATAAACAAATCATCCATTCCCGATACATTTTTGACTGAATGTCATCAACAATTATGCACCCGTAAGTACATCCTAAGGAACTTCTTGGAAATGAATTCCCAGTTTGGCTTTTAGTGGAACATCTAAGGAACAAAAATTCTCAGCAGTTCTATAACGTGAATACCCCCAAGAGGTCTACTAGGGATATACACCGTTGCTAAAAAAAATGATTCTGATAATCAAATTTAAAACATCTGCTGATAATAAAATGTAAAATCAAAGCAAAAACTACATATTTTATATGCTATTTTATTACTTTACATGTGAATATAGAAACACGTGGCTCACTCTGATCTTGCGTAGCAATAAAATAGTCCAACACGGATTCTGTCGGATATTAAGTAACAAGTTCCTATATATAGGTGCCACTGTCAAGTGCTGGAGCCGACTCACTAAATAAATAGGGGAAGCAGAAGTAAAATTATTGTTTGTAGTTAATTTTCAATACATGCACTCGGTCGTAGTGCAAGGTTTCATTGTGTAAATTCACTTTTTAATATCTCCATATAGCGTCTGTTGACTTGTCAGTCATAATTATTTTTAATTTTTAGAAAATAAGCCGACTATATCTACACTAATATTACAAAGGGGTAAAGTTTGTATGTTCGTGAGTTTGTTTCTGACACTTTGTATTCATGAGAGGTGTCTGATTTCCATGAGTGTTAACGAAAGGTTTAATGCAGGAAACTTTACTTCTGCACTATATTTATTTTGTAGTCAAGTGCAGGATGTGCGGCTGATTGGCGCTTGGAAGACTCCACGGAGGCCACTCCACCGTGATTCCAAGTTGCGAAGTATATCTAACATCAAAAGGTATTTCGGATGATGGAACAATCGACCAATTCCTACTTTGTAATGTCGTAGATATGGCATAATTGAGATTTCTGCAAGTTGAGTTTAAGTTAAAACCTTTGCAGTGATAAAGCAAATTAAGGTATCGAAACTAGTGTGATGATGTTTAACGTACTTAAGGCGTGCAGTAAATTTTGTATTTCCGACATTAGAAAAATTCTATGAAATCGACTCAATGATTTATATGTATACAATCATTGAATCGACTCCAATTTTTGTTAGCTGACTTGACAATTATATTTCCGGAATCGCTAAAAAAAGAGAGCAGATAATCTACACATAGACTACCTCTATTAAAAAAAATACTTCGTATGCCTAATGCAGATTCGGAGAAAATGTTTGGAAACTTAGGAAAAGTTCGAAATAAAATAATTTTGATGACCAATTTTAAACTACTCACGGTAAAAGTGTTTAAAACACTTGCAATAACATTAGTTCTTGAAAATATTCGATCTGTATCTACAATTAATTTGGGCACCACACGCTTTTCTCTAAATAATAATTATACTTTTCGTTCAACATTTAGTTTCTATCCTAAAAAGTTATTTTTCACTTTTTACTCCGATTTAATATTAAAGCGTGTTTTTTTTAGTTTTTTTAAAACTGTTATTTTATTTTCCACTTTTTAGAACCGTACTGTATTAATGAAAATTATGACGTAATAAGAATATGGACAGATTTTTTGGGTTCTTCAAGTCCTGCCTGTGTTAAGCATAATTTGCCTTTATATTAAAAATTGTACCATATATTTAAAAAAATCCATCATATTCGATCTTATATGCAAATATCTACATATTTGAATTTCAAATGAACGCAGAAATTCGCAACGTGCTATACATATTATCTCTAACGATGATCGTTATACCGAAGGGAATAGATGTAGAATTTATCTTTTTAATGATTACGAGATATCGATACGATCGAGAGATACAAGGTTACGTGTTTAATCAGTTTTAATACTTGTTTTTTTCATATTTATTTTGTACATTCTTATACTTAACTAGCTTATGCCCGCGACTTCGTCCGCGTAGAATAGTTACTTCGGACCGCATTTAAATTTTCTTATTATTTCTTCTAACCCAAGCGCCATATACCTACCAATTTTTATGGATTTTACTTTAAAAATGACGGATTTCCATACTAACTTTTCACCCCCTTAGAGAGTGAATTTCCAAAAATCCTTTCTTAGTGCGCTCCTGGACCACATAAAGAACCTACGTACCAAATTTGGAATCTCTAGACCCAGTAGTTGATATGTCAGTCAGTCAATCAGTCAGTCAGTCAGTATTCATTTTTATATAATTATACTAGATAGATAATATGCAACAGTTATTTAAATACAAATGAAAAACTTTCAACAAAGTTTTAATCCTGTAAAGTTTACCATGACTGTTCACATAACTCAGTATTACGTCATACACGTCTACTAAATATACACTAATAATGGTGAAATGTACTGATTTATTGTTTGTACCGCAACATCAAATATTTTATTATTACTGCGACATACGTGTAGCGTGTAGCGCTAAGTTAGCATATTTTAAAATAAGTTAAAATATTGTAAGTTTCGTGCAATAAACCTCTGACATCAGAACCAAGAACATGTGTTTCCTTTAACTGCATGTCATCCCTGCGCCATCGACATATCTCAATGGTATATACTTGTTAATTTTGTTGTATAATGTTTATCAAAGAACTAATTTAAGCGTAAGCACGTTTCAAATAAGGCAATAATGCGTGGAAGTTGTTTATCCATTCTTTATTAGGTATTTACCAACTTTTGTTCGCACAATATGTCTGTTAACGTAAACAGAAATATGTAATCTAGTTCCAGCGAACACTATGATATTAGAAATATTAATATATTTTAAATCTTAAAGATCCGAGCTAGTACGTACCGTACACGTATTGCATTAAAGTTTAATTCGAGTATACAATAAAACACTCGGCGGATCTTGAATTTTATGAAGAGATAATGTCCTCCAAAAGGCAGCGACCCTCTTGAAATATTCTAAGAAATTTGTGATTCAAATGCGCAAAGCCGTTTAAAACGCCTAACAAATTAAAGGCGGACTCGTTAAAGCAATAATTACTGATTACATTATGAAATAATACCTCTCTCAGATGTGAGAAGCGTATACTATTAGCAAATGAGTTTTCTGGGTTATATTGACTCGGTAAAGCCGCAAGTCGTTTGACATACGTCCAAAAAGTTGGAGCGCAAAGGATTAAGGAGTAAGCGGAATCATGGCGTAGGCGGGAGTTTGCGGTGGCTGGATCTGCGGGGCAGGACTCATGTTTTAATATTTTACGGGAGCCGTGCACTGAATCGTCGAATGCGCAAACAAAACAGCACCTTAATAACCGTGCCGCGGCGCAACTGTGCCGCTGAAAGCTCTCATAATCCGACCCCCGCAGCTCGGCTAAAGAGGAAGCGACTGAAGCTTTTTAAAAACTCGTTCTGCGTTTAGATTAGCGTCGATAGAGGTAAGTCGACTTGTCATCTCGGCTCGGATATATTTTAGTCTGTGAAGTCCGTCGGGGGGAAAAATAAACAGGCGAAAGATTTAATCTGTGAACGTTTCTGTGACTATTTAAATAGAAGTGAGGCAGGGTACGCGCCGTCTTATCGGCGACCGCACCTCTCGGCGCCCCGGCCGGGCGCCTGCACCGCCACCACGACGTAACTTCCCTTGTTTGCAAACTCGGATTGGATCTCGCGTTCTACTTTCTTCAGGGACATTCACAATCTAGTTTTATGACTTTAAAATGTTGGTGCCGCTGACCCAACCGTGTGATCAAGTTTTAATCCGTATCCCGACGCTCATTGAGACAAATGACTATAATTTAACCCACTTTTAGTTTTGCTTTTGAGATCCAATTCAACGCTGTTTGTGTAATGGAAGGATACGGATTATTCTTTCTTCGGAATACGGCGAGATTGGCGGGAGGGGCGTCGGCGACTTCACAGTGGGAGTCCGACGACGTTACAATGGAATTCAATAGACGTTTTCACATGCCGACCGATGAATGTTTAAATGACTTTGACCAATTGATTTTAAGACGCTTTATATCTGACAGAGAAAGATTCGGTTTGACGTTGGGTCGCGTTTGCTTATTCGATTTGGCATACATTATTAGACGAAGTTCAGTTCAGGTGTTTTATGAAAAAATGGGGAGGGTTCGTCATGCTTCTACAGTGGGAATCTTTGTTGACTAAAATAGCCGATATTTAACCTTCACAACCCTGAGAAGATTTATAACGTCGAAGGAATTGTTGTAAACATTCAAACATAAACAAGCGTACTTATAGGATTTTATGCCCGGGAACAAGTGCATGCGCAGCGGGTGAGGAGTGACGCGGGGGGCGTACACGATGCCTCTTTGTTTAGAACGTAAAATTATACGAGTCTAATAAATTTTCTGTTCACCGATGAATGAGCGCGACCATCCGTCTCTAAGATCGATCGACCATCGCTGTCTCCAACTAAGCTTATTAGATTCACTTGTAGAATATTTATGAAACACAAAAACGATCTATGTATTTCGTTCGTATCTGATGACTCTAATATGTTACGACTCATGGCGACATAATAGATTATAGATTAGTATGAACCTATTGAAAGAAAATTATAATTATCATTTTCTCAATCAATTATTCCCTCTAAATAATAGTTATGTCTTAAATGAATTTCTTTGGAAATTTAAAACAGAATAAGAAGGAATGCTTAGTAAAATTTTATCTCTTAATTTATTTTCGCAAATAATACAAGCTTAATACACAACAAACAACGAGAGTAAATCTGTTGTTCTTATAATTGGAATAGCAGAAAAATGTGAACTATGACGTGCACAACGGATCTCGTTAGGATGCCAGATCGTAATCTTAATGAAGCACCGCTTTGAGAGTAAATCTCTTAAATAAACAAGCATTGTCAAAACACTCGACGAGTTTAAAGGAGAAACGTCAACTCTTTTACAGATAACACCCATTATCTGGTTTACCTGAGGACAGTTCAGGGTAACAATGGTGCCGTCGGCAGATGTCTCCGCAAAACAAACTTCACAACAGTCCTAAATCATCGTCCGGATAAAAAAAAATGCTGGATTAATTATACCGCATAGAGTGTGTCGCGGTGGTGAACAATAAATCGTCATCATTGACGTGAATTGCGGTACAAATGTTAATGCCGCGTATTATGTCCGACAACAATGACGCATTGTGCGAAGAATTCGGGAACCGTCGGGTATTGGAGACAAAACTTTCAAATGTCACGTTGTTTGTTTTTTTTTGTCGCTGACAGCCAACGCACACAGAGACAGTTTTAAACTTTCGTGAGAGGTAGGGTTCCTTTCAATATATTTGCACAATATAGTTAGGGAGGTATATCTTGTTGTCACATCATCTTAATAGACGTATTTAGGGTAGGTTGCAGGTTTATAATAACTATCGATATTTTTCTTACAAACCAAATAATTTTGTTTGTTCAATTTATTTACAAATGTGTTTTATATGTAAGTATGAGATATTAATCAATTGATTTGATTGTCAATTATTACAGCGATTTTTTAAAATTCGGTCTTTCGAACCTAAATTTAAATGGAAGATAATGTAAACAGAGGTAAAAAATAATCTTTAAATTAATCCTAGAGTAACTAATCATGACAAATTTCAAATACCTAAAACTTATAGGATCAGAGGAGTGCGGTACATTTGTTTCTACTTATTGTTCATCTACATGAACTATAATAATTATAAGCGTTTAGTTATTTCCGCCACAAATTATATTTTTAGAATATTAATTGTTTCCAAAATTATCCATATATAAATCATCTATATTTGATTGCCTACGTGGTATTTCATTGTGCGTAATAATTTATTTGTACTAGGTTTATACTGTACTATCTCTGCTAAGAGATCTCGATGTACTTTTTCCTTTTAAAGGCCCTAATCATGACACATTTGTTTTAGTAATATTTTGAGTTAAACACAATTCCACTATTAAAACGCAAATTAACATAAGGAGGGAATTTATTTGAAATCGATAAGAGCGGGTCCGTCCCTAGCCTGGCTGATACTACCTGAGCAGATAGGTCGGGGCGCGTTGCGAGCGGATTACGAATCGTCCTTCAGTCGTCTTTATCCTTTAAAGGAACCGATATTGTTGCTTATGCACGGCCGCTCGGCGAGCCTGGCTTCTTTCTTAAGAAGGATTCCGGAATATTTGATTAGGCAACCTCCTTATCTGGCTTTCACAAGCTATTAACATTCTTAACGCTTGAACGAAAAACTTCTTAGAAATATTTTGTATAACCACGTATTTGCAGTTAACACTAAGCACCCCTCGACTTACATAATCACTTCCGATAGTTGAATAAACTTCTCGTATTCAGATGCCGGCACATCTTGGTGTTGACATGTTTACCTCTCTGATCTCGTGCACTGTGCTATTTCATTACAGGTTGTTGGAAGTTATGATCCTGTTATTAGTTCAACTCCAGTTCCCTCACAGATGTCGCCATACTTCCAAAGGATAACAATTACTGGGTGCCTTGGGGTACGCACAAAAACATACCGTACCCAATAATATAATAACACAGCTGTACTTATAGAAAGATATTCGGTATCTAGGAGCGACGCTGCGACAAAAGGATTTATCTCGTTAATTCATGTGTATTATAGACGATTCGTTTCATCTATTTAGCGAGTGAGATGGTAAGATCGAATTACGATACAGCCAATATTGTATCATGTTACTATTGTTAAGAGTATAATATCGGTCTTGTTAGACGTCATCCAGTGATTAGACAAATATTTCGTAGCTAGAAAGGACGCAATTTTATCGCTCATACTACCTATTTATAGTTGTGCTGATGCTACTAAATCCTGACGTAATGGTCCTGGTGTCCCTTAAATCGCATCGAATGCAAACAATAGAAATTGTCTACAACTAACTGTTATTTGAAAGGTCGCTTAATCACTCAAGGGCATGGAGACAGTTCAAACACAAATATTAATTAATGCTGCGATTCCGGCTAACCTAATTCGAGAAGTTGCCCGTATCTGAATACACAATTAAACTAGAGAAATCTTCGGAAGGGTGCGATAACAAAATGGGCACCTCTCCACGATTAGGCTTCAATGTATCGTACCTAATTGTTAGAGAGCTAACGTGAGCATATTGAGTTTTATTTTTATATAAAAAAAAACTCCAATGGAATGGAATAACATCCTTCACAGTTATCAATTATATTAATGGGTTAGCTTCTACAAGCTTTCATAACTGACTTATCACAATATGATTGTTTTATTATTAATGACGGAAGAAATATTATAAATTTAGAACTTCTACACATGTGTGCGCTATTCGACTTTTTTAAATAAGTACATAATATATTTTATGACTTGGTGCATTTTAGCCACGTTTTCGTTTTTCTTCGCTAAAATTGTGAGTAATTTTTTTAAACAATAATATGAAGAAAAAAAACAATGTAAATAAAGTCACTTAATATAGCGTGATGTCTGCGATATATAAAATTATGTATAACACAGCCAGAAACGCCATTTAAAATAAAATCACAGTCAAAGTCAATAAACATAATTATAGTTCATAATGATCCTAGTTCTGACAGTGAGAGCAATCACTCAAGTATGAGCCTATTCACATAGCGCTTTCAAACGAGCAGACTACGCGAGTTTGTATTGATACAAACGCAAAAGAAACGAGTTCCTTAGCGTGGCCCTACACTAGCCGGTCGTTCTTTGCTACCTAGAATAGCGGGTTCATCGTAACACACTCACCGCTGGCCGGTCTTTCTTAATCGGCACTCAGTCGTAGTCTAGCGCTTGCCGAGAGAGGTACTCGTGTACTTTTGTAATTATACGTAAAAAATCGTAATGGACGATGATGAACTCATGCCCTTTTTTTACAGTCTGTAAAAACGACATACTGCATATCCCATAAACACGGGATTTTTTGGATATATAAAATAAGAGATTCTGTCGATCCCGCTATTTTTTCGCAACTCTGCGACGAGTCCGCGCAGGAGCACAGCTACCGGCGTACTGAAGCAAAATCGCCGAGGGGCGTGGTCCCGTTGCTTGCTTACCGGGCGTTTTTTCCGTTTCACACCGGTAGGTGTGTGATGGGTAGCACATTTTGTATTGCATTTTTGCCTTCCGGTTTTATGGTCTTTTCTAGGTAGCAAAGAACGACCGGCTAGTGTGGGGTCAAGCTTATACACCGAAGAAATTGGCGCTTGCATATTGATATTACGGCGTAGTATAGAGTACGTGCGTGTCAAAAACACGCGTCGGCAGCTCGTAAAATGCAATGTGAATAAAATCTAATTGTTAATTCTTTTATTGGATTAAAAGATTGATCGTAAAATTATAAATTGCTACATCATACTACGTTGCAAATTAATTATTAGTCATAGTAAAACGCCAAAAGGGTAAACTAGATATATCCCAGGAGCACATTTCGAATAGGGTCAAGCGTGTGCCTGACGAACCGTGCAAAATGATAATTAAGAGAAACCGCTCAGTCATCGTTAATGCGATAGCCGGCCATGTAAATTACAGCGGTGTTTACAACAATGCCCGCAGTCGATGGCTTTCATTAAAATTTAATATTACGAAAATGCAAAGCTCGGTCGAGTTTCTATTCAGGGATCTACGTACTTAAATATTAAATATCGAGTATATAATAGGTGATGTTTCTTCAGATTGACTTTACAAGACTTGTCTTGTAAAGTCAATCTGAAGAAACAAAATTTTATTAAAAAGTAACAAAATTAAATTTTGTTACTTAATGAAATGCAAACATTAATAAAATAACCTGTTGTGATGTACTAAGTGTAGTATTTTTAACCAACTTCAAAAAAGGAGGAGGTTCTAAATTCGACTGTATTTATTTTTGTTTTCTTTTTTATAGTTGTTTTCTTTATGTTACCATAATACTCTTTACTGGGTGTACCCATTTTAAAGATTCTTTCGACCTTTAGAAGCTGGTGCTTGTCATGTGGTCTCATTTAAATTTGATCGACATCTGATGATTAGTTTTTGAGTTATCCCTAATAATGGCAATTTAATTGACATCGATGATATTGTAATATTGTCACTTGTGTGTCTAAAAGATCTCGAGGTACCTACTTTTCTATACTTAAAACACTAAAAAGCAAAAAATTCATTATTTTTAAATAAAAAAACCGTCTTCAAAACTAAAAACGGAGAAATAAAAATTTCATTTATAAAAATATTGAGGTCGGTGCCAACCTCAATATTTGGAATAAACGTTGTCACTTGTATTTGGGGCCGATCTTAAAAACATTTAGATTTTTATAAATAAAATTTTTATTTCTCCGTTTTTAGTATTAAAGGCGGTTTTTTTAATTTCTTCATAAAAAATATATTGAATATAATTTGGTGCAGTTTTCAAATATTAAAAATCACGAAAAATTTAAATATTAACAGAAATAACGTTTTCTATGACATATTAGAAGTTTAGTTGATGTTTATTTTTTATTTTAAAAATTGACCCATTGAAGAATGACTTAAGCCCACCTGCAATGAGCAATTTGGGGTTTTAGATTTTTTAATTAAGTTTGTAAAATCGAACTGCACTTAGATACTCGTATTGTTTTAGTGTTTGGTACGCGATCTACGCCAGTGTTCCGCAAACTTTGTGTTCAAGGTTCTCCTAGAAAATTAGGAAATTTTGGAGGTTTCTTCCATCTGTCAATTTATGTTTGAGATATCCTTATTTTTCCGAAGCACAGCAACCAATGGCCGCGGCACACACTTTGCGAAACACTGGTCTACGCAATAAGAAATGCGTAGAATGTTTGAATGATGGTAGGTAGAACAAAATGATGTGTGAATAGCACGTAAGTTATGTGCTTTGTCCTTTTTGGTTTAGATATTCAGTGTGGATACATTATATTATTCTATTAATAATAATTTTAATATGTAATACATATATGAAATTTCTTTATGATCTAAATATAGCATCCATATTACTTATTAAGTATACCTAAGATAATTCTTACAACACAGAAAGCTACCCAGTCGCGATCCGCTTTTGAGTAGCGCCTCGAGTAGCATTTTATTATTAATTGACAATAGTTTGAACCTTGTTTATAAGTCAAGTTTCTCAAAAATTTTTAGAAAAAGTTTCCATAATTATAATTATTTGTATACGCAATTAATCTAAACCGATATAACGAAAGGGAATATAAAGGGTTTCATCAAAATCATGTTCCCATCATGTCTCTTAGAAAACGTGAAGTTTAGTCTAACGTTTTTGACGCCAGCGTGTATGCGTCAGAGGGTGCGCCACCATTCAAACCGAGCACTGAGGTAATGAACGGGCGCCTCATCCGACTAACCCGCTCACCATTCAACACAAATTGTGCAGAATAATCGACCGCGTATTTATTTTCACTCGTCGGATCGTAGATAATCGCGGTGAAGCTTTTAGTACAGTAACTCTGTTTAATGATGGAGTAATTCTGTCTGAATTTTCTAAAATATGACTGTAGTAAATTTCTTTATGTGAAAGTAGCCAGAATACCAAAATCAATACTGCAAAAGGAAACAGTGTTCTCAAACAAGTTCTCTTTTTTATTAAGTACAAGGCTGTTTTTAATTTATCTTCCGAAATGAGGCTTAGAAGCGACATACCTCCGAGAAATGAATCGTAGTTGCTATAGCAATGGGAATCCGTTCCGTACACGGCACCCTTAAAAATGTGCACAACATTTTATTATGTTAGTTTACTTTGTTAGGAGTGGCACAGCAACGCAGTCAATTCTCATGTATTATTTTTTATTAGATTGCGCAGAATTTTCTGTTTTCTCCAGAGAAGTGCGAATATGACACTCTCAGGTCGTAAGGGCGCGCCTAGTGGCCCTGGAGTGTCATTCCGCTAACACATTGTCTAGCGTCATTGTGTGCAGCGGCTGCGCTCTCGTTACTCCGACGTTCAACTTTTTATTTACGCCCAAGTGCACTCTGCCTCTGTCGCGACAAGAGCTGAATTAAGGCTCTCTTCGTTGATATGGGATCATTCAACCCGAGAATATCGAATTACGCAGCGCAGTGGGCGCTTTGTCGGATACTTGCACGTGAAATCTCTTTTGTGCGGGCGCAGCCGCGAACTCCTTCGACTCAGCTACGTTCCCATAGATAGGTACCTTCCGATAGCATCGCAGCTATAATTAGTTCCTCTGTTTTTTCCGGCAGTCAACTCCACCCCGGGGACGCTTTCAACTTTCTTAGCTCGTTTTACCGGTTCTTGCTAACTTTGGGGAATACGAGCCTCTTTGTAACGTTGATACCGATTACGAGTTAAGCTTAGGTCTCGTTTCTTTGAATTAGTAGAGCTTCTCCAGTATTTCAATTTTACAGGTAATAATAGAAACCGGATAAATTTTGTTACGAGGGAAGGGAGGTTCGCAAAATATTCGTTTACGTTATTTTAGAATTTCGTTTGCGTCATTTCACACGATATATTGATCGTTTGAAACATATATATCTTACTTCCATGGCCAGAAACCTAGATGTGCTTTCTAAAGCTTCAACGTCGCTTATTAGGCGGCCGGTAGCGGAAATTGAATCTGAAGCTACGCACTTTCCGGTCGGCGCACGGGCAGTTTCCGGCGGCGCTTCATCGGGTTCCGTACTTTAATATTGTTTTCCTTTTGTTGCCAATTTTAAGAGCCGTAGGGGGTAAACATTCTGGGTTAAACGAGTTAGTAACCAGTTCGTAGTTTTGTGATTGGTTAATGGAGAACATTGTATTTGATAATTGGCTTGTTAAAGACACTTCGATTTTTAAATCTTGACTGAGAAGCTGGCCTTTATCATACGTGATGATAGGTGATGATAAGACCGAAGTTAGAAGCGGGCTTCACCAGGAACCCTCATCTAACTATATTATCAGTAACTGCCAGGATAACAATACTGTTAGCTATTATTACAACAGCCTGTGCTAGTAGGAAAACTAAAACTAAGGCTACTAAGAAAAACTGATCACAAAATTATACCCTCCTAGAACTAAGAGCCTCTGGATATAAATACTAGTAAGCGAAGCAGGAAACTATAGATGTAGAGAACTTTCACGTTTCTATGAGTGAAATTGTATGTTGTGTCTCTGCTATCATAGTTGACGTCAAAATTCCCTTGTAAATAACAAAACTAAAATACAATATAATGTATTTGTGTTCCCCAAATGTCATCCAATATTTATTATATCACTACCAATATACACGATAGGTAATATTATTTACTTGAATCTAAAATTCTAACAACTTATTCTTATTTACATAATTCAATTTAGATCATTGCTTTCTTTATTTCACAATGTATTATATCAAATTACCTATAAAACAGTCGCCCAGAATTCTGACGTAAATATAAAGCATTCGGCAAACAAATTACTTCTACTGATTCATGGAATAGCGATATGTTCAGCAAATTAAATATTGAATCAACAAAATCAAATTGTGTATATTTAACATAAATACTAAAACGTTGGTAAATTAACATTTATAATTTTATACTAAGCTTGCGCTTCCTATTATCGCTCTGTGCGCCTAGTTTTAATTAGCTCAATAATGCTTTCAATATCGGTTGCTTAATTAATTATACAGCATGTAATTAATACAAATAAGGGTACTTTAAAATGAATGCGCGCGATGAGCGTCAGTCATTGTTTCAAATTTATTGGCAGATGGAAAGCCAAAACGGTCGTGTAAATGTAGGTCATTTCATAAATTGAGATCGTACATCATTCAACACATTCAATTTGAAATGGACAATGATTTCGGAATATTTACCTTGTTGCTGAAGTAAAAACTGTTGCTGTCGGTGTCATACAGTGAAGCTTGTTTTTGTGAGCAATCGCTTGTTGTTGTGACTGACTAAACTGCCAGAAGTCTTTCAAAATTATACAGGATTTTTAGCGTTTTTAAAATTGTGATTACCAGTTGAAATTCTTATGTTGTAGATTTCTTCCTATCCTGGCCTAGTTTAATGTTAAAAATATTGTCACCAAATTGCTGTACTGCTTATAACACCTGCGTAGATAGCAGCTGTAAAGAGATTTGCGATAATATACTCGTGTATTATCGCTCTTTAAAGAAAATAAAACTAAAATATCAGTTGTATTGCCCCCAAACCATTATTTTATAATGCTCAAAGAACTTAATTCAATATTTAAATCTAATCTTAACTTGTTATAGAACGAGTACCTTGCGACTTAGGTCTATATATTCTTCCGTGTTGTGCTCGGCCGTTCCTCGCGGGGCCATCGTTCCCTGGCAATTTACCACTCATAAAATATTTCCGATGTCGGTTTGAGAACGTTACTGGAAATCGACAATTTCTCGGAAGCAGAGGCAATGTGCTCTGCTCCATTCTGTACTATTCGGACGAGGAGCTTCCGAATGTGAGGGAAAGTGGCACTTGGAACCAAGCCAACGGTCGCACGTCACACCGCTACGGAATTTATTAATTCCAACTAATTTGTGAAAGATATCCAAACGATAATTGGTTTTTTGTCATCGAAAGGATTAAACTGGAATGACTACTTTTATAGTTTATTGACTACATCTGGAAATAAACTCATTCGTTAACGGTAATGTTTTCCTAGCAAACATATGGGAGGACAATAACCGCGTCCAATTAGGAAGCCAGCTTTATTTATTGTTTTGAAAAGCAATAAAGTATCATAAAAACATCAAAAATTTCAAACTCAATATAGAATAAACGTTTTCATTCGAACCAATGTAAAATGTACAGCGATCCGACTGCCTAAAGTTTTCATTGGAGTATTTTAAAATAATAGGGTAAAAAATTGATGGACACGAATTTCGATTTGGCGTGTGCTTTAATTTAAATTCAAAGCATACATCGACGTGTCGATGTTTAAACGGCACATGTTTGTTTGTAGAGGGTGAAGCACGTCCAGCCACGTCGCGGGTGCGCAGGCAATGTCAACACGATTCGCTAAACACGATATACTCCACTGTCCATCCGACCATACACATTAAGCCACCAAACATACACTTTCCCACTTGGCAATAAGAACATTGTAAATGTCACTTCCACACTTGTTTTATGTTAATAAAACGTGCGATTTATCCGTTTGACTTACGGCAGCTGACGAATGGCGCAGGCAAATGAAATTTTATTTAAGCATTTTAAGTGTTGCACACTATTTCAGAGTTAGTTCTGATTGAATTAATGTTGTTTACGTGCGAATTAAATTGTGCTGAAAAGAAAACATCAGTTTGTTTATAAAAGTCTATGTCAACTTGTATTATAAACTTGAAAGATATGCGAGGAATGGAGATAATTACCTGTCAGCCAGACGTCTCGCAGTATTTGTATTAAGTAAGTTGAGTTTGTGAAAAAACTTTGCAGACTTACAGGACGCTGTGTGTATAAAGGTTCAATATTTCCAGTGACAAAATAACGGATTCCCAATCAGAGGCGTTGGTGCGAAAGAGATTCTAATAACATTCAAAACCCGTCCCGCGGGAGACGATGTCAGTTTAATTACGGACTGCCGGCACTAGGTTGGCCATGTACTATTTTGGTTTTTAATACGTGGACTTAAAAGTTTTTATTCAATAGCTAGTTAATATGAATATTGTGTTTAAGGTTTGTTGTTTTCTAAGTACGTTTGAGGTCCTTAAATGTTTATCAGTCTTTATATTAGACTCTCTGTAACACTGTGCCAGTGTATAGTCAGATGTAAGTACCTATTTTGTTTTTAAGTTTTGAATAGTGAACTTTAACTGGTATCAGAGATTTTGATAAAGAAACTGATTTGTTAATTTACAGTCAACATATTATTAGCCTACATGCATTTATTTTCATGTTAAATATGTGCTCTATGACATTTCACAAAGACGTGTGAATGGATTATGAACTCTAAGGTGTGCGTTAACAGTATCTTATATTTATCTATCGTATATTAGGATCGCCACCATACTGAACTAGTGGTTTGTTATTTGTATTTTTATAATTAAATAATTAACATTCTGAACAGGACGTTATTTAAAAAAAATATCATAAAAAAATCCATCAATTAATCATACGGTGATTCAATTACTTTTTATGTAGTCTCAATTAGTTGGACATTCATATCTGCTTAATCTGCACCACTTCTTATTTTTATTACTTGTTGCAGCGTCCAACCTGCATGGACTTGATTAGACTATGACGACTTTGTCAGACAAACAGACTGAGTGACGAAACGGATACATGACCACGTGGATCTAAAAAGCATTTTATTTGTGTTGCTTTGAAAAATAAACATCTCTTAGTGGACGGGGCAGTACGTTACCTCAACTACCTACTTATTAGCAAACGAGTCAAAGGTTCTACGAGACATAACTTATTTGTTAATGTTAGTATAAATCAAAATAATTTTATGTTACAAGTATTATGATGATAATGATGATAATTATTCGTAAAATAATAAAAGCCATAAAAACGCAATGAAACTTCCCATTACCGGCTCCCGGTACTCGGGTTATGAACTGACTGCATTTGTGTAAACCTTGTTATGCTACCTACTTGACCACTTCAACTGTAAACATTCCTACCTACGGCATTTGTCATAGGTCGACGAAACAGTAGTATTTGTACAGTTTGACGAACTTTGCCTCCAATACATACGTATGACGTAGTAAATATTGAGCTTTAATGCATGTTAAAAGCTTGGGTATTCGTTTTAGAAAACAATCTATGACTGTTATGCACCACTGGCCAGTGACGTAATAGAGACGTTATGTCTCGGCCCGGACGATAATAATTACACAGCTGCATCTCATCTTTGATGCTGGAATAGACTAATGAGTCATTAAAGTATTAGAACAAATAAAGCTGTATTTACAGACGTCATTGTTGCTGAACTCGTAATACTCGAGTTAAAATTTCTAAAACGTTATATTGTATAATGTTATGCCATACAGAAATAGATTTAATCTATTTTTAAATTAAGAACTAAGTATGTTTTCATATTTTTTTTTAAATATAGTTTCTTCCGCACCAGCATAATTCGTCCGAAGCGGTGATAGCGTTTTTGTATGATTAAGAGCAAGCGGGCGCCCAGTGACGGCATGACATGGCACAGCACGGCAAAGGAGTTTACTCCTAAAAGTGCTTAGCAAACTTCATTTAATTAGGAACTTATTTATTAAATAGATATTTAGAAACGGCACTGATGTAGAATCACGGTTTCTATACGACGAATGTAATGAGGATATTAGTCTAACTAGATTCTGCCTATTTTTTCAACTAAGGATTCCCGGCTGTCGGAGCAAATATTAATGTATAGATAAGTCATTAAGAAAATATTACTAACAGTAACTTCATTATTGGAAATATTTGCGTTGGTTACAGAGAGTAATTCCTTCATGTTATTTACGTACAATTGTTATTGGTGATTAAAATAATAGCAGTATAATAACAGAGAATTCTTTGAAGACTGATAATGAATAGTAATTCAAAGAAATTATCTATTTTCTTATTACTTTCTCGAGATTTTGACGGATTTACACGATTTGGATCTCCCTGAGTCTAAAAATACCGTTTTTGGAATTATGTCTCTGTGTGTCTGTGCGTTAGCACGATAACTCGAGTATGCTTTAACTTATTGCAACCAAATTTAACATGCACATCAAAATATAACATTTCTATCAACTTTTGAGCCGTCGATCACGAAAGATAAGCAATTAAGTGCGCGGTCGGTACTCGGATGGGTTACGAAAATTTAACATGCATGTATGACATCAAAATATAAGGTTTCAATCAACTTTTGAGTCGTTTCCGGTATACGAGAAAGTCAAGGGATTCCCAAAAGGGGAAATTCCCGATTTTTTTGATCTATTTTTTCACAATTAGACTCTTTAACATTTTGTGTCTGGTAAAAAAATGTCATTGGTTAACCTATATAGTATCCACTAAATCTCTTTGGCGTAGTTACACGGGACCTTTAGGCATTGTCTGTTAAAAAAATGCATTTGCAATATTTAGAAAGTTTTTCCCGCATTGTGGTTACCCTACCCGGGTGCTAGAGACGTCCCGGCGTCTCCACCAGCATCACGTTGGATTTATTTTTTTACTGGGACAAAGGCCGATTAAAAAAGTTCGTAATGAAAGCCGTCCGCCAAAAGCAAAGGGTGAAACTGCACCGTCCGCTTATCCTCGCGTCCCAAGTGTTAACAGATCAGATTAAGGGACATTGAGACTAATTGTCAGTGGAATATGGAATCTAAGCAATCAAACATAAGTTATTATAACAATATATTTAGCAGAATCGGAAGTAAGTAGAGATGTGAAACGGGGAAGACCTTTTTTTTGTTGACGGGGAGGTCAAATACATTTACGCATCGTCCCTGCGGGGTGGTGCCAACCGCAGGGGATATGTGGGACTCGAGGTAAAGGCGTTCCCTCCATACCCACTAAACAGCCAGCCTGACCTCCAGTACGCTATTGCGGGACGGCCCGGGATCTGCAACTACACCGAGACCGTCCCAACGCTGCCCGTCTAGGCACTCCTTGTGCACCAATTGGTGGCCAGCAGCCCACAGGGGCTACCGACTAACGCCAGCCCCTTGTAGGCCGCCTCCTCACCGACGGTCGCTCGACCTGGCGCGTCCTCCTGACGAGGGCACCGGGAGCAGCCATCGGACCGCACCCGGGGGACTTCGGGCGCGGTCGTGGCCCTGAAACGGGCCGTCCGGAACTAGCCGTGGTGGGAAAACAAAAACTACGATGACTACGAATGCCAAGCGGACACACTTGACATCAAAAGCCACACACCCGCCGAGAAACATTCCCCACCACGTTACCAGGTGTTTTTAGTCTTGAAGGCCGTTTTTTTTGTTGCTCTAAAAGCTTAATAAGCTTAGGGTATATTCAAGCGCAAGCTCTCTGAGGGACGATTTGAGTCTTCAAAAGAAGTCATGTCTTGGTTTCAAGACAAGACTTCTTTTTAAGGTTCGAATCGAAACTCGAACACGAGCTTCCAATATAAATCTATTCTAGACATACAATCACACTCATAATCCCAAAAGCGGTTGAGCAGAGCCTTAAGTAATAATTGGTTACACATAAAGCCAGATTAGGCAGTATGGGCCGTACAGTGCCTCAATAATGACAGCTTTCCAGCCTATCGCGTATTCTATGTTTATTGTAACACGTGGTTTCTCATTAAACGATTCGAATACACTTGATTATCGCTCTTAACGTAACTGAAAAAACCTCTATACATCATGTAACTTGAAACATCAAACAACTCATGATATCAAAGGACTAGAGAAAGGAGGTGCATAGAAAAAAACTCAAGCTCAGAAAAAGACTCCCGGTGCACAAAAATACTCGAACTCTTATGTCACGCTACAAGAATCATTTAATCTCGCAGTCGTTGTGCCTTATGTTTAAGAATCGAGCCCTAAAAATGACTTGACTCATTCAAGTGAGAATACTCGGCGAGCTTAAGTCTCGATACGGCCTACAACACTTATCAGAAACAAAAAACTATGAAGAGGTATTTTTGTTTTTCTCTACAGCCGTCTATAAGGTACAGATACTTCTGCTTTCTTCTTCACTTACGAAATATATTTACAAATAGAAACATTTCAAATATATACAGTACAAAATTTCCTCATTTGAAACAAAATTACAGCATGTCTAGATGTTTATAACTTCCATTGCATGTGGCACATCAAAGAGACTCTGAAATAGAATATGCCACTATGAATTTATATTAAAATTTGTTTTATATTTTTTTTTGATATCTGTTGCAGATGTGTAAAAATTCCTTCACGTTTTATATGACAACATACCGGTAAAAATGTTGTACGCAACTACGGCCTTTCGAATTCAAATTCTGGTTTGTTAAAATCATGCCGGCGTATTTTGTACGGGCTTGTTAGTAAACTTTTTGCACATCCCAACTAAAGCGCCCGAGCCAGCATTAGAAATGACGCATAGGAATATATTGGTATATTTATTTAGACGTAGCAGAACTAGGATTTCGCCTTTCCCTTTCAACTGCCAGTTTCAGAAATAAATCCGGCCGGAACATACCTGTAACAAGAACAAAATATAAGTTAACGCTGAGCTTAAATTTAACGAGATAGCTTATACTTCTGTGGGGCGATCATTAACATAATTTGAGGTTTGTAGGTATGGCGTGACCGACGCAATATGTAGGAGATAATGGCATTTCGAGTGTCACAAAATGAGCAGGCGGAACGTAAAACGCCGCCCATGTGAGCGCTTTGTTCAGCTCAGGAAGAGAATGAGATAACCGGCGAGAACACCGGCACGGAATTGATGCTGTTATTTCGATAAGTCCAAACCTACTCGTATATGAAGGTCGAATGCTCTGGAAATAAAGGTACCAAAAACGTTCACCTTCATATAAAGATACGGCAAACGAGGTTGATTAGAATCCGTTTAAATGGTACCTCTCTTTCCGATATTTTTATGAATACTTTTATTTGGTGTAAAAACAGCGAAGAGCCTAATTGTATTGTTTTTAAAACCGTAACATAAATTATCAAGTAACTTTGAATTTCAGTTAAATACATTGTACTTTATTTACATCAAAAATCAATTTTTAAAACCGTCAAATCATCTTTTAAAACCTTCTAGTGTTTCACAGTTCATTTTACACTTCCTGGTGGGATAACGTAATTTAAGCCTTATGGCATTTGCACAGGATTTCATTTTAAATAACCAGTTAATAGCTCGTGCACTATGCAGTTTACTACTCTGCTTTTATGGTTTATTAGTCTGTGGATACTAAAGATGATGATAAATACTGTCTAGTTAAGTGAATAAGAGAGCAACAAAATATATAACCCTTGAATGCAGCGCAGAGCAATGGTTCGTAATTTGGTGTCATTGTTACATGCATTGTGTGGGTTCATTCTGTGCATATTACTACACGAAACGTTGAACGGTCAAGTCGTAATTTTAAACGACCAGTAAAGAGGTTATTTTGAAAGTAAAAATACTAATAACGATGCTGTAAAATTCGTAGGAAAGTGTATGCAATGACGTTTTATATTATTGAATAAATTATGGCCGTTTATGAAGTAGAGAGTCTATTCTGAAGCAAATTTCTTGGTAGTAAAATTTTGGTATTGAATGGAAATATTTTCTTTATGTGTATTTTCAAGCATCTCTATATGAACTTTGACATAAAGGAACTTCTTATTGGCATTACTTAAGATTTATAAATGTATTTTAGAGTACCAAGTTTTTTTTTATGTTTGTACAAAATACTCATTACTTAGAAAAAATATGATTTACAGACTAAATTAAGAAAGTATTAAATCTTAATAAATAAAGCTCTGTAAATCACTTTTTTCCAGTGTTTATGGCGTTTTTCTATGTATTTTTATGTATGTTATTTAGTTACTTCATTCTAAAATACATCTAAGTACTAAACACATGTTTTTAAACATAAAAAGTTACAAAATTATAGTCCCTGGAGTACGTTATAATAGACATGAAGTGAGCTATATAGTGCGTGTAACTTTACGGATTTTATAAACTACATTTTAAAACTCATTAATCAAAGCCCAAAATTACGACCAATTCTCGGCTACACTGCTTTTGGATTCAGTCATCGGAAAGCCTCTACTTTGAATTTTATGGGCGCAATAAAACAACTAGCTTTTATTGGTTTATCTGCATTAGGCTGTGTACTTTGTTAGTGTCAGAGGAATGTAAAGTTTGTGAGGTTTTATTCTTGTATGCCTAATTGGGGAGTCGCTTGGAAAGTGCACGGTTCGCCGGTCGAGTGAATGGTACGCAGCGCTGTGCTCAAGCCTCTGCGTGGGTCGAGTTGACCCGGCCAGAGCAGCCCGTCTCTGCTACTGGATACGGTAGAAAACTTAAATGGCTCACGTATGTTTGGCGTTGGAAAATATTGGCTTTTTACTAGCTTTCGACTTGTTGGCTTAAACGTATTACATTTCCAGTTCTGAATTATGCCGTGTCGCTCGTCCGTGAATTGGATAACGGTGATTTTATAGATGGTATGTGATTAAACACGAAACTTGATTATAGGTATTGCTACTAGGTTGTTGTTTATTATTATATTTTTGTTGACTTACTTATATCCAGCATCAATGGAAAAAGTAGAGTTTCGAAAATAGTGTCAATTACACTTCTATTATACTGAAATTGGTTTTACTCCAATCTAATGTAGCATCACACTATTTTATCCTAATATAGATTCGGAATCGAAAAAACAAGCTCTTAATAGTCGATAGATCTGGTGTCAGATCTAATATCTGAATTGGTATGAAAATAGAAATATTACCCCCTCTATCTGTAACCGTGTCACCCATTGACAGTCCTAAGCTACAATCACATAACACTCACATGCAGACTTAACTTCCACAGAGTTGATTACCTAACCGTGAACAAATTTTTGTCTACCGTGATTGGTCGTTGTTATTCTCTGAGTATGACGATGAAGCGAAAATTCACGACGGTTGTAGACGATGCTATTCATAAGTTCGTACGTACCGTAAAACCTAAATCGAATAAGTATCCTCCCTGGTTCAGTAGGGATCTGATTAATTACCTCCGTGAGAAAAATAAATATAGAAAAAGGTATCATAAGTACAGGAACCCCCTAGACAAGATAGCATTTCAGCTCCTGTCAGAGCGAACTAGTAAATTGGCCTGTGAACGCTATCAATCTTTCCACCGTGAACTGGAGGATGGTATATCAAAGAATCTGAAACTTTTTTGGTCTTATACTAAGTCCAAACGAGGTGATTCTTCAACATATCCAGCTAGCATGACAGATGGTAGTACCACCGTGAACAATGGCACGGATATTTGTAATGGCTCTTTTTTCCATTTTTCGTCTATTTAACCTGATGCTGATGATCTTAACACAGTTTCCAGCACTGGTCCTTATATTGAGTGTTTCGCAGGCGGCTTCATCACATAATCATTTGAATGTAATGAAGAATGATTATTAACGTTATGGTTGTTCTTTGTACAATATTTTAAGTGTTCATTATTATTCTAAAATCATTTTTTTTTACCTAAAACTCTGCTCAACAATTTTCGATGTATTAGCGTGATTATATATGTTCATTGCATTATAATGTAGATCTCTTCGACATCAACAATATATATAAATGCCCAGATGTTTACTAAAAACTCAACATTATCAATAATATTATTAATGAGGTAAATACCACATCCAGTAGGGCTGTAAGATTCGTAGCTGCAGCGCTCACCCACGCGGTCACGACATCGGCGTTGTCCCGCCGACGACAAATGACGCGAGCCTTCCCAGAACAGACTACCGGAGTTATCTGATACAGCCACTTCGTGACAGGCTTCCACTGCTATTCACTTGAACTCGCAGTCGTGCTCTTGCTTAAAATACTCGAGCTAGCTTGGCGAAATCTTTAACGTAGGGTCATAATTTTGGACTCGCATTACAGAGTGAGAGACATCGGTTCTTGGGAGAAAACAAATTGTTGTGTTTGATAAATAAGATAATTAATATAAAAAAGTAGTTCTTTGGTATTACTGCCAGAGAACGACTGTTATCTTACTACAGCACAGCAGCCGAGACCACCAGTGCCTTTGGACGCACGGAGAAAAATCAAGTTGAAAAAATTCCGGTCACATTTCCGAGTACCGACCCCCCGCGGCTCCCCCCCCCCCCCCGTGGGGGAGCGAAAGACAGAGCCGCGAAAAGAGTCAGAAGACCTTCCAGACAAACGAGAGAAGGAGGGGGTGAATCCTACATGGATACCCGAGGGCCAACCCTAGAGTTATGTCGGACCCCTACCAACTCAGCAGCCGCCCCCTCAGGACAGGTGGAGGTGCAGAGGCGCCACTAACTTCCTCCTCACTATATGACAATAACATAACAGGTAAAAGTAATATTTTTGGTTTGATACCATCTTGAAAACACAAAGAATTAAACTGTTTTTTTTTATATATAAAAATCTCCTTATTACGTATGGTTACTCCAATGTAGGTCACGAACAACTCAAACTTTTGACTACAAAATCTTTAGCGCTGCCAACATCCAGGAACAAAGTTAATTGCTGAGTTCAGAGAAATCCATTTATCGTAGGAGCTATCATGTGCAAACAGATAGTTTCATATCCGTTGCCGTATCCCGCTGACTGCCAAAAACTGCAGGTGCGCCGATCTGGGGCGTTTGAGCCCGAAGCCAGGCTAATCAACTAGTCGGAATGTGAGGAGAGACTGCCGAACAGATTTCACTAGCTTTTACGTTTGGAAATTGCATCATTGACATTCTTCCTTTGAAGTGTTTTAGACTGTAGTTGGATTCCGTAACAGGTGTAGTGGATTTTCGAAATTGCGCGCGAATCTGTAATACGGTTTACCTTGGAACGTAGATGTTACCTAATTTGTTAAAATTTAGCTGTAACTTACTTTAGTAACAAAGTCAATTTTTGTGTTTACTTTGATAACAATGTTGCTTGTAATATAGAAATATCTAAACTAATAATTATTATTGTTAAGTTTAAAATTTAAAAACCCTCGACTGACTCTCAACCCTCTCAACTCCAAACACGGCATCTCTCCTACAACTTGATGAGGACCGACTTTGGACGTATTCTGCACATTCCAGGTGTATCATTAAAGTTACAGCAAACCAAATTTAGAATCGATCATATCTGTGGAATTTGTTACAATCCCTTCTTAAACTATAAAAGAGTTGATGATCCTCCAACGGCATGAACATATATTCTTGAATGATAGCCAAGAACACTCCTGATCTAAATATCTTACAAAAAAAACTGAATCAAAATATTCGTTTGTGGAGCTACGATCCACGATGATACATACTCGTATACACAGATACACACACATGTTATCGTTAATACACACCTTAATTATAAAACGACTCTTTTTTGTCGGGACTTAAAAATATAACTAAACTGCGGACTTATATTAAAAAGAAGTAATATTTTTTAATATTTATTCTCAGTACGGTTATTATGAATATTTACTTGTCTCTGAAGAAACATAATTTTGTTGCTTAACTTCACCAAAGAGTTTTCAGTATTACCTTTGCAACGGTTCATTGAACAAGTCTGAGTGTTCGTGTGTGTAAAATGTGCAATCATCAAGATGTCCAGGTAAATTAAAAAACACCTGACGAGATACACGGTACATGAATCCTAGCAACATTTCAGAAAGGGTGATTTCCAGAGTGTTGCAAAGAAAGTTAACAGTTTTCGTTAAAAGTCTGTTAATAGGTAGCCTATGTTACCTGAGGGCCTAGACAAGTGGCAAACGATTCAAATCGTTTCTACGAGTAACAATGTCAGCTCTAACATTTGACATGACAGTCTCATTGGATTTTTCTCAGTATTATGTCAGTGTCATACATAAAATCCTTTTCGTTATGCGTTCAACGCAATCGATTGGCCACTTGTCTAGGCCCTCTGGACTATAATAACGACTCGATAGATATCTTATTCATCAAAATTGGGTGAATAGTTCAGGCACTACGGAGGAAGTTACGTATATAAAAATATACATACATAGACTGCTAAAATCATAACTCTTCCATTTGGCTTCGCCGTAGTCGGCTAAAAGGCGTGTACAGGCAGAGAATTCCATTCTTTTAAAATTGTTCATTATAGATAGGTATATTAAATAATTAATTAATATATGAAAATGATGGAATAATATAAAAGCACGCTGTTAATATCAACTGCAACCTTAACCAAAAAAAGCAATGGAAGCGAGTTTCACAAACGCAATGAAGTTACGACAATACATACAGCGATGATCGGATTTCAACACGAAAACACCATGAAAAATATAAAAGCTAAAAACACAAAATGACCAAACGAAGCTGGGAGTTCCACGTTGGCATAAACAGGATTGGAAGGGCGCAATTTGGCCGGTATTCAGAGCCGCGCCGCTGTAAAAGCGCGCCCTATCTAATTATCGTCCTGTTACAGCGCGGCCGTACCATCGGCTCGCAAATATTGTCGTGACAACAAACGCCTTTATTAACCGCCGTATTCAAACTAATTCGCAGTCATTTCGCCTTAATGAGCCTCAAAGTAATTGGAGGGCTTTTAGCGTAAAACGAACACTAAACATCACTACAGACATAGATGTATGTTTTTGAATATCTTCAGTCTCGCAGTGAGCCAAAACAGCTTTATTTACTTTGTATTTCGACAATCTTGTCTAACTATAATTGTAGTTTAAGCTTGATATTGATCAATGACATGGAATTTCTCCCGAGTTCCTGTTGTAAAAACACGTGTTGAGAGACTTCATTTTTAACCCAAATCAACCGTACAATTTTTGTTACTTTAATTACATTTTCACTTGACATTAGCAAAATGCATATGTTTAATGCGTCGCGACGCCATTAATTAAGAATAGAATAGATCAATGAGACAGCCGTTTATTGCTGTTCATTTCTTAAAAATCTGCATTATTTATTAAAATTTATATCGTCGTTTGGCCCCTAAGCCTTTTAAATCTACCCCACAATTATCATTGATTAGGGAGAGTGCAGTACAACTTCGCATATTTTACTGTAACTAAATTTCGCTGGATTAAATTTCATTTGTCCCCTAGTATCATAGTTGGGCCAGTACTTAGCCGCTGTGCCGCCATGAGAGCAACTGAATTGCTGGCGACATTTTTAAAGCTTTTTGTAGAGGCGCGTTCGCTCGCAGCTAATCAGGGTAATACTGCGTGCCAGCGAGAACTCACCTTTGGATAAGGCCGCTGGATGACCACACCGGACCACAATATTGAATTAAAAAGATAAAAGGGCTCGTGAAAAGTGGGGCGTCGGAAAATGCTCGTTGTACGAGTACGTGGGAATTTTTGAGCACGGGTGATCGAGCTTTGTAGTATACGGATGTGTTGCTAAATAACTATTAACATTATTACTATTAGGCCTGTAAAAATTAAGTGCTAATTTTAATAAGAGCTTTTTTAGGATCAAAGACTGATTGTGTTATTTTAAGGGAATGAGATTAGAAAGAAATGGAACACGCGTGACATAATCCATTTTAATTCTGTTCGGATAATTTTCATTATTGCTTTCAATAAGTTGGAAATAAAATTAAAAATACCTAATTATTTTGAAACGTGTGTACAGCTGCACCCAGAGAAAATAGCTGAATTTGTGATTGCGGAGTCAAATAAATATAAGTCATTATTTGATGGTTTTCGCGAAAGTTCGTGCATGCATTTCGGCACTCATGAAGCGGCATGTAATAGAAGTAATGACATGAAAGACGTTTTATATCACCGCAAAATTCGCGTTTCACAGCGACGTACATCGAATTATTCGGATTCAATTATTTCCGATGAAATACTTTAGCTGCGGAACGTTTCAATCAATCACTCTTCACCAATTCAGTGTGAGCGTCATTTGGCAAATTCGATTGCTTCCACCAGCGGAGTTAGTGAGAATAAAACGTGGCTGCTATTGACGGTTCTGACAGAGCGCCCCGCGTCCGTCCGTTTAATTAATCTCCTAAACTAAATTTAAATAGGTGCTCTATTACTAGCTGCATACAGGGCTGCCACTTTCCGCGATTAACCAAAATGTTGCCTTTATTTATTCTGAAGGAAGTCAATAGCACAGTACTTATATTGAGTGTATTGTCTTTTTTTCCTAAACTGCTATCTATTTATTTGGGTCGGTGCAATATGTTTTGCTATGGACATAAAAATAATAAATAAAAATGCTTTATTTATCACACACATACAAGGACTTATTTAATGTGTGATCTGGGTCACCCTAGTTTGGAAACTAGGGTGACCCTGTATTTCAGGACTCCAGGTCCAACCGGCAAATCGTGGAGCATGCTACTATACCTAGGCTCGAGTTCACCAACACGTAAAACAAACGATTAAAACATAACCACTAGTTTCAGTTATCTTCCATACGATAAAATGTCAAAAACAGTCGGTAAAACAATAATCGCCTGTTAAAATATTGGTGAACTCCACCCTTAGGATTACTTGCTGGCCACCTGCTTGATACTAACCTTGGGAATAGTTCGTTTTCATCTGCTATTTTTTGCTGCTGTTATTTTTTAAATTAAAATAGTATTCACTATTCCACAATAGGAAAAAAAACTGAATTGTTAAATGTCCTTAACATTGCTTTAAAGAATAATACTTACTACCCGGTATTAGATAAATAATTTCACTACTCTCTTTGTGAATTACACGGTAACCACTTAAGAAACTTAAATACAGCCAATTTTTATTAAGTTCTCCATTTAAAAAGTGAAATCTATTTAGTTAATCTTAACATTAAAAGTCTTTTCAGTTTTATAAAGTGCTTTAAGTTATCATTAGATAAATGGCGCGGCTTAGACTTTAATTTAACTTTCTTTCTTTTAATTTTCTATTTGTGTCCGAGAATAAAACTCCGCAGCCTTGAAATACGTATGTACAGTAACTGTCGGAACGAGCGATGGTTGAGTTATTTATTAGCTAATATTTATAAGTTTATGAAGCTGCGGAACCTTAATACAGTGCCTCTAGTGCCTCAAAATAGTGACAGGTCACCCAGGTTGCTAGCCCATCGCCTATATAAAAAGGCATAAAACCAGAAAAATAACATTTCCCATTGTGTTAAAGTGGTACAACGAGTAGTCTAGAGTTATAATATCTGTTTCGGGTGTTCCTTAAGTTTAGATCTTACAAGGGCCAACGGCTCCAGTCGTACGAAATACAGGAAGGGGGCAAGAATCAGCAGTTTCAATTTTACTGCTAAAAGTGCGCGAGGCACTGCTGTCAAGAACTAGTGCGGCCGTGTGTGGCTTTCTTCCACCATGGACGTTTAGTTCGTTCATTCTCGCTCCGCATATTAAAATTAGTTACCGCTAGTACTTACTATTTATGAATAATTTCGTGGTGATAAAGAAGAACAGGAAGTGATTGTGACTCCCAGGGGTTAATTTAGGACGCAAGTGCTACCCTTCATTACGGGTACATCGCCAGGGCGCACCCTGCCTGACTACCACATAGTTCCAGCCAAAATCAACAAGTAAGTGTTTCCCATATAACTGGTTAGTTTTTTTTATATAGAATCTAAATGTGAACTGTTGTTTCCTGCTCTGAGATAATTACTAAACTACTTCGTCTTTTTTTCCATTTTGCTTCCGAGGGATGTAAAAAAATAGCGTTTCGAAGGGCACTTCCCAATATACTCTGTCCTAGATTGGTGACTAGAAATTGTTGTAAATAGCAGAGACCAAAATAAATTGAGAAGCTGAACATTTGAAATTGTTGGTGTACTTAACCCACCAATAGTAGAAGACATTTTGTTTCGAAATCAAAGAATGAGCGTGCAAAGTACTATGATCAATCTCTGGTCTTAAATTGAGAATAATAAACAAAACTAAGAATATAATGCACTTTTATTACAAGGAGGCAGCCCTGAGTGCACGTAGTGTCGACACTCGTCCGGCTAAATTAAATCGGGCATTATTAATATTCAAGAATATACGTAAAGGGTTCTACTGTGACATGCGTCATAAGTTCAGTTCAAAATACCCGCTCTATTCCTAAGCTTTTGCTCGGGGTCGTTAGAGGTGTTGCTCGGAGTAAATTAGGGAGGTAATCAAAACAGATTTTGAGTAAGCTTGGTTGTCACCTGCCTTGTATGTTGTTTGTGTTGCGAAGTTAATCATTTTCAATTTCAGGATGAGGCGAGTATTCGTTACAGTAAAGATTACTGTTTGTGGATATCGTTACAATGATAACGTATTATGTCACATATCTATAATTTTCCTCTTTACGTAGAAATTCGTCATTTTAACAATAATTTGACATTATTAATTTTTTTTTCATTATCCCAGACGAGCTTGGTATCACAGTGCATTAAATGCTTTGGTTTCGATTTCAATTTCGATATCAAAAATTATTGTCTGCTCTGATAATGAGGATCGATGTAAAATGTTTTTTTGTCCCATACTTCTCGATTAGCTAGCATTTCCAAATTAGCATTTGATCTCCATCTTCTATACATCTATGTTCCTTTATATGATGACACATTTTTATCAGGTGCTTATTATTTCTTCTCGTTTGCTTGGTTAAAACTTGCTCTTGGTCCTTGCTTCGTAAAATTACTTTTAATGTGACTGTATCATACGTTTAATTGACATTTGACTAGCAGCGCGGTGGTGGTACGGTCTTTAACGAATTAGGACTATCTACTACATGTTTTGGAGACGAGGCGTAGGTAGACTGTACGCCATTCCCGAAACGTCCTCACAAAGGGCAGTGAGGGCACCGATGGTTTTTAGTGGGTATTTCCGGGAACTCCCGGGTGAGTCCAATATACGCCGTTCTGTCTAGCCCGCAGTACGTTCAGTAAAGGATTTTGCATAAAAATAGTAGATACACTACATAAGCTTGCCTATATCCGACGGTGGGACCTAAGTTAAAGATCATCAATAATGTTCATGAGTGAGGAGTTTAACAGTATTCAGTTTTACGAATTTTATTTCAATATCATTTCTTTATACATATAATTAAATTAAAATGTTAGAACTATTATGTGATTATTTAATAATCGTAGTAAATAGATAAACATACAATATTACATCTTGTCGTAATCAAATTTCAAATGAAATACATTTTTCATGCAATCCAAGGAACGCCATTTTCAGTTACAGCTAAATAAAACTTAAGTCTAGATTTCAGTTTAACTTGAATTCAGATTCAAAGCCAGACAAATTTAAATATATCGCCGAGCACATAAAGCTACGTAAAATATCGTTCACGAATTCCACATTGTTCACCGTATGCACATTAGAGCGGAGAGCGTTGGGCCTAGTGATGTCCATCGATGTCTATTTTTGTTTACGATTCCTTAAAAAAGAGTTTGAATATACGTCGCAGGGATATTAGAAAAAGAGAGAATTGATCATATTCCTAAGTTATTACTTTAAATGGAAAATTTATATTACAAATCTGTTATAAAGAATCCACTCCATGTGTTGAATAAAAAATATACCAATATGTAATAAGAGATCTCTATTCCAATACTCACGCTAAGTCAATTAACGATGTGTTTCAATGTCGAGGGAAACAGATGCAGGTAGAGCGTTATGGATTAGATACTTGAAAAAAGAACGCCCGTTTTAGGAAGAACCTTCCTCTTGATCGCAGTCAAATAACAAAATAGATAATATAATTAGTTACTAATCCCTACTAATATTACAAATGCAAAAGTAACTCTGTTTGTCTGTTATGCTTTCATGAGTTTCACGTCTAAACCACAAAACCGACTTTGATGAAATTTGGTATGGAAATATTTTGAGACGTTAATGTTTTGGAAATATTTGGCGACCACTACTAGAGAATTAATTTTTTCATCATTATATGAGAGTAATCCTCCTCCCAAAAAGATAGGACCCTAAAAGATACCGCAAACAGTCTTGAGTTTTTAATCAAAATAGCGAAGTGCTAGTAGCTCTGTAATTGACTACCTTTATGTAGCTAGTAAAAAATAATAATGTAGTTTGCATTAGATCATACAAAACTAATACAATTTAGGAGCTGTTACTATAGGTTTATTCCCCTATGCCTTATCGTATTTTTTGTCAGCAAAATTCCTGTTTCAGCACATCACTAGAGCGTAGGCCACGAAATTCACACGGATGGGTGGCCGCTACGCGCGAACGCCTTCCACCGCGCTCATTACGGCCTCGTCTCGATCGCTCGCGCTAACTTGCGGATCGATCAATGATACTTCATACAAACATGTGTTCCACATCGCCAAATATAAAGTAGAGATCAAATCAAGTACAGCTGCACCACGAAAAATTATTTTGGAAAAATGTTCTTACAAAAAATATTTTTGTTACTACTAGTTATAGTAGTAACAAAAATATAAAACGAACCTTTGAAAATAAACACTTAGTTGTGTTAACAACTAAGTGTTTATTTTCAAAGGTTCGTTTTAGGTAGCCAGTTACTTAATTTCTTGAGGTGTTCTGATATTACGTACCTAGGAAAATGTCTGATTTGCTCTAGTGTGTAATGTATAAAGCTTTTCTTCTGTAGGTCCTAATCAATATTTTGTGTTGTATTTTATACAGGACTTAATAATATTTTTTTTTTCAAATGGAATTAGTAGTGAAGTCTAAATTAGATGAGCTGTAAGTAAGTATAAATAAGTAGAGAAGTAGCGAAAACCAGATTAGATGCTCGAGTTTGGAGTAAGCAAGGAAAATATCTGCATCTTATAGAAGACAGACAATAGTACATTTATTAACTAGGGCAGTAACACAAAGAATGTCTCAGAACGCAGGTTTTTGACTTTAATTTTGAAGATTAATATGCGACCTGAAGCTTTCTGTCTGATTATGTTAAGGTCAGGCATAAACTTATTTGCTAAATCATATAAGAGGTATACGGGAGCACAGGAGCTGCCTATTTTTCTGTACATTCAAAAAGTCCATAATAGTCATCATAGTGTATGTCTGTATTACCTATTTTCTTTCACTTTTTATGTGTTCACAAGTACTGTGATTATCTGAATGAGAAGGAGCAAAAAGTGACCAAAATATTCTTGGTATTCGGAGAAGGGAACATTTTTTAAATAAACTTATACCAGAGAGACCTCACTATGACTAAGCGCCTTGTAAAACACGCTCAGATTATTATTCGACCAACATATAATAGGAATGCAAGTTTCTCTTTAATATTTAATCTTTTCACAAAGCCTTTTATTAATAAAAACGAATGAAATGAGAGTGAGTATCTACAAAGCCCAATTACGATAAAAAAAATCTATTTTCCGCTGCGATTGTGTGTTGAATGATTGGAGCAAGTCCGGCGATCGATTACTCAAGGTAAACACTGGCGCATCTAAAGGAAAAACAGAGATTTGCAATACAGAAGCATTTTAATTAAGCTATCACGAGATCGATCCTATACATTATATAGGTACATTATACAGAAACGAGGTTTCAAATTTCATGCAGCCATAATGTCATTATAATGAGCTGCTGCTTGATAAACTATATAACATTTTTTGACTTTAGCCAATATATAAAAATTATCGACAGCTGATTGGTTAAGTGATTAGAAATCTGTCTTTGGAACGTAAAGAAAACGCTCGTAAAATATTAATATTTTTATCTTTTACACCAATGCTCTAGCCCATATTAAGTACCATTAAGGACTTGTATTATGGCTATTAGATAACGAAGAAAGATACATAATAAAGAAGGAACATAATAAGCTATTGCCTAATACTTTGATAAGACGGTAGCTTGCCAAAACAAGATTTCCGAACGAACGTCGCGAGAATAAGAGCATTTTTGAAAAAAATATACTTGTAAAACTAGACTCCATCAGATTAGTATGTAAACATTTCAATATTTGAACAGTTTAGTATATTGAAAAAAGTCTCGAAACTAGATCTTACTTAAATAAAAAAATTACATAACTCTGAAACTACTGAAGCTTTATCATAAAAAAACATAATCTTGTAGATAATTATCCACAAAATATGTGAAAATAGCACTTTGTTAAGAAAAAGTAGTGTAACAGTACGTGCCCTATGGTCCAACTCTGCTAGTATGGTCCACTGATCAAAACACGTTTTCCGTCACTATTTTTATTGAGTTATTAAACAGCTTTAAATGGTATATAAAAGGCACTCTGAAAATAATATAAAACACTGTAGAAACTAAACAATAAAACACTTAAAACTCATACAAGAAAATAAAAAGTTTAACAAAAGGTACTCACAATTTTAGTGCCTTGATATAATATAAGTACGTATTATAGTAATAGGCCCAAGCCGAGGTCTGAGCGAGACCCTTAGGTACGTTAGTAATGATATTGTGTTCTAGGACACGGTCAGCAATGGAATGAATCAAAAATGAACCAAATGTCATGATGAATGATAATTTTGAATTTGATTGTTACTTTTTTAAAATATTGCCAGTAATAATGAAGACGATGGTACTTTAACATGGCGATGCTATAGTACCACGTTACAGTAGTAGCTTTTTCGTTGTCTGTGTGTTTTCTGAGTGTGCTATGTAGGCGTGGGGTGCTTGGCTCACTATAAGCAAGTCGCTAGCATTTATCGTCGCCTTACAGCAAGCTCACCACAAAACAAACCAGATACAGAGAACCAGAGGTCCCTACCTATGGATCTAAGAACGATGGACGAACCACTAGAATACAGAATCAGAAATTACAACGAGATGGTTTAGTAGGTACCTATAGCTTTTTACCCGACTACGGCGAAGCCAAAAGAAAAGTGTATGATTTTAGCCGTCTATGTTATGTATGTATGTTTATATTTACGTATGTTTTTCCGTAGTGCCTAAACTATTAATCCGATTTTGATGAATAAGTTGACAATCCATTCGATATTATGATCCGAGTGATATTATGCCACATTTTAACTGAATTTAACAATAGGAGGAGTCGATTTCTCCTTGGATACCTAGATTTAATCCAGTGCGGAGAAAAGAAAGAAATTGGTTAACAATTTCTTTCTTTTCTTTTTTCCGTGGTCGGGTTACAGTTTTTTTAACTTTTTGCTTAATTACATTGTCAACGTAAAAGATACTAGCGAAGTTCGAGTTAAAATATAGGTATAATTAAGGCTGAATAATAAACTGGTCAGCTTAATTAAGCTAGCCCAGTTAACAGAAATACTAAATTAGCGGTCACTAAGGAACTATTAATATTTTTAGTCGTTCACCTAGCATTTTTAGTAGATTGTTTTATTGTTCCCCTTGTAAACTGTAGTAATATTAACTTCATTTTTATTTCTTTTTATTTATTTATTTATTTAACGATGCATGTACACACAAGACAAATAGACGATTAGAAATCTCTTCCAGCAGCCCCACATATGAGAGAGATATTTTTAATGGTAGAAAAGTGTGTATCAACAAAATAAAGTATAACTATAAAATAAACATAAATATATATATAAAGATAATAATAATGGGAAAATGAAATGTTACAGAGAGACCAACGGAACTACGATTACCTGATGTTAAGCGATCAACGAAAACATTGTATCAGCACTACTGCCCCCATTATTGTAATTACAGTAAGTCAGAATAAGTAAATTTTGGGAAATCGCACTTTTGTTTCAAATTTTTTAAACTCCTGTATCATAATGATTATAATAGATAACTCAGATATTGAAACGGATAACAAAAGGTAAACTTCCGTGGAATGACCCTAAATGTGATTTATTTGTTTAATATTAATAGTTTTATTTTAATCCAACGAAATGTATTTACAATTACCACAGCTATCAGCCCAACTAACACTTTTTTAAACATATTTACAGTAACTCGGTACTATACTGTAAATATATCTAACAAAATATCTTTCCCATGCAAATTACTGTAACTATGTTATATTATATTAAACATAGTTACAGTAACTCTGTATATAAATATGGGAATTTCCAGAAATCCAGTATCCGTTTCTGTGATCTTCACGTTTTCGGTTCACGTTTGTATGCAAAAACAGTAAAATGATGTGCAGATGATCAAGTCTACTACAAAAAATTATGTTTTGCCAATATTGAGCCAGTACAATTTTCTGTAAATAGTAATAGGCAATTAATTTAAAGGGTTCATGAATTAAAAGGCTGATTTGTATTATAAAAAATATTTATTGAGCATTATTGCACTGAATGTTGCTATAATTATACTAAAGGCATGTTAATTCAGTCTTCAGGCATGTCTTTATTTATAGTTACTAGAGCTATCATCTCAATGGCAAGAAATATCTGGTGTAATCTTAAGTAATATCATTAAACCATCAGTTCAGTCTTATTAACTGATAATTACCTCATTTATTAATAGAATCACTAAACAATATCACTTAGTAACATTAAAAGTCTTGTCTCACTACACTGTACCTAAGATTATATCTCTCACTTATTTGAGATCATTGAGTTTTACGTGGTCTTATCAATAATTAACAAAATCAATGTTTGACTAAATATTAGAATCAAATTCGTTCAAAAAACTTAAATGTCTTACAAATAACACGTAGCATTAAAAACTATATTACTTGTTTTTTACGAACAATCTTACGAGGGGCAAAAAACAAGCGTATAAAAATATTATAAAAATCAATAGATATTGAATCAATCTTCAAGAAGATTAGAAGCATTAGAGAAGCTTACGGATCGGTTTTATTTTTTTATGTATTACATAAATTATAAATAGTGTCTCTATACTTACTGTGAACAAGCATGTGGAAATATCATATTTGAATAATAAAAATCGACAGTAACTCTAGTGACTGTAGATATGCTAGAGAAAATATCAAGTAAGAGATAATTTCAATATAGTAAAGCTACTTACTGTCCTAATGTTAACGGACGGTTGAATCTTCATAACACTTACTGTGATTACGCTTACTGTAACTTTGTCAATAATTGAGATAGAAATAAAGTAAAAATAGTGGCATATAGGTCTTGATTTCTGGATCACGACACTGTAAAAAAGTCATAACACCGGTATGTCTACTTACTGTATTTATCATAACGGGGGCAGACTATATCAATTGTAGGTGCGTTGACTGATTTTAAAAAAGGAATGGAAACGTTTTTTGTAGGTCTATGATAATCGCACCTCCTTGGAAAGACTGTTGGTAGTAGCCGATTGCACTATTTGGTAGAGCGTGTCAGAAAGTTGCATGAGGAACGCGCAGAAATGTTTAGATGGTAGGGATGAAATTTAAGTTTATTACAGGTGAATCAGCGCTCCTTATGGTGCAGTACAAAGTGCAAACAGTAACACTATAATTTATATATTTTTTTACAAATTTTACATAATCATAAGATCAATATGATTAAGTTGAAAGCATTCCACAGTATGAGAGTTTTTCACGCTTGAACAGGAACTACATCAGCATCAACAGCACGCAAATGAAGACCATCACCATATGTTCGAGCCACAAGCTGAACATTGGAATCAGCGTGGTCAATTATCCTATCCTGTGCGAGTGGGAAGCGATGACTTACAGTCGTTTACTCCTTACTCCACTTATCAATATACCCTTTGCCAAACAATATTTTACCTCCAATGTCTTCTATGTCAAATGTTCGGCTTGTGGCTCGAACAAGCGTAATATATTTTATAAGTAACATATTTGCATTCAGTTCATCTCAAAAAAGATTTTCATTTCATCTTGTAAGAATGAGACGAATGCCTACTCGCAACAATACGAATTAATTTGTACGCCTAGGACGTCTCGTTTACTTATAACTAGTTGGAGAAACACAGATTGTTATCTGACAAGAAATCTGCCCCGTCTAGGTTTTGAAGCGTAGTTGTTAGTCTAACCGTGGGAATTAATTAGATCCCGCACTGGATTTAATTGGGGGCAAGTAATTATACTTCTAGATTTTCGATCGAGTTCTAGCAGTGATGAAAATTTTATCACCATTAAAGCTTAGTCTACCTTTCACTGGAAATGAACCATCCACCGCTTTAGTCTTCCAGTGACCACACTTAAGTTGTTTTTTTACTTTACAGCAAAACCTTTTGCAACGCAAGCCGCGCAAGCCGCGAAAAAAATTTGCGATGTTTATGGACCTAGTGCAGTGTCTGTAAGAGTAGCACAAATTTGGTTTAAGCGTTTTCAATCCGGAAATTTTAATGTCAAAGATGCACGTCGCTCTGGTCGCCCTATTACAGATAAAATGAATGCCATTTTTGAAAAAGTGGAGCAAGATCGGCATGTTAGTAGTTACGACGTAGCTGAAAAACTGGGAATTGGCCACAAAACAGTTTTGGCGCATTTGAAAAAAACTGGGTACACAAAAAAGCTCGACATTTGGGTACCTCACGAGCTCACTGAAAGAAACCTAATGAACCGTGTACTCATTTGTGATTCTTTATTACGACGTAATGAAACCGAACCATTTTTGAAGAAGCTGATAACTGGTGATGAAAAGTGGATCACGTACGACAAGAACGTGCGAAAAAGGTCGTGGTCAAAGGCCGGTCAGGCTTCACAGACTGTGGCGAAACCCGGGTTAACTCGCAACAAGGTGATGCTGTGTGTGTGGTGGGATTGGAAGGGCATTATTCATTATGAGCTGTTACCACCAGGCAGGAACATCGATTCTGAACTCTACTGCGAACAACTGATGAGATTAAAGCAAGAAGTTGAGAGAAAGCGGCCGGAATTAATCAACAGAAGGGGTGTAGTTTTTCATCATGATAACGCTAGACCTCACACATCTTTAGCCACTCAGCAAAAATTAAGAGAGTTTGGCTGGGAGGTGTTAATGCATCCGCCGTATAGTCCTGACCTTGCACCTTCAGATTTCCACCTGTTTCGGTTTCTTCAGAATTCTTTAGGCAGTGTCAGGTTAACATCACGAGAGGACTGCCAAAACCACTTGTCGCGGTATTTTGACCAGAAGTCCCAAAATTTCTATAGCAAGGGGATCATGTCCCTACCTACAAGATGGCAAAAAGTTATCGAACAAAATGGTACCTACATACTTTAGTTAAATGTAAATAAACTATATTAAAAAATGTTTTGAATTTTCTTAAAAAATGCGAAGAAACTTTTTCCCCAACCTATTATTAATAAAAACGAATGAAATGAGAGTGAGTATCTACAAAGCCCAATTACGATAAAAAAATCTATTTTCGGCTGCGATTGTGTGTTGAATGATTGGAGCAAGTCCGGCGATCGATCACTCAAGGTAAACACTGGCGCATCTAAGGGAAAAACAGAGAATTGCAATACAGAAGCATTTTAATTAAGCTATCACGAGATCGATCCTATACATTATACAGAAACGAGGTTTCAAATTTCATGCAGCCATAATGTTATTATAATGAGCTGCTGCTTATAAAAATTAAAAGCCAATATATAAAAATTATCGACAGCTGATTGGTTAAGTGGTTAGAAATCTGTCTTTTGAACGTAAAGAAAATCCTCGTAAAATATTAATATTTTTCAGTCTTACGCCAATACCCTAGCCCATATTAAGTACCATTAAGGACTCGTATTATGGCTATTAGATAACGAAGAAAGATACATAATGAAGAAGGAACATAATAAGCTATTGCGTAATACTTTGATAAGACGGTATGGCAAGCTACCGTTAAACAAGATTTTCGAACGAACATCGCGAGAATAAGAGCATTTTTGAAAAAAATATACTTGTAAAACTAGACTCCATCAGATTAGTATGAAAACATTTCAATATTTGAACAGTTTAGTGTATTAAATAAAGTCTTGAAAATATATCTTACTTAAATAAAAAAAATACATAACTCTGAAACTACTGAATCTTTTATCATAAAAAACATTATCTCGTAGATAATTATCCACAAAATATGAGAAAGTAGCACCTTGTTAAGAAAAATTAATAGTTTTTTCGTTGTCTGTGTGTTTTCTGAGTGTGCTATGTAGGCGTGGGGTGCTTGGCTCACTATAAGCAAGGTCGCTAGCATTTATCGTCGCCTTAAAACAAGCTCACCACAAAACAAACCAGATACTTTGTACACCTCTGCGAAGAGAACCAGAGGTCCCGACCTATGGATCTAAGAACGGTGGACGAACCACTAGAATACAGAATCAGAAATTACAACGAGATGGTTTAGTAGGTACCTATAGCTTTTTACCCGACTACGGCGAAGACAAAATAAAGGTGTATGATTTTAGCCGTCTATGTTATGTATGTATGTTTATTTTACGTATGTTTTTCCGTAGTGCTTAAACTATTAATCCAATTTTGATTAATAAGTTGTCAATCCATTCGATATTATGATCCGAGTGATATTATGCCACATTTTAACTGACTTTAACAATAGGAGGAGTCGATTTCACCTTGGAAACCTAGATTTAATCCAGTGCGGAGAAAAGAAAGAAATTGGTTAACAATTTCTTTCTTTTCTTTTTTCCGTGGTCAGGTTACATTTTTTTAAAAACTTTTTGCTTGAATACATTGTCAACGTAAAAGATACTAGCGAAGTTCTAGTTAAAATATAGGTATAATTAAGGCTGAATAATAAACTGGTCAGCTTAATTAAGCTAGCCTAGTTAACAGAAATACTAAATTAGCGGTCACTAAGGAACTATTTATATTTTTAGTCGTTCACCTAGCATTTTTAGTTGTTTCCCCTTATAAACTGTAGTAATATTTATTTCATTTTTATTTCTTTTTATTTATTTAACGATGTATACGATGACACACAAGACAAATATATAAAGAACAATACAATAGACAGAAAATTGTACAAAGGTACTGCTTATTCCTATTAGAAATCTCTTCCAGCAGCCCCACATATGAGAGAGATATTTTTAATGGTATAAGTATAACTATAAAATAAACATATATATATATATATATATATATATATATATATATATATAAAGATAATAATAATAGGAAAATGAAATGTTACAGAGACACCAACGTAACTACGATTACCTGATGTTAAGCGATCAACGACAACACTGTATCAGCACTGTATCAATTGTAGGTGCGTTGACTGATTTTAAAAAAGGAATGGAAACTTTTTTTGTAGGTCTATGATAATCGCACCTCCTTGGAAAGACTGTTGGTAGTAGCCGATTGCACTATTTGGTAGAGCGTGTCAGAAAGTTGCATGAGGAACGCGCAGAAATATTTAGATGGTAGGAATGAAATTTAAGTTTATTAGAGGTGAATCATCGCTCCCCATGGTGCAGTAGAAAGTGCAAATAGTAACACTATAATTATTGTGTTTTTTTTTTCAAATTTTACATAATTATAAGATCAATATAATTAAGTTGAAAGCATTCCACAGTATGAGAGTTTTTCACGCCTGAACAGGAACTACATCAGCATCAACAGCACCCAGCTGAAGACCACCACCATATGTTCGAGCCACAAGCTGAACATTGGAATCAGCGTGGTCAATTATCCTATCCTGTGCGAGTGGGAAGCGAAGACTTACAGTCGTTTACTCCTTACTCCACATATCAATATATCCTTTGCCAAACAACATTTTGTCTCCAATGTCTCCCTTGTCCAATGTTCAGCTTGTGGCTCGAACAAGCGTAATATATTTTATGAGTAACATATTAGCATTCAGTTCATCTCAAAAAAGATTTTCATTTCATCTTGTAAGAATGAGACGAATGCCTACTCGCAACAATACGAATTAATTTGTACGCCTAGGACGTCTCGTTTACTTATAACTAGTTGGAGAAACACAGATTGTTATCCGACAAGAAATCTGCCCTGTCTAGGTTTTGAAGCGTAGTTGTTAGTCTAACCGTGGGAATTAATTAGATCCCGCACTGGATTTAATTGGGGGCAAGTAATTAGACTTCTAGATTTTCGATAGAGTTCTAGCAATGATGAAAATTTTATCACCATTAAAGCTTAGTCTACCTTTCACTGGAAATAAGCCATCCACCGCTTTAGTCTTCCAGTGACCACACTTAAGTTGTTTTTTTACTTTACAGCAAAACCTTTTCCTTTCAACACACCTTTTTTTTTGGAGGGGAAGGTCAAACGCATTTACGCATCGTCCCTGCAGGGTGGTGCTAACCGCAGGGGATATGTGGGACTCGAGGTAAAGGCGTTCCCTCCATACCCACTAATCATCCTCCCCAGCCTGACTTTCAGTGCGCTATTACGGGACGGCTCGGGATCAACTGCACCGAGACCTTCCCAACGCTGCCCGTCTAGGCACTCCTTGCACCAATTGGTGGCCAACAGCCACTTTTTCACCGACGGCTGCTCAACCTGGCGCGGCCTCCTGACGAGGACACCGGGAGCAGCCGTCGGACCGCTTTTTGGCGCGGTCGTGACCCTGATAAGGGCTGTCCCGAACTAGCCGTGGTGGGAAAACAAAAACAACTAGACGATAGCATGTGACTTCGAATGCCAAGAGGACACACTTGACATCAAAAGCCACACACCCGCCGAGCAAGTTTCCCACCGCGTTACCAGGGTGAGCCACGAGGAGGCTTCCGGGCGTGGACCCCTTGCTTTCAACACACCCGATGGTAAGTGACGATAAGGCCGAAGGGGATTCCAGCTTCACCTAGAACGTTCAATCACAGAGGGACTGGTTCTCTTATCATTAATTGTCAGAGCACAATAATGCTGTTAACCACTAGCTACCATGGTGGTAGCTAGCAAGGCTGACTGGAAATAGGTCCTACCACCAACCAAACAGAGTACAAATCTGTACGCCCCCGGGGTCGAACCTCTGGATCTAACGCCGAGCGAACCACTAGACCATGAAGGCGGTAATACGGAACGTTGAGTTATAATAATTTGAGAAAAATAAATACATGTATGCTCAATCCGTGAAAGTAGTTTCATTAAATAAGTTTCCTAGTTATTCATCATCATTATCATCATAACAGCCTTTATAATTCGACCCAGTGGTGGGACAAAAGGCCTCTACTTGTCATCGAAGCAGGTTTAGGCAGTAGTCAGTCCACCACGCTTGCCCAATGCGGATTGGTGGACACTCCGTCCACCAATGATGTTATCAATACCCATTTGCTTATCCGTTAGTCGCCTTCTACGACACCCTTTAGAGGATATGGGGTGATGCTATTCTACTCTACCAGCATCACATGGCTAATACAATATTACAATCCTAGTTATAACAATATGCTAAATATTGGTGTAAGCGTGGTTATAATTTTTCATCACTCATACTCGGAAATTAGGTTTGAAGTTGCCTGAGGAGCGGGTTGAAAGTAATACTTTTCAGCCCTAGGAGAATCTTTTTCAACTGACAGCTGTAAAATTATAAAAAAAAATAGTTATATATTTTTTTTTGGTTAAATTTTCCCTGCTACGGGACGGCAAAGGGATCTAGCCCATACAGCCCAGTCTTCAATTTCATCTTCTTTCTTGATTTTTGCATCTAAATGTGGGTGCCGAAATTTTTAATGCATCTAGGGAGTGCTTGGCGAGAAATGCATGGTACAGACCTCATGACGGTGACTAATGAGAATTGTATAGTGGGATTTCCAACCACTATACAATTCTCAATGTCATATACACAAAACCTTTATTTCAATGGTTCCTCATAACTGTTCATCAACACTGGATGCTTATGCAATGAAACGACACCACTTTCACTACACAAATTCCACTCCGAAGTAATTTTGAATTATCGAAATAAAGATCGCCATCCAAACGCCATGGTTTCCCGCCAAACACTCCTTATATTTTTTAAAAAAATCTCTATTATAGGACGGCAAAGAGATGTAGCCCATTCAGCCATGTCTTGAGTTTTCTATCTTCCTTCTTGATTTTCGCCTTAAAATGTGGGTGTCACACATCTTGGTGAGAAATGCATGGCAACATACCTCATGATGGCGACTGACGAGTTGAAAATTCCACTATAAAATTCTCAACGTCATATGAGTATGACGTTGAGAATGTGGTGTGCCACAACAAACCTTTATTTTAATGATTAACTGCTCGTCAACATGGATGCTACTGCATCAAAATTAGACCACTTTCACTGCATTAACTCCACTCCGAATAATTTTTAATCTTGGCAACAAAAATCGTCCTCCCGATGTCACGGTTGGCGGGAGCCAAACACTCAAAAACTAGTTCTATTTTCAAATTTCTATTGAACTATGTTCAAACTTTCTATACAGCCACTCAATTAGAGCGCGATGTAAAATTGAAATAACATAAAGTTAAATATTGATTAAAGAATGTATTTTTCAAATGACCTTTCACAAACTATTACTAATTGCTCTAATTTTACCATAAAGTTTAAATAAATATCTGACCGTGTTGATATAAGTAAAATAAAATTCATTGTTTTTTCTTTAGCTAATTCATGATTTTTTTTTCCTTGTATTCGTAATGAAAAGCACAGTGCTTACCTCGGGTTAAAGACTTACTAAGTGAACCACGTCTCGGGACTAAATAAGTTACTTTCACCCCTAGGGTAACAATATACTATTATTATATCACTTCTTGAATCTGTAATGTAATCCTGAACCACTGGGTTAAAATAACAAATCGAGAAAGCTAAATACATACTCGTACTGGGTTTCAATAACTGATCTACCTGCAATTTTGCTCACTGATCATAATATTTATTTATCCCATAGAAAATTTTTCCAAAATCTTACCGTAAACAAGCGAAACTATCTATAGATAGGTACCTAAGTTATTCAAAGCCAGCATACGCCAGTAAGAGCAGTTTTATTTCCTATGATTCTTTGTAAGTATTATTTTATGCTTAGATAATTGGTGTGATCGTGGTAAATATGATATTATTATTACACTACGTGGGTCTGTAATGCGTTCACGGTGGCCCAATTCCTGGGTAGAAACAGTTGCAATAGCATATTCATGTGCCTCGTGAATAAATCATATTATAAATGCTTTACACCGCTAACTTAAAAATAGCGTAGTAAGGTTAGGACTGCTATTTGAACTTATACTTTATAATTTTAGTGTAACAAACGTAGAAAAACATCTTGCATAACGTCTACTCCCTGATTAAATCCGTTCTTTCCTATTGTATTGCGATATGGGGAGGGCCTTCCAAAACTAAATTTATAAACTTAGAACGAGCGCAGCGAGCGATTCGTAAGGTACTTTTGCGAAAACTTTCAGATACCCTACTAGGGAATTCTATAAGGATTTTGAATGTCTAACCGTGAGACAATTGTATATATTAAGATCTGCTCTTCGATGTCACAAGTCTCTTCCATCATTTGAGAAACCCGTGACCGTGGCCTAAAAAACTATCATTATTAATGAGCACGAGAATATACAATTCGGTGAATTCCATATTATTGTTAGTTAGTTGACAGTACCTAAAATATGAGGAAGATCGCCGCCTGATAACATAATTTTTGCAGTGTTGTTTAAAGTTTCCCAAACTCCACGTTTTTAATAAAAATGGAACATAAAGAGCAAGGAAGGTAGATACAGAAGATTTCAATTGATCTAATTCGAAGGCTTTATATTGTATAATAACACATGATAGACGAGGTTACTTCTCTAGATAACAATAAACAATATCCGTAACAGCGATGGATCTTATGAACTGAGCGCCTTAAAGAAAGTGGGAGTTATGTTGGTGTAGCAATCTGTTGTTACTCCATAATCTCAGGCGTGATTGATTATAAAGCAGCAACAGGCATATTCTGCGTGGATTTAAAATAAATAATACAATTACTAAAAAGAAAACTAAAAAAAGAAAATGTTATTAGAGGAGTCGTAGACTCTGAGTTTACAAGTTTAGATAAAGATTGATACAACATCTCTGTGCCGTCTTGAATAAAGATTGAGTGAAAGATATTTAGTAGAAATAAAACAAAGTATTTTAAAACGAATTTTCTTCAACTAATTTATTTGAGAAGGTTTAGGTAGTAGAAATAAAATAGAAGTAATTTTTTAAAGGTAAATTACCCCACATTTCTTGGTCACTAACTTCAATGCGTACATACCCTATACTACTTATAGGGTAGGCTGTTCTAGGAGTACGTTGGGGTAATAAATCATAAATAAATTGTTAATAAATGTATTTGTAAGCAGTATACTTTTAAGAGGAAGTACAAAAGTTTCTTTGGCGTATTAGTACATTTTCTTCACTATGCTAAGTTACAATAACTTATCCTTACAAAGCGTTTTGATTTACTAGAGGCAAGAGGTATGATTTGACAGACATCCAATGTTTTTCCAAGGGTAGTAGACATATCTAATCGTGAACCATAAAAGTTATTGAAAACATCTTTGATAGTTGTGCAAATAAGTGGATTTGTTAAATTAAAGTAAGGTATTAAAATATTTTAGAACTTGAAACGAGAGAGACAAAGGTGATAAAAGTTTGTTGCGTGGGTTTTTAATAGTAATTATTGATGTTCTATATCAAACCGTGTGCCTGGTGTATTAGTCGTGATTTGTTTGGTAATTATAATTTTGAAGAAGACTAAGTTTGGACTAAGGAGATTCAACAGAAGATACTTTACGAATAAAATTATCTCTGACTTTACAATAACTCCTAATTTAGAATGCAAACTCAACAACCTGTTTGAGACGTCGGAAACTGGGTCAAGTTGAATTATGACAAAATAAATAAAACGGAAGAGTTTAGAGACGCAGGCAATTGCCGATTGACTCGATAGCTTTCGAATTGGGTCGGAAGCAATTTAAAGTTTTTGCCGAATAAATAAGCAGAGTCAAAAATGTTCGCATGCTTTCCACTGTACACGACTGAACAAAATGAAATAAAGTAGGGCGCCGTGATTGTTTTCAGTCTTGGATATCTTGTGCCTGGAATAAACCGTGGCCAAGTTTCAAAATTGAATTAGTGCTGTTGTTTAGATGGTATTTTGGGATTTGTTTTGGTAGGAAATTTAAAATTCTAACTTTATCAGAAATTAGTTATGCACTACTCCTGAAGCTAGCCGCCTTCAGAGAAGTCTAAATAGGCAGAACAAATTAGACCAGTGCCCGACCAGAATATAAAGCAGTATCTGGAAATAGTTCCAGAGACAGAGTTGTGCTGCAGAAGGAAAAAAACGAGAGTGGTCTCCCCTTGACTTTCTCGTATACCGGAAACGACTCAAAGGTTGATAGACACTTATATTTTGATGTCATACATGCATGTAAAATTTTGGTCACCCATCCGATTACCGACCGCGAACTTGGTTGCTTAAATTTCTTGATCAAGGGCTCAAAAGTTGATAGCAACCTTATATTTTGATGTCATACACGCATGTTAAATTTGGTTGCAATAAGTTAAAGCATGTCCGAGTTATCGTGCTAACGGACAAACACACACACACACACAGACACATAGACATACACACACACAGACATAATTCCAATAAAAACATTTTTGGACTCAGGGAGGTCCAAAACGTGTAAATCCGTCAAAATTTACGATTATAAGACTTTAAGACTTCCTCGATACTACGTTACGAGAAAGTAAAAATGAGAATTAATATTTTAGTTACAATTATTATTTCCTTCTAATTTTATATTTTAACATGAAAATTGGAACAATAAGAAGGAGCTTAGTTCATTATTTCATTTTAGTCAATAGACGATCTGGTTTTTGTCATTAGCTGACCACATCCACTGTTATCCAGTTATTTTCTGCGACATCCACAAAGTGAAAATATCAAAATGTTCTTTATTTAAATGGAGCTTGCTTAATTTTAATACGTTGATAAACTTAAAAAAAAAATATTTTATTTAAATATCTTTTATGCTAGTGATTGTGATTTCTATAGGTAATCAAAAAGGTCTTTATTTAAAGGAGCTTGCTATGGTCGTTTAATTCGTTAATAGACTTAAAAATATATACACTGACCTCCAAAACTAAGTATCACACTTTTAAAATTGCAATAACTTTATAAGGATACAAGATATACTTTTGAAATAAAAAGGACTCGAAGACGAGTTTAATTTCGTGAAAAATACTTCATAGTCGAGGATCTTTTTTTTTTAAGAAATTACTAAAATAAACTTTAAAAACAAAAATACTTAATCCTTTTTCTTTCAATTGTAATATTAAAAGTGTAGTACTTAGTTTTGCAAGTCAGTGTATTTTATTGAAATATTTCTTATGTTGGTGATTGTGATTCCTATAAACAAGTATTTAATTACTTAACCCACGGCAGTGTTACGATTTTTTTTAATTTATTTATTCACAGAAAAAAACTCTAATGAATAAAAAGATTACACCTGCCAAACTCCGTAGCTTTTTGTCAGCAGTGGTACTCGCCTTTATACTACTTACTTTCTATCTTATTTATACAACTAATAATAATAATTCATCCCCATGCTTACACGAATTATTTAGCCCAATTTCAATATCAGTAAGAACTTGCTATGATTTTTATATAACGGACAAATGTACATAAAGAGATTATTATCATAATTACGTGATGACTGTTTTGACGAAGTGAAAAAGCACTATCTGACATTTTTTCCTTATGTTTATATTAATATATATGTATCTATTTTACTGTATTTATTTATATTTATACTTAGTATTGTATGTATATACCTACATATTTTTTGTATGTATATATTGTATTTTATTGTAGGTATGTAAATATGTGTTGTGTATATTTAGTTATTATCTTAGGCGTTAGAGGTATCTATTCTGCTTCCTTTATATTTCCATATTAATTTATTTACTTGAGTCAAAGTATTGTATTGTAATTAAGTGATACAAGTATTTAAAGATACATCATTAGCTTCCTTCATTAATTTAATTTTTTCCTGTCCATCCTAAGGTTGTCTGGAAAAGATTGCTCATAAATCGATAAGACCGCCCACTGTACATGATAATATTAATATTGTTTTACTGTTATTTCTTTCATTGACTTTGTGTATTACATAATTTCAATAAAGATCAGGATTCAAAGAAGTGATGAATACATGAATTTTATTAGGACTTATCTTAGTCAAAAAAAGATTACTTCTAATATAAATTAATCCAAATGGCATGTGAGCGTTAATATCTTAAATAACATATACAATTTCAAACAAAATACTACGATTGACAATACTGATTTATTCCCTGGCAATATCAACGAGACTTAAATTGAAAATCTTGGGAAAGTCATTATAGAATATCGATTCGTTTTACCACGAAACAGACATATAATGTTACTTGATGAAACGAACTAAACTTGAACTGTTTTGAACTTAATCAATTTCAGTGAGCTATTCATTAATACAGGTATGTAAGAATTTATTAATAATTGCTTGTATTTCATTAAAATTTCTAAAATGAGAAGTTTGTTTTCTAACTACAAATTTTCTACTATTTTAATTGAGCGATTAAAAGTTTTAAAACCGTTGTAGTGGAGAAAAATAGAAAATAATAGAAAAAAACCTTCATTGCACAGATTTTCTTAGCATAGTAGATTTATGAAACAAGTTTACAGTAAATTACAAATGAGCGGCCTTATCGCTGAGTACGCTATCTTTCAGGCAACTTCAAGATAGACAGGACAGGACAGGACAAAAATACAATAAATAAATAATGGTCTTCATAAAATTTATCCTTCTTAAACCCAATTTCGTATTTTAATGCCCCTCATTATACAACAGTTGAAAAAATAACTATTATATTTAATATAACATAAAAGTAATATTTGTATTTTTGGTATGATTTGCTTATGTCAATCACACTAGAAAATAATATACTGTTGAAGTAAAATGAAACTACGTTTAAGTAAAATAAACAAAGGTTTACAGCAGCAATTGTGAAGACATAATAAATTCACTTAAGCAATTCTAGGTGGTGGAATTGAATTTTCAAAATGTCCTCGCTACTTTCAATTATACAAGGTCTATTGTTAAAAAGCTTACACTGTCTTTGCCACGCTTTGAGTCACTTTCACGCTATAAAAAAACTGTAAAAGTACGCTCACATTTATGAAGGCTAAAAGAACAATTTCGTTAGGAGCCCGTTGAATTCGTCGACATCAAAGGGCGAGCGCCCTCTCTCCCTGTTGACTCAAAAATGTATTTAAAACATAGCATAATTTCCTCTTCTCCTGCACTCAGAGCAAAATAATACCTACCTATTGTTGTGTTCATATATGGCACAAAGGTATGTGGAACAAAGTTTATTGCATCGCAATTACTTGAACGAAACTGTATTTCAGAATTCATAACATAATTATTTTTAAATCTACATTGTTTTTTAAATCTACCCTGCGTTGATTTTTATATCAAAACTGCCGGATTATCGGAAGCCGATACGAAATCGGGTAAAGTAAAATGTTTCATACATTATGACAGTCTGATATATGATAACGGACTGGACAATGAAGTATGTACAATTTTTTTTTGTATTACGAGCTTGCATCCCACCTGGTGTTAAGTGGTTACCGTCGCCTATAATCACTTGCAATATTATGGGTAAATCACTTAAAACTGCAAGTTCGTTGCCATCCCAGGGACTAAGTTGATATACCTTTCATGTCCAGTAATTACACTGGCTACCTTTCCCATCAATCCGAAAGACAGCTAAGCTAGACTGCTTCACGGCAAAAATAAGAAAGGCCGTGGTATCTAACCAGACGACCCTACTTCTGACATCGTTTTCCTAAGATCATATCGTCTTCCGATAACGACGTCCGGTAATGAGGAAACTCTAACGGTATGATTTGTCGGTACGACCTGGATCGTCTAGCAGTTCCCTCGTTGGAATTCGAACCAGAGGTCCTAGGTTTGATCCTCAGGGAGAGAATCAATTTTGCGCTTTAATCTAAATCACGATATAAATATCAGGATTGTTTTATACATCAAACTTAGGATTACTATTTTGGTGCTTACCTGCGTATGCCAAATCATCTACGGCGACATATGATTTTACTCCAATATGGGCTTCTTGGTAATATGCTAAAAGCAACTTTACCCGTATTGAGAAGTAGGTTGGTCACAAAAATCTGTTACTTACATCAAATTCCGCAGTGCAGGTGGCACGTTTTTTAATGTAAATCACCAACCAGGGTCCTCGACCTCTTGAAAATACTAGTGGCTCTATAAAGTTATCTAAGGTTAACAGCAATAGTAAAAAAGACAATAAGTTTAGACGCTTACATGACAGACTATAAAAATATCATATTATTTTAATAGAATTTTAACTTTATTACAAACAAAATACTTTCTAACAATCTAAATTATGAAAAATTATCGTATCTGTTACAAGATGAGACTAAACATAGAGAGATAGTTCAATATTTGATAAGGATACTTGTACAACTCTTTGGTCAAAATGGTTTGGGTCCGCAATTGAGTCGCTAAGATTCTACTTTGGTACTATTACTATTGGAGATGTAAACAAACATACTGAATTTTAGTTCCAAGCAATATCAATAAGAAGATCAAAAGGTAAATACCTGAAAAATATACCATCTACTTAAGTGAATAAAATTCTAAAGTATTATTTATATTTAAAATAGAAAAGAATTTGACTTTATGAACGAACAAGGCGTTCCTTTTTGAGTTATAATTTTGAAAAACTGTGTTTAGTCTCACTAATTGAACTGGGTACTATTTATTTATTAAATTAGATTATCTTTTTAAGGTCCCGGTTTCGAGAAACCAAAAATGTCTTTTATAAATTAAACTGTATATTTTTGATTTGTGTTTTACATTATTATGTAAAATGCGTTTTATGTGAGTTGTATTAATATTATGTAATATATATTGGCAAGTGATTGTTTTTCTAATTTACTAACAAATTCACTGAAAAATCTCCATGATTTCAATATGACCTGACCGTATTATAAATCTGCCGCATAATAATTAAAAACCGCACCACCTTTTATTCAATTAAAAATCCCATTATCTCTTAATTAACTAAAAAACACATCTTTATCTACTTAATCACAAAATAAGGCGCCCCACCAATTTTCCACGAAAGTAATTCTGAAAACATAAAGATTATGTATAAAACTAATTACCCTATCTCATAATTGCCTTGTTTTGACGTCTACCCTTTGAGAGCCCGTCGCTTATTTCCCGAGTCTTGTAAAGATATTAATAACCATCTAAGTCGTCGTCTGTCGTCTTCTTACCCGCAAGAGTTTCAAGCCGCGGTGCGATAGTGGTGTGCCACCGTTGACAGATCACTACCTACGGACCCATTCCGGATAACTAATTGAGATTGAATTATATCTTGCATTGTTTGATATCAAATCTGTAATCAATTTTGCATGCTGAATACTGTAACGAATGTGTAATGTCGCACGGGTAGGTTTTATCAAACATGATTGGGTAGAGAGGGTTAATATTGGAAGTGAATTTTAATGCCCTGGTGTAAGCTTAATCATCATTTTAACATATTCCTTATAAATTCGTATTTCTGTTAAAGTAGATATAAGTTGCTTGTTAAATTTTTCATTAACCTAATGTAAAATAAGACTTGTGTGTATTTACTACATTCTTTAGACTGCAAGTATGAAGAGAAGTAGAGTTTTGTAAGGATCATTTTGTAAATATAGTTATTAAAAAAGTCAAACCAAGAATTAGCTTTCAATTTAATTTATTTATAACTTATTAATATTGTATTCAATCGATGCGGTAGAGTTTGTAACGTGGATATAATTTTACGTTACGGATATTTGTACGATGCTACTATGTGGTACAACACTAGCGTATTCCGTTCCCCCGCACTCCGCTAGGCCGTGTTTTTCGCTAATACCCCTTCGGAGATGATAAGATGATGGCTTTACAAGTAGGCAGTAATTATGCTCGTCCAATTACCGCCCTAAGGAAACATTGCAAGCCTTTGTTTCCACGTTAGTATTTTCTTAGGTAGTTTAGCGTCGTTGATTATAACTTTACGAGCTTTTCAATTACAAAGGTTTCTGGAAACCATGTAATTTTTAACAAGACCCTTGTGTTAATATTCGTAGGAAAACGTCCAAGCTTTCAGAACCTTTTGAATATTATATTAACACGAGGTCGACACATGTTTCGTAAATCGCATTCAGTCATATTTTATGTACCTATCTGCACTTACGGTCTCGCCACAATAACTAAACACACTCAACCCACGTCACCTCGCATTATCTGGGGAAAGCTTCTTAATTACCAACATAAAACGCTTTCGCGTACGGATTCCGAAAGTAAATTTTATAGCAGGAAATTAGCAATGTTTCTCTAATCTTTAGAGCTGTAGAATCAAAGTGGATTGTGTTAAAGGAAACCATAATTAGAGTCGACAAGGACAAAGTTGGGCGGCGGAGGCGGGAGCGAGAGCGGGCGCTGGCGCCGGCTTCTCAATTGACGGCTTCTCTGTAATTTCGCTGTGCACCGGGCGTCCGCCAACTAATTTGTCATCCGAATATCAAATTACGCATGAAATGGCTCGTAACAGTACACTTGCTCCAATATTCGCGTTTTAAAACAAATTTTAATTCACCGTCTGGTCAAAATAGCGTACGTAATTGCAGCTCCCGGCCGCTGACTAATTGGTAAGTAAATCTAGCAGAATCGAGCTATTGTTAATCTATATGAGTAATTCAATGTACTGTGGTATAAATCGTCACTAAGAATTGGTTTTTAAATTGTTTGACGGATTTTTTAAAGCATTTACCTAGCGCACTATAATTATAACTTTCTACTTATTCTTTAGTTTTAAAACTTTGACAGTGCATTTCATTAGTATGTATTTAGTTCGGTTCTTTATTTTTTAATTCTCCTTATTAAACGTGTAAATGATTAATAGGTATTTAAACTTTAAATGTATCATTGCAATTTAACAGTGTGATTAGTTTCAGATTTTGTCAGTTTGATATTTCTTAATATTTCATTTAAGTGTAATTAAAATATTACACATAATTATTAACAGTTAAAGGTTTATCATCCTTATATTTCTAAAGTTAATAAAGACGCAAAACTTATTGATAATATTTGAGAGAAAAGAGTCATGTTCTAAGATAATATTCCTGTACGCCCTATTATTTTGCGGGTTGATATTTGGACAAGCGAGGATCCATTACACGAGCGAGGGGAAACAGTACAGATTTTACGGCGGGCTAAGTGAGCGCCATTTTGTGTGCACGTGCCTGTGTCCGTGTGGGGTTCATAACTTAGGGCTTGCTTACATCAGTGAAAAGTAATTATAGCAATGTCATTGAAATTCACTGTTTGAGACAAGTGTAATGTTTTTCTATGGATTTTCTAAGCCTCTCGTAAGTTTTTAGGCAACTTATTTATGTACATGATTTTCGATTTGTAATCTATATATGTACAAAAACCGTACCCATTTTTACGAAAATTGCGCGGACGGAGGAGTATGAAATTTTCGCACACTTATAGTTTATATAGACAAAAAAGTCCAGAATGCCAATTTTTTAAAAAAAAATTGCATAAAAATACGTTATATCTTAAAAAAAAACATTACATGCACTACCTTCATGTATTTGACACACAAACATAGGTATATACTCTTTTGTTTATTGTTAAAGTCTGTGGTCAAATTGAGAATAGATTAATGTTGTTTGACTTTAATATTATTTATCTATAGTTTTTTGTTTCTATAAAAAAAAATTAAAAATGGTATTCTTTATTTTAATCATTTTATGGATTATTTAATTGAAATTCATATAATTTGAAAAAATAGACAAATTAACAGCATATCCTTAACGAAATCTGCGATTATAGAAGCCTTTGACAAAAGAACCTTAATAATGTTCAAACTTATAATTAATATTATTGTTGGTCGAATTTAGACCACTGGGCGACCACTAGTACCACCCATTATAATTGATGACTACATGACAACTGTTTCTATTGTTTTCTATGCCTAAGCTTACATACATACACTTAATCACATTCATAATCTCAAACGGGGTTGAGCAGAACTTTAAGCAACATTTGGCTACATATAAAACACATCTGACAGTATAGGCCATCATAATTATATCAGCCGTGAGACGTCCACTATTGGATATAGGCGTCCCCCAAATTGGAGAAACTTGGAGCCAATCGGTCCTGTGCGTGTATTCAGCGTCTTCCCGCGACCTTTACAAGGTCGTCGGTCCATATTTTGGGAGACCTACCAACGCTGCGCCATAGAGTACTGTAAAATTATGACAGGTAGCCTGTCACCTATACAAACTGGGGCATCAAACCCAAAATCATCACTTATAATGCTCTGTGAGGTACCTTAACCGACAAACAAAAGCCCACAACCAGTGTAAAAAGAATAATAATCTCTTACATAATCACAATAAAGCATATTTTAATTTAACAACGAACATTGGAAAATACAACAATTATTGTGAACGTATTAATTAAGAATATGAGCGTGAAATAAACCTAAAATAAGGCTGTTTCCTTGCCAAATAACTCCGCCTTATGGGGTGACCGGTTGCTAGGGAACTGGGGACTATGGGTTTTTCCGCATCACACAATGAAAAGGCATAAGACGTAACGACATCTAATTAATAACCTCTATCATATCTCTATTGCTTGCTTTATGCGGAGGGTGAAACGGGACTTATCATAAGAGGATTGGTTATAGACGCATGATTTGTTTCAGGTCCTTTGGAAGTCGTTAACTAGCGATTTTCGTCATTACACCCCACGCAATTAGATTCACGAGTAAAAATGACAATTAAACTTGACGGCGCACAGACACAGATATTTATTCCTGTGGCACAGACGTCAGTTTTTGATTGCAATTAAAATTATCGCTGACTGGGTGTGCGTTGATTAAGCTGACAAGAAATGCTTTGTCTATTTAACGCGTTTTCTTCAATTATTAGATTTGGATATTAAGCATTTATTAACATTTGTATACTATACTTTGATTACAATAATTATATGTGAATCTTTATTTATTTATCTTATTGAAATTCACAGGTTTAACGTGTTACAAAATTAAGAGGTCCAGTACATGTGACGTCGTGCTAGGCAACAGCAAACACGAGGGGGTAACTATTACCTCTTTCATATTTGTTTATACGACTACCGACGTATACTATGTAACATTGTTTTTATTGATTACATTAAGTTTGACGTTCACAATGATTGAGGTGCTGTTTTTACATGGTGGTGCTGATGTAACTGCCCTCACAGTTAAAAGTAACCACTGCATGTATAGTTATCAAACGATATGTATCGGTTACTGAGTAAGCACGAAAAGACCATTCTTAGATTAATCGTACAAGAAATAAAAAAATAACAAATGAGTTTCGTTGTATCAAAAGACACGGATATAAATATTATTATGCACTTTAAATGAACCGAAATAACATCCGAGTTGTTGAAAAAAGACTGAGGCAGGTCGATTTTTTTTCAGTGTATTTTTTCTAGTATTAAAAATATTAACGCGTATGTAAACGCAAAAATTATTCTATAATGTAAGGTAGTTTCATCTTAACTGGGCGTCAAATATTTGCAAAAATATTTCGTTCGGATCTTAGAAGTGCAAATTTCAAAGATTTGATGAAACAATGTTTAGCATAAAAACATAAGCACCAAGCACTAACAAATTTCGACAGCGAAAGGAGAGCCCCGGTGGCGTAGTTGTTAATGCAGCCGCCCGGATTGCGAAAGATGCTGGGTTCGATTCCCGCCTGAGGCAGGTCGATTTTTTACAGTGTATTTTTTCTAGTATTAAAAATATTTACGCGTATGTAAACGCAAAAATTATTCTATAAGGATTGATGTATTAAAGTAGGTACGCCAGAAACCCTTTAGCGCAGGAGAGTGGTACGCTTTTCAACACTTTACAAAATGATCAAACCTGACTGAGATACCTACTAGTGAATTTTTGTAGGTAATGGTTTTATGGAACGGTAGCAGGCACCCACAATAGACATCACCGTGTTGAACCAACCTTACAAAAACTTCAGTTTTCGGATATTTTGTCACTTAGGCAGACTACCTAACTGATCTTGGATTAGCTTCTAAAATTTTGCTAATACTTTACTTCTACATCAATTAAAAATGAGACTGTTAAAGTAGTCATTAAATAGTATAAATGGAGGCGGTTTAATATATGAGTAGGTTACTCTCCCCTACTTATTAAAAACTTTGTTAGAGTCAGTCATGGCTTTATATTTACATAAACTGTCATTGTATAAGTAAACAATAACACTAAACAATATTATATTGTATATCTTATATTTTTAATGAAGGACAGACAGACTTATAATGATAAAGTTACCTTTGAAAATGTCAAATAAAAATGAAATGAAAAAATACCAATCATAAAAAAGCTTCGTTTTGTAGTATTTGACACAGGTGCATTTTGGTCGCGCCAAAAAAATACAGCACTAGTTAGTCCTGGTGAAATATTAACTTCGCCTCAAATATGACATCCGAACTAAGCCCTGGGCATAGAGCCGGTTATTGTACACAGTCATGTGGAAATGTTTTTTTTATAGAGAAATATTCAGAATTTTTAAAGACTATAGTAACAAGTTGCTCTTGCCGCTAAATTTTTTGCTTCATTGTCAATATTGATAAGGTATGATTATTATTTTATATGATGATTGTTATACACTAGTCGTGTCATGCCGGCAGAGTAGAATAGCATCATCCTTTATCCTTCAATGGGTGTCCAAGAAGGCGACTAATGGATCAGAAAAGGGGCATTGATCACCTTATTCTCCGTCCACCAATCCGCATTGGGTAAGCGTGGTGAAATACTGCCTAAACCTCCTTTAATGATAAGGAGAGGCCTTGTATCCCAGCAGTGGGTCGAATAAAGGCTGTTATGATGATTATTTTACATTCAGGTCTAAAATCTTGTCGGACGGGCTAAATCCTTACTAATATTATAAATGCGAAAGTAACTCTGTCTGTCTGTCTTTCTGTCTGTCTGTCTGTCTGTCTGTCTGTCTGTCTGTCTGTTAAGCTTTCACGTCCAAACCACTGAACCGATTTTGATGAAAATTGGTAAAAATATAGATTAGATCTCGGGGAAGGACATAGGCTACTTTTTATCACGAAAAAAAGGTTGTATGGGTTGAAAAAGGGGATGAAAGTTTGTATGGAAGTTCGTCATTTTTGAAGATAGAACCATGAAACTTTGAATTTAGGCACTTATTAAGACAAAAAGAAATATTAGTTCTAAGATTTTTAAAATTTTGACCTGTATGGGGGTGAAATAGTGGATGAAAGTTTGTATGGGACTTCGTCATTGTTAAAGATAAAACCATGATACTTTGAAATTAGGGACTTAATAAGAAAGAAAGAAATATTAGTTCTAGGATTTTTGAAATTTAGACCCGTGTGGGGATGAAATTGGGGATGAAAATTTGTATGGAAGTTCGTCATGGTTAAAGATAAAACCATGAAACTTTGAATTTAGACACTTGATAAGAAATAAAGATCCAATCTAAGATGACGGTTGTGACTTTTTAATATAATATCGATATGGGTATCACTTTTGTGGTTTTCGGAGGTCCCGATTAGATCCAAGATGGCGGACGCGACTTTTTGACAAAATGTCAATATGGGTATCGTTTTCGTGGTTTTTGGGGGTCCGGATTACGAATAAAGCATCTATAACGAGATCCAATATGGCGGACGTGACTTTTTGACATGATGTCAATACGGGTATCATTTTCGTGGTTTTCGGAGGTCCCGATTCCTAATACACCATCCATTTTGAGATCCAAGATGGCGGACGCGAATTTTTAACATAATGTCAATATGGGTATCGTTTTCGTGGTTTTTGGGAGTCCGGATTACGAATAAAACATCTATTTCGAGATCCAAGATGGCGGACGCGACTTTTTGACAAAATGTCAATATGGGTGTCATTTTCGTGGTTTTCGGGGGTCCCGATTCCGAATACGACATCTATTTCGAGATCCAAGATGGCGGTTGAGACTATTTAATGTAAAATCGATATGGGTATCATTTTCGAGATTTTTGGGGGTTCTGACTCCGAATAAAACATCGATTTTGAGATCCAAGATGGCGGACGCGAATTTTTAACATAATGTCAATATGGGTATCGTTTTCGTGGTTTTTGGGGGTCCGGATTACGAATAAAATATCTATTTCGAGATCCAAGATGGCGGACGCGACTTTTTGACAAAATGTCAATATGGGTGTCATTTTCGTGGTTTTCGGGGGTCCCGATTCCGAATACGATATCTATTTCGAGATCCAAGATGGCGGTTGCGACTATTTAATGTAAAATCGATATGGGTATCATTTTCGAGATTTTTGGGGGTTCTGACTCCGAATAAAACATCGATTTTGAGATCCAAGATGGCGGACGTGACTTTTTAACTTAATAGGAATATGGGTATCATTTTCGAGGTTTTCGGGGGTCCTGATTCCAAATACATCATCTACGTCGAGACCCAAGATAGCAGATGGGATTTTTTATCATCTACGTCGAGGTCCAAGATGGCAGATGGGACTTTTTAACATAAAAAGCTATTTGGGTATCAATTTCGTAGTTTTCGGGGGTCGCGATTCCAAATACGTCATTAATTTCTAGATCCAAGATGGTGGACGCTACTTAACTTATCATTAATATGGATATCATTTTCGTGGTTTACAGGGTTCCATTTTGATATCCAAGATGGCGGACGCGAATTTTAAACTTGATATGGGTATCAGTTTTGTAGTTTTCGGAGGTCTCAAAATGGATGCTGTATTCGAAGTCAGGATTCAGAATACAGCATCTATTTTGAGATCCAAGATGGTGGACGTGACTTTTTAGCTTAATCGCTTTCACGCCTAACACCTGAACCGAATTTATTGAAATTTGGTACAAAAATAGACGAAACCTCGAAATGGAATAAAAGCTACTTACCTTTTTTGTGAAAAAGGGAATGAAGGGGTTGAAATATGAGATGAAAATTTTTATGCGATTCCTCATTACCGAAGATAAGACCATGAAACGCAAATATTGTTCTAGCGTTTTTGAAATATTGACCCATGTGGGGATGAAAGGTTGCGAGTAACTAGCAAAGGATGGAGAAACATAAAATGGTAGATTGTAAAAATGCCATTTACTGTAGTGCACTGCAGTTTATATGTGTGTTTTTTGCATAATAAGTACAGCTACACAAAAAAATGCTGCCTAAAGTAATTATTCCACGCGGACGAAGTCGCGGGCAAAAGCTAGTTCAGAATAATTTTAAGCCAAAACATATAGTAAAGCTAATTTTCTTTTCCCTACTTTGCTCTCGATTTCTTTGGAGTCGTTGCTGTGTGTCTTGATAACGACAATACTGCTATATGGTTTTCATCATCATCAACAGCTCATGTGGCTCGAGCCTACCCCACATTAGAGGCGATTATGCCCTATGCCTATATAATATGAGAATGTAGATTGTCAGGTAGTAAGAAAAGACAGTCTGGAAAAACTGAATTTCCATTACGTAGTCATTACAATATACTTAATAATTGCAATCATTCCGAAACTCATTACGAGTTTCGGATGTAGATACCGATCTAATGAAGAATTAAATTTAAAAAATCTAGTTAATTAAAATGAGGTGTTGTTTTTTTATTAAATTTTATTTGACAGACAAATATTTGTAAGCGTTGCTAGCTGGAATAATGAGAGAAGGTAGTGGACTGTTTTGTTTCTTCAATACAGGGTCAAGCCACATTTGCATTACCGATAACTCCATCCCTTAAGTTCAGTTTCTATAGGTTAGATAAAAAAGGACAATGTTAAAAAATAAGCAGCTATCCACACTGTAACAATTATTAGTAAAGTTTTAGGGGATACCGTTTTCATTAATTACTGTAGCATCTGAGCCACTTTCTCCCTGAGGGTCTTAGGGTAGGTATGCACAAGTATCGAATCTCGAGATCAAGAAGAGAAGTTTATTTTAGAATATATAATAAATAATAAAGATTAGAAAAATACATGTTTTGTACCTTGAACTAGATACGCTGTTTACACTCATAATTACATTTACGTGTGTATACAATTCAACAGACTCGTATAATTTAGCAAGTTAGCCAGTGAATGGCGAACTCACGTTGGCATAGCACCTCACAAATTCATAATAACACAGAGAACACAAACAGATAATTAGTGACACAGGGAACATCGATGCCCATCAATATGGCTCACGTGTTCATGTTAATTGGATATGGTGGACAATGGCATACGCGGTGCACGCAGCGTTATTACCGCACATTGTTCCCGATTAAAACAATTCGACGGGTTTATAATGGAGTTTGGAAATTTTAGCTTTATATACCTTTGGGCTTTCCCTTTTCAGTTTCAAGAACAGTTGATTTAGTCTGACCACGAGTTTAGTTTGATGTTCTGTTTTTACTCTCTTGACTTTAGCTTGCCTTGGAATTTAACAGTTTTCTTCTCCCTTAAAATATATAGAAGAGAATAGCCAATATAAATAGCGATACTTTGTTATCCTATCGCCTTCTTAAAAGGGACATCTTTTTTGTCTAAGTATTATATTATAAGGAAATTGCACTTTTGATGTTTAAGCTATGTAGCTTACAGTCACAATACTTTTCACATAATTTGGAAATAGTTTATAAATTATCCTAATTTAGTTTATCAAGATAGTTTTTTTTTACATTTTAACTACTTATGTTTCAACCATTTTTATTTATGTAAACAATACCCAAAAGTTAGTTTGTATAAGTGATGGCGATATTATAGAATGACAAGAATGAACTATAGATCTGTATTTATTTGTATGAAACCCACACTCTGCTTCATAGATACGACCACATACGCTTGGAACTAAAAGCAAATGCGCGTAATAAAAGCAATTAAAACTTCAACAGCATAACCTCCAGCTTTTTCCGATTCAGTTCCGCAAATTCACTTTTACTATCTATAAAAACATTACAACTTTAATGCGTAATTTTCAATTAGTAAAAGTGAATTATTTAATAATCACATTACTCATTTCAATGATAGAAGATACCATGTGAAAGTATTTCTTCGTTGCAAAACAATTCGAGTTATTTATAAAGTTTTCCATCTCGGTACAAATTTGTTTTTAGCTTTTATGACAGACAATTTGTCAGAGGTAGCTGTGCGCGAGTCAAAGATAATTTATCTGACTCAACCGCTTTATTTATTACAACGCGTTCGCATCTCGGCTGAGCCCTTAAAGTTGTTGGTTAATGGAGCCTCTTAGGCGGAGACGTCAGTCAGTTCGACGGGGGGTTGACCACTGGCAGCGTCGCCCGCCCATCCGGTCTCCGTTATTTTTTGCTATCCTTTACCAGAGGGGTTAATGGGAAATGAATGAACAGTTCGGTCCATGTATCTTAAACCTTTTTGCTTTCAGTATGTGGTGGTTAAAAGACAAAACTTTCAAGGGAAACTTTCCTGCTAGCCATTCGTCCAGAGATCGAAGTGTTTTATATTTATAAAAGAGTACCAATTATCTATGGTTGGCAGTGAATTTAAAATTGCATTTGCAACTTTTGTGTAACTAGGCAGGGATTTTGTAGTCTTTACAGACTTATCCGATATTGATTCTAATCGTATTAGAGTTAAAATCCGAGAAAAATTTTATTGTTGTAACTTAGTACATAAGGCCTCGGGTTTCAATATTTGTTTTTCTGTCTATAGCTGTTTTCTATTACACGCTATTAATATAACTAATATTTAACATGGATATAACTAGAACCCTCAACTACTGAGAGACTGTCTATCTTATTATTATTTGCCGGAACACGATATGGCGACAAGATTTGATAAGATTTTGTCTTTAAAAAAACAAAAACCTATTGAGAACCCTTTTTTTATCTGATTTTAATTGTAATCGGCAATTTACAGACTGTAATAATAATTGTTTACAAACTGACTGCTGTTTTTCGAAGTTTTTCCATGTTATGAATTATAGTAAATAAATAGTAAAAAAACGTATTGGAAAATGTATGATATTTTTGATAGAAATAATTTAATTATGCCGTGTGGTGCCGTATGCCGTGTGATGCAGTGTGATTCCGGTAGAGGAGGACAGCATCACCCCATATCCTCCAATGGGTGTCGTAGAAGGCTCCTAATGGATCAGCAAAGGGGTATTGATCTTTTATACTCCGTCTTCCAATCCACATTGGGCAAGCGTGGTGGACTACTGCCTAAACCTCCTTCGATGACAAGGAGAGGCCTTGTGTCCTAGCAGTGGGTCGAATTATAAAGGCTGATATGATAATGATGATGAATTTCATTAATGAAGTAAAAGGAAGTCCCGTTCTCTGTTTGTATGACTGGAGTAATTTAAGGGACCGATTGTCTGGGTTATATCTCTAATACATGAATCGGGAGGTACTTTAGTACGTCGTTCGTGATGGTTAGCACGGAGATATTTCGGAAAATCAGAGTCAGATGAAATGGACTCCGTTTCGTCGAGAAGAGACAATCCTGTGTTTTGGAGGGATTGAACCCAACCAAGTTGGCTTCAACCTTGAGGGAAACAGCTTCCAGGAAGGTATTCACTACCCCCACCATCGTCTCCCTCAATGATCGGACATCTGCACAAGACTTCGCATTAATTTTTCTACAAATAAAATTCACTTAGTTTACGATTCATAAAACACGATAGTACAAAATGTTTTTGCACTTTCCCACAGAAAAAATTTCCTATAGTTAACTACTTAGATTTTCCTCAAGAGTCTTTTTATTTGACCAGTAAATACCACGCCTTGTCCGTCTTAAAACTTGTTTAGATGTCATATTATATTTTCGTATATTTGGAGGTCCATTAGTGTAAGTCGGATTAAAGCGACCTGCAGAGTCGTAAGCCAGGGTGCTTCGTATTTTTTTTATTAAGGTCCTTTAAGAGGAACCAGCTTACTTCTGTGACTTTAATGTTTCTACGCCTGTCAAATAATATGCCATATTTACTTTTATTAACATTAAATATGAAATTCTGGAAAATAATAACGCGTACTTGTTTCTTAAATATTTTTCAAACAGAAGAAATCTTCCACGTGAAATGTATTCTCCTGTAAAATGATTCTAGTTATCATATCATCTCGTAAAAAGTAAACGAATGTTAATATTAATAAAAAATATATTTCAAATTTACTGAAAAAAATGTAATATAAGGACTTAGCATAATATGAATTGACTTTTTGCATGAAGACTCTTAAGAAAATGCAATTAATATTAACGTTTTTCTACAATTTCTTTAAGATTTAAAGTTAGCAACGCATTATCATAGAATTATAAATTGAATATGTTTCATATCATGTACTCGTCTAAACTATGATAATGTACAGAGTTCTTAAATAGACCAACAATCGAAATTCGTGAGTACACTTTTACTTTTCTCATTGTGAGATTGACGAAGGCTTGTCGGGCTCATACGCCTCGTGTATAGGGGTTAAAAAACAAAGTAAATTAAATTAGTAGCAGTGGGATTCCATTTTGAGGACTAGAGGTAAAGGGGAGGATTATGATTGATGATAGGATATGATTCGTTACCACTTAACACATCGTAAAAGGGGTTATTTTATTGCCCTCTCTTGTTGTTAGGTCAATGGCTAATGAACTCCGTGACTCGTCTGTTTTAAAGTAGTTATTTTATTACAGAAATAGGGACCATATTATTGAAAATGATAAGCGTACTAATTTACTGGCCAGTGGCAGCATGATGCTGACGAAAAAACTAAAAATACGACAGATGGGATATTTAATCAAGGATGAAGTCCAACACAATTAATATAACAATAAATTAATCCCAAAATAAATGAAGCAAAAAAATATCGCTCGATCTCCCCATAGAAGATCGCTTATTGATGATACTGTAGCTAGGTGTGGCGTGCGATGATATTCGTAATACAACCGGTAGGGATTGTAGGAGGAGAGCTGAAGATTGAGCTTTGTGATGCGAGGCCTATATACAGCGGTGGACTGATGCAGTCTGATGATGATTATGATTTTAATAATTATTTCGTCTCAAAATGGTGGTAGGGCTTTTGACGAAAAGTACTTAGCAAAGTCTATTAAAATAAAGAGGTGTTTCTTTTAATTTTAAGGATGAGCTCAAAGTTAGTATGTGAGGGTAACATCCGTAGGTTCTGATGAGCGCTTACCATTAAAGTTTTTAGACTTGTTTGTTAGTCACCTCGATCGTTTTATAAATGATACCTGCAAATGATATACAGACGTATACTCGTACATCATGCAAATTTATCCCGATATGTACTCTCGAAATTAATGACGGTGGAAAATTAATAATTCGGAAGGCCTAGCGGGCATTGATCCCGGATGTTGCTACAATGGTTTCTATCGAGTTTTGAGCTGGCGTGGATATGAAATCTTTTAGCGTGTGTTTTTAACTTGATAAAAGCTCTTGTCAATAGTGAGACGTTATATAATAAAAACTTCCATGCAAAGCCTACAATCTGGCGTCCCCCGTAAATTGCGTTCCTAGTTCAAAGTCTAACTTATAGTTTATTATTTACAAAAGGCAAACTTAATGTCCAGGAGTGAAGGACTATCGAGTCCGCGCTACCGCACTTGTTTAGAAAACGTTGATGATGATAATTTCTCAAGAACTTAGAAGGACAGGCGCTTGCCGCATACGAATATATTCTACACGTATTTTGGTCTATACTAATTATATAGAGGAATGATTTGATGGTTTGTTTGTTAGCATTTGATGAAATTTGGTATTGAGATATTTTGAGATCCCGAGAAGGATACTTCCATAGGATACTTTTTGGCACGATACTCGACATTAATGGGAGGAACGCCGCCGGCGACCGCTAGTTATTTATATTCAGATAGGTGACAACGTAATCTTTGGGTAACTATATTTGGTTATTCTACTTGATGATGTCAAAGTTAACACGTGTAGTTCGATACCGTCACAGTCATGTAGAGGAGTTTTTGAGAAAACATATACTTGGTATGTAGACGATAGGCGGAATTAAACTGTCTTTCTACAATATTTTTTCAAATTTCACGATCATAAAGTTCAAAGCCTATTTCGACAATTTGTGGTTGCCTGATCTGTTGTTGTCTTGGCTAAAACATTACGGTAATCAATAGCAATCAATAAAAAAAGTCTGTAATCTTAATAGTTAATGGTTGTTTAAATAAAACAATTCTTAATGATTGAAATACTATTTTATTTTTATTGGGTAAAAATTTCCACGATTAGATAATAAAAAGACTATTACATCTAGAAACTTTATCGTGTTGCTTTCATAATTTATCGATAAATTGTCCTGTTTGAAAATACAATACAATAAAATCATATTTCAATAGGAAAGTTAGAAATAGTTGCACATTGCATTTACAAATCGACTGTTCACAGGCTGGTTATTTATTATTTAGGTTCAATTTAAAAGCTAACGCGTTCGGAAATGGCGGTCCTGTATCGTGAATAAGCAAAATTGTGCTCGGGTAGGGTCGTGGGGCAGTCTCCAATAATATATTAATGAGCCACTCTAGCATGTTCAAGCGGGGCCTGTATAAGATAATATGTAATACTTTAATATTTTGGTTGACTAAGAACTTATTACATTGGGTGTTGATTACTTTTGTTTTTGTTATAAAATAATTGAAATATAGATTAGTTTAATATAAATGTTGAAAAGTGGTGCAAAGAGATAGAAGGCGGGTTTTAACTTCGAACGATCATCACGAATCAACTATAAGAGCGTTATTATTGAAAAAAATAAAGTGTAAAGCTAGATTACTTACACATCAAATCAGTATTTTTTCAAAATTGGTTTCACATTTTAAGGTATTAAATAGGTCTTGAAAATAGGTCTTAACAAAATATAAATTGGGCGTAACTTTAAAACTACTGGAGCTATTTTAATGAAATTTTATATATCTTGTAGTGTAGCATTGTTTATTTATCAAAGTCAACATCGTCATCTGACAAGTGACATTACGTTCCGTTTCGCATTAAGTTTGACATTTAGGCAAAGTGATAAATTCTATACCCAGCGACTTATAAAAAAAAAAGAAATAGTTCAGACAAAAGTTTCTTGTCTTTGTAAGTTGTATCATGTTTCAGTTCGATATTAGACCTTATGGGTGTCTGTATTAAATTTTCACACGTTTTCTCTAGTCTCGTCATTATTTAGGTGACGTTAGGCTTACGGGGGTCATATTAGTTGTTCAAAATTCCTTCAAAGTAGTTATTCGCAAAATTCGTATTGACAAGAATTCTTCGTTCATTCGGATGTATGGACTCACTTTCCTTTGCCTCAGACGTTAAAAAACCATAGGTAGGCCGACCTATTAGGGACGTTTGTTTTTGCTTGTCAGATTATCATTCGTAATTTCGAATTTCAAATTCAAGGCTGAATTTATTTTGGAGAAACTTATAAACCTTCGTGATATTAACATATGCGAGGATTATATTAACGAAGGAGAACTATTTTCTAATTTGAAAGGAAGATAATTCCGTATTTACATAAAATTTTAGGCAATGAATGATCTATTTGTTTAAATTATGAATAATTCACATCTCGAAATATCATATTCTAAGTACTGTTGGTCGGTAATTGCTCAAAGATTTGCCGTTGTTTTATATTAGTTTTTGGACAAGTTGTGGTTCCAAATCCCTCTTGGGGTTTTATAATGAGTAGTATAACATTTATTGATGTTGTTTTATTATGACACATCTTCAGGGTCGTCGGTACGGGTTTAGAGACCCAATTTCCATTACACATATACTCGGCGGGTAGAGAAACCTGCGCAGAACCAGAGTTTGGAGTTGTGAGATCAATTTGGAAAAGTGACCGGTGAACGACAATATTTAGAGAGAGCTAGCTAGTGGCTGATCTATCAGAGCCAAGACACAACGCACTGATCCAGGTACACTACACTAACCAAACGGTAGCGGCTGACTGTCGAAGAGTTCTACAAGTAAGTACTCTGCAGAAGGTTGTCTCATAACGCGTTTACTAATAATTTATACATAGTAATACCCAAATTCCACCCGTTAGCGATTAGAGCAGACTCCTTTCATTATTTTTATGGTTGTATTTTACTATTAGATATTTTCTAATATAAGTTAGAAGGTCTAAATTGTGTAAAATCTAAATTGTGTAAACTAGGTATTTTCAAGGAATAGAATTCTCACAAAGGAATATTATTTGGAATGTGTAAGTAAATAACTTTCCTAGTGCAACAAACAGAATATTGTCCACCCTAAATAAACATTGTACTGCCAAACCATCAAATTGTTGTTTCACTTCATATATACCCATTTAGGAACAGAAAATACAACCAGGTAAAATCCAGTATTACAGTAGTTAATTTCATTATTTATGTATTTTTATGGGAAAAATAATATCATCTGATCTTGTTTTCGTGGTATGCAGGGTCGGGATGTTCTATTCAGTATGGACAAGGTCGCCAGCCCTTATCGTCGCCGTAACTTGGAGAAGAAAATGATCATTCAAAGCTGTGATTGTCAGCATACTGCCGACAACTTGCTTACGCCTAATGTCCATATAAAATTTTAGAGATATGTAGGAACACCTATATATTTAATTATTTGTTCTTGTTTTTGGTGTTGTCTTGTGCTGGTCAATAAACGTGTTTCTTTCAATTGAATGAAAGAAACACGTTTATTGACCAGCACAAGACATTCTGATAGAAAAAGCTACGTCTGCCGTAGTTGTTTTCCTAAATCAAATAAATCCATACATACATAGGTACATTATAATTATGCTTATAATCCCAAAAGGGGTCGACCAGAGCTTCAGGTGACATTTGGTTAGGCACAAAGTCACATCTGGCTGTATGGACCACATAGTACTCGCAAAATAGTGACAGGTTGCTAGACTGATGATGCCTACACAAAAGGGGCACCAAACCTAATTGTGTTTTTTTTTTTGCCAAATAAACGTTTATTCATTCATTCATTCATTCAAACCCAAAAATTAATAATCCCTCAGTAAACAATCAATATAAAGCCAACGTCCAGGTTAGATGTTACACTCAAAATCATCTCAGAAGTCCGGGTGGTGACTGTTAGTTGTATCCTCGTTTGCAAACATCGGTAAATCAATAAATCCATGTCGTGTTATTAGGGTGATACCTACAAGGAATAATTAACACATAAAACATTTGACTCAAGCTTGCTTTTGTTAACCGGAAAAAAATATTTTGTGATTTTAGTAAATAAACTTTGACTTGGCGCGGAATGAACTGTTTTATGATGTTTAATGTTTACATAATACAAACCTTTTTAGTACAAATAGTTTGCTTTAGATTTGGGGCTACCCTTAGGTTTCTCTAAACAAAACTTGTAGTTGTTTGTTTAATTTATTTGATTCGTAACTGTTTCAAAGGCCAATGAGAATAGTAAATTAGTTCTCTGTTATTTATTTAGTGTATTTGCATAGTTTTTATTCGTCTAGAAACATAAACTTTGACGCTGACATTGTAAAATGTGTGAATAATGTAGTACAAATTACTTTGTAATATTTTATTTTAATCTATTTAATTTCATTTCTTAATGCTACATTACCGTTCAGTGCAACAAAATCAATCCAAATATCTATTGCATTTAGGTAAGGAGTGAAGAGTATATAATTTACGTATAGTGTTGTTATATAATATAATTATTTAAACAGCAAAAAATACTAATATACTGAATAACAGGGCAATGTTACAAATAAGATTTTACATTTTGTTATTATTTCCCGACGTTTTGTAACACTTTGCAGTCGTCGGACAATAATAATATAAAAGAAGTTGTTTTATTTACAACTAGCAACCCACCCCGGCTTCGCACGGGTGCAATGCTTATGTAAATATGCATGTATTATACATATAAACCTTCCTTAAGAATCACTCTATCTATTAAAAAAAAAACGCATCAAAATCCGTTGCGTAGTTTTAAAGATCTAAGCATACATAGGGACAGACAAACGGCGGAAGCGACTTTGTTTTATACTATGTAGTGATGTGTAGTGCTCGCGCAAATCTAAGAGAACATTAGGCCAATGTTATCTCAACCTCTGCTCAAGAGCTTCAAACTACCAAGTGATCGGTCACTATTTGGACGGGTAACTAAAAATTTTTCAACTCGATTTTCTTCCGCCCTTCGGAAGGCACGTTAAGGTGGTGGTTCGGCTGCTATAGAAAGATAGCAATCCTTCCCAAGGAAAGTTACCTATATCGAAACCTATATTATTGTCGACATGCACCGACCCCGAATAAATTTGACCTATTCCAAATTTATTCTACTTCTTTGCCCTAAATAATTATTTGTGGAGCAAAGAAGTAGTTAACCTAAACCCCTATTAACATTATGACTGTGATAATTTGTTTGTATATAATGTTAATGCATATACTCAGGAAAACAGTATATACTTATTCAATGTAAAGAGATGTAGGTATAACTGGAAGCTAATTTGCAAAGTGCGAAAATGTCGCATTTTTTGTGTAAAAATATTGTGTTGATATGGTACCGAATATATTCAGTAAAGCATTTTTCATGTTTCTAACGAAAACTGCGCAATGCCACAGCCTAAACGACTTTCGTGGCCATAACATAAAAATAAACATACATGTGACTGATGGATCCCCAGTTTTTTTAAGAATGCGAGGCTTTTTGTGTACTTGGAGTTTTTTTGTTATTATTATTTTAACAAAAAATAACTTCATGAGAAAATTCTTTTGAAACATCAAAAATTGAATTACATAAGTCAAGTATTCACATTTCTCAATAAATAAATGAACGTTATTAAATCCAAAACGATTGCATATGAAAAATAATTTAATTTAAAACAAAAATAGTATTTTTGTTTACTCGTTGAATATTTTTTTTTTACAAATTGCGTTCTATTTGAGGTTTTGTTTATAGTCAATTTATAATTTAAAAAACTGCGTAGATTTGTAAAGGGGCATTAGTAAACCTTTAATAGTACTAGCTGTCCCGGCCACACGTTTCTGTGGTAATTTCATAAACTGTCCTATAACATTGAATATGCAGTAAAATGAGGACTACTTTTCAAGATAAAAGCTATCCTATCTCTCAAGTTGGAACAAAACACATATTAAAAAAAGTTTAAATCGGATTGTTAGTTTCGGAGTTCATCCTGGACAAACATCGTGCGTGACACGGGAATCATATACTGATTGTGATAAGTATTGAATTTGTTTCTATTTATAGGTATTAAAATAAATTATAATTATTTATTTATTTTTATTTTCCATTTTATTTTTTTCCAAGAAACCAATAAATTAATGACTTTTTTTTTTTACTTGACGGTGAAACTATGTCACCTGATGCTAAATTATGTAAAGGCCTTAGGTAAAAGCGATCTTTACTTAAAACCCTCTATCACCTAGCGACTGTCCATATCATCATTCACAGCTGAAACACAATGATGCTGTCATAGTACATTATTGCAGTGGCCAGCAAAAGAGGCATTTATGGACAAACGTGTAAATATGGGCCACACATTTGTAAGTCCAGCAATGCCTAGTTGTGGCCAAGGCTTGTATAGTATTTTTCTCAAATAATGCGCGGAAATTTAAACCAATAAGCAGCAACAACATTAACAACTATCTCCTTGGTTGCCATGTTTCAGAGTAAAAGGTCGTTCCATTTTTAAATTATACGGCAGATATGAGTTTACCAAGAAGCTTATATTTCACCTCTATCTTCGCGGAGTTTACGTAGTAATTTATTATTTTCATACAACCTTTGCCGGTCGCTGTGCTGCTCGCATGTATTTGGCCAATACCGCAATTTCTATTTATCTCGAAGAAGGTTGTCACAATAATGCTCAAATTTTCAAGCTCAGTTGAGAAAACACTATTATTATGTCGACAGTCTTTGATAGGATGTTGCTAGCTAGACAGGCGGATTTTAAGCAAGCCTTACTACTAATCAAACTATGTGACCATTTTTATTTTTTATCCATTTATTAACTATCCATAGATATTTATCCATACATTATTATGATTCCTTATATATAAACCTCGCCAACCTGTACAACAGGGCGTTTGGGAGAAAGCGCTTACATGTGTGAACTCGCGTAAATGAGGTCGCGTAATCACCCGGTTTTATGGCATGATAACGTGCCGTCCGAGTAATAAGAAATTAACTGGTAAAATGTTTTGGAATCACTTTTTTTGTATTAAAAATCGTGATTCTGAAATTGAATTGTGATTTTTTTCTCTATGGGGTTGATTATTTTTCTTAGTGTTTCTGTCTTTGCGTTCACTTACGTTTACTAGTTCGCCTTCAACTTGTATGAATTTGAGAATTGTTTATAATAACATAAATTGAGACGTTCAAACTTCTTCTAAATTGGAAAATCCATACATATGATCACGCTCGGGGTCCCAAGAGGGACTGAGCAGTTAAGTAACATTTCGTTACACACAAAGTCACATCTGGCGGTATGGTCAATGCAGTAGCTTCAAGGCTGTCAGCCTGTTGCCTACATAAAAGAGGCACCATTCTCAAAAAGTAACAATCCTTCAGTAAACAAACAAACAAAAGCCGGGGTAAAAAATAGAAAATACTCGGCTTAAAAGTAAAAATGTAGGTATGAACTTTCATGGACGTAACTAAGCAAATAAATACTTACTATGGAGTACCAGTAAAATAGCTCTTACTAATTTTCCCAAACGTGAGCGGGTAAACACCGTCGTTCCCGAGTTAGTAAGTAGATCTGTTAATTGCTGGAAAATGTGATGAGGCTTGGTTGCGCGTTTGCCGTGCACGAAAACTAATTTTCAGTTTACAGGTGTACTAGGTAAAAGCTATTTTTCTCGAGATGTTTGTGTGATGTGTATTATTGTATACCCGGACCGCTGAGAGAATTTTGAATGTAAAATCTGTCTTGGTCGTTGGCTTTAGTTCATTGGTACTCATGGTTTGTACTCATTGGTACTCATTGGTCATTTCATTCATTCATTTTCATTTCATTATGTAGGCAGGCTGCATGTCATATGTTTTCATAAGAAAAAATATCACTTTGATCTTTAATAAAATCGTAACTATCAATTTCCCAGGTATAGTCTAAAGGAAAAAATATATATAATGTCGAGCAGAATACATGGTTCTCGTTTGACTGTTCATGTCTTTTACACCCTGTATATTTGTTTATTAAAATAAATCTTGAAAATAGGTTTTACCAAAATAAATAAAAGGATATAGCCCTGAAATTACTGGAGCTAATTTCATAAAATTTTATACATCTTGTAAACAATTTCAATATTTAAATATTCATATGAGAAAAGTAGCATCTTATATAAAGTAGAATATTTATAGGAGAAAAGAAAAATCGAATCTCGAATCTTATCGTCGCCTTAAAATAACTTTGCTATATAAAATACAAACATACTATCACGCTTCAATTGAGCTGAGCTTTGGGTAACATAGGTATAAATAAAATTACTACTGACAGTATGGACCAACAAGTGCCTCAGAACCACAGGTATACCAATCTAAGGAGATCGGTCGAATCGCCGAGTTCATAGGAAGTCCGAGTGTCGTGATCAGCGGCCGTACTACATAACATGGTTCTAGTTGAGAATGCCGTAATATACACTATTCATTGCGCGCGTCTTAAGGACTGCGAAGCGATGAAAGTTAAGCACAGCCGCAAAGGAGATCGGCCGAATCGCTGAGTTACGTATTCACTTGACTTTATCGGAAGGCGAAGTAGCGGAAATGTATGCGCACAGGGCATACGCTTGTCGCAAGTTAAACGCTGGCTTGGCCTATCTCCTTGTATTATTAAATCTGTGCTCAGAACAGTGATAGGTAAATTTTAAATACCTTTTTCTATTTACATGAAAAATTAACTCCAAACTAAACTATGTAGATTTAAATTACTAATCAGTCAGCGGGTATTCAAATAATTATCAAAATTGTTCAAGTAATTCGAATGTTTTCGGAGGTTAAAACTTTTGCACAAACGAAAACAGTTTCTATATTACACTCTGTTCTAAAACTACGAAGGCTGAAATTGGAGCAGCAATAAATTTAATTGAACAAAATAAAGTGCTAAGGGAGCCCGTTTGTCTAAGGAGTTTCTAATCCCAGGATGGCGACAAAGACGAGTTCACAGGAGTCAGGACACGTAGCCCACAGTTAATGTATTCGAATACGGTCGGCCAGTGTAACAGGCCCGCCCAACTACGTACGTACGTTAATTACGTAAATTGTGACGTCACATGGGAGGGCTCGCTTAACGCAGGTGTAGCTAAGCATGTGCTACGGCGCTCGGTGTTTAACCATGTTGAGTTTTTGGGCTTGACTAAATTGACGTAAAGGATTTACAGTAGGTTCATTCTGGGCTTCGCTAAGTTCAATGTATAAGCGAGGACCTTCCACACTATTGATGTCGTTTGTTCTTTTCGTACAGAGACACCGGGAAAGTTTTATGATTATAATATTCATAAAGTCGTTTCAAGGAACAGACAATGACAATATTGCTTGTCGACGTTCGGTTGATTGATTCAATAAATTCAATAAATTTTCTGAACATTATATTACGTACTTTCATCAAATATTTAAGCGCAAATGATTATTAAATACAATTTGAATATCTTCGTTGAAACACAACTATTTACATCAAAGCTTGTTGAAAAACATTTCGTGCATACATATTGATCTAGTTCTAGATCAACGCGAAGAATTTTTTTTTAAGTAGTAAGTAGTTTTGTAGGTGGTAAAAATCTACAATTCAGTTAGAAGCATTGTGAAATCAGATTAAAACAGAATAAAAAAACTCGCGAGTGGTGCCTATAGACTGTAGGACGTTGTTGCGATGTGGGACGAACAAAAAAGAATTCGGTCTGGCTTCATCGAGCAGAAAACACATTTTCATGCTCTTCAGTGAGCAGTGCCTAATGCATTAACAATGTTCCCTAAGCCTCGGTAATGAGACTGATAATTTGCAAGTTTAGAAGTGTTTTAATTATACGTTTTTCATTAGGTGTGTGTGCGAAATTGCCCGAATTTTAACTGTTTTCGAGCAGGAACTTAAGAAAGTGTACTTTTGTAATGTAGATATTCTAAATAGGTGTTTTATTTCGATTTCTGTTGAATTTAGTATACTGAAGTAATAAACACTTATTTTGTAATTACCTTTATGTAATGCCCAACGGCGGATGAAATTTTAGACAATTAGCGCTCAAATTTGGAGTACCAAACGATACAGGACCTCCAGTAGACATCAGTCAAAGAACTCTAAATTTTCTTAGAATTGTGTTTCTGTCAGTGAGTGAGGTTGCCAGGTTATCATGGGGTAAGGAATGTGGTTATGTGGTTATCTTAATACAGACGCCTAGTAGACGAGTGACTATTTGTCTGTTCCAGTCCGTGACATGATCTGTATTACAAACTGTATAAAGTTGAACTTGTTCTCTTATATAAAATTCACTATTCTTTTTGTAACAAAATCACGTCACGGACGGCTGAGGTCCCGATACGATGACTGCTGACGGCCATACCCGTAATATCTTATCCCTAGTAAGCAAAAGTGTAGATTAATAAGTTATTGAAACCGCCCATAAGTCAACCACATAGGATTATGAAAAACAAATTGCAAACATTATTATGGTTTCATTAATGAGTAAATTATAAAAATACGATAAGTCAAGTATGAGTATAAGTTTGAATTTATCTTTTGGCTACACTAATTACAAAACTTAGTAGCACATAAAATTATTTTACAAAGGTTACGTGCTTAATAAATTTAATAAAGACTAGTACTTATAAAACGAGGCGTGATTAATTACTACCGCAATTTCTTGAACTAGTACGCTCTCGAGAGAATAATTAAAAAGTTTCTAATGAAGATTACAAAAAGTAAGCCACTAATTCCTACTTTCCTGTGGCTAAATAAAACGAACTAAACGGAACTAGGATTAAAAATGTAAATTAGTGTACATTCTCAATTCTGAAGTTTAAAGTATTTTCCTGCGGATAAGTTTAAATTAATGTGGACCGTCACAGCCAGTCCGGCGAGCCAGCCGGGCGAGCCATCAATTTTTTATAAGCTTTGAAATTTCTTTTCAAGAATCCAAGGGTTGGATCTATTGTGTTTAATTACACATTAGTGAACTTTATTGAATTCGACACGTCGAAATTTGTCTCGTTGCGTCACCGTCGCGCTATTCAATACGGCAATGGAATGCCCGGCATTCACGATCCTGATGAGCGCTAAGATTAATTTCGGGGGGATTCAACAGCTCAAAGGAAATTTTAGAATATAAGTGCATTAATAGAGGTTTCAGCCTCTCGACAGGCACTCTTTTATCGCAAAAATGTCTTTATTAAATTTGTGGGCTTTTATGTGCATATTCGATGGGTTTATTACGTGAAAGCTTCCGTACAGTGTTGCGTGTCGGCTCGCGTTTTATTTCGTTAATAAAAGTTACAAATCAGTTTTGTCGCAGATTCGGATAACGCATTATATTTCTCAGTTGTTGTTTTGAACTATTGACAGTTTATAAAATTGCTCAATAATATTTTAGTCCCCATTTTCAAAAAAAATTTTTTTGGATTGCAAATTGCAAAGATATTTATTACTAAACCCCTTAATAAAAGCAAAATGTCGTTTACATTTCTACTATTAAATAATAACTTAACTCACATGAAAATAATTTGGTTGAAATTACTATATTTAAATGCCAGTATCTCTTCTAATTTTCCCAACAAGTAGATGTACATACACACAAAAGCTATATTTTATATTATTAGAGAATAATGACTTTTTTAGAAAATCAAGAGCTGATTGATAAAAATCATATGTCAGAATACTCAATTGCTTCTTAGTTAAATGACCGCTTAGAAATTCATGGCAAAAAGCGAAAGGTTTTTTTTATAAATTTTACGTGATAGTTCTTGAATTTTATCTCATCTGCATGTTACTTTGTTGTTCTAAAAACTACCATCAATACGTTTTAAGTTTGCTTTAAATATTTGATCTTGTTTCCATCTTTCAGTTGACTAATTGTCTTTTTAAGCAGGTGGGCTTTTTAGTTTTAAAGCTGTGCGATTGCTATGGCGACAGACTTTGTTAAGATGGTGTTGGCTAGCCAGATGGTTTCAAACCTATCACTGAACAAGTAGAGCGCAAATGGGAATCAAAACCTTAGCTTGTATCAGATGCTGAAGATTACAGAAGCGTTTAAAATAATAATAATTATCTTTGAGGTCGTAGCACAATTATCAGTTCCGAAAGATAACGTAACCGTATCGACTTTTTTTACTATGACCGCTACGGGACGGTGGCTACGGAATGGCTACGGAATGTCTACGGAATGGCTACGGAATGGCTAAGGAATGTCTACGGAATGGCTACGGAATGGCTACGGAATGGATACGGAATGGCTACGGATTGGCTACGGAATATCTACGGAATGACTACGGAATGGCTATATTTGTATATTAAACGCTTAAAATATAAATGACCTACCTGTGATGACTAGAACTAGAATGTCCCGTCGTGGAACTGGACATGGGCGAGCGAGCAGGATAACCTCCCCCTCCACCACCTTCCGACATCACGAACTCTGTAACAAAAGTGGAAATGAATATGTTACAATACAACTTGATTATTTTTTAACTTATAGAATGGAATAGTTTTGAACGAAAAAACCAAGGGGAGAACAAATTAGGTGGATATTTCCGATCCCGTGTAGTTAAGTTGGAAGAGCAATAGTGAATAGTAATGGGTTCATTATAGAATCCTATGTAGTTTTCCGTTTCTAAATAAAAAAAAAACATAAAGGCATCACTAATATTTTTGCTATAATTAATTAGACTTAATGTATCGTTTATTTTTTTCTTACACTAAGGTAAATCACATCAATTGGACAGCAAGAATCGAATAGTTAATAATGGCGTGTTTCAATAAATCAAAATCCGCATATACTAGATATTACATCGTTGTTCGAAACATCTATTTTTGAGTTGTTTACCTATTACATTCGGGTGTACTGTCAGCATTTCCATTCTTTGACGTAAAAGAAATACGTGTATCTTTTGAGAGATATTTCGTTACATTATTACGTTCTTTATAATCCAATCACTCAGGTCAAAGGCACTCTATAGTTGGTGCACCCTTTGCAATTTAGAAGAAATAGCATTACCGAGAACACTGTCAAAAATATTGAATGTTTTTAATTTCTTTGAAAAAAGTTCTTCACAAAAATATAAATAATAGAAACTTGGTTCTGTAAGTAAGTTACGATTTTCACAGCAATGCAATTTTCATAATTTAAAAAATGGGGTTGTGAGTATATTTTCAAATAAAAGTTTTTTTTCTTTTTAAAGCTGCAGTAAAGCTTCTGATAATAATTATTCGGAATATAATTTCGACCACTTGTCGAGTAACACAGTTCATTCCGCTTGGTCATAAAAAATAACCTTGAACCTATTGATCATTACTTACCACTACCATTATTAGAAGAAGGTAGTAGTGGCCGAGATTTTTATGGTTCAGTAGTGTTTCGCGATATGCGGGCATATCACTGTCGGACCACGACATTATAACAGATAACCTCTAGGCAGAGGATGCATGGAAGCTGAGGAAGCAGCCACTTACGTCCAAGGAATGCAACGGAGCGGCAACGCACCGGTCTCGCTAACTGGGCCATCCAGGTAGACTCCAGGACATATACAGTGTCATAGAGGCGCTGGGATACATAATAATAATATATTTCCACGCTCACACCAATTATCTAGCCCAAAGTAAGTGTCATTAAGAACTTGTGTTATGGATATTAGATAACAGACATTTTTTTTTAAATATACATAATATTTTTAGATGTTTTTATAAATAAACTTAAATAAATATCTAAACAACCATGACTCGTCAACAAATACTCGTGTTCACAAACACAAATATTTGCCGCTACCAGGACTCGAACCCGGACCGCTTGATGTGTAGGCAGCTATACTGACCACTCCACCAAGACATCCTGGAAGAGTTGGGCTGGAGTCATCCAGCCTCTCATCCTCTGACACAAAACAGACGTAAAAGCAGTCGAGTTGTTGAAACAGCCCGTACGAAGAAAGAAGATGAAATACCACTTAGTCCTATTGCTTGATTGCTAAAGACGTGGTATAAAAACAAAGTACTGTAGTTCATTATTTCTACAATAAAATGGTTTCTATATACGAGTTTCGTATTACATACACGATGCCTGACAATTTATACATGTCCTCAATAAGTTACAACCAGAACTATCTAAGTGATACTTCGATCAGCACTATACTAACAGTTTTGTAAATCACGAAAAGTTTCCGTTACCGAACTTCGCAAGGTTACAAAGCATTTGATCAATTAAAACTTGTTTAATAACATCGTTATGTAACTTTTCAATGCGATACTCAAAGTTAGAAGTTTTAAGCAATAGGTATAGGTAAACTTCTACTCACAAAAATACGGACGTTGTTTGATGCGGAGTTTGTATTTAAACCAAGATTTATAATGCTCTACCATTTTGAATCTTGGTTTAAATACAAACTATTAGTTATGTTATGAAAGGTTTTAGACGGAAACGAAATTGCAATCGTATTATATGAGATTTTATTTTTGCATAGAAATTGAAAATCGAGTCGAATTATTTACATCATGGATATGAACGTTGAAAATAAATTAGGTGTTTAGATTGTATTTTGATGGTTGTAAACTGTTTCAAATTTTATAATCCTTCTACCTGTGTCATATGGGCTATTATGCTGAAAGCTAATAAATAAATCTATAATTCTCTTTCCCTGAATGTATTACGTTTGTATTATTTGTTAACGCGCGAGAAACAAAGTGTAAACTGGATTTTCTTCGGTAATAAATTGAAATATTTAGAATTATTAGTTTTGTTTTGAACAAAATTACTATCATGGAATAATTTTATTTTTGCGTTTACAAACGCGTAAATATTAACTAGGTGGTAGACCCATATGTAGGGTCGTATGGGTAGGTACCACCGCCTTTCTGCCATGAAGCAGTTTGCTGTGTTGATTGAAGGGAAAGGTAGCCAGTGTAATTACTGGGCATTACTATCGTTATAATTTTCTGAGACATTCCTTTATAAATGCAACGCTATCATACAGAATTTCTTTCTCACAGACAACCGAAGAACTCTGTCAGTGGCCGGAGCAACTATCAATCCATCTGTCAGGGTATCGACAGCGCATTTGTTTGCTCTCACCATTTTTGTCTCAGTATTTTCCCGCTCCTTTGCCGCTATATTTGCACTCTCCGCTGCCGATCAATCTGCCCAATCCAAGCTGCTCTGAGCATGATGGATGTTACCAACACCTAGCCACCATGTCCAGACAGCCCACCATATATTTCACTGACGCCCATTTTTACACAAACACAGAGCTTTTATTCCGATGTCGTCATTCGTAATGAATTATTTATTTCTATTTGCTGCCGTCGTCGACTGATGTTTATTTGAGAAGTTGCAGACCCTTGAGATACTTTGGGGATATTCTTAAGACTAATTTTCGAGATTTGTCTTTGAAGCTTGCTTTCGCTTTAGAAAACCATTAAGATTAAGTTTACAATAATACAGCTGATTATTTTGTATTTAATTACATTTATAAAGTTGTGTTTTCGAAGATTTGTAGTTAATCACAAGGAAAAAGTGTGAACATTGATTTATCTGAAAGATTTTAATAACAGTTTTAGTTACTATGACAATTACATTACGACAGTCGGCGCGATCGCAAAATGATATTATTTGCGAGATTTTGTTTTAATTTGTGACAAATGCTCGAGGGGAGAGAGAGTGACACGGTGATACGGCGCCGCGCCCCACCGGCAAAATTCCCTAAATTATAACTTTGCGTATTCCGTTTTGTTTATCATCTTACAAATGTATCGTAGGACCCGTTTGTAATATGTAAATACTGAAGCGGAAGCGAAAACAAATCCGCCGACTCCTCGTTATTTATTGTGTTTTGTTTGTTATTAACTTTTACGTGACGTTGGGTGAGTAATAAGCGCAGTATAGTAATTTTTGTGTTAATGCAAATGGACATTTATTGTGAATTCCTTACATTTATAGGTGCGTTTACAGATTACTGGTAGTCTGACTCATAATGACTTCATATTTTCCATGCAACGCTTAAAGTGCTAAATTTACCTAATTTTTTTTATTTATTTATTCGGTGATTTATTTAGACGGTATTATAGATTGTTATAAGTAAAAATTTCTTCGTAGCGATAGGTACTCTAACCTGTGGGGTCCACGTCCGGAAGCCTCCTCGTGGCGGACCCTGGTAACGTGGTGGGCAAACTTTCTCGGCGGGTGTGTGGCTTTTGATGTCAAGTGTCCCTTGGCATTCGAAGTCACATGCCATCGTCGAGTTGTTTTTGTTTTCCCACCACAACTAGTTCCAGACAGCCCTTATCAGAGCCTAGTAAATACATTTGACCTACCCGACAAAAAAAAAGGTGCCTACAATCTCAAGATCGCACTAAAGGTTCAAAGGTTGCTTGGAAAATCATATAAAATTAAGTTGTATTGGTTCTTTATATTCAACCCCCGATGCAAAAAGAGGAGTTGTTAACGTGTATATTTGTATATAAGTGGGATTGTATAGCACCCAAAATAAGTTAATAAATAACAGATTGCAAGTTTTACAAGTTCACAGAATACCAGTTGGACTTTTAAATATTTCAACGAGGCATACATGTTATTTCAAAAATTTCCGACTGCCCTGTAGAAACAATTAATTTTAACAAAACATAATTGCATGTATTTATTTTACATTTAAATTGTGAGTTTTACAGAATTCCCCTTGTTAACAGTTCTCGTCCCATAACCATTATTGGTTACATAATTGTATCGTACGCCATAACGAGAATGGATCGAACACTCTCACATGTACTCAAAACTCGAGTATAATTAATTTGCGGTACATTCGTCCGTTTCCCGGCACTGTCAATAATGGAAAAAATAATAGCGCATAAAATTCTGTTTATTGCGGACGCCGGGCGGCGTTCCGTAACGGACGCGTCCCAGCACCGTTCCATAAATGCTTTATTACTTGAACGTTGTCAATTCTGACGAAAGTTCACTTCCGTGAATTACTGACCAATGAAATGTCTCCGCTAACTCACCCTCCCTAATAGTATAGGACACCGTGGTTTCATCGTAAAAATATGTTTAATGATCTCATAAAGATTCGATATGTTCGTGGAGTGCTGAAAGCCTGCTGTTACTGGAAAGCGTATTCTACGTTATACGTATCTATAAATCTGGGAGTGTTCCATTTATTACTGGCTCTATCGGTGCCGATATTACAGCCACGTTAAATATTTATAACGATATCGGACTTTATAATCATTGGATGCGAGGATGGGCAAAGGACACACCTTTTGGTTTTTTCCCCCAACTACCCCCAACCAACGATTTTTGGTTGGGGGTAGTTGGATAGAACGGACAAGTAATATCAAGCTCTTCAATTTTATTTTATTTTATGTAAATATAATATTATTTTTACAATATTTATGGTTGTGAATAAATGGTGACATAGGCTGCTCACCCCCACAGTATTATTTCCTTTGATATTTATCACATAACACTTCTTCACACAACTGACACAAGCATGGAGCACTTGCAAGAATCTCTCACTAACTTAAAGGAGGCCTTTACTTCACGGATGGCGAAATTTGAAGCAGAGTTGAAGTCACCTGCGGCTTCAAGTGCCACTGCATCAGGATTAACTGGTGAATTTAATCAGTTTAAGACTTTCATCCTGGAGTCATTAAACATCTTTCAACGACAGCTTGAACTCCTAGCCATGAATGTAGATCGCATGGAAATGCAGAGTCGGCGAAAAATACTCCTGTTACATGGCGTTAAAGAAGGCAAGTCTGAAGACACATCCAATGTAGTTGCTGGGGTTGTCACTAATCAGATTGGCATAATAAACTTCACCCCCAGTGACATTAAGAGGTGCCATAGAATGGGCCGTTCAGCAGGGCCCGATAAGCCACGGCCGATACTTGTGAAGTTCCGGGACTCAGATGTGAGAAATAAAGTATGGTTTGCCAAAACGAAGCTGAAGGGTTCTGGCGTAACGTTGTCAGAGTTCCTAACACGATCTCGACATGAGGCCTTCATGGCTGCTCGAGATCGCTTCGGCGTCAACAAGTGTTAGACCAAGGACGGATGCGTTTTCGTCATTGGCCCCGATGGTTCTCGTCATCGTCTCGTCAGTGTCGCCGAGGTAAACAAGATAGAGCAGGAACCGGTGAAGGCGGTAGCAGCAACGAAGCCCAAAACAAAACGTCTAGTTGTTGTTAAAAAGTAAGATCTCTTCCAGGTCCCTCTGTGTGTTGTAAGTGCAGTTCATGTATTCTTTAGATTAATTCTCATTTTAGTTTGTCATAGAAGTGATAATAAACTAGGCAATCACTCGTAGCTATAGTATTTGTGGTACCCTCTTGGTAGTTATCTGGTTTTCGCTGTTTACCTTACTATCTATTTACTTAATTTTGTTATTTTTTTGTTAATAACCCTCAATTTATATAATTTTGTGTTTTACAATTTTACTTAATTTGACAGTGACATTGACTACTACAAGTTCTTTTTTTTTTTTTTTTTTTTTAAATGTCCCCTATTACGATATGGCAAAGGAATCTAGCCCATACAGCCATATCTTTAGTTTTCTATCTTCTTTTTGATTTTTGCTTTGGAATAAGGGTATTATGTGGTATCACACAGTTCAGTAAATTATTTAATTCATATACATACTTCTTTTATCATACATTTTTTTTTTATTATTATTTTTTTTTAATTATTTATTGTATTTTAGTGAGTGATTGCAAATTCTTTTACATTCTTTTAATGATTTTTTTTTTGTTGTACGAGGGTGGATTGAAAAGTTCTCGGCCTGACATATAAATAGTGATGGTATTTATATGATACTAGCCTCTTTGAATTCGTTTGTTTTTTGGCTATCACGATGGTGAATTTCTTCTTTGTGGGTTTCGTAGTTTTTGAGTAAGAGCGAGTTGAGAGAGACGAAGCGCAACGTTTTTGGAAAATGTAGAAAATTTAACAAAGCGTGGTCATTAAATATTTGTGTAAAAAAAATTAACACCACAAGAGATCCATATTGACATGACAACAACATTAGGGGAATTTGCCCCGTCGTATAGCAAGCACTGTGAAAAAGTGGGTTGCGGAGTTCAAACGTGGTCGAGAAAGCATCGAAGATGACCCTCGCTCCGGCCAGCCTTTGATTGACGTCTACGACTAGAGAAAACATCGGTAGTGTGTGATTTCATATTGGAAAACCGCAGATTGACTATCAGGGATATTGCTGAGACTTTGGGCATCTCATATGAACGAACACAAAACATCACTGTGCACGAACTTGGATTTTCTAAGGTTTCTGCTAGGTGGGTCCCCAGGTTGCTTTCAGTTGAACAAAAGCGAATTCGACTCACGATTTCTCGCGACTGCTTGGAGATGTTTGAGACTGATCGGGAAGATTTTTTGAATAGGTTTGTAACAATGGATGAAACCTGGGTTCACCACTATACTCCAGAATCGAAACAACAATCCAAACAATGGAAAAATCTGGTGAACCGACCCCAAAAAAAAGCGAAAGCAATTTTTTCAGCTGAAAAAGTGATGGCATCCGTCTTTTGGGATGCGAATGGCTTCATCGTGGTGGACTACCTCCCGAATGTGGAAATCATTAAGTCAGCATGCTACTGCACTCTTTTACGCCGTTTACGTGAAGAAATTAAAGAAAAACGCCCAGGATAACTGAGCAAAACAGTGTTGTTTCATCAGGACAATGCTCACGTTCACACGTCTGTTGAGACTATGGTTCCAATTCACGATTGTGGTTTTGAATTGTTGCCCCACTCGGCTTATTCACTTGGTTTGGCTCCCTCGGACTTTCACCTGTTTCGAAACCTAAAAAAAACACCTCGGTCGCCAGAAATTTTCATCAAATGAAGAGGTCAAAGCTGCAGTTAGTCAATATTTGGAGGAGCTTCAGGAATATTTTTTTAAAACAGGTATAGACGCTTTAGAAAACATATGGAAGAAATGCATTGAGTTAGATGGAGATTACGTCGAAAAATAAAAATAAATTTGTATGGATTGTACTTTATTTTATTGACTAGGCCGAGAACTTTTCAATCCACCCTCGTATTATTATAATCTAAACTGGCGGGTGGACTGCGTATTGCGTGATTTCACTGTTTTTAGTTTATAGTTTTTCTTTTTTTTTAATAGTATTAATTTATCTTTATTCTATATTTATTTATCATTATTTATAGTATCTATTATATAATATATTGTTATATGGATGATGATTCAGGAGATTTCTTGTCACTTAGTGATGATAGTGCCGACAGTTTTGTTAGCATTCCGACCATGAAAGACTCACTGGAGGCTCATTTCTCTGACGTTCCCAATAATTTCAATGTCGTTCATATTAATGCCCAAAGCATACCGGCTCATTTTTCTGACCTACTATCTACTTTTGACTGTAAGAACATCCATGCCATTCTTATTTCCGAATCCTGGCTAAAGCCTATCCTTCCTTCTACATCGTACTCCCTTCCTGGATTTATCTTAGTTAGAAACGATCGCATAGCTGGCGCCGGTGGTGGTGTTGCCATATATCTTCGTGCTAATATTCCGTACTCCGTTATAAGTATGTCACCACAGCCACCGTCTTCAAATGCTGGCGAACATATCTTTTTAGAGATCACATTACTCCGAACTAAGCTTCTACTAGGTGCCTATTACATCCCATCCTGTCGTATAGACTTCTTTTCTTCCCTTGAAACTATCCTTGTAAACCTCACTCCTTCTTACAGTCATACAATAATCATGGGTGATTTCAATACCTGCCTCCTGAAAAATGACATCCGCTCCTCAACTTTCCTTTCCGTTCTACGATCCACCAACTTATTTATTCCTCCCTTGAATGCTACCCATCACTTTCCAAATTGTATCCCTTCTCTCCTTGATTTGATTCTTGTTTCATCTCTTGACCATATTGCTTCCCATGGCCAATGTCCGGCCGATTCCTTTTCCTATCATGACGCGATATTCATGTCCTATAAAATCCGCCCACCTAAGATTAAACCCAAAATCCTTCAGCTTCGTAATTTTGGTAGAATGGACATCGACGAACTTCGTGATGATGCTTACAACATTGACTGGTCTTCGATTCTTGCATGCGCATCAGTTGATGTGAAAATTGATGAATTTACCAACAAACTAATCGATTTATATGATAGACATGCTCCGGTTCGTAACATAAAAATGAAACATGCACCTTCTCCATGGCTTTCAGAAGAGATCAAGCTTCTGTTAAACAAAAAATCTGCTGCTAAAACTAAATATAAGCATCGTCCAACTACTGTAAATTGGGATAAGTATGTCACAATTAGAAATCACTGTAATAAGGTGTGTAGGAATGCCCAGCGCCACTACTTCCATAATTCTGTCGAAAACGGAGACCCAGCAAAAGTCTGGAAATTTCTCCGATCTGTGGGAATTGGGAAATCTCGCCAAGTGACTACGCCTGGCAGTCTCGATTTGAATGCTTTAAATGTACATTTCTCAGCAACCTCTGATTTTGATATATCTACAAAATCTTGTACTTTAAATTCTCTGTCAACGACTCCCATCCCTAATCATCCTTCATTTTTCTTTCGTCAATTGTCGGATTGTGATGTTAAAAAGAGCATTCTCTCAATTACATCGTCTGCAGTGGGCTGTGACTTGTTAAGCCGTAAAATGATAGTACCCATTCTTGATGAAATCCTTCCTGTGATCTCCCATATTCTTAATTATTCAACACAAAGCGGTGTCTTTCCTACAGCTTGGAAAGATGCGAAAATTACTCCTTTACCTAAGATACCTAACCCAATATCCTTTTCCGATTATCGTCCTATTTCCATCCTTCCATTTCTCTCCAAAGTTTTGGAACGTTTAGTTTACGACCAACTTAGTTCTTTCCTATCCCTTAATCAGCTCCTTAATCCTTTCCAGTCCGGTTTCCGCTCAGGTCACAGCACCACCACTACACTTATAAAAGTTACTGACGATATTAGATGGGGCATGGATTCTGGCTCCCTAACGGTACTTTGTCTATTAGACTTTAGTAATGCCTTCAATACCGTAGATTTTGATGTGCTTCTTGCCATTCTACGATCTATTAACATATCTCCAACGGCAATTGACTGGTTTCACAGTTACCTGTTTGGACGCCGGCAGAGAATTTGCATTGAAGATACTATGTCTTCATGGTGCCATACATCGGCCGGAGTTCCACAGGGTGGCGTCTTATCTCCCTTACTCTTTGCAATTTTTATAAATACTATCTCTAAACAACTAACTTCTTCCTACCACCTTTACGCAGATGATTTACAAATTTATTTTCAAACACCACCAGATCGATTACCAGAGGCGATTAACGTAATTAACGTGGACTTAGATCGCATTTGTCAGTGGAGTACCTATTATGGTCTTAAAGTTAATCCTTCCAAAACGCAGGTAATTGTAATAGGTAGTTCGCGCATGACTTCCAAAATTGATTGGTTGGCGATGCCCAAGGTTATGTTGGATGGAACGCATATTACCCTAAGCAGCACTGTGAAAAACTTAGGCATTTACATGGACTCTAACTTATCTTGGACATATCATTTGCAGGAGCTTAGTCGAAAGCTATTCGCTTCAGCGGGATATCTCAGAAGACTTCGTAACTTTCTTCCAACCACTACCAAAATTGCGCTTGCTAAGTCCCTACTTCTTCCGATCCTTGATTATGCTGACTGCAGTTTCCTTAATCTAACCGAAGAGCAACTAAATAAACTTGAGCGACTTCAAAATTTTTGCATACGGTTTATATTTGGTTTACGAAAATATGACCACGTTTCAGAATTTCGTCATAAGCTCAAGTGGTTGCCAATTCGCCTTCACCGGAATGCCCATATTCTCTCCCTCCTTTATGCCATCCTATTTCACCCCAACACTCCCCTTTATCTAAAGGAACGTTTTAAGTTTCTCCACAATACTCACTCACGAGTATTAAGATCATCAGAGAATTTGAGGTTAGAGACTCCGGTACATTTCTCAAAATTCTATAACAATTCTTTTACTGTTCAAGCTGTTTTGTTGTGGAATGCTTTACCTGCAAATATAAGGAAAGCTCAAACTCAAGGAACTTTTAAGAAACAAGTAGAGGCTCATTATTTGTCACTATAATCATCCATTAGTATCTATAGTATATGACAGTATATATTTTATTTTATTACAGTATATATTTTATATATTGTATGTATGTGTGTATTAATATTTAAGTATGTATATTTAAGTATTTATATTTATGTAATTATTATTTGGTATTTATAATTAGTATGTAATAAGTAGATTTACGTCGCCATCTTCCCTCATAGTTACTTTTTACTTTGCAATCCTGTCCATCCTAAGGTTACCTGGAAGAGATCGCTTTTAGCGATAAGGTCGCCCTTTGTACAACTATTTTTATATATTAATATACTATTGTTAATCTGGTTGATGTATGTACAATAAAGTCATATTCTATTCTATTCTATTCTATTCTCGCCAAGGCATGTGACAAATAAAATTGAAGTTACACGCGACAGAACTGGGCACGGGGGTGTTGGAAAATAATTTTAAAATTGTTCCTTCTGGTTTATGTTATTCGTGTATTTTGTTTGTAGCAGATTATTCCAACAACCTCCAAAATAATTTTTGGTATTACAAACAAAAACTTTTTCAGCCACTCATGCTGAAATTACTGTTGGCGTGAGAGTTACTGAAAAATCTCTAGAGATGTACCTACAAGGATGTGAGAAAATACCTAGTAAATTGTTCGCTATTGGGTATAGCTCCGTACCAAAAATGTTACTTAAAAGGTTTCCAATAAATATCAGTGACCCCGTTTCAAATAAAAGTATCACAGCAAACAATTTCAAATCAGTAACTTCTGTACTGGAGTCGGTGTTTCAAATGTGAAAAAGTTTTGTACCGTTATGTAAAAAAAGAACTGTAATATTTCTTTGAATCAGGACATATTTTATTTCAAGTTTTAATTTGTTTTCGTCTCGCTCCTTTATTTGTATATATTACACGCTTAACTCAATTTTAAGACTAGACCCGTATTACAATCATGTCTTGAGAATTGTTAGTCACTTTCTATCATAGATATATAAACGCCAGTAATTATAAATCTATACTTTCTATCAAGGACAAAGTGACAGAGACGTGCGACGCTCAAGTCAGCGTTGAATATCGAGACTCACTGTAAGTATAATATGTGCCTAAGTAATTTATTCTAAGTCAAACCGGCTTTGCATATACTTACCAGGATTAGACAAATTTGTTATTCGCCATGATATTGACACCTGATTATTTATAATGACCAATAAGAGTATGTTCGGAATGTAGACAAAACCCGAATCCTGCACTATTTCTATCCAATTAAAATTGAGATAAATATGTAAACATATTGAAAACTCTGATGAAAACTCTTTAGATACCTACTTAAATACTTTTAAGTAGGTATCTAAAGAGTTTTCATTTAGGAATTGGTTTTTATGACATCCTCGAAAGTCTTAATAGATAGCAAGAAAGAAATAAATCTTAAGAGTATTGCGGTTCATTTTATTTTATTCGGCGAATTAATGCTACTTTTAGTGGATAGCCCAAAGTAAAACACAAGAAGTCTCATTTCAGTTCCAAAGTTAGGAATAATACCCATATCCATACATAAACAACTATCAGTATTAAACATTTTCAAAATGCTTCCGCTTACACTGAACTTCAAAGGACTACTCCTAATAAGCTTTGCCTGATAGATATCGTTTGCAACTTATTAGAAACTATTTCTTATACTGCTTTAGATATAACACAATAGCGGTTTCACAAAGGCAGATTTTCCCTGTGAATTGTCTCGAAATTTCCCCGAGTCCTGAGCCCCCTCTACCCCCATCTCCTCTCAACGCTATTAACCGCAAGTTTCGTTATTAGCGACTGTGTTGGAAAGTTATAAGGGAATCACCTTCATTTAAGTTGAGATTAAATTCTTAGTCTTACGCAATAATTGAGCACCATCAATCCCGCTTCTGACTTTTATTTATTAGACTATTATATTGATTAACTGCGTAGATTTTTTACCGAATAAAGCAAATCTAACATGCGATTCTGTCAGGGTTATTGGTAAAACTACAAAATCCTTCAAAAGATTTGAATATCTTATTAGCACTAACAACTTTTACTATGGAAGAACAAGTTGTTATATACAAAAATATCACGTAAGTACATTTACTTTTATGTTCACTTTATATCATAGCGTTATAAAATCCTTAAACACAACGTTATGAAACAGTAAATATCACAAACAGCATTCATCCGCGGCCAATAAATCTTGACATAAACATTCATTTTCAAAATTGAAAACAGCGCTATTAACCTACGTTATGTAAACACAAGAAAGTGACGCTAAATAATAAATTAGACAGAAAGTTTGTGAAAACTTGATACAATCTTCAAAGGCCCGTAAACGAGATCAAGTAATTTAAGCTGAAATAAGCAAAATTACTCTGGCATTGTGGGCTTTTGGGAACCTTAGAGAAAACTGAGGCCGCAAGTTGCCGGAATTGAATTTAAGATCGAAACATGATTAAGTGCAACATTTCAATAAAAATGTGTGGCATTAAAATGGTCCGTCTGAATAATTTTATGGAAATCTCGTAGTTCTTTCGGGCGAAGCTGATGTCCGTCCTTTTTTTGGTATTCAGAACGCGGTCATGGAGGAAAATTAAGGTAGGCCGGAACGGGCATGTGGACTTTGATTCCATGCCGATTTTTCTGGGTAAAATAGCGGCCTCCTCATATGGTATTCATAAAGGCTCTTCGCGTAAGACACTTTACGAAGAAGCATTTTGAGTAAGCTGTCATACCCAGTATTTTCTGTTAAACTTTGCTTAAATAATGTTTGTACATGGTATTACACCGGATTGAAATGGGTCTGTTCCTATGTTTGCTCAGAAAAGTTTATTTGATTAATTTCTTTATTTAAAGGTATTTCTTTTGAATTTCATTTCTTATGACATACTGTAATAGCTAATGAATCTTTAGATTTCGATTTAAAGCCAAGTGTGCGTTATCAGAGAGGCGTATCTTAAACTTTAAATTAGATAAATTCATTTCATCTGACGGTAAGTTACGATGAAGTTGAAAGTGAAAGAAATGAGTATCGCTAGGAAATCTCTACGACGAACTAGTTACATTATCACGAACAGTCGAAAAATTATCACTTATAGGTTCGGTGCAAGTATACCTCTACTCTGGTTCACATACGTTGAGGTAGTCCTGGTACAGATATGTGCTTGAGCGCTTCTCCTCGATTTCTCCACTCCACAAGCACACCTGCGCCTAGGCTCAGAGACTAGTCGACTGTTGTTAATCGACGAAGAATTAAACAGATTTGTAAATTTTGTAACTAATTACAAATTCATTTACACATACACATTTTCTGTAACTATTTTATTTTTATTTTATTATTGGAACATTTCGTACCGTAACATGGAACTGTATTCCCAAAAATGGCATTTTTGGGAATACAGTTCCATGTTACGGTACGAAATGTTCCAATAACAAAATAATAAAAGACAATAATAATAAAAGACTCCCTTGCGGGAGACAGAAAGACTCCCTCGTGGGACCTACCGTCTATGGGAAGTGTTTTCTATGCGTTCACTGATGGGAAGTTCGTAGGGGAAAAGAAACCCAGGGTTTTCTTAAAATAGTACCGAACAATCGATAGCTAAAAATTCTAATGTTACGTGTAGACACTTATGCAGTAATTACAGCTCAGTCTTGTTTACTTGCTGGACAATGAAAGTCATGAAAAGTAAATTAGGAAGTAATTATTCTTTCTAGGAAGCAGCCAACTCGAACAATAATGCAAGTCGCTGTTAACTAAATCTTTAAGCAACAATTTTGCTTCCCCGCCTCCTCGCGTCGCGTGGCGTCGCCGAGTCGTCGCACGACAGCACTTTCATTCTCCCAAACTTCGAAACTTGTCTTAGTTAGCAACGATCAATTTTCATTTTGCGTCGATTATAAAATTTCCGAGATGAGATAGTACAACTTAAGTTTTCTCGTTTTAAGAATGTTATTATGAAATTATATCTTTAATGATCTTAAAAGTTGTAGTGAGAACAAAGTAATTTTAATGAAGGTAACTTAATATTAGGTTGGGCGTCTATGATTGAGCGTCTACAGAATTGTTTTAAAATGTGGCAAATTTACATTTGAATTTACAGAACTTGATTTTATACTGACTTAAAATATTTTCAATACATATTTAATGCTTTAAACCTAGATTTTGGAATACTATTTTCAATTTTTAATTAGCTATTTTCAAGATTTTTTATACATGGAATATTTTTATGGTTAACAAACGCGTAAATAGTTTTAAACAAGAAAAATACACTCATAAGACGGCACAAAGTCGTGAAAAAAAATCTGCACTACACTGTAAAGTAGTGACCAAAATATACGGTACGATGAGCTAACAGTGAATCTAGGTTGCCAATATTAAAATATTAGTTTATCAACGTGTATTGTGTGGGCTTGTATTGTGTGGGCAAATGGTGAATGACATTAATCTTAAAAATAGAATATTTAAGATCTATTTTCAGTGTTCTTATGAATGATTAATAGAAATGATTAAGCTTTCCAATATTGAACACTCTTATCATGCAAAATATACTTTTATATATTGAGATTTTCGAACCGTAAAATTAAGTACCTATATTTAGCTTTGTTGGCTTGCAAATGAAGTTCAGACAACGAACTTGTGACGTCAAACCTTGCTTAGGGCATTGATATCAATATGGAGCTTGAAGTTTATTCGCTTTGTTTTCTGCTAACGTCGAGCTGTTTGAATTTTGTTCTTAACACATAGTTAGTAAGATTGTAATAGCTAAGTCGCTGTAGCTGATGTATGGTCACGAGTTATATATGTATACTATGCCCTCAGTTTGTTTAGTTTAGTAGTACAATAATTATCAATTATTTCGTAGCTCCACCTCAAGCCATTAAAAAAATATATACCTATTCTAAAAGTTTCAATGAGCGAAAGTAAATTCGAACCATTCACTGCCACAAGTGAGGAGAGAATGGGACTTCATAAATTTTTAGTCACACTATTAATCAATGTATAATATACACGAAAATTACGCGGAGTATGAAATTTCGCACACTTATAGTTTATATAGAGAAGGAATGCAGAATGCTAATATATTTTTAAAATTATGCATAAAAATACATTATTTCAATATAAAAACATTACATACACTACCATGTATTTACACACGCATATAATCCTTTTTTTTATTGCTAAAGTCTGTGGTCGAATTGAGATTAGATTAATATTGTTTGTCTAAAGTCGTACTGAACGTCAAACATAACTTAAATTAGTTTAATATAACGGTCAAGTACACTTAGCAAACGATGATATAGTTTTATTTTACAAAAAACATCGTTTACAGAGAAGTTTTGTATCATTAATTAAATTATCGAAATATGTATGTCAAGTTCAATAGACAGCATTTTTGTATCGTAATCATGCGGTTTGTTTCAAGTAAAAAAGGTAGTCTTTATTTAAATAATTTATTTTGGATTTTTTAAATATCTTATAATTTGTTTGAACAAAATTAGCAAATTAACAGTGTATTATAATTATAGAAGTATAGCCACCTTAACAATAGAATCTTAGTAATGTTTAAACTTATAATTTAAAACAATTATGGTAGAATTTCGACCACTAGGCGACGACTAGTAATAATATCGACGCTTGAAAGGAAAAGTTGACTAAGCGCCATTTTGAGCCAAATTGAGTTATATATACAGTTTGAATCGCCTAATTTTTCTGCGTCGTTTGGTCTAACTCACGCCTTCCTACGACGACTTTTAATGTCGCTTCTGCATTTTGGACTTTACGAATTATCACTTTTTTTTGTTACTAACCGACAGAAATTTCGGCCTCTTTCGAAAAATTGGTCGTTGAGATAATTGTGCGACGATGGTTTTGCCCTTGGTAAATTTTTACATATATGTTGGGAGAATAATTTCTCCTTTTAGCTTATTTTACTTGTATCTGAAAATACATTGTATTGAATTTGGTATATTTTTTTCATGTAAAGATTCATTCTTGTTTTCACTACCGTCATCTTGGCTCGATTGTTGTTTTTGCCACTATGGCGTTTAGTTAAATTCGCCTATTTCAGAAATACAACTTTTCGTCGGTTAGTAAATTTTTACCTGCCGCTTCAAAGTACAAATTTATTGATTAGGTAACTTTTACTTGAACTTATGCGATTATCAAAATGTTGGTTGTACCCCATTGGCACCACACATACTGGGGTTCCAGCGGCTTTTACCTAAAGTAATACATCTATAAAATGATGGTTACACCTACAAATGACCAGAGCACTGTCGTATGCGCATACAGTGAAATTAGATTCACAGTAACATAGGAACTACCAGTGTGCGACAGGATGTCGCTTAGAGTGCACACGCGCGCATAGTCTAGCGTAGTGCTACCGCTTCCGTATAGGTTGACCTCGTGACAATTGAAATTAAGAACTATAAGTCGAATCAATTTAATTTTTAATTGTTTTTTTTTTTGCATTATTGAAAGTATTAAAGCATGAGTTATATTTCAGACCAATGGATCCAAGAAAACGTGGTCACAGTATTTTGAAAAACGGCACTCTTAAAATGGGGAACGTAGAAATTTTTTAAAAGGTTCAATTTTAGTTTCTACTTTTTAATATAAAAAGGTCAAGCAAATGACTCCATTCCACCTGATGGTAAGCAGAAGTGGAGATCAAATGCGAAGATAACTGGTGCGAGAAATAAACTGCCGTGCCAGCCACCTTCGCCTTGCCGACCTGCAAGGTGCTTCTTCACGCCTCTTTTGAATGACCCAGGATTCTAGGTAGGAGGGAACACGTGCGCTTGCAGTGAATTCCATTTCTTGATTGTGGGACAAAGAAACGAGTTGCCAAATTTCTTAGTTCGCGTTGGAATGTTAGCCATAGTTTGTCGGTGAAAACATAGACGAGCACGTGTAGTCCTTAAAAGGAAGGGAGATGGTGGGATTAGGGAAAAAAGCTCCTCAGAGCACTCGCTATGGTACAGACAATTGAATGCGCTCAACGACGCAACATTGCGACGCAATGGGAGAGGCTCAGATCTTTAGTCACCTCTTCGTCGCCGATGACGCGGACCGAGCGATGCTGCAACTCATCCAAAGCATCGAGTAAGTACATGGCCAGACGCCAGAGTTCACAAATTCGTAGCCAATGCGTGCCACGCGCTGTGCATCTGCTTTTATGTTAGTCTTCTTACAGGACTCGGAAGCCTTATTGTAAGCTGCTTTCAGTGATTCAACATCAGGAGCTTTAAGAGCCCGACCCCTGATCCAAGCGCGATACACTGCCTGTTTCTGTGAAACAGCATCAGCACAATCGCGGTAGAACCTGAGGTTACGTCTGCCCTTACTGATGAGATCGGAATGTGGAATGTAGTATTCCATACCCAATACATCTCCTCAGTAATGGCAGCGGCGCTAGCTGATGTATCGTTCTCATAGAAGCAGAGTTTCTTCCAAGGGACAGATGCAAAGTAGTCGCGCATACCATCCCAATCTGCACACCCTTAATGCCAGAGCCGGCGCTTAGCAACCACCGGTTGCGGAAGCTTGGCCTGCGGCACTTTGGAGGATATGAGGCAGTGGTCAGATGAGCCTAGAGGGGCTAGGACCTCTACCTGATGGGGTCCACGTCCGGAAGTCTCCTCGTGGCGGACCCTGGTAACGTGGTGGGGAAACTTTCTCGGCGGGTATGCGGCTTTTGATGCAAAGTGTGTCCGCTTGGCATTCGAAGTCGCATGCCATCGTCGAGTTGTTTTTGTTTTCCCACCACGGCTAGTTCCTGACGACCCTTTTCAGGGCCACGACCACGCCCGATGACCTCGGGTGCGGTCCGATGGCTGCTCCCGGTGTCTTCGTCAGGTGGACGCGCCACGTCGAGCAGCCGTCGGTGAGGAGGCGGCCTATAAGGCCGGCGTCGGCCAGCGGCCCACAGGGGCTGGCGTTAGTCGGTAGCCCCTGTGGGCTGCTGGCCACCAATTAGTGCACAAGGAGTGCCTAGACGGGCAGCGTTGGGACGGTCTCGGTGTAGTTGCGCTCACGTTCGCAGATCCCGAGCCGTCCCGCAATAGCGCACTGGAGGTCAGGCCGGGGAGGATGTTTAGTGGATATGGCGATCCCTCCATAGCCCTGCGGTGGCTATGGAAGGAACGCCTTTACCTCGAGTCCCACATATACCCTGCGGTTGGCACCACCCCGCAGGGACGATGCGTAAATGCATTTGACCCTCCCCGACAAAAAAAAGGAGGACGTCAGAAGAAGTCAAGGTGGGCGCTATCTCCGATGACCTTCGGGGCGGCGGGGGAACAGTAGTTGTGTCGCTCCCGGCGAAGGGAGTTGGGCGCCTGGTTACGAAGGGCAGCGTAGAGGTAGGATGGTGTGCGGCGGGGGTTCGTCTCATGGACCGGAGGCCCATGAGTTGTTACCGCTGCTTAGCGCCCGGCCACCCGGGGGTGAGGTATACATCTGGGAGGGACCGCAACAGCCTGTGGTACCGATGCGGCGAGGAGAGACACAAGGCGGCGACCTGTCGGGCGCTGCCGCACTGTGCCCCCTGTGCCGATATTGGTCGGCCAGCTGGACATAGGATGGCAGGTGCGCGGTGTAACCCCCCGCCGGTAAGAGGCAGCCTGGGACCGCCAGGGATAGGGGCTATCAGGCTGCCTCTTGGTGGATGCCTGGGGATCCGTCCCCCACCCAATGTCCACTGGCAGGGTCGACACGGAGAGGGAGGAGTCCAAGAGGCGTGAGAGGAGGGGAGCCCTGATGGTGGAGGCGAAGGTCCATCCTGCCACCAGCAGAAGGAGGAGGGAGAGCCCATGGACGCCCAGCCAGCTGCCCAAGAGGTCAGGATCGAGAGCCCCGACAGCAGCTGCAGCAGCGGAAGTGGCGACGAGGAGGAGATGGAGGTGCCCAAGAGTGTCGTCGAGGAGACGGGCCTCCGCAGAGGCCGCTGCAGCGGTGGTGAGGTGGAGGAGGAGGGGCAGTCTTGTGACCGTGTGGATAGGACGCCCATGACCGTGAGGGAGGTGGAGGAGATTTTGAAGACGTGGAGGACGGAATTCCTTGCGAAGGTGGAGGCGAGAGGTGGAGGTTGGCAAGTCTGCGCGGAGGGGGGAATGACGTTTGGTAGGGGAAGGTTGTTGCGGTTGATAAGGTTCCTGCTCCCACCCAGCGTAAACAGAGGAGGGGTAGGAAAAGGTAGGCCTTTTCCTAGCCTTTTCGGCCAGCGGCCCACAGGGGCTGGCGTCAGTCGGTAGCCCCTGTGGGCTGCTGGCCATAAATAGGTGCAAGAATTGCCTAGACGGCGGCGTTAGGGCGGTCTTGATGCTAGTTGTGCTTACACAGATCCCGAGCCGCCCAAGAAGAAGGTCAGGCCGGGGAGGATGTTTAGTGGGTAGTGAGGGAACACCTTTACCTTGAGCCCCACATACCCCCTGCGGTTGGCACCAACTCGCAGGGACGATGCGTAAATGCATTTAACCTCCTCGTCACAAAAAAAGGACCTCTACCTGCTATCCCTCCGGATGGGTCTTGAGCAGAAGAGGGCTGATCAACTAGTTTTGACAAGTCGTGCGTGAGAGCGAATACATGAGCAGTGATTCCTGTATGGTCAGTTTTGAAGGAACTTAACCACTAACTATGGTGAGCATTGAAGTCCCTCAAAAACACCGTACTGCTCCTGCGCGTCATCTGCCACCCGACTCAGATGTTCAGAAAGTCGAGTTGTCTCAGCGTCTCCGGTGTGGGATCTATAAAGACACACGTAGACTCTGGCCTATACTATCGGTTTTGGCTGAAAATATCACTGTTGTGATTGTGTCTCCACATATTTAAAATGATTGTGATTAATAAGACTTATAAAATTTACTTATGATCTTATTATTCCAAATACTATGTTGATTTTTTAAAGATTTAATTGTTAATTTGATTGTGTAACTGATAAATAAAGCTCAATACATTTTAAAATGAATTTTATAATAATTACTAATAAAAAAACAATCCAACTATCTAAAACTAACGACACTTCAGTAACATTCACTTAAACACTTCAATCTAAAAATGACATATGAGCAGTTTTGCCTCTATTTTCTAACTTTTTTAATTTAGGTTAGGTCATTTTTTCTCCGATGACAATTAGATATTTTTTTCTATATTACATTTTTACCGAACAGTTAAATGACCAACGTACGTCGGTTAGTACTTTTTTCCTGTTTCTAGTTTCAGGTGATATTTTACTAAGCGCCACTAACTCCTAAACTATTAATTATTTTTAACAGTTGCATATATCACGATAAACCTGACATTATGAAACGTTTTTGCTTAAAGAATTACGCCTCTAAGATGATTACAAGAAGTTTTATGATTTTTTTTCTAAAAAATGAATCTTTAAGTCGTCCTCCTGAACAATTAACTCCATGTCGCTTAGTCAATTTTGCCTTTCAAGCGTCGATATACTCTTTATTGCACACAGAATTGGAAAACATACAGTTGTAACCAAATGTTACTAAACCTAAAGGTCTGCTTAACACCTTCTAGTATTTATGAGCGTGATAAAATGTATGTATGTATATAATAGGGGTGCGCAGTTTCTTACATAACTTTTCAATTCCTATCATTGGAGGTCCGAAAATAATTCTCATACCATTTAAAACCATAATGATCATTCTTCATAACTTCATAAAACATAATCATTGAAATTCATAATATCATTAATCATACATTTTTGGGCGAGTCTAGTGTTTTATGCACCTACATGGCAGGGTGATGGGTAAGTTAGGGTTATTTTTTTTATGACAAGGCGGAGTGCACTGTTTTTGTAAGCAACAAGGTAGTAACAGTATTAATAAAAAAAATATGATTACTAACTGTTATGAGCTCCGTTGGCAGTAATAAAAATTTATTAATAAAAAAAGTATGAACAATAAAATTATGAAGAGTGATTATTATGAACACAAATCGGTAGTAAGACAAAGAAGAGGATTTAGAATATTATGTGAGCCAATATGGACCCAGTTAATAGCATTGCAGTAATATGAATTCTACCCAAAAATCATTTAGAGTTAATGTTGTTCTGTTGTTCGCTTTTGTTTGATAGTTTTCAGCATTTATGTTTCTATTATATCATGCCCCTTATGTACGCTGATGAGGATTGCGTTAGGATGGAGTGCTTAAATACGCACTGGTTTATCTCTCTTTTACTCTTACTGTAAAAACTGCATTGTTATCTGTACTCAAGCACAGTCAGCATAATCCTGGCCAACAGCGTCGGTGGCGTAGTGCGTAACGTAACAGCGTCGGTGGCGTAGGGCGTAAGGGCGTTGTCTCCCACCCGGCAAGCGCCGGTTTGAACCCCACCATGTACTTTACCAGTGTGTTTTTTTTGTTATATGAGCTGTTGTTGGTGATGATGATGATGATGTACGCGATAGACTGTCAAACATGATGATGATGTACGCGATAGACTGTCAAACCTTTACTATTTTGAGACACGTCACGGCCCATTTATCGGCAAGATTTGACTTGATATGCACCAAATGTTATCTACTGCTCCTCAACCCCTTTTCGATTTATGTATGTATATTTTTGTTCTATAATCGGAAAATAATAAAATTATGACGATCGAAAATTCTGAACCAATGATAGGTAAATACATGCCCATTCTCATATTTCGATTTGAAGCTTAATATAGACATCAGTTGTCAACAACAAACAACTATACTCGTCAACTTGTTCCAGATTGAGACACGTGAAAAGCAGTGTAATTATAGACACGCGAGCTCATCAAAATAATTGAAATGTTAACGGTAGCTGCTTTATTGCAAAATTCGGCGAAGGGGTAAACTTTAGTATTTACTAAACTGTACTAGATATGTATATTATATAATTATTTACGTACGTTATAATAACCCGGTACGACACTGCTGATATTTTTGACTGTAACCTCTGATCTGATCGTTGACTTTTGTTTGTTTGTTTACTGAAGGACTGTTACATTTTAAGTTTGGTGTCCCTTTTATGTAGGCGACAGGCTGGCAATCTGTTACACTTTGGACGCATTGCGGGCCTATACTACTGGCTTTATATGTAACGAAATGTTTCCTAAGACTCTGCTCAACCCCCCAAAGGATTTTGAGCGTAATCGTATGTATTTACGTACGTTCAAATTACGTGTAATAATAAATATTTGTGCAGCAAGAACACACGTGGCTGAACGGACAAATACGTCGAAAATTAATGGTTATGGTGAAATCGTTATTTTGTATCTCTAAATAAATCGAATCCGTGTTATTAATCACCAATAGCCTCACAATGAGTGGAAGCCGGCGCAGGGACAGATGGTTCGTTTTTTGTAAGTAGGTACTGTAAGGATTCCTCGATTATTATTATTTCTTAGTTATAGCTAGATATGTAAGTAATAGTAACGATGGAATAATTTTATTTTTGCGTTTACAAACGCGTAAATATAATACTAGAAAAATGCACTGAAAAAAATCGACTTCGCTCCGCCTGAGGCAAGAGCGAAATAAATTATTATTATTATATTGAAAAAAGGCCTTGACGTTTGACGTAAGCAGTTGCCTATATAATCGGTGTCTTGAAAGTGCAGGCTACATATTTTCGAACTTTCACAAAATTTTGTTTTTAAAGGCACAATAAGTAGACAACCATATGGTCCGTCATTTCGGAAATCTAAAAAGAAAATAAAATTGTATGTATACAGACAGACACTTTTAACTTGTAATCAAATAGCATATTAAAAACTGTCTGTGTGCAGTGTCCCTGCGTTGCATGTTAGTACATACATGTAAATGTGACAGATAAACACTATTACACTACTAAAATCCAATCAATACTCTCATTATCTTTTTCTCAAATAAAATAATTTACATAATTTACATTTACAATTTGAGCACTCCATCCGAACGCAATCCTCATCGGCGTACATAAGGGGCATCAAATAAAAGAAACAGACATGCAGAAAACCAATAAACAAAAGCGAACAACACAACAATATTAACTCTAAATAATTTTTTGATGGAATTCATATTACTACAATGCTATTTTATACATACATATATTTTGTCACGCTCACAATCCTAAAAGGCGTTGAGCAGAACATTAGGTTTAGTAACATTTGGTTACACATAAAGCCAAATTTGTTTGTATGGGTCATACATTACCCCAAAATTGTGACTGGTTGCTAGCCTGTCGCCTACACAAAAGGGGTTTTGTTACTTTTTGGGTCGGTACCCAAAAAGTAACAATCCTTCAGTAAACAAACAAACAAAAGCCATCGAACAAGACAGATGTTACACTCAAAATCGTCTCAGCAGTCAGGGCATGCTATTTTATAATTACTGAATAATGTTCCAATTCAAATAGATTAACCAAATATCTCTTCTCTTATATCGCAAAGTCCAATATAAACGAATTCCAAGAAAAGTGTAATCACAGTAAACAAATCACGCTGGGAAGCTGACAAAATGCCATGTCAATTCACCAAATTAGAGTGTAATTGAACCAAATTTCAGAGGGAAGCTCATGTAATGAAAGCCGATAAAGGGCGAGTGCGAGAGACTTATTTGATTCAAGAGTACGTACTCTCGAGTTAAGGGATAGTTGAGGCTTGACAGAGGAGACGTGTTTATTGGAGTAGGTAACTTACACAACGGTGAATCTGATTAGTTGTGTAGTAGTGAGTAATTAGCGCTTTTATTATTTATAGCATTTGTTCTCTTGATTAAATTAAATTACATCGTAACAAATTTTGCAATCCAAATCGCTCAGTAATTTAAAATTATTAATTTAGTATTCAACTATTTTTCTTCCAACAGCATCTTTTATAACATGCTGATCAAAGAAACGTATATTTATTGATTTTTTATATTACTGTACAGTCAAAGATAATTAGGAATATATTTATAAAGTCCTTGACGTTCGTTTCGCTTTGTTGAAAACTTTGGGTCTGCTTTTATTAAATATTTTTGATAAAGTTTTTAGTAGTGCCATTGTCTTAAAAAAAGGTTAATATAATAACACTTGAGTGGTAGGCAGCAAGTTAATAAGAATATGAAGTAACAGGTTCTAATTATGTGTGTAGGAAAAATTGTTACAGCATTTTTTTATAATTCAGGGAGCATATTGAATAAGCTTAACATTAATTTACAACCGGTTATTGATGTAAAATAATTACGTATGAACTTACAATGTATTATTTAACTATAAAGTATGTAACCTGATAAGATGATGCTAACTAGTTAAAATAATTATGAATAAATCTTTAACATCTGATGAGGATTGCGTTTGCACGGAGTGCTTTAGCACGCACCGGTCCGCCTCTCTTTTACTCATATTGTAAAAACTGCATTCAAGCACAGTCAACACTATGAACTTATAGAATCCTGATCCATTATAGAACATTATCATATCAAAAGAGATTACTTATTTATTGTCTTTGTGAAGTCAATAAAAGTCAGTTTTGTTAAAGACAAGGCCGTACTTAGCCAATGAAGGATATTGTCGTTTAGTAGGAAATGCAAAGCTGGCACAATTGAGGAGCCGGTCCAATATTGTTCACTCTCCCTTACTCTCAAGGAAGACGAAACTTTAAGAGGCGAATAAACATTCAGTTTTGTTTGCAATTAGAAGTAGATATGAAGGAAGTTGCTTAAGTTGGCAACACTGGGGTGCAGCGCGCGCTAATGTGTGCCCAGAAAGTAGTCCTCAAGTATTGGCCGCTTAAGTACCTACGTGGAAACTTACTGGCCATTAGTTACTTGCGAACACATTAGAGTTTAACTTTTGTTTCCCTTCCCACTAACTAATAGCTTACTAGTGGGTATTCGTGATAGAGCAATGTTTTGTCTAGAAATTACGAGAATCCAGCAAAAATTCTTTCGCGTTGTAGTGTTTTGATTGAGAGTCGAGGACATGAAAGAAAAAGTAGTTTAAAATGTTCTTTATGCTGTTATATGATTTGTAACCTCTATACTTGAGTAATATAATGTTAACGTATAACACATTTTTAGTAAGACGTACATTTTAGTTTATTAAAAGGCGTTGAAAATAGGTCTTACCGAAACAAAAAAGAGCCATAGCTCGGTAACCACTGGAGGTATTTTCATAAAACTTAGTTCATCTTGTAATAATTTCAGCATTTCAAATTTTTATGAGAAATAGTAGCAACTTGTTAATTATAAAATCATTTTCTGTGAGGCAGCCCGCGCCTGCATACCACACTCGACCATCTTACCAAATGTCTACCATTTATTGTGTTTCGATAATAAAAGATAAGATAGTCAATTCTTGAGTGGTTAAGAACAAACGTCTTAAGACGAAAGTCTTTAATACGTGTGTGTTGCCAGTGTGTGTTTATCTACGGAACCGAAACATGGCTGCTTACAATGGGCCTCATAAGAAGGCTCAAGGTCACTCAAAGGGCAATGGAGAGGGCTATGTTCGGAGTTTCTCTGCGTAATCATATCAGAAATGTTGAGATCCGCAAGAGAACCGAGGTCACCGACATAGGCCAAAGAATTGCGAACCTTAAGTGGCAGTGGGTGGGTCATATTGCTAGGAGAACTGACGGCCGTTGGGGCGGAAAGGTTCTTGAATGGCGGCCGCGTACCGCGAGATGCAGAGATGCAGCATTGCTAGGCCCTCCACAAGGTGGACCGACGATCTGATAAAGGTCGCAGGAAGCCGTTGAATGAAGGCAGCAGGACCGTTCGATTTGGAGATCCTTGGGGGAGGCTTATGTCCAACAGTGGACGTCTCTCGGCTGATATGATGATGATGATGATAAGATCAAACAGAACGAAGCTAGGTTCCACTTTTGACCTTACCATTATATATCGTCGGGTGAGACGAAGGTCCTTATGTGAACCCAATAGCGAATACTGCACAAGTTCCAGACAATTCTTACTATTAATCTTTATGTTAGAACGGTAATAATTACCACGCAAGTTTGATGAAGTTGGATCTACGATTTTAGCCGCATCGCAATAAGAAAACTAAACAATTGAGACTAATAGTTAAGTACCTAAGTGTATAAAATATCATTTATTCAATGTAATAAAGTCGATATTTACTGAGCACTCGTTGTTTAATTATAATTATGGATCCTGGTAGGGTCGCCACTGTGTTAGATATAATTAAACAACGAGTGCTCAGTAAAAAATGACTTTATTACATTGAATACATGACATTTTATACACTTACTTACATACTACTATAATACATCTCACAATATCCCAGAGAATTTTCTCTCGACAACCTGCGGTTACATTCTTCGATTGCGAGAGTGTCATCGGTGACCGATACAGGTGGTTGACAACCGAAACGTTTCAACTAAATAACTCCGGGACAAGCCACTCACACGATTAGATTCCAGTCGGAGTCTTGAGACCTCTTAGCAGGAGGCCAATGAGTGAGGGATATTTTTAAACTAGTGTTTCCAATTTCATTGCGGTTTTGCTTTTAGATTGATTGCTTGCTTCGTAACTCATAGTAGAAGTGAGAGGAATATTGTAAATGAATTTATGATACGATTGTAAATATTCTATCTTTCAGAACCACACTTTGAACTGCAAAGGTTCTTAACTGCTCGATTTATATTTTATTACTTAAAAAGAATATAAAGTCTCATAAAACCTCATAAGTTGTATAGAAAAGCTTTGAATAGATCGTGTAGTTCGTTGATTCTTTTATGAATAGATACAGAAGTGGTGAGGTATTGAGACGGTAGTATCAAAGTGAACTTAGGGAAGATGTTACCTTATCTTTATATTACGAATTTGTGCGCTTCAAAGGTTGAATTTCATATAAATCTTGTACAGGCAGACTTATAAAGGACAAATTAGTGTCTTCTAAATGAATGGTGTGTTTTTTAAAAAATACTTTAGGTTAACGACCGCCTACGAAACTTTGCAAGATGAATGTCATTTACTCGCCAGATTCAGATTATTCCACGTTTTGATTAATTTATTGTCACTAGTCTAAACACGTCACTTTTTTGGTCATAGGTCGAAACAAATAAGTTACAAACGTGAACGAAGTTGTAACGTGACCTCATAGACACGTTGTGAAAATGAGAACGTCTTTCAAAGCACAAATAAGCACGAGATTTAAGATTTTTTAGAAGCCGTCTATGACGAATATTTCTTTGTCTTTAAGCCAGAAAGTGTGGCATGCGAAAGAAATAAGCTAATAAACCCGTATGATAGTATAATTATAAAACATTTAGTACCCGTGCTATTACTTTAACATAATTAACTTTTGTATAACTAACTAATTATTTAATTTGAAGGTGACAGGCTGGCAACCCGTCACTATGTGGAGGCACTGAATGGCCCATACTGCAAGATGTGGCTATATGTGTATCGAAATGTAACCATAGGCTCTGCTCAACCCCTCTTGGGACTACGAGCGTGATCGTATGTTTGTATGTTTATTAGTTATAAACTGATAACACTTAACAATTGACTAGGAAATCCTAGGAATCAACTCACATCCGTGGTTACAAAATTTTATTAGGAAAATTTATAAATAAGTAGTGGTTGCTTGCGGCTTAGCTCACTTCCATGTCAGTTATTGCGCCAAAAAGTATCTTACGTCCTTCCCAGGGTCTCATTCTATCTCCGTACCAAATTTCCTTAAAATCGGTTTTGTGGTTTAGGCATGAAAGCGTAAAAGACAAAGTAACTTTTGCATTGATAATATTAGTGTAGGTAAGAATTATTTCAAATATTATCAACATTTTGTTGTTGAACGTTTAAATAGAAATTATAACTTATAACCTATTATTAGAACAGACAATAAGCTACGTATCGACTTATAAAGACAAAGAAAAAGATTTTCACTTTTTAAAGAAGAAGGAGCCTTGCCAAAATACGCTCGCTTTAAGTTTATTTATGGTATGTACGCTTCCCATATTTTCCTAAGAATAAGAAACTGATCCTATGCATATCTGATTCGATCTTCATACGTATGTTTGCGTGAAATCTCTGTGAAGGAATCTACATAATCAGAGTCAGCAATACACCACCGAATACGAGTAAGACCGGTTGCTTATTTGCTTTCACGTTCTTTGTGTGATAATCGATCTTCAACATCCTTCCTCCTTCTGTTGACGAATTAAGAAAAATAATTTACCTTCTCATTTCGGCACGTTGTTTACTTTATATTTGGATGGCAATAATCAGAGTCGATATTTGAATATTTAAGGCCGGGTCCGAAAACTCTCTCCTGTGAATCTGTTACACGAACATCTATATTATTTATTGTCCTACTTTCAGATCTAAATATAGAACTTATTTAAAGTAAATTCAAAGTTTAAACTGAAAAAGTTCAAGAAATAATTTATAATGCCAACCCACGATGTTTTGTAAGCCCGTTGAATTCTTTATGAATTAATACTTACTAGACCTCTGCGTGGTTGTCATACATAACGTTATTCAAAACGATTTTAAATATTATTATATACTAGTGACCCGCCCCGGCTTCGCACGGGTGCAATGCTTATGTAAATATGCATGTATTATACATATAAACCTTCCTTAAGAATCACTCTATCTATTAAAAAAAAACCGCATCAAAATCCGTTGTGTAGTTTTAAAGATCTATGTAGTGATGACTTACATAACTGTAGATAAAATAATTAAGAAAAGCAGTGACTTGTCGTTCGAATTCGTAGCGCTTAGCCGGCAATATTACAAAAAAGAAAACCAATAAACTATTTTAAAAAACATGATGTCCTATTGGCCTGTTTTTTTTAATCATTTATTTGGTAAATTTCAAAAATACAGTCTTATTTTAAAAACATCTTTATTCAATTTTGTCGATTTATAAAAATACTTCTAGTCAAGTGTTCCAGGAAATATATTCCGAAGGCCCTGCCCGATTAAACCGACTCAATGGTACACCAAAAGGCAATTCTCCTTGAAAAGATATTAATTTTGGTATCGTATAGTATCGGTAGCAATACAGTAACGCAATAAAACGTATGAAACGGTATTATTCGCATGATCACATCGCCTAATAAGTTGGATCCCGCACCGTGCTCAATGTGCCGACAACTAATAGCGAGCGGCTACGTCCGTCAGTCGATTCGCGCTTGCCCGAGCATTTAGATACTACACTTATTATATTTTGTACCGGGTGAAAAAATGTGGGGAAAAAGGGGAAATGAAATAGATAAAATTTCTCCGAAGCGATTTTTGCTTTTGAATTTCGGAGCAGAATTGAATTCAGTGGCACTCAAGCTTGTAATTATTCGTACATAGTTTTGTTTTAAAGTAAGCAATGATATTCGGTATTGAAGCGTCGGTGGCGTAGTGCGTAAGTGCGTTGTCTTCCACCCGGGAGGCACCGGTTCGAACCCCGCCACGTACCAATGAGTTTTCAATTTTTTTTTACGGTGAAGGAAAACATCGTGAGGAAAGCTGCACACACCTAGGAAGAAATTCTTAGGTTGTGTGTGGAGTCGACCAACCCGCACTTGGCCAGCGTGGTTGACTAAGGCCTAATCGCCCCTAATGTGGGGTAGGCTCGAGCCCCTCGGTGGGGACATTATATGAGCTGTTGATGATGCTGATGATGATGATGATATTCACTCTCCCACTGGGTCGCTGTATCATCTTAGCATTAACTCTTGGACCACAATAAAGGTGAAAAAGAGGCAATGCGCAATACATACGTAGCCGTCGTTCTATAACTTTCGTATAAAAGAAGCGTTCCCTTTCCGAGCTGATAAATGTGCTATGACCTTAATACTGTTATAACAGACTTTGTTGACACTTTAGATTTAATGAGGTAAAATTTCAACAAAGCATTTTAATTGAAAATAGTTGAATATTTCAATGACTACACAGTAATGACAATAAATGCATACCTTACTCAAACCAAATATTATTGTTTTAGCAATGTTGTTAACTTGGTTATTGATCGCCCGAACAACAGAAACATAATACTATTTATACATAGAGCTTAATGGTATTGAGAAAAGAAATCTGATTTTAAACCAACCCCTCTTTGTATACTGATCCTAGCAACCCCATAAAACGCTTATTGAATTTCACCAAGAAACCCATTAAAAGTTGTTTTAGTTTTTTTTAAAGATTTATTTATAAAAGTAGTTAATGAACATAAAAAATAAGAAAAATGCACTGAAAAAAATCGACTTGCCTCAGGCGGGACTCGAACCCGCATCTTCCACAATCCGGGCGGACAAATTTCGACAGCGAAAAGCAGTGTCTCGGTGGCGTAATGGTCAACGCGTCCGCCCGGATTGTGGAAGATGCGGGTTCGAGTCCCGCCTGAGGCAAGTCGATTTTTTTTTTCAGTGCATTTTTCTAGTATTAATATTTACGCGTTTGTAAACGCAAAAATAAGATTATTCCATAATGTAAGGTAGTTTCATCTTAGGTGAGCGTCAAATATTTGCAAAAATATTTCGTTTGGGTCTTAGAAGTGCAAATTTCAAAGATTTGATGAAACACTGTTTACCATAAAAACATAAGCACCAAGCACTGACAAATTTCCACAGCGAAAAGCAGTGTATCGGTGGCGTAATGGTCAACGGGTCCGCCCGGATTGTGGAAGATGCGGGTTCGCGTCCCGCCTGAGGCAAGTCGATTTTTTTCAGTACATTTTTCTAGTATTAATATTTACGCGTTTGTAAACGCAAAAATAAAATTATTCCATAAAAAAATAAATTAAAAAATTGATGTCTTACAAATAGATTCTTCAGTAATTGAAATATGTTCTCTGTTAATGTAAAAAAGATATTTTATTGAAAGAAAATGATTGATGTATATATTTTTTTGAACCAGAGGTGAAAACATATTCATCAGGAACCACAAAAAGACTGGTAAACTTTATCCCAAGACTATAATTCTGTTATCACAGCTATTATATAGTACCTACCTAATACGTGTGTAACTGTTAACGTATTTAAAAACATCAAGCAAGGAATTATGAACGAGTCTGATTTATTATTTATATCACTAGGAGGAGGTAGTAGTAGCGACTTTCATTTTTCTATTTAAATTCTGTTATCACTATCACCGATGTCCTTTAAATGACTTATGTACATTATAGAAATATAAAAGTAGACCTATGCCCTATGCGTGTTAGTGACGTTTCTAGATTTAACTTCAGTGATATGTCATAGTGTCGTGTCCGCGGCTTTCGGCGACGCGTGCTTATGACTTTGACGGCCGCGGTTACTTCTTGATTACCGTTGTGGTTACATCGTCTGGTCTGTACATATACTAAATCAAAATACGTAGATATCATAGAGACGACATCGTGGTGGAGTGGTCAGTATAGGTCGTAGAACAATAGGGTATTATTGTGAATTTCAACATTATTGTTTAGTAGTGTACATCAACGACTTCCCTCATTAACATGTTATGTCATTTCCTGTCCTTCCAAATGTTGTCTGGAAGAGATCGCTCGCATAGCGATAAGACCGCCCATTGTACATTTTTTTTGTTCTTGTGTTTTTATGATACTTTTAAATTATGGCTGGTGTACAATAAAGAGTATTCTATCTATCTATCTATTTTACACCATAATTTTAATAATTTTAAATATCGACTTTTTAATATGTCCTTAAAATCATCGCCGTTCGCCATATTGGAATGTGATGTGACATCACTCCGTTAGTACACAAAGTAGATATGTACCGTGCTTTGTGTTGATTTTGAAATCGCAGTTGTTTTGTTAAATATAATCAATAACTGAGTGACGTCAAGGGCTGAAAATGCATGGCGGCTAGCGTTTCCTCGCGAAAATCGAATTCGAAAATAAAATTAAGGTTTTAACGCATTTTTGGTCTCATAAAATTCAAATTCTACTGATTAATTACGACCTCGGGATTGATTTAAAACAGTTTCCAAAAAATGGTGTAATATCCTATTATTAGTTCGTAGTGAAAGTAGAGAAGAGGTGAAAGCTGCTTTGGTCCGTAGCCATTTTGTGGCCGCCATTCCATAGCATTCACAGTAAAAACAAACAAAATAACAAAAAAAGTTTTGATAGATAATTTTTCTGTTTTACGTTAAGTAAATACTTTGTAATATTGGCAACTTTTACCTTCATCATCTTGTCCCAGATGTGACATAATTTTAAAATATCCTTCCATAACTTTATTTTTGGTACATAAGCCGAGAAAATACAATAAAATTCCTAAGATTTTTCCAAAAATTGCTTGGAAAAAATTCGGGAGTGGTCTCCCCTTGACTTTCTTGTATACCGGAAACGACTTAAAAGCTAATAGAAACCTTACATTTTGATGTAATATATGCATGTTAAATTTTGGTCACCCATACGAGTACCGACCGCGCACTTACTTTCCTGATCGACGACTCTAAAGTTGATAGAAACCTTATATTTTGATGTCATACATGCATGTTAAATTTGGTTGCAATAAGTTAGTGCATACTCGAGTTATCGTGCTAACGCACAGACACACACACAGACATACAGACACACAGATACACGAACAGACATAATTCCAAAAACGGTTTTTTGGACTCAGGGAGGTCCAAAATGTGTAAATGTAAATCCGTCAAAATCTCGAGGTCGAATTTTTTGACGATTATAAGACTTCCTCTACATATTTCCTACCTGTTAAATTATTTTATTGTGTAACATCACATCATGACAATGTAATGTAAGTATAACACGGATAAGTCGCACCCATTGTCCTGCCATATAGTGGCTCATAATTACGAAAATTTTCATGATCTCATTATAGGCACTGTAGGTCTTTTAATGTAATACTTATTGTAATATTACTATTTACTGTAAATGACTGTTTGTTGCCTTAAATAAATTAAAAATATATATATATATACTACGTATACGAGAAAGTCAAAATTAATGGATTTAGTTATTTTTATACAAAAATACGACCTTTTGATTTGTTTCTTTACATCCCTTATCATATGAATAATTTCGAAGATTAGTTCTTAATCTATTTTAACCTCGACACAAATAACTCGACACAATTGACTTTATATTGACACGCAACAACGAATTACATATACCTTTTATGTACGTTTAATAATACATAATTATGAATCATTCGTATGAACCCAAAATAAATGAAATACGTGGGCGAACCAATTAAAAGTTAAAAATAGTGGTACAAACTTAAAGTAAAGTATTTGATTATAACTTTGATTCTTAGCAAAGTTTTAGTTTTCAAATTATTTATTACCTCATTGGAAGGTCGTTTTATTCATTAATATTCGGTGAGAAAAATGTCTACTTGTTCATTATGAGACAAACAATTGAATACAATTGAAATTTTGCCCATTCAAAACAGAGGACAGACAAGATGACACGAGATTTAAGTGGTGATTTCAGTAAGAAGCATTTGAGTTTTAGCCTGGATGGGTGGATGCGGGCAGCGCAGGACCAGGGTTTGGAGATCATTGGGGGAGGCCGATCTAACTGTGGACGTCTCTCGGCTGAAATAATCAGTTAAGCGTAAACCAGCCGAGCACAAAATGGCTTTCAATGCCACAATACGTTTTAAAATTTTTACTCTACGGCGCGCAAATATTCGATAACAAGTGTGAACGTTTCTCATGAGAAGTTAACATCAGTTATTTTATCCAAAGTGTAGTAGAAGAAGAAGTAGTATTGTTTTAAAGATTTATGAAATGAATTATGGTCTCATTCATCCATTCTGAGCTTATGCTACTTATGCTACTTTCAAACCTTTTTCTGTGTTCGGTGTTTCAGACTTTATAGGTTCCAATGCAGGTCCTTCCAATATATAGTTGAAATATACAATTTGTAACAGAAACAATGCACGCCCTGAAAGTAGTTTGCTTGGAATCGGCTTCTGAATCGTTGCAATGAAAAAATATATAATTTTTACAAAAAATAGCCTAAAAAAGTTAGGGAATTGAACATAATTTTACAACTACAATTTAGTTAGCAATTGTAATAAAATTTACTTTACAAAAACGGTACGATATAAACAAAAATCTACAATGACATCACACAATCACTTATTTTTAAATAAATATGACTGTGATTGATTAATTTGCTTCTTCTTGCCATGACCTTCCTCGTCGTCGTCGTCTATTTAAAAAATAGCACTACGGTTTTTCACTGCAAATTCGTGGCATAGTAGTAACAACTATGTACCAGTTCGAGAATATAAAATATTAGGCATCCCACCTACAACCAGTAAATGCCAATATTTTTATGTTCTCCAAAACCAGACCTTGACTTCCTTAAACTTGTAAATAGACAAAAACTTATGAACCATTACTCACAAAATGTGTGACAATTAAGCAAGTATTTATTAGCAACCGGAAAACATGGCAGCTTACAGCACCCCTCTTGTTTGTCGTGTATTTTACACGAGAAGTGACTGAGTAAATTCCAGACCACACGAGTAAGAAACTATTTTGAGGAAGATTGTTTAAAGTGTAGACTCCTTTCATTATTAATGATATGATGGGTCGATCGAGACTGGAATTTAATACAGGCAGGAAACATGCTTGCAATCGTAGGATTGAATCAAATAAACTTCCCTGCTCCTACGATGCAAATGCAGGAGTACGTAGGACTCAGGTAAAGGCGTTCCTTGCACTACCCACTATAAAAAATTCCAGCCATCCTAACTACGATGGCGACTTGGGATCGGGAACTTTGATATCTGTGCCCGCCCTTTCAGACACGACCAGTGCACCGATGTCTTTAAATACCGGACAACATACCGCCAGTCTTGAAGATCGGCCCCCGCTGAGCCCAAGGCTCGCTGGCCCTGAAAATGACTTTTTCCCGGGTCCCCAACAGTGGTTCCCAGAAAGGCTTGGATGAAACTCAGGGCAGTGTAAGTCAGGAGTCAAAAGCGGGTCCAGATATATGTATCATTTGCCCGATCCAGTCAGCGTATCCGTATCGCCGACGCGTATCATGATCGCATATGTCGATGATACGCGTATCATCATACGCGATTAAGTGATCATGATACGCGTCGGCGATACGGATACGTTGATCGGAATGGGCAAATGATACATATCTGGACCTGCCTTAAGTCGTCCGCCCCCCTATCTAAGGCCGCAGCCATCCCATCATTGAGGGACAGGCTCAAACGATTCGGCTGTGGTGTGTGGGCATCGCGTCGGTGGTGTAGTGCGTAAGAGCGTCGTCTCCCACCCGGGAGACACTGGTTCGATCCCCGCCACGTACCAATGTGTTTTCAAATTTTACTATATATATTTATACATATTTATAATGTACGTTTAATCGACGCTTTCACGGTGAAGGAAAACATCGGGAGGAAACCTGCACACACCTATGAAGAAATTCTTAGGTTATGTGTGAAGTCGTCCAACCCGCACTTGGCCAGCGTGGTTGACTAAGACCTAATCGCCCCTAATTTGGGGTAGGCTCGAGCCCCTTGGTGGGGACAATTATATGAGCTGTTGATGATGTGTGGGCATCAGGCACTACTTTCGTTCGTTCTATCCGCCTGAACTATGTTTTTGTAAGAATAAATATAATATTGATTTTGAGAGTAATGGGTGAGTATAACGCGACCGGGCAATATTTGATTCTACATTTAATTTTTGGTCTGAACATTTTTCAATATTTCAAATATGAACACGATTATTTCATAACTTTAGAAGTAGATTTGCTTTACTCGCATTAAAACTATAAGGAAGATTGGGGCCAAGTACATCAAGTAACAATTTTTATCCCTATGTAATCGGTGACTGAAATTGCTCTCCGTAATAATCAGTTCTGATTATGTTTTAAGACAGTCATCTAGATATAACAGTATAATAGTTATAAAACTATGAATATATGATATTAGTTTTTTTTTATTAAATTAATATCACTAGACAGCTACAACCATCATATGAAAGGCTGTCGCTCTGATAATAGTGCAAACAACATTATTGTTTTCCGACAATAATGCTACGAAGAAAGGAAACATAAAAAACATAAAGGAGAATAAGAATCTAACAATATTTAAAAAACGCAAGCAGTCGTAGGCCCGTATTACAGAATGACACTCAGAAATCAATCGTGTCTTGAGAATCGTTTGTCACTTTCTATCAAGCACAAATAGATAGAGACGTACGACGCTCAGTACGGCTTTTATTCTTGAGACTAATTCTATAAATATGAACAAAGGAAGTGATGGCATTCGTAAGGTAGCCAGTCCCGAGCCCCGTACCCTTAGTATGAGTTTTGATAGTTTTCGAAAACTAACAAACTCATACTAGGGGTACCGGAGTTGTGTTAGTGACGAGAAGGGTTCCAGATGAAGCTGAAGCGTTTCCATCTTTGGCTGTAATATCGAGGACGAGAAGCTTCCCGCCCAACGCGCAGGCAGATTGACTCTGTTTCTATGTGAACGGAGATCTATCTTCGGCAGCTGTTAGACTACCGAAGTGAACCCTCCACAGCATATTAGTTGGAGGGTTTAACATGATGTTAGCAGCACATTCGTATTATCCTTGTAAAATAAAGATATACAAAACCTGACCCAAATTACAACAACGTAGAAAAATCGACGAAACAAAGACCCTGAATTCTTTTCCATTAAAAATGAATCAAAAGCTTTCTAATAAAGACTTTCCAGTACAGTTTACAGGAAGAGAGGGGTACAGGACTTGAATAATTCACCATTTCTTTTATTAATGATTGGACACTTAAAGCGTCTCCTTGTTTCCCCGGCTTGAATACAAAATGTCCATTTCCGTCCACGCGATGTCCGCATTAGGGAATTCGTCAAATAACTCCTACTGCAGCCCACTTATCGACAGGCGAACGTAGCGCACGAACGGTGTACTACTGTTATTGTGAACGAACTTTCATTGAATAGTTCATTGATTTATGTTTTGGGAACAGATGATTCTTTAAAGTTTGATATGAATTTCGTAAGGATTAATCTTTGAAACGCATCATGGCCTAAGTACGTACGCTACGGCGTAAAGCTTAAAAACATAATAGTTTTGGCATAACTTTTATACAAATATTATAAAGAGGAAAGATTTTGCATGTTTTGTCATAAATAAACTCAAAAACCACTTGACTGATTTCAAAAATTCGTTCACCGTTTGAATGCTATATTAATCCTGAGTGATATAGGCGATAATTGATATAAAAAAATCTCCACGCGGACGAAGTCCCGAGCTGAGCGCTAGTTTATTATATAGCTAGCTTTGGCTCGCGAAGCTTTTATAGTTATAAGCCAACTGTACTATCCTTGTATTCTACTGTATCTGCTGTTTGGTATTTTTTTAAAGATGGTAATGCATTTCGTGTCCTGAAATTATATTGCCTACTTTTCCTTCTATGCAAAAGCAACGAACAAAAGGGGATGATACTATGTAGATAATATTCCGTTCTCTGACAGTGTGCCCTCCTAATTAAGAAAATAAAATAAAAACATCTGAGAAATATTTATAAAACGCAAGTGTAGCTGTGCAGTCGTCCGCCCGTATTACAGAATGATTCTCAGAAATCAATCATATCTTGAGAATCCTTTGCAACTTTCCATCAAGCACAAATACATAGAGGCTCTTTCTTTAATACAAAGATGAAGTGATGGCATAATTATAAAAATCAATAATATACTTAGTATTAAATATTCTTACACGACTATTATTTTTCTACCTATTTATGTAGATAATTTATTAATTACACATTTTACTTCGCCCCAAAAAGCGGGGTGTGACTATTCCGACCACAATTCAGGCTAATAACAGTTTTTGTGACACTAAACACGAAAAAAGCTTTTCCCATTTAACGGAGCGTAAATGTGTACTCTATGTTACCGCCGCCCTTAAGCAGACATTATTAGAGGGGTGTCGCAAGACGGACGTAAAATTTTGTAGCGATTTTTTCCTTAATACCTCCAAGTTATACGCCGCGGGTCACGTTGACATCGTGACATAACAACGGTGGGACTCGAGATACGATATTAAACTTTTTATATCAGAATTTAATATTGTATTAGCTTATTGAGAAAAATATCGTGCTCTTCATAGAAAGTAAGCAAATACAGCAGTTTTATTTTTATAAGCTTTATTATAAAAAAGGCTCCTTTTTCTGGTTCAGGGAGGTTAAATATCTAGGATTGACCATAGATAAGGAACTTAACTGGAAATCACACATCGAAAAGACTGTAGCAAAAACTCTAAGGATCTTTGGTATGTGTCGGTCCACTTTTGGAAAGACATGGGGCTTAAAACCCAAAATCATCAAATGGTTATATACTACCATAGTGCAGCCGTCCCTGACATACGGCAGCATTGTGTCGTGCCCAAGAACAAGGTTAAAAACCTGCAGAAATGCTCTGCAAGTTGCAGAGGACAGCGAGCTTGGCAATCACCAGAGCATTTAGACCCACACCATCGGCAGCAATGGAGATTCTTCTAGATCTTCCACTGCTGCATGCATAGTTATAGAAACTGAGGAAATGAAGGCCCAACATAGACTTAGGGTGCCTGTAGGAACCGGCGCAGTTTCAGACAAAGCACACTAAGTGTATAGAAATACCCCAATTATATCGGTACATGAACATGAGAAGCGATAAAATTTGCCTAAAACTCATGTTTCACAGGGAAATCAAGGTTAAGATTCTAACTAGGGAACAGTGGAGAAAACACCCACCGTCCCCAGAAAAGGATAGCCTAATCTGGTTTACTAATGGGTCCAAAATTTACTCTGGTACTGGAGTAGATATCTGTTGTAATGATTTTGAAATGTACCAAAGCATGGGGAAACTTGCCACGGTCTTCCAAACGGAGATCTATGCAATAATCCTCTGTGAGATGAGCATTACGGAACAACGTGTTAAAAACAAGGTTGTCTAAATCCTAAGCGACAGTTAAGCAGCGGTCAAAGCCCTCTTGAACCCTCGTATCGGCTCGGATCTAGTACTCAATGCTGCCAGAGGCAACGAAAAAGCTGACGAACTGGTAAGGAAAGGATCAGAAAACCCATTCATAGGTCCTGTACCTTTCATTCCTATTTCTTAATACTACATCAGTAGAACCATCAAAGTATATGTCCTTAAAAGATATCGTATGGAATGGAAACTGTCACCTGGTATTAAACACTGACCATCCTTCATAGGAGACTGTCCTAGAGGATCGAGTAAATTCAAACGTGATGGGAGCAGTCAAGAAGCTTTCCTAATTTTGGGTGCTCTTACAGGACATTATGCCACAAAACACATGCTCAACAAAATGCAAATTTCGGCAACATCGAATTGCAGAGCGTGTGGGCACGACCGAGAATCCATGGAACACCTGTTGTGTGACTGCGACTCCATAGTTAGGTTTAGAATTAATATTTTGGGTGTAAATTATACGAGCAGTTGTTTTACATTCTATTATTAATGTCTACTTGACATTTTTTGAATTTGCGGTAGGTACGTAAAAAAAACTCCCTATAAAAAACATGGTATAACAAAACTTAGCCCAGACGTTGGCCATGAAAACTGGGTATGGCCTATCCAAGGCCAGAGCACTACAGGCTCTTCAAGCCCATGGACATAGTTAGGCTGATGGCCTACATATTCAAGGAGTGACAAGAGTAAAGGGAAAGGGGAGACACAAAAGATCCCGTTGGGTCGAAGTGCACCGTATGGAGACTCACGACCCCATCATAAGATAAGATAAGGTACCAAAGTAAATTGCAAAAGAATGCATATTGCATTGGCATCAGTATTTATTTGCTCACACCATTATAGACAAATGTAGTGAAATAACGTAAGCCCACCCTACTTTTTAGTAATATAAATTTTAAACTAAAACATCTTTCTAGGTTTTCAGGGATCCACACGATGCAGAGGGAATAAAGGCAACCAATAGTATTGCAGTGATTGCTAACACCCTAAATCTCATCAAAACCTCTTCTAACGGCATCGCTAACTTTTCTTATTAAACTAAAACCTCTTATTAAGGCCAAACATTGTCTTTGAAGTACTGATCCAACAATGAACCGAATTATAAAGGTTCAGCTCTTAAGTTAAAAAATTCAGAAATAATTAAAAATTCATTTCGAAGTTATGAACGGCACTTTTAGAATATTTCTCTGTACTCTATTTCACATAATGGCGTATTAAGTATTCATTATTAAGTAATTTCAAATTGAGTTTGAGAAGCAAATGGGAATTTGGTAGGTACGTAAGCTCTTAAATCTTTACACTTTTAATAGGGCGCCCCACTGGACCTCTACAAGGCGGTTCTTTTTAATCGTAATTAGTAATATTTTGCAAGGGTCACAAAGTGGTTTGTCGTAGCGGCGCTCGCAGCTTCACAGCTTTGGACAAAGCGACGCTTCGTACGCACTACAAAGGGCTTACGGTTTAGATGTCGCCTTTCTGAAAATTTGTTTCATTAAGCGGATCAGCCCCAAATTTCTTTTCCTCGCTCGACAAAGCGAAATGCCGGTGAACAAATTTTAATGTCAAATACTGCACACTCGTTTTCCGTATTTTTTTCTTATAAACAAACAACAAAGTGTCAAATTCTACGGTGTCGGGTGTCCAAAGTTTTATTTTCTCAAAAGGTTTTGTTTTTACGGCCTCCGCCTGGAACGAAGGGATTAAAAAGAGGACATAATACTATATGTTTTCTTCCATTTTCCTCAACGTGTACCCTCGCTACGAGAAGTTTCGCAGAGGATTCCACAATCATTGTTTTGAAACTTGTCCGTGTTCAATCTTGTGCATATAACTTCGGCTAACCGCGAGCGCGCTTTGATCTCGATGAAATTATTTTTTTTGCGATGGGAAAATGCCTAACAAAGACTTCAGTAGACAATACGCACCTGTGTCGGATGTAAGGATAGAAAATTAGCACTATCAAAGCATAGCACGAAGTGTTGTTCCTGATATTGAGGCAAAATAAAGAGCTGTTTTCTACGAACAAAGAGGTACGTGAGGCAAATTATTTATGTATTGCCCTGGTCGGTCTAATTACGTGAGGCTTTTGTTCCGCACCCGCCGGTCGCTTGCTACACACTCGTAGGGCGAAGGCCACGGGATGACAATAATGGCCTCGCTCGTAAGAATCTAACCACTTCGTTAACTTTTACAGTCTGTTATAAACAGCGCCAGGGACACACGAACAATCACTGATACTTAGATTCCAGCAATATACCTACATAACTAATTTTTCTGGCTCTCTTACTTTAGAACGAACCAAACTAAAAATTCTAAATACTTAAAAAAATATGCATAGGTCTTTACCGTGTTGGCAATAGCCTAAAGGCCTTATTAAACAAGGATTTGCTTGTTGCTTGTTTGTACTATTTTACATAGCATGGGAAACGTTACAGACTAAGCAAGTTACGGCACATTTACAGTAACAATATGAAAAGATCGTACAGCGCAACGCCACGCCGCACCACAGCACCTCACGCTCATCATCATCAACAGCTCATAATAATGTCCCCACCGAGGGGCTCGAATCTACCCCACATTAGGGGCGATTAGGCCCTAGTCAACCACGCTGGCCAAGTGCGGGTTGGTCCTCACGCTCGCTGTTTGACAAAACCTTAACTAGATTTTTTTTACAATCATTAGGAAAACCGGGAGCGCGCTTTGATCTCAATGAATTTAATATAAAAAAAACACTAAAGATGAATGTGTACGTCCTTGTAACAAATGACTGATTTCTTTAAGAAGATGTCTTGTTGTAGTATGGAACAATATTATAGATAGTTTTATTTACGAACGTAAACAAACCCCGAAGCCTCGCTGTTATGCAACATGATAGCTTAAAATCTCGGTTTTACTATTAGCGGGCCGCAGGTACACCAATTAAAATTTAACAACGTTATAAAATATCACATTTGCTGTGTAAGAACTTTTGAAGTAAATTGAGGTAGTAGCATACGGAGAATCGATGAATTTCACTAAGAAGTTATAAACTAATGCTAGTTTTCAATGACTTGTCTATTCTATTCTTAATTAATGGCGTCGTGTCGCATTAAGCGTACGCATTTTGCCAAAGTCAAGTGAAAATTTAACTAAAGTAACAAAATATTGTACGGTTGATTGAGGTTAAAAATGGAGTCTCTCAACACGTGTTTTTACAACAAGAACTCGGGAGAAACTCCATAACTTGTCTATTTAGCTTACTAGGCATAAGATTTTGATAGATATTCAAATACAAAATAGTATGTCAAAATTCTACCTTTACTGTCGGTAGTTATGTTCTTTCTTTCTTGTCATGCTCTTCATTGCTGAAGGTCGTGTCCGTCCTGAAATGCCTTCGTCACGTTGGTCACTAAGCTCTTCCATGCACTTCTATCTTCAGCCTGTCTCAGGGCAGTAGTAATAGGGAGGCGGTAGTTATGTATTCGTCATAAATAGACCAACGCAGTATCTAATCTTGACTCAACGTATAAGGCCGCGGACTCGTAGTCAGTGAGGAGCGGGGCGACGACGGCAGCGGCGTGAGAGCGGCGCGATTCAATGCATACATTTAAATGGAACTGGCCTCGAAGACAGCGGCGCGGGGAGCGACGCGCGAGCAATGCAATCCCGTCAAGCGGCGCCAGCGCGTCTGTATTAACGTAGTGTTGTCAATTTTATTTATTCCTTGTTATCGACCGACGTTTGAATATTCCAGCTGAAGTCGTCGAGGCGCAAATTATTTTTGACACCAATTTGTCATAACACAACACTACGCCCAAGAAGCTTATATTTGACCTATTAGCAGCTTATATTTGATAATTTATGAGATATCAACAACTTTATCAACATACGAAATGCTGAGTCTATAGTAATAGGTAGTATGGTTTTCCTTAAACCCAAGAAAATCTAAGCTCTTCAGTAGATATATTCTGTTAATGAACCAACCAATGTCGTAACTCAGTTTAGGGTTCGCAGTAAGTCTAAACCATATTGGAAGTTAGAAAGATCAAAAAAATAGGAAGCGATCTCTAGAGACAAAAAACAAAACCAACAGACGCTCAAATATATGTTTTATAAAACTAAAATGGCGCTGAGCTGGTCACCTATCTCGACTAATTGATAACAGATTGTCAATAAGACTTACAAAATGGAAAGGACCTGTGGGTAAGAGAAAGGTGGGGAGACCACGAAAGCGTTGGGCTGATGATAAGGTGTGCGTAGCAGGAAGGGACTGGATGGAAAAAAATGGCTTTTATAGCTAAAACTAGCTTCCACCCGCGACTTCGTCCGCGTGGACATTTTATGCCTACGTCATAACATCTACCTGCATGCCAAATTTCAGCCCGATCCGTCAAGTGGTTTGGGCTGTGCGTTGATAGATCACTATGTCAGTCAGTTAGTCAGTTACCTTTGAGTTATATATATTTAGATGTACTAGCACTTCAATTTTTGTATGTAGCCGCATGATATCAACGCACTGACTTACGCCCAGCCGTCAACCAGTTGTAGAATTGCGATGCCGCACCGGTTAGAAGTAAGGGCTTACCTGCTGCACGTGGCACGCCGCATCACGGCCAGTCGCTAGTACGTTTTTGGCCTTACCCTAACTGGGGCCTTATCACGCTATTTACGTTTTACTAAAAGCAAATAGTTATCGTTATCCTACATATTTACAACTGTCAGCTGTCAAAACGTATGAAAACGATAACGATTTGGTTTTGGTAAAAACGTTGTAAATAGCGCGATCGGGAGGCTGGGGACCTAAGGACCTAACCTAAAACCTAAAGATAAGACGAGAACACAGTTATTACTAACATAAACACTAACCCCCTTATTCATAAAAACAAGTGAATATATTAGAGAGTCTCTCTCACTCTGGCAGGAGATGAATAAGACAAAACACTTTTTAACAAGGTAATAACTAAAATAGGTTTATTTAGTGTTTATGAATAAGACTGTAAGTTCTAAACAATTTGTAAACTAATGTGGTAATAAATAGGCTTTTTATTAATGATCTCTTAGATTTTAGTCATCCCGTGACCACGAACGCTGCAAAGTGTTATGAAACGTCGGGCAATAATAACAAAATGTAAAATCTAATTACACGGGAGTTAAATCCGTAAAGGTTGTTTTATTTAGAATGCATTTTATTATTTTATTCTATTAGTACGATGCTATAAAATGCTACTTAAATAAACTCAACTCTTTTGGGATTGTGAGCATTATAGTTTAATATTTTCTTCAAAGCATTTTACTGAATATTATTATCAAGCTATAATAAAAATTTTGTTTCTTACCAACATGCGAAAATATTTTAGAAATTACTGCAAGGTTAACAATTGAATAAAGCTAGAATACTTGTAGCTAATTTATAAAAACGAACATTTCTCGACATAATATGGCAGGAACCGTACGCTCATCAAAAATAATGATCTTACAAAGTCGATATTATCTTAATTTTCGTAGGAAAAGTAGATAAGCATGTATTATATGCTTTGTTCCGAAGTGGTTTCTGTTGCTTGCTCTTACTTTATACGGTCACTGGAAAATATAGCATCAAATCTAATACTGTCGTTTTCCAAATACAAATATTGATGGGCATTATGGTTTGCTCGCTTCACCAAATCTACTCATAGTCTCAATGCATTGATTGGATTAAAGCTTTAGGCTGGTTTAAAGGGCATCTGGCAGTGTCTGTATCTGCATTCGGTGTCTCAAGACGGTGACAAATTGCCACTTAATATCTTAGCTCACTAAAAAATCTACTGTAGAACTTAGATTTTCGTAGGTTTAAGAAAAATATATTATTATCAACTATTCATTTATACTAATATTATAAAGAGGAAACATTTGATTATTTGTTTGCATTGAATAGGCTCCGAAATTACTGGACCGATTTCGATGAAATTTGTTATGGAGATATTTTGAGACCCCGTGAAGGACATTGGATACCGATATTAACATGAGCGAAGCCGCGGCCCACCACTAGTTAGTTAATAAAGTTGTCGATTTTGCTTTAAAATTTTCATTGATACATACTATGTATTCCCAGGTGTTGAGCAGAGCTTTAGGTAACAATTGGTTACACTTTCAGTCATATTTTATTTTATTTTTAAACAATAGTTTATTATAATCAAATATTACAAGCTTCCACATATTTTATTAATCTACTAGGTAATAGAATAGATTCAACATTTTCTGTTAAGCAATTTCTGATTTGCTGTACACTACAGTGAAATAAATCTAGGCGATCATCTTCTCTGACCTTAATGTTGAAGGATAATTTTACAAGACCGGACTGGTGATGATGCGGGAATGCATAGAAGACAACTTCTTTTACCCAAGTTTTGTTTTTATTGGGGACTGTAATTTGGGACTGTAAAAGGGAATGTAATTGTAAGAGAAGGTAAGTATTTAAGTAATCTTAAGATGTTACTTTACCACTGTTAAACACAATTGCATGCTGAGTTTGTCTATGATAGGTTCTGCAATTAGTTTTATGTTAACTAGGCTTTGATATTTTGTTATGTTCTATTGTAACAACTGTTGACAAACCGAATAAATAAAATAAAAAACAACGACATTTTCAATTAGACGTCATAATTATATCTAATAGTTTGATGTAATTATTTGCACGTTGATGTTATATTTAGAACAATATTTATGTAACATCCTATTTACCATATTCCTATAAATAAATTAAATGAATTGAAGCAAAAAAAAAATAATAGGAAATATATCAATTTTCCTTTGTTTTAATGTGATCCAAGCTTTATAGTCGAGTGCTACCCTCTTTACGATAAGAACCGAGGGGAGGAACTGCAATCAGAGACGGGAGTGCCATATGATATTCACACGTAATAAATATTAGAGGAGGTCACTGCTTGCGACGCCAGGTGTAAACGAATTCTCTTCACCTTTATTTTTATGATGTGAACGCTTTTTCGGGATACGGCTTCGATATTTGAGTTTTATGAGGTCATCAATGTACGCTACATTCTTTCTCAGCGAAGATTAAATAAAGAACAGGATACAACTTTCTTCTACAACAAATACAGTTAAACAAAAGCTTTCTTAAAACAAAGGTCTTCTGTAAGGTGGCGGATAGTCCATTGTGGCCTTTTTTTGACGGGAGGTCAAATGCATTTACGCATTATCCCTGCGGGGTGGTGCCAACCGCATAAGTGGGACTCGAGGTAAAGGCGTTTCTTCCATACCCACTAAACATCCTCCCCGGCCTGACCTTCAGTGCGCTATAACGGGACGGCTCGGGATCTGCGCACGTGAGCGCAACCACACCGAGACCGTCCCAACGCTGCCCGTCTAGGCACTCTTTGCCCCAATTGGTGGCCATCAGCCACTCCTCCACCGACGGCTGTTCGACTTGGCGCGTCCTCTTGACGAGGACACCGGGAGCAGCCATCGGACCGCACCCGGGGGACGCCGGGCGTGGTCGTGACCCTGAAAAGGGCCATCCGGAACGAGCCGTGGTGGGAAAACAAAAACAACTCGACGATGGCATGTGACTTCGAATGCCAAGCGGACACACTTGACATCAAAAGCCACACACCTGCCGAGAAAGAAGTTTCCCCACCACGTTACCAGGATCCGCCACGAGGAAGCTTCCGGCCGTGGACTGCTAGTACGCTGTAGCCTACCTCGACTGATAAGAGTGTCTCGCTGTTCTCAGATAAGCCTTAGAGGCTTGATAGTAACAGCCTCATTGTAAACTGTATGTATACTCGCAATGTATTGGACAAATAAATAAAAAATAAAAATAAAAACTATACAAATAACCAATAGTTCATGAATAAATGTCTGTGTTCATCGCGCAAACATTTGTCACTACCAGGATTCGAATCCAGACCGCTTGATGTCTAGCCATCATTACTGACCATTCCTCCACACATATCAGTAACGCAGGCAATCATAAATATACTCTTTATTGCACTTAAAAATACATCAAAAACTTATGTTACAATACACAGTTTGCAAGGGCGGACTTATCTCTGAAAGAGATCTAATACCATGTTAATTACCAAGAGATCTAATATCATATACCATGTTATTAGGATAATTCCAATTCCAAATACTTCCTACGAATATTATAAACGCGGAAGTTTGTATGGATTTATAATAGATGTATGGATGGATGTCTGGATGTGTGTTTGTTACTCTATCATGCAGAAACTACCTGATGATACTTTACAGTAATATAGCTCGTACATCAGAATAACATATAGGCTATAATTTATACTGATTCTCAGCAGGCAAAGTCGCGGGCAGAAGCTAGTGAATATATAATAATACAATTTTAATGCATTTACTGTTTAATTTAATAAAAGTAGAGAAGAGACATGAAATTAATTTAAATCTTAGCGATATTCGCCGCTAGTGCTTTGCGAACAAAAACAAAATGGCTACGAGGAACTTTGCAAAAGTTAAGCAATAAAGTACACGGTGTATAGTGATATTAACATTGCATAATAAGTTTGTACGTTGGTATTTGTGCTTACATTCTTTATTGACACACAAAGACAAACATAGTTATATACATACGGTTACCACACAAATGTATTTCTGTGTTATCCGCATTAAACAGCAAAAGAGGCCCTGCCAGGAAAAATCTTAAGGCACTATGTCGCAGAACGCAGGCCCTACTGGTTTAGTTCGGCTTGTGGCTACTGGCTTTACTGTCAACATCATCATAACAGCCTTTATAATTGGACCCACTACTAGGACACAAGGCCTCTCCTTGTCATTGAAGAAGGTTTAGGCAGTAGTCCACCACGCTTGCCCAATGCGCGAGCCCGAATTTGATGAAAACAAAAACTGCATCGTTGAATTTTTGAACAATCAATAATCCTAGCCAGAAATCGAACCCAATGATTTTGAAAAAAAAAACCATGCCCGTATTATGACACCATTCGATAGTGTTTTTAATCAGGATCGATTTCTGGAAAGGAATGATATACGGGAAACTAATAGAAAATGTTGAATTTTAATAAAATATTTCTTGTTCCACCTTGGTTGAAGCGATAATCAAAGCTATGATTATTATTTTTTTCAAAAATCCAATGATGCACTTTTTGTTTTCATCAAAATCGTGCTCGCGACTCCTCGGAGCATTTTCCTTAAAAAATTAACAACAAGCCCACTTAAAAAATTCAACCTGTATATTCGAATATTTTATATTATATTTAAAATATATATTTAATTATAAATATAAGATACTAAAACAAATAATTTACACACATAATAAATATTATATTTATCAAACTCGGTTATAGATAGATCTTCCTTACAGTTTCTCAGTTCAAGCTTCATACCTTGTATGTCATTGACCCACGAAAACCAAGTTGATTATTACGAAATATTGACTAGGAGAATAGTCAATATATAATATTATTAGAGAGGAGGTCGATGGCGCCGCGGTTGTGCGCTTTTAGGCCCGTATTACAGAATGACACTCAGAAGTCAAACATGTCTTGAGAATCGTCTGTCACTTTCTATGACGCACAAAGTGATAGAGACGTAGGACGCTCAAGTCGGCGTTTATTCTTGAAACTTATTCTATAACCAAGCATAAGCTTTTATATCTTTTTACCATCGAACCTATCTTTGATTCCAACATACAACCAGTGGCTACAACAACTACAGCCCACACTTAGTAACGATCACGAAAGTTAAGCAACCAAGTACGTGGTCGGTACTAGGATGGGTGACCGAAATTTTCTCTAATAGATTTCACTCCCTGCTTCAGAAGGAACGTTAAGCTGATGGTCTCGGGTACTGTCGAAAGATGGCAGCCGTCCCTAAGAAGGGTTAGTGTCAGGCAGGCGGCTGGCCGTAAAAATCTAAAGACAAATCCATAAGCAGTATTGTCGATATCAAGGCAAACCGACCGAACCCAAATAAATTGGGACCAGGGCAGAAAAATGATGATTGACTATGAGAACCTGTGATGAGAACAAACTAAGAATGCAGAAGAGAGCCGCCTTATTAAGAAACTTTGTTTATCTCACTATCAGAAACACAATTTTCCGAACAGATCTGTGAAAGTTATTCAGATCCCATTGAAAACTAAAAAGAGCTGTTGGTCTTCAAACGGCTGAATCAGATATTCTTGAATCATAGCTCAGAAAACTCCCGATCAAAATACCTTTAAAAAGAAACTAAATCAAACTCGGAGTATTCGTTTGGGAGATACCATGCCACATACAGACATAGAGATACACAACTTTATTAATTTGCAAATAAAATGAAAAACAAAAATAAAAAATTATTAGGTATACTAAATACCAAAATATATAACTAATCCACAGTGTCTATCTGTGTTTACAAAATATTCTATATTTAAGTTATCATACGGCAAAATAGTCGTCTTATATGCTCACCAAAATCTATAAACTATTATATTTTACCCATAATAAACAAAATATGTAACATTTGTATTTACGCTTGTTATTGTTTTCATCGTATTATATTGATCTGCGTTGCTACAGTAGGCCAATGTAAGTGAAAGTGGTGTAAACGTCGAGCGGTGCAAGCGCAGTAAGTGGCCGTTGAGCGACGAGCGAGTGACGAACGTAACGCGAGCGATTGTCGCCGGAGTGATGTGCATGAAGATTCACGCGGGGATGCGCGCGGTGCGCCCCTCCACCGCGATATCGATTGCCCCAGTTGAGAGCGGGGCGGAAGTAATGATAGAGAGGGATGCAACCATTGCCCGATCCGATGCCCAACTTCACGTACTACTGCACTACACAAATATTGTTTCAGATAATGTTTAATCTTCCCTTTCTTCTGCGTTAATGTAGACGCAAACTTTCGGAACGTTACCGAGCGATGTTGACGCTTTTTGTTCACAGTTTAGACGCCTCGAAATTCTAATAAACCTCCTATTATAAAAGTTGAACATTGAAAACTCCGGGCGCTAGTAATACAGTCTCTCCAGATAAATTAGCCGAAAGTTTGAACCATCAAAGTAAACAACTTCACAAAGTCGAGCGTGGAAGTGACATCCTGCTTATATCTATCTGAACGGATCCCGTAATAGCTTCCTCAATCTTGGCGTCAAAGTTCTCATAAGGCGGTTCTTAACTAAGGCGTTAAGGAAGATAGTTAGTGAGAGGCCTTCGGTAGGGTCTTAAAACTTGGCCGAAACTTGCGTAACTCGATCTCCACGATCCGACGTTGGGCGTCAATTCACGATAACTCACAATACGTTATTAGCATAATAATTATAACGCCTGTAGTCTACAGGGCTTGAGGTCTTGCCAACAATGGAAATTATAAATACTGAGCGGCAATCACTAGAGTTAATTGGTGTAAATAATCCAAATTTGGATAGAATTAATTTATTTCGCTAATCTCTACACGAAGATTGAATTTTTAAGCGAATCGGGTAATCTATGAAGCATTTTTTCTGGTGTCATCGGCGCGATGTATTTTATTATAAGGAAATACATTAAATTACCGGTAAACATTATAAGATTATTCAAAACATTTTACAAGTAGATACATCTCGCCTGCCTTAATAATAAGGAAATCAGTTGTCAAATGTTCAGAATGTGGTGATGCGTATTTATCGTAACAAGTAGAAATAACAGATAACAGTCGTTCCATCGAATATAAAAAACCTGTTATTTGGTATTGTTATCCTAGTATTTTTAGGGTTCCGTACCTCAAAAGGAAAAAACGGAACCCTTATAGGATCACTTTGTTGTCCGTCTGTCTGTCTGTCTGTCTGTCAAGACCCTTTATCTCAAGAACGCGTGGTCGTATCAAGCTGAAATTCACATGAAATACTCAAGTCTATTGTCCCTTTAAGCTGTGAAAATATCAAACTTCTAAGCCAAGCCAATCAAAAGATACAGCCGATTATGTCGATATTTTCAACAAATTTCCGACACTCGCAAAGGAATCAAAACCTACAGGATACTTCCCGTAAACTCAGAATCTTGAAATTTGGCATGAAGCATTGTCATATAATGCAAATATAGGAAAAATGGCGAAAATCACATTTTTTTAGTTATATAATATAATTAAAATATTTTAATAAAATGAAACTTACTACCTTATTTCTCACGAACGAATAAAGGTATCAAATTGAAATTTATACCAAATACCTAGGTCTATTGTCCCTTTAAGCAGTGAAAAAATCAAACTTATAAGTTAACGCGATCAAAAGATACAGCAGTTTATACCGAGGAACCCTCGGTGTGCGAGTCCGACTCGCACTTGGCCGGTTTTTTTACTTATACGCATAAGGGTACCAACAACTACATAGTATTTACGTATCACATTCTGTTATTTTGAAGAAATATTATCCCTCACTCACTCATTCTCTCTTTCCAATGTACTTGTGGTATAATACTGCTAGTTATAAGGTATTATTTTGAGTTATATATAATCAATTGGAACATCTATTATAGCACTGAAAAAAATCGACTTGCCTCAGGCGGGACTCGAACCCGCATTTTCCGCAATCCGGGCGGCTGCGTTGACTATCTATTAAAGCATTTCAAATTGAATAAGAGCGCTCTCTAGCAATTCTTAAAAATAAATTTTTAACAGTATAAAATCTACTGTTTCAAGGATATCAAAATTAGATCTAACTATAGAAACACATGGAGTGTAGCGTCACAACACCATCACGAAAATTACAAATCTAGAAAAGTTTAAATAATCAAATTGAAATATATTCAGGGTAGGAGTACAAGGTCCACTTACGAACGTCAAATCAAACAAATGTTTAAATAAAATGAGAGGGAAAAAATATAAAAATAAAATTTTACATGTATACTAATATTGAGCGTTTGAAATAAAAAGTCAACAATACTAATTCTAAGTATGCATTACAATGTAATAATGTCATTATGTACATTATACTTTTTGGCTCATACTGCCAGATGTGGCTTTATGTGTAACCGAATATTACCTAAAGCTCTGCTCTACCCCTTTTGGGATTACGAGCGTGACTATATGTATATGCATGTATATAATGCATGCATTACATAAAAAATAAAGTAATACAAAGGAAATATTATTACCTAACTATTACATTTCATAATTCTAATGATGTTTTTAAATTTTAAATGTTAATTAACTATGGGTTTATGTGCCTGAAAATAAATGATTTTTATTTTATTTATTTATTTAATACAATTTGATTTGTTGACATACACTTCTGGAGGTCGAAGCAATTTATCAGCTATACTTGGACATTCAGAAGTGTGCCAATATGAACATACCAATTATTTATGCAACTGATACTGAGATTGAACAACACCTAACTAAAGTTTATTTCAAAGTACTGCTATAGTGTTTTCTTGAAGAATGAAATATTTTTCGTTTTTTTGATTAAACAATTATCATCTTGTTCCATTACTGATGAACACTGGGGAAATCATCCTAAATCAAAATTATTATAAAATATCCACCTTCTCTACTTTATATAAAAGCAAATCAGATTACAATAACATCAGCTAAAGCCGAGTAAAACATGCAAAAGTCGTAAAGATGAAGAGTATAGAAAACTCGCTTTATCTCGCCTTAGTACAAACTTTGTAGCACTAAAACTCTTCCACCACGATGCGATGGAATCTGAGCGGGCACACCCAATGATAATAAAGTGTAAAAAGAGTCGCTGCTTTAACGTCCACTTTATGGGCACTTCCTGGACCCCTATAAGGTCCAGAACGCGTAGATATATGACGCAGTAAAAGTCGAGATCACTCTTTTTCTATGTAGTTAATTGGAGAATGCCTAGCGAAAATGATACGAAATATCTCTGTCGATGTTATTACTGGAGCTAGTAATAACAAAGACAAGTAAATTTGTATCCAAATTTATTGATGGGTTTCCAATAGCTTAAAGTTCATCTACCTAAGAACTTAATTCAACTTTTGAAACTTCTGGAAAGTCGTCTTTGAATTACCAAAGCTCGCAAAGCTTCACTAATAATGTTATTCAATACAAAATTAACAGGTACGGATTTTCAAACGCAAAGTAAATTAGTGAAATGTAACATTTAAAAAGTGTACGGCTAATTGGTTCCCGAGATAAAAGTAAACATGATTTACAAACATTAATTCGATTAATTAATGATCTGCCTCGGGCTATTGTTACAGTTTAAAACGTTAAACAGATCTAATGTCGTAAAATGAAGTATCTTATTCAAAGGAGATCACTTTATAAATAAACTTGAGAATCCAATTAAGAAATGAGCGGGAACGGATTTATTCCAGTCTCATTTTATTAACGTACATGACTATAAAACGGGGTGATTCTACTGTATAAATCTTTTAGTTACTAGTGAAACGAGTAAAAATTAACATAATTTACTCTTGATTTAGATTCGCTTTTAGAATAATTGACAAGGTTTTTTTGTGTGGATTTTAATTCAAAGAGACTGATAAGCTTCAGAATGCAGAAAGGCAGTGGTAAAAAACTGGAAAATTACTTTTTATAAATTGCAATACAATTTTACTCTACCTTTCTTCTGTTTACCACGCATGGCTGGCATACGTCATCACCGTCAAACTATTATGTGTTCGCAGATTATGGCTGCCAATACAATACGAACAAATAAATTAGACAAGTCATTTCGTTTTAGCAAAATCAAGAAATATAATTCTGTACCAGCATACGTTCCGCCTTTTAATCCTGGGTCATTCAAAAGAGGCTTAAAAAACAACTAGCCAGAAGTTATTAGAATAATTTATCTATCAATATATTGAAATATCAGATCGTGTCAATAAAATACTTGCAAATGAATCAGATTGCTATTTACCAGGAAGGTAACATTATATGTGCTAGACCATTTCATGACGGTGCAAAACGCTTATTTTTATTGCTCGTAAAACATCAATAGAATTAGGTAAAGTATTTACAGTGAAATATGCCACGTCTCACGCCTGTAACTGAGGTGATCCTGCTAGCGCCCTTCGCTTACTCCTATAAGGTCGACATTTCCTCTGGCCATTAAAATTTTACGAGTGAACTGGCGAAATGAATGCCAGAATTAGGTTAAGGGCCAGCCTGGGTTGGATCGCGTGACTTCTCCCTACCCATTCATTGCTAATTTAATACTAAAAACAATTACAAATCATTTTTCTATGAGCTGCGAATGACGGCAGTTGGGTAAGCAGCAGAGTTAGTTAAACACCTTAAAAATAATAAGAATTGATAACTATAACATAGTTTGCAAAGCCAGACTTATTGTTTTATAATATTGATATCTTAAGCGATACCATTGCAAAATACAGATAGTCTAATTAAAAGTAAATCGATATAATGAGTAAAAAAATGTAAATAAATACGCATAAGTATACCCAAATAAATAAATAACAATATTATAATATCTATTACTTAAATAAAATATTTGAGAGTACCTCAAACCATACATATTTTTACCCTTACAGAAGCAATAAAAATTTATTTTTGTTTTTAATATGTCATGGGATATTTATGTACGTACCGATAAACTTTTTGCTTGCGGTTGAAAAAGGAATTGAGATTTGTTTTGACCGATATTGTGACATACCTACATCGATTTATGTATTTTAGGGCGTTTACATACAATAGATATCTGGTTGCCAGTGCCGATCCACCAGCAAGTAAACTAATACTAATATATACAGGGATTTCTTGTCTTTAGTAGTTTGAGAAAACTGCGCTGATCGGCATAGGTCGGCACTTTCAAGCGACATTTGGCACTTAACGGCGCGTTCTCCTCAAAAGTGTAGAGAACACCAGCGTTGACCTGTGCCGTAAAGTCTTAGCAGACCGCCAGCGGCAACCAGATTTCTTTATATTAACGCGCTTAACTATGAGCGTTGCTTCTATCAAAGAAAATATAATAGGTTCTATCTAGTTTTTATACGACCTTACTGATGAGAAGTTGTCACTACCAGCTGTTTACGACTAGTGATCTGTTATTTACGATTATATTTATGGAATATTCGTGTACGTTTATTAAGTAAAACTACACGATACAGCAACACAACACGAAAATATGACTTGCCTTTATACGGTGCCTCAGGACCAACAATGAACCAACAAATACTAGTAGGAAAAGTATAAGGAGCACCGCACATCGCATGCGCCGCGCCTGCGTTGCTCTGCAGAGACGCGGTGCGGGGCGGTTTATGGGCAATGCTTGCTGACGCTTCGTGTTGATATTAGTACTATCGACGCGGCGCGGTGCGGGTGGCGCCGCGTTCGATGTATGGTGCTCCATATACACGCATACAACACACCGCGTCGTGCCGCTCCGCACCGTGCCGCGTCGTGTCGCGTCATGCTGATGTTGTTTTACAATAAATATTTTCTATATGTTTGTTTGCACGTATTTTTTCTAATATTGTGTAATTGATTGATTTTAGTTATATTATTTTTGAGAATGCTGGGTTCGATTCCCGCCCAGGACAAGTCTTTTTTTTTCAGAGTATTTTTTCTAAGTTTAATAGTATAAAATAATTGCATAATGTTAGTTTTGTTTGAAAATAAAGAATTATAAATTGAAGAAAGTTAAATTATGAATAAACGATTTATTTTGAATTGAAACGATAGTTGAAGACTTCTAAAATAATCTTGATACTCTATTGCTGATAAGCACTAGTTACTTATAAATCTAAGTAATTAAGAGCAAGCAAGTAAACGAATCCATCTAACTAGACGCTGCAGCAAATTATTAGGTTTGTCACTTTAACGACTCCTGATTGCTTCTCTTGTTGCTGCGGGAGCATATTAAACTTGACCGTTCGTATACATAGTTTCTCTCTTTTTACAATTAAGTTTATGTAAAATGTATTAAGAGGCTCTTTTATTTATAAAGTTGCATTTCTAAATTAGTGACGCGAGTCGGACGGGTTGGATTATTACGCAATCTTAAAGAATGGAGAAAAATATTAATCTCGCTCGAAATCCCTAAAGGGTTTTGAGTTACTATGTTACCTTTTAGGTAACATTTGATTACATAAAAAGCCACATTTAGCAGTATGGGCAGTGCCTCAAAATAGTGACAGGTTATCAGCCGATCGACTTGATTGGGACATCAAAGCCTCTTTTTTACGTACCCGCAGCTTGGATAAGGCCCCACCAGGGTTATGTCGGAGTCATTAACCCTTAAGGTTGGCATACCCACTAAAAGCTGCCGGATCCCTTCTCTCCGCATATCGGCGATTGAACGTTTATTCATAGTAAACCTTCAATGAATTAACAAACAAAAGTAGCCGCGATGTTACGCTCTAAATTCGTGTAGCACGAACAAAATGAGCTCCAGCTCTTCAGTATAACGGAAGAAATGTTAGGTCGTATGTTCTGGCTGTTGCTGAATACGCTCCTGGTTATAATCCACCTTGAGCCAGTAAGTGATCCAAAGACTCCTGCACCTACCCCAAATAAATTAGGAGCAGAGTAGGAAAAAGGAATGACAGAGATAAGGTTCTCTTTAAAACTAAAAACTCCTGTTTGCATTATAAGGACATGAACAAACAATGTACGTAAAGGTAAGTTACTGTTCTTTTTCCCTGGTTAGTTACCATTCGAGTCACGCGCCTTTTCTTTGTTTCACCCGCTTATAACGAGATATTGTGATTCGGGAGCATTACGGCGCCGCGTATACACACAGATGATGCGAATATCAAACACCGTGTTAGATACACGTTTTCTTATTAAGACGTGATAGACGCTGAATAATAATACCCCTATTGACTTACAAGATTGTGTCGGGAGGTGGAAAACAACAGTAATACGTTTTTATTAGCCAGTAATGAGATACTTAGGTTGTTGTTACTCAAACAAGTACCTACTTCAAGAAAATTATTATCATTAGTTCTTTGAGAACTCTTTGTTGGGAAATTCTTAGTCATACTTGGAATCAATATTTTTGACAAATGGCATTTTCATTAAAATAGTGTGATGAATCCAACTTGTTTTGTTATTATATGAAATAAATTAAAGGAGGTATCTTCATTCTAAGGCACAGGGTCCCACGCTACTTTATCCGAATAGTGGAGAGTTACCTGGAGGGCCGGGACGTTGTGTACGTCGGACAGGGTGGTCAAGCCGGCCACCATAGGGCATCACGAGGTGTCGCGCAGGGGTCAGTTCTAGGACCCTTGTTGAACGTGGGATACGATTACGTCCTGCGTGGTGCTCTCTCCGCAAGTGTCAGGCTATTATATATTTTTTAATCTTTAATGTCGAAACCTCATGAAACTTTTCTTTTTTTTTAAAGGTCAAACAAATGAATCCATTCCACCTGATGGTACGCAGAAGTGGTTTCTAAATGTGAAGATAGCTAGTCCTAGAGATAATTCGCTGCGCAAGTAACCCTCGCCTTGCCGGCATAAAAAGGTGCTTCTTCACGCCTCTTTTGAATTTTAGGACTGTAAGAAGGAGTGAACACTTGTCTTGGCAGTGAATTCCATTTCTTGGCCTTCATCTTACATTATCTTCTTCTTCGAAAACTCTAATTCTAGTGTAGACACTATTGAGTAAAATAGGGTCCTGACCCATGGTAGACGTTTATCACAGTAATGGAAATGGCATATTTGCTCCGTTTGTCATGTTAGGAAAAGACAGTTTGATTAGGAAATGGTTCTAGTATAGAACTACACCATGAGTAAGAACTCTATTTTCTCGGCCGTACATTATGTTGTCAATATATAAGTTACCATTCAAACTCATAACTGGTCTAAAGAAACCACTTTTAACTGGAAAAATCAGTCACGATTTCTACAATATGGACGGTACACTATATGGAATGTTGAGTGTAATAACTCGTGATGTATTGATGGTGGAAACTCGAGGCTTTCAGTAAAAAATATAATAAAGTATGGTGACAAAACAACTTAACAAAGCGAACGATGACAAAGAAGTTATTGATCTTTGATCTTTGTAGGTTTCATCAAGTTTAATAATATAGAATATTGGCATTCCTTTTTCCTTGTTTAATTTTTATATGGCAACGAATATTGTGGACTTAGGGTAGCTATTTTACGGTTAGAAACGTTCCTTTCACATTATATTATTTGTAGTACCGAGTGACTCATGGAGATTAGTATTTTATAATTTGATGGGAAAGCTTTTTGCCGACAACTTCTAGCAACTTTAGATCTATGGTCTCCATACAATTTTTGGTCTGTATAGTGATATACAATCCGATATCTCCAAATATATTCAGAATAAAAAAAAAAAACCATTTTTATTATAAAATTAAGATCACGGTTCCTAAGAGAGTTTTTATCTCTTATAGTTTAGAATTTCCACATACTGACCCGAAAAAAAAACTCACCGTGTATAGAGGAAGTCTTGTAATCGTCAAAAAATTCGTCCTCGAGATTTTGACGCATTTACATGTTTTGGACCTCCCTGAGTCCAAAAATACCGTTTTTGGAATTATGTCTCTGTGTGTGTCTGTTTGTCTGTGGTTAGCACGATAACTCGAGTATGCTTTAACTTATTGCAACCAAATTTGATATGCATGTATGACATCAAAATATAAGGTTTCTATCAACTTTTGAGTGGTCGATCGCGAAAGTTAAGCAACCAAGTGCGCGGTCGGTACTCGGATGGTTGACCAAAAATTTTTCAATATCGATTTTCTTCCGTGTTTCGTCGGCACGTTAAGAATATACGAGAAAATCAAGGGAAGACCACTCCCGATTTTTATATTACATAATAATAGACACCCCTTTTCTTATCTAGTATAATTAACCTAATACATAATTATTTAGCAGGTTTATGATGATACGATTTGTATGAGTACACCTAGTTATGTACGTACTTCCTACGAATTCATTCTTTAGGTACCTATGCGTAATGTTTACTTACCTGTGCTTGCTTGATAGTGTCGTACTTACCTGAAAATAAAAATGAAAATTGAAACTTCAAGAAATTAAGTTATTAAATTTTGTTACAAATTATATAAAGAAGTGCACAGCGAATAAGTTGTGTTTGGCTTCCATAACTTGCTGTTGGCAATGCACGAGTCTTTCGTCACCTTTATAGTGAAAAATAATAATAATGATATTGACTAAATTACTACAGAATAACCGAGAAACTGAAATAGTCAAAACTAAATTATTTTTTAAAAGCGATAGCGAGAGCTAAAAAAATTGGGCAGCAAGGTACGAATACTGTCTCCGTGTTATTTGACTTTCACCCTTGTTTCGATTAGCATAAAAATCACACTTAAGGTTATAGCTGCCTTTTCAGATATGCTGATAATCAAAACACGCTTTTACGGTTCCAATATACGTGGTCATTCCGTACACTAGAAGCTCGTTACTGTGTCAGAAATGGTTACGGTTCGTATATGAATACGTAGCTTTACGCAACGCTCGTTACACAACCCTGATAAGCAAGGGTGAAATCCTATCTTATTTGCACCCTTGGATTAAAATTAAATTTTATAATGCCTCAGCAAATCGCGCCGCCACGCCGAGTGTTCGAGCTCATTGTTTAAAACCTTAATTGAATTTTATGTGACTCTGTAAATATTAACTTCATTAATTATGTATGTAGGTAGATATTAATAAACATCAGAAATTCGTTTTGATCTTTCGTCGCGTCTTGAAAGCTTCTTGAAACCCTTTTGCAAAAAACATGCTGTATTATAAAAGAAATGGAATGTTAACGAAGAAACTGTAAGGTGATATCAAAGGTGAAAATAACAGAGTTATATTAAGTGTATTAACATGGAGAGCAAAGTTCGTACTCCACTCACATTAGCAATTTACGAAGTTTAGACCTACTGCGAATCTTAAACTAAGGAAGGAGATTGCTTCGTTAGCTTGCTAACAAAATGTAAGTATCACTGAAGAACTTAGATTTTGGTTTGTTTGTCAAGAAAATGGTATCATTGCCATAGTTTTAAATTATTCTTCGTTGATAAATTTATTGATGTGTCAGTAAATTTTATTTGATACAGTGTGTGTCACGCTCGTAGTCCTACAAGGGCTGAGTTTAGCTTAAGATAACATTTGGTTATATTTAAAGTCACATCTGGCAGTATGGTCAACGCAGTGCCTCAAAATAGTAAAGGTTGTCATTGACAAGCGATCGGCATCTTGCGTAGAAATAAATGAAATGTGTCCAAGAAGCGGGAATGTCGCGGTTTGCGCAGCAGCATGTCACTTCTCAAGTGGTTTGCGAGATGGAAACACCTGTATGTTGTACAAAACTGACACATTTTATAACTTGATTGACGATTACCTGCTAATAACAAAGATACAAAATACGCCTGCCTTTCATTGTAGCTTGCATGGTTTTGTCAAATGACGCAGACGTGGACAGTGTGCCTTAACCAGCCTTAACCAACCAACAAAAGTCAACCCACACAGCCGTAACACTTTCAAATTTTCTTTGATATATCACTCAAATAGCACTGACAAAAATCCATTTATCGCCACTATTTCATAAAGAGTCCAATATCCTTAACAACACCTACTAAGATATACTATTTTTCAAACAGCAACCGAAAAACAACGCCAACTTCCATATTTCACTTTTATTACCCTTCATATTATTTGAAGATTTATAGTATTTAATTCGAAGATGTCAAAAGAATATCCTACATAATAGTAGTGAGGAACGCATGATTGGTCAATGCAGTGTCACACAAACGCGTGATATCTAATATTAGATTTTTCCATGTTCAGATTTATATGAAATATTTCCAAAGGAAAATTATCCGGCCCACATCCCATATCGGATGTGATACAATGTGATTGCCTTATTTCCCTCTTCTTTCGATCTTTACATGTTATTATCGCTTCGACATCCGACTTGAGAGGATTTCCTTTCATAGGGTACTATTATGTGACAGGGATCGTAAGAAATTACATGCTAATGACGATGTTTCGAACGTCTTCGATGTTATTACCTATGACTATTATTTCTTTTGTGTTACTCAAAATATTTCCTCACAAATCAATCACGGTCACGACAGTCTTGCTCTCAAATTGTAAAGACATGAAAACTCTTACCATTCCATAGAGTCACCCTGTGGGTGCCGGGTCCACTACGTTGCAGAAAAGGGAATTAGCTGTGCTTGGGTCTTGTCAGGTGTAGGATAGGCCTCGAACGATACAGCAATCGGTTTGTGAAATCAAAGTATTTATTTATACAATTATAGCTCAGGTCGCGAATTGTTAAATTAATATGACACACGTATATTTTATTTACTAATTAAAATCGTGAGCGATATTTTTCTCCAGTGCTAGGTTTTAATAATGTACTCTAGAAAACTGTCACAGGCGTGAAATTTACACCCAACACTAAAACTTTTCTTAGTTAAGTAACCGCTTAAAGTTATATCTCGATCGTACACAAATATTATATGAACTTAAATCGGCTACTTCAGCGAAAAAACTTTAATAAAATTTTCCATATAATATAGATTACATCGAAAACTAACAGCTAACAGACGTAGGTAATAAGATATTGATATGAAGTTAATAGACTATTATATGAAACGACATAGATAATGTAATCTAAAAGGTACGTCATTCAGTGACTCGCACGGAACTAAATAAAATTTCCCTCCATTCCTAGGAGATAGCTGAAAGTCTGTTTCCGGAGTGAATGTTACACGGAAATGTACTAAGGTGATAGCAAAAAAGGAACAACTGAGACAAAACTGGTTTACCAAAGTACGTGAACGGCGCGCCGTTATGAGCTTATGCGGAAGCTGTATGTAGCCGTTAGTTATTTTACCTTAGGTTACGTGCAAAAATCTTACTAATACATATTATAAGCGTGAAAGTTTGTATGGATGTATCTATAGATGGATGTGTTTGTTATTCTTTCACGCAAAAACTACAGATTTTAATGATACTTTACAATAATATAGCTCATTCATCAGAATAACATATGTATTGTCATATGATATGATATGTCCTGAATGAGTGACTGACGCACAACCTAAACCGCTGACCGCAGACACCTAAAACTCGGATGTTGTGTTCTTTGTATGACATAGGCATTCGATAAGAAAGTATTTACCGCAATTCTACCCCTAAGGGGGTGAAAAAGGGGGGCAAAGTTTGTATGGGACAACATGATTTCTTGGTCCAATCTATTATCTAGGTTTTGCATAAACCATTTTAACAGAATTAATGGAAGACGTGTATTTCGTATATTCGTATTTTATTGAAATTCATCCTCTAACGGGGTTAAAAAGGGATAGAAAGTTATTTTGTGGTGATTTGCTTCGAAGTTGATATCAATACTCCTTAGTGCTTTTGATTTAAATTACATTTAATTTTTTACAGGTTTGAAATCTCAATCTGAAAAGTCATAAAGGCAAATAAATAAGAGAATGACCGAAAAAACATACGTCACTATATAATCGTATACAAATTGCTTTAATTAATGGTTATTAGTTAAAATCGAGCAAAAAAACTTAGTTCACAATAGCACAAGGTATAATCTCCATTTTAATCTATTAAGTGAACCTAAGGCCATGCTAGCAATAAAAGAATTAAAAAGGTCACTAGCTTGAACCTACAAAGGACTTCCACAAAAATGCGGCTTAGTGGAAGTTATCAATTTTAGGCCAGTTAATTGTTAGCGATTCTTAAAACTTCTTCAGGCCTTGTAAAAATAACAAAAAGGAAGAAATAAGTAGGCGCTTTGTGAAAATTACTCCGTGCTGTTATCAAAGGGAATTTACAACAAAGAAATTCAAGTTGCCGGAATGTTTTTACGTCTATTATACGGTCGTAGGTAGTTCTAGCTATTTGAAGAGAGGATAGAGTGGAGATCACGCGATTCGTTACTCTAATTGCGCCAATTGTGGTTCTGGGATATCTCCGCGGATTGTGAATATGAATTTCTTTCTTAGAATTCTCTAGAAGAAATACACATTACGTGTTGCTGTTCACGTATTCAGTTCACTGTAACCTTTAATAATCTTACAATACGAGAAAACGTGAAATTTCTTTTTTTTTTAAATAAAGGAAATGTCTATGTCAAAATCGAATTATGTCGAAATCAAGATAGGTAGGCATATAATAAAAAGTTTGAGTCTTGTTCTCTTCTTGTATGTATTTTGATTTTATTTTTAGGGTTCCGTGCCTCAAAAGGAAACAACGGAATCCTTATAGGATCACTTTGTTGTCCGTTCGTCCGTCTGTCTGTCTGTCAAGACCCTTTATCTCGAGAACGAGTCAAAGAATTGAGTTGAAATTAAAACCATATACTTAGGCCTACAGTTCCTTGAAGCTGTGAAAAAAATTTAACTTCTAGGTTAACATAAAAAAGATACGGCCTTTTATGCCGCAAGAATTTATTTTTCGACACTTTCAGTACTTTACGCTTGTTATCTAATAACTCTTTACTGGGTGTACCGATTTTGAAGATTCTTTTAACGTTTGGAAGCTGGTAGGTACTTGTTATGTGGTCCCATTTAAATTTGATCGCCATCTGACAAGTAGTTTTAGAGTTATCCCTAATAATGCCTATTTTATTGACATTGATGACATTGTTATTATTTTATTACTTGTTTGTCTAGAAGACTTCGAGATATTTCGCTGAAAATTTCTATACTTACAACGCAAAAAAAGAAAAAAAAAATTCCTTCAAAACTAACTGGTAAACAATGCTTGTTCCTGTAAAAAATAAAATTTTATGTTTAAAAAAAGACATTTTTTTTTTAAGAGCAGTACCAACCTCATAAGTTGGAATAATCGAAGTCACTAGCATTTGGGACCGACCTCAAAAAAACATTTAGATTTTTTTAAGCATAAAATTTTATTTTTTACAGGAGCAAGTATTGTTTATTAGGTGCTAGACCCAAATGTTGGGTCATATGAGTAGGTACCACCGCCTTTCATATTTCTGCCGCGAAGCAGTTCGTTGTGTTTCGGATTGAAGGGAAAGGTAGCCAATGTAACTGGGCATGGAATCATCAATCATCTTAGTCCCCAAGACGGCAACGCACTTGCAGTGATAAGTGATTTACCCTGAACATTGCAAGTGTCTATAGGCGACGGTAACCACTTAACACCAGGTGGGCCACAAGCTTGTTTGCCATCTCATAGTATATAAAAAAAATGTTTGTGAATGTGAACGTTAAATCCACAGGTACCGTGTTCGATCCTCGGGGGAGTACAAACTTTGCTTGGTCTGCTTGGTGGTAGGACCTTTTCTAAAATTGCCTAGCTTAGATATCATTATTGTGTTCCGATGCTTAATGAAGATAGTCATTTCCTTAGTGAATGAAGGTTCCAGGTGAATCTTGCATTTTCAGCCTTCTCGACGCTTCTCTGAAAATCGCTAAGGTTCTGCTTATCATTGGGTGTGCTGTGTGCTAGTTTGCACTTTATCGTTTCAGAATATGTTTTAAAATAATTCAACGTTGTTTTAATATTAATGCCACTGAAATATGAAGTCTCTTGACAATATCCACTCAAATCAACCACACAAACGCATCTACAAAACGAACCTCATTAGTTGAAAGCAGATTATTTGGTTTGTTTATGTCTATTTTCATTCATAACAAACGTAACATACTCGCTGCGTGTAGAAGCTAATTCCCTGAATCACTTCTGCTAATTAGGGATTAACTAATTGCCTCCCGTTATTATTTAGTTCACTCTGTTAGTACAGAATAGAATGAATAACTATTACCTCCGACAAGCACCAATTATGTAATGGATGATCTGATTCCATGATACATAAGGATGTGTTCAGAAGGGTGCCAAAAGTCTCAGAATGCCTCCGTCGCCGTTATAAGTGTCCATTAGTGAGCCGAGACTAATGTCATGTAACTCTATATGTTTGACATTCAGTAAGGACCTGAAAGGAAATGGGGTGGATAACGCGTCTTTTATGATTGCGCTTTTATTAGGTACGTGGCTTATGTAAATATTATGTGAACGCTGCGTAAATTTCCTGTAAAATTTGCGCTGTATAGCGGTTTAGATCAAGAGATATGAGATCGGTGTTGTAACGTGAAATTGCCCATGGAAAAGGGCCTGCCAATTTTGCCGATATAAGATGTAATCCAAGTAAAAATCTCACACTGCTTCTTCAACGTATTAAAGTAGATTAAGTTTTATTAGGAACAAAATTGTTTGTCGTTAGTAAAAGTCATTGTTATTAAATTATTTAATTAAATTTATTTTATTTAAAAATAAGTTTTAACTAGAATTATTTTGATTATTAATGATATTTTTTTATATAAAGGCCTAGTAAGTAACTCCATCGTACCTGATCGTATGCGGATATGGAGTCCAAAGCGAAGATCGCTAGTCCAGGGGATTTTGTACGTACCGCTAAAGCCGCCCCTAGACATGTCAGCGTTCTGCCTCCAGCCGACTGGTGCTTTGAATACATAGATTACCTCCTAATAGATACCGCATACAAGGCAACCGACGCGCACGGCACATACTTGCTTTAGCTAGCATGTAAAACTGCTCCAATAATCTTAACATTAGTCTCGACCAAATCTGTGACCCGTAGACACGCTAGATTTATGCACTGGTTTGGACACAAAATAATTAGTTTAACATTACAATGGCTTCCTGTGCTGTAAAATGGCGTGGAAAATCACCCAAGACCTCTAATTACCAAAAAGGTAGCCTAAATTTCACCGATAAGAAAATTATAATTTATATTACAAATTTTTCAAATTTGCATCAGAGGTCAACTTATACTGGCTAAAATCAACATTGACAAGTTACGTCACAAATTGGGCGTTGACGACATTTTGACACTGTCTCTTTTACTCTTATAAAGTACTATAATGTTGTCTCTGTTTATAGAAAGCGTAGTGACATGACTTATATTTCATATCCGTATCGATACCGATATTTTTATGTTCGATTATGTATCGAATATTTTTACTTATATCAAAATGTAGTAATTTACGATATTATAAAAAAATATTTATAAAATCGATAATTGCATGTTTTAAAATTAACATTTTGTTAAAAGTTAACATATAGATAATGATAATAATATTATATTTGAATAGTGAATATAACCGAAAAACACTGGTATTAATAAATTTTAATTTGGCAATCGGAAAAATATGTTAATGGTAAAACCTTATAGCAAATATTTTGAGGTTTCTCAAAGAGCATTTATTTCTTACTGTAACGGAACGGAGGTCCTACCCCTAGGAAAAAAAATAATAATAAAAAAATAAAATACATTTTATTTGCTTTTGATATTCCTCGATTAAACAAAGCACCAATATAATTTATTAATAGGGAAAAGGTATGCGTATAAAAGCACCATCTAGTGTCGAATTCATGAACTATCTTCTGAACTTGAGAACTTAATGCCATCTAGTGTCGGGAAGAGGAACTATAAAATAAATGGAAAAATCGGGAAGTATTGGTATTTATTAATTTTATTTGCGGATGTAACAAATTGGCCAGAGCTACACTACAATAGCAAGAAATAATATAAAAATAATTTTAAACATGCAAACTTACAAAAAATAAGCTATGTTAGGCGACAAACTGTCTCTTCTTGTGGTCCCCGGGGAAATTGTATGGATATTATATTAATTATTATTAATAATTATGTTTATTAGCTGTGGCCGCCTTTCCTTTCATTGCCTTTTCTCGTGAATTAAGTAAAATGCATCAACAGGGTTTCTGAAATCAAAAATTGGAAGAATAAAACATAGGTAGCTAATTAAATACAGACTTTGACATTCATTACAATAATCAAAGTTTAATTGGAGAAAGGGAATGCTAGGTAGTTAGAAATAGGGATATAGTTGCCTGTATTGTGTGGTAATAATATTTATCGAGAGCAATTCCAGTTTGGTGAAAATAATTTATGGGTATAATAAAGGATGAATGAGCAAGTTATGAATAATGGCCGAAATTTTGAAAGAATGATTTTTTTCATGTCTCAATACTTTTAATAAACTTATACTAATAGTGGATTACATACCTGCTTAGGTTTTATAAGGATTTGAAGGAAAGAATTTAAGTGACTTTTGTCCCTTTGGCTAAAATCGATTTTCGCTTCTCAATTCTGGAGCGGCTACTGAAACAGTAAGAGTTATATATTTTTAAATAGATAATTAAATTCTACATGAGAAAATAATAAGAATTTAGGTTAATTTATTACCTTATAAAAAAAAATCAAAGAAATTAAAGAAAATGAGAAGTGAGTAAAAGTCAGAAGAGATACCAATATAAAGAATGTTACCTATTTGGGTTTGAAAATTGGTTTGGTAATGTAGGACATTGTTAGATAAACAATAATTACGATTTAATGTAAATTATTGTTAAAACCTTAACGTTTTTAATAAATAATGTTAAATAGTTCGTTAAGATTTCTTCTCATATAACTCGACCAAGGTTAGGAGGAAACGTCGGTTATAAAAGGTGCATAATAGGTTCTTGGCTGTTGTATTTGGTCGAGTTATAACGGGGGGTTTGTGGTGCCCTCTGGTGAGGAGAAATCAACGAATAGGAAATCTGTAAGTTAAAGCTGCCAACTGAAAATTTGCAAAGATATTTTGGAGTAACCAATTGAATTACGGGGAAAGTGCGAAATTTGATTATGATAGGAGGAAATTGGTAGCGAAGTTCAGGCTGAATTCACTGAGGGGGGAAAATTTAGGAGGGGATTTTTGGGGGTATAAAGGAGGTTTTCAGGGGGGTTCTTGGTTCTTGGATCATAGTTCGGCGGAAGTAGGGGAGAGGCTGCAAGAGTAGTACTCTGGGAAAAAGTCCTACGGGGAACCTCTGTCGGTGAGAATAACGATATTGGCGGACGGTTCCAGACCCTAAGGTAAGTGTAGGATTGGGGTAAGTGCTTTATAAGAAATTTTCACTTTTCTTTGTTGCTCAATTTTTGTAACTATTTGAATTATTTCACGGCTATTTGCGGATTTGGTATACGTTATGTTTATTTTACGTTCTGTGTGTTTTATATTTGTTTTGTTGCGGCTTACGTTTATTATATGAAATGTGTGCGGTCTATTTTACAGGAATTTTCTCGTTTAAAATTACTTTTGCGGAATTATGTGGCGATTTGAATTATTTCACGACTACCTACGGATTTCATATCGGTTATTTATTTTACTGGTTATTATATTTGATGTGTTACGGCTTATTTATTATATGAAATGCGTGTGATTTATTACGATGTTACGTCCTATATTGCGTATAGGGTGCATTGATTTTATTATTGCGTTAAATGCGGCACCCCGATGTATTCCCTATCTTATGTTGCGTTGTGCGGTTATTTTATTTTATTATGCGAAGTGTGTTTTATTTCTTTATTTCAGCTATAATTTGGTTTACTGATTAAACTATTTAAATGGGTTGTTCAGGAACCTTGATCTATCTTCCCTACCTAACGTTGAGCGGTTGTTCGCATTTTATTATACGAAATGTGTGTTTTACTTCCTTGTAGCGTATTTATTTTATGTTATAGATTTCGGTTGTTTTATTTCATTGTTGCGGCTATATCTATTTTACGGTTTATTGTGTTATGGCGGTCCTTATAATATTATATGTTGTGTGTGTGTTTTATTTCCTTGTTGCGGCTATATCTATTTTACGGTTTATTGTGTTATTGCGGTCCTTATAATATTATATGTGTTGTGTGTGTTTTATTTTATTGTTGCGGCCTTTGTTTTATTTTACTACTTATAATTGCGTATTACGTGCCTATAATTTGTTACGGAATATACTTATTTTAGCGGCTGAGAAAACCCTTTGGCGTTGATTTAGGGGTTTCTATGCAACCTTTATATTTCACGATTTTAATTGCGATTTACGAAACATTTTATCAAAACCTTATCTACCTACTCTGTGACTGATTTATACTTATTGCATTTCTACCTACTTAACCTTTATTACCTTTTATATTCTTCGTCTACAAGCTATTTTTAGCATGTTAGGGAGATTTTACCTACGTATTTATGCGGATATAATCGATAGATTATGACCTACCTACATGTGTATTTTATGAAACAATTTACGGCTACCTTCTACCTGCGATTGAATCGGAAAAATTGGTGAATCATTTTCGATCAACCTACATAATTTTCTACAAAATGGTTACGGCTATTTTATTACTCGGCTTGAATTATCAAATACGTCTATCTTGTTTGAGGCTGGCTTCCTTACATGTTACGATCGCTAGTCTTCCGCACTGTCGATGTTATTTAGAGATTCATCGTTATAATAATTATGTTCGTTTTTGATCAAATAACGCTAACTCGTCAGACGCCAAGTTATCCTATGGATAACCAACATGTTCCAGATAAAATACAAACACATTGTTCTACTTTTAAACTACGATTTATTCATCATAATATCCATTTTTGGATTCTACAGTTCCAGATAAATTACCAGATATCCTGAACCTATAACCAAACCTTTCTAATCCAAATCGACCGAATTTTATAGCAGAATCTTTGAAACTGCTTACTTTATCAATAAATAAAAGGTCGCAAGTCCTTGTAAAAATTAGTAGAAATGGTTAAGTACCTTATATGGCTAACCAACCTCAAATATGAAGGTAGTTTACGGACATTTCACCACGGAGTTATACACGAGTTTATTTGCGGTGTAGTTTAAAATAAATAAGTCGTTATTTGAGAGACTCCTGTTGACCGAAATAAACTCGATACTCTACAATGAGGAAAGACTAGAAAGCACACTCCACATGCTCCGAAAATGTCGAAGGTGATTTACCTTTGGGCGAAATCTCTGGACGGCAACAATTACGGTGAACTGAATGATTCTTGTTCAAACCTAAAAGGGATCACTCTGGAATTTAGAAAGGGATATATTGCAACCCACTGGCAATCCATGAATCGCCGTGGTACCTTCTGGGTCATACTAGTGGCAATATATTGAGGTTAGTGCATTGCATGGCTGTCATTGAACATTGCTTCAGACGTCATTGTTGTTCCATTGCGTGCGGATGAATATTGTGCCCCGGATGCTTAACTCACAACTAAGCTTTCTTATATATTTTGATTGGCGCTAACTAGCTGTTTGTGAACGCTAGCGGAAACGCTATTGCTCATCCGTCGTGTGCAGCACAAAATTCAGACCCCTGGGACGCCTAACTCTCACCTACGTTCCCTTACAGAATCTGGAGGTTCCTGTGAGAACCATTGTCATTCACACTGGGGATTGTTGGAAGTTTGGTGATATCAACCTTATTATTACCTTCTATCATTTTGGTCTAAAACCACACCACACCACACATTCCGTGGGAGAATGTCAATAAACATATTTTCATATTTGCGATTCCATATTCGCGAAGAGAAACTTCCTGTGGTTCTGGAAGGGGAGGATGCATCGACGTGGTCTGGCATTCACCGTGTTTAGGGCGCAGGGTGGGGCCTAACACTTTCTCATATATTTAAAATGCCAATATTTAATTAATCAAAAATTATCAACTAGTAGTGGATATCAAAAGTAACTAAGGACACAACCTAACATTCTCTCATAATTTTAAAATTGTTAATAATAAAATCTCACAAATTCTTATAATTTACTATTAAAGATTATGCTTTATTCTATAATAAAATTTTATCCTTTTATAATAATAATCTATTGATCCAATAATATCAGTTGTACCTTCCTACAATATCCATACAGGATTCCGGAGACAAACCTAAAGTATTTAGACCTTTCCCATCATTAATTCCTTCCCATTCCATTTTCCTTCCAAATACCTATCTTTATCTTATCAACAAAGTCATGTTTCATAGTAAACCTATTTTTGAGGTTTATCTTAATAGGAAGTAACTTTAGCCTTTATTTATAAGCCCGTACAGGTACTAAGTGCATTTCACATACCTCACAAAAAGAACTTAGGGTTATCTACATCACAACTAGAGTCCTACCATTACTAGACGATCACTTATTTGGCCAAATTAATAAATTCAATAATTAATTATATAAAAAAAAAATTTACTTAGACTGGTATTGATTATTTATACATGTTTATTATAGGTAAATATAACATAAGTACATACAGTAGTTCACTGAGGGGGGTTATTACAAGTTGGTGCCGTAGTGACCAGGATGTCAAAATGTTAGGATTTTATTTAACTCAATACCAGTCAGTTATTATTTAATTAAATATTTTGTGTTGACTGAATTTCAGTCACAATTTGTTGCTCGTGAAATGGATGTGAGGTTTAAACAAAATGTGAAATGTGGCAAGGGCTTTGGGGGCGTAGCTGCTAAACTTTTATACCTTTATATATTTTCCTTAAATTCATACAATATTAGAGTTAAAATTACTAAATGATTCCTTTGGATACCCACCTTAATGTAATAAAAGAAACTTCAATTCATCCTTATTTTATTTTGAATGTTGTCATGAGTCTTAAACATATCACTTTAAGATTGTTTATTTATCCACTTATTATTCGCCTATACATTGAATTTAATTAGTAGTCATCATAGGTTATTTTGATCAAACTGGACAAGTAGGTTCATTTAGTCACTAGGTAGACGCTTCAATATTGTCTTGAATCCATTTTTGATACCTCCTCCCACGGTTATTAATAATACAGTTAGTTAGATATGTTATATGTTCTTCTCTGAGATTCTTCTATAGTTCTATTTATCTGGTAGTTGTAACTATTTGTCAAACAATTAAACTGGCATCGGTTGTTAGTTAACATAAATAATTGCAAAACTTGTAGATCACTGAAAGAAAGCACAAACATAAAATAAGCGTGCGATGGCAACAAGTTGGCAAAAACAGTAGCGGGAAAATCATAGTAGAAAAGAAAGATTGTTAACCTGTAAAATTTACGTAAGAAATGCAAATAGTGCAGGGCGTAATCTTAATAAATAATTTGTTGTAAAATATTACGCATAATGCAGTTGTGATATATCCTCAAACGTGCGAGAGCAATATCGAGTATACGTATATAGCTTTTGTTCGACTATATAGCTATTTGAACACTAATAAAATAAACATTAACTAATAGAAACTCAAAATTTAAAAATAAATAGCTTGTTGTGAGAATAGGTTAGAATCACAGACTAGTTAGAGAAACTACGTGTTTGATAGAACCATAGATAACATAGATTAGAGAAAAGTAGAGAAAAGTCACACGTATGAGTTATTGTCTTAAAGTCTCCCTAGTCAAGGAAGACAAAGGCATCATACCCATACAGCCATGTCTTCAGTATTTATATTCCTTTTTGAGGCATAGAATACATACAAAAATAATAGCATTTAAAAAGTGTGTGGTAACACATTTAAATTCATTTTGGGAGTGCTTAGCGAGAAATGTATGAGAATAGATATTATAATGGCGAGATTAGAATTAGAGAGAATATTTAATGCTAATAACTCGGACCAAGATCATAGGATAATTGGTAGAATTTTCTAGTTATTTATGATAAATTTTAGGTTTTAAATTTCTCTATTAGGGGATGGCAAAGGGATCGAGCCCATACAGCCATGACTCAGGGATGTATCTGTTTTTTTTTTTTGTTTTATAAATTGAAGACGTTACCACATATCCACACACAAGATGTCACACCCTTTAATACGTCTAAGTAACTTGTCAAGGTTTCCCAAATAAAGAAACGGCAATCAAAGGAGGACTATCTATAGGCCTTTAAGAAAGGATTCTGATACATACATGTTAACCAACTAGGTAGTTTAGGAGAATTTGATGAACTTTTGATAGATATATTAGGGGTTAAGTATGAAATTTCCGTTTTGTATGGAGAAGTTAATGAAAATTTATTATTCCCTACAAACGTATTTGCGATTTTTTGTGAGGAACCACAAATCTAAATCTTGTGGATATATTTAGAGAACATTAAGGCTATAGTATACATAGAGAAAAAAAATGTGAATTGATATCTGTAAAAAAAAAAAATTTCATATTTTTATAACGGAGACGGGCACCTCTTAGGACGAGCTGTTTTTGAAGATGTATTTCTAGTGAAAAAAAAAATATATAAATAAGAGTAAAATTTTATCTATACTAATAATAATAAAGCTGAAGATTTTGTTTGTTTGGTTGAACGCTAAGATCTCAGCAACTACTGACTCAAATTGAAAAATTCGTTTTGCGTTGGATAGTCTATTTATCGAGGAAGGCTATAAGCTATATAACATCACGGTATGTTCAGTAGGAGCTGAGCATCAATGAATAATGTTGCAAAGACGGGAAATCCACGCGGACGAAGTCGCGGGCACAGCTAGTACATAAATTAAGTCCTTGTAATGAAGTTTAAAATAAAAAGGGAATAATGGACATAGCTATTGTATTAAAGGGAATTATACACTAATGAATAATGAGCAAAAAATTGGCATTTTCATTCTTTAACCCCTATTTTTAATATTTTATAGGTTTTTTAATGTACTAGGTTGAATTATGAACTGGAACTGCTAATAGAGGGTTAAATAAACCCAATGCGGATTGAAATATTTTAAATGTTAGGAACATGTGGATTGGGGGTCCGGAATTTACCTAATCCAGCCCATATCTAGTTTGAGCTAAATTGTGAGTAATATTTTAATTCTTCTAAACAATACCGCAGTTGGAACTATACATTTTCAACGAGAACTTTCAATAGCGCGATTCACAAGAGTTGACTGCCATCTATCGATGGACTACAGAACTAAGATTAGTATGGCCTTATACAATAGTCAAATACACTTGGTTACCGCGATGTAACTCAGTGCAGTGCCATCTATTGACAGTTTGGCAAACTTATAATATAATGGGTAAGACGGTGAACAAAGGTACAAAAGTAATTCGGATAGTTTAATTGATAAATATAATATCACATTAGATACATCCTTTCAAGTAATTACAAAAATGTTTAAAAATCTTGCTATATCCAAGGATAAATTATTAGAATTGTTTTACGGTTAGTGCAAGAGGTGTGAAGATACTTTCTAAAACTGCTTAGCTATTAGGGAAGCCTATTAAGTTAATTCAGCTCTAATTTATAATGACAAAATGAATGAGCGAGTGGGTCTCGAATGTTTGAGCGAATTTATCACAGCCAAGTGAGCCTAATTTTAATATTATTTCTCAGCGCCATCTATTAGTTCTCTCAGGAACTACTAGCTTAAAATTCATGGTATGCGGGTGAGTTCAGCAAATCGTAAAGTAAATAGTGCATGTAGTCTGTGCTAGATGGCGCTGTTTAACAAATATTATGAAATACTTATTTGAAATTTTTATGTGTAGGGTTTGCATAGTGATTATTTGTTTTGTCCCCCTATGATCTGAATTAGATTATTTAAAATAAAAACTTTCATTATTTTATAACTTTGTAAGGAATGGTATTTCAACTTTTCCAATTAAGTATATACCGATTGGATGGATTTATTATTAGTGTGTCATTTATGTCATGCATTCTAGGTTAGGCTTAATTTAAATTTTAACTTCTACGTGCAAGCGCCATCTGTCAGTTGTTTAGGAACTATGAGGGGTGGCGTAGGAGTTGACTATAGTAAATAATTAGTGCGCATCGTCTCTGCTAGATGGCTCCGGGTTCTGGATTACTTCAGGGGTTTTTTTATATTATGCGTAGGATTTGCTTATGATTATCTTTATTAGTAAACGTGAGTCGTAATATGAAAATAGTATATTTATTGATTTATAGATGTACATGGAAGTTAGTTATATATATTTTTTTCTTTTCTACCAATTATTTTATTCTACCTATTTATTATTAATGTCAAATCCAAGCAGGATCAATTAAATCTAACTTTCTTAAATTATGTATGGTTTTGATTATTTCAAACTAGTGCTGATTTAAATTTTGTTGTGTAATGAACACAATAGAGTTTAGAATACTATTTTAGACATATTTTATGCAAATTTAGAACAAAACAAAATAAATACCGTTTATATCTAAGATACATACACACATATTTAATACATATAATATATATTATTAGATACATGCACTATAATATATACTTAGAAAAAAAAACAATATATATCTACATACATGATATATACATAAGGCAATAGTATCACATTGCAAGATAGTGCTTTATGCTGCAATACTATGGATTTCATAACATTGTTAATTAATGTGGGGGCGAAAATTATTGATACAATGTAGATTATATACGACGTGGAAAGATGAGGGAGGGTTTACTTATTACTGACATTACGTGATATCTGTGAAATTTTATTACTAACTTTCAAATGGAGGTCCATTTTAATTAGCTTAGTTCTAAAACTTTGAATTATTGCCATTAGGAGCTGAGAGAATGACTCAAGCACAACTATGGTACCTAATGTGTTCATAATTTTAGTGAGATTCTTATTTACTTATAACGGTTATTGTTAGTGACTACAGCACTGATACTATCTAAATAAACTATTTTATAAATTGCAAAATGTTTCCTTGTTGACCTTAAGGTTTAACCCTTAAAGGTTTAAGATACAATTATTAGCATTCGAATTAAGGTTTGTTAGTTGTGTTGGAGGGGAGTTCGGCGGTCATTCCAGTGGTAGCTAAGGGAATTTAGGTTCAGCGATGAGTTAAATAGAGCATCACTTTGGTGAATGTTGTTCTAATTTTAGAGGATAGGTGAGATACTGCGAGTTCCAATTGGTTACTTTCTTTATCGTTCCTTTGTGTGAGGATTAGGTAAATTATCACTTCGGTAAACTTCTTGATAATTTAGGGGGCGATTGTAACGGAACGGAGGTCCTACCCTAGGAAAAAAAATAATAATAAAAAAATAAAATACATTTTATTTGCTTTTGATATTCCTCGATTAAACAAAGCACCAATATAATTTATTAATAGGGAAAAGGTATGCGTATAAAAGCACCATCTAGTGTCGAATTCATGAACTATCTTCTGAACTTGAGAACTTAATGCCATCTAGTGTCGGGAAGAGGAACTATAAAATAAATGGAAAAATCGGGAAGTATTGGTATTTATTAATTTTATTTGCGGATGTAACAAATTGGCCAGAGCTACACTACAATAGCAAGAAATAATATAAAAATAATTTTAAACATGCAAACTTACAAAAAATAAGCTATGTTAGGCGACAAACTGTCTCTTCTTGTGGTCCCCGGGGAAATTGTATGGATATTATATTAATTATTATTAATAATTATGTTTATTAGCTGTGGCCGCCTTTCCTTTCATTGCCTTTTCTCGTGAATTAAGTAAAATGCATCAACAGGGTTTCTGAAATCAAAAATTGGAAGAATAAAACATAGGTAGCTAATTAAATACAGACTTTGACATTCATTACAATAATCAAAGTTTAATTGGAGAAAGGGAATGCTAGGTAGTTAGAAATAGGGATATAGTTGCCTGTATTGTGTGGTAATAATATTTATCGAGAGCAATTCCAGTTTGGTGAAAATAATTTATGGGTATAATAAAGGATGAATGAGCAAGTTATGAATAATGGCCGAAATTTTGAAAGAATGATTTTTTTCATGTCTCAATACTTTTAATAAACTTTTACTAATAGTGGATTACATACCTGCTTAGGTTTTATAAGGATTTGAAGGAAAGAATTTAAGTGACTTTTGTCCCTTTGGCTAAAATCGATTTTCGCTTCTCAATTCTGGAGCGGCTACTGAAACAGTAAGAGTTATATATTTTTAAATAGATAATTAAATTCTACATGAGAAAATAATAAGAATTTAGGTTAATTTATTACCTTATAAAAAAAAATCAAAGAAATTAAAGAAAATGAGAAGTGAGTAAAAGTCAGAAGAGATACCAATATAAAGAATGTTACCTATTTGGGTTTGAAAATTGGTTTGGTAATGTAGGACATTGTTAGATAAACAATAATTACGATTTAATGTAAATTATTGTTAAAACCTTAACGTTTTTAATAAATAATGTTAAATAGTTCGTTAAGATTTCTTCTCATATAACTCGACCAAGGTTAGGAGGAAACGTCGGTTATAAAAGGTGCATAATAGGTTCTTGGCTGTTGTATTTGGTCGAGTTATAACGGGGGGTTTGTGGTGCCCTCTGGTGAGGAGAAATCAACGAATAGGAAATCTGTAAGTTAAAGCTGCCAACTGAAAATTTGCAAAGATATTTTGGAGTAACCAATTGAATTACGGGGAAAGTGCGAAATTTGATTATGATAGGAGGAAATTGGTAGCGAAGTTCAGGCTGAATTCACTGAGGGGGGAAAATTTAGGAGGGGATTTTTGGGGGTATAAAGGAGGTTTTCAGGGGGGTTCTTGGTTCTTGGATCATAGTTCGGCGGAAGTAGGGGAGAGGCTGCAAGAGTAGTACTCTGGGAAAAAGTCCTACGGGGAACCTCTGTCGGTGAGAATAACGATATTGGCGGACGGTTCCAGACCCTAAGGTAAGTGTAGGATTGGGGTAAGTGCTTTATAAGAAATTTTCACTTTTCTTTGTTGCTCAATTTTTGTAACTATTTGAATTATTTCACGGCTATTTGCGGATTTGGTATACGTTATGTTTATTTTACGTTCTGTGTGTTTTATATTTGTTTTGTTGCGGCTTACGTTTATTATATGAAATGTGTGCGGTCTATTTTACAGGAATTTTCTCGTTTAAAATTACTTTTGCGGAATTATGTGGCGATTTGAATTATTTCACGGCTATTTGCGGATTTGGTATACGTTATGTTTATTTTACGTTCTGTGTGTTTTATATTTGTTTTGTTGCGGCTTACGTTTATTATATGAAATGTGTGCGGTCTATTACGATGTTACGTCCTATATTGCGTATAGGGTGCATTGATTTTATTATTGCGTTAAATGCGGCACCCCGATGTATTCCCTATCTTATGTTGCGTTGTGCGGTTATTTTATTTTATTATGCGAAGTGTGTTTTATTTCTTTATTTCAGCTATAATTTGGTTTACTGATTAAACTATTTAAATGGGTTGTTCAGGAACCTTGATCTATCTTCCCTACCTAACGTTGAGCGGTTGTTCGCATTTTATTATACGAAATGTGTGTTTTACTTCCTTGTAGCGTATTTATTTTATGTTATAGATTTCGGTTGTTTTATTTCATTGTTGCGGCTATATCTATTTTACGGTTTATTGTGTTATGGCGGTCCTTATAATATTATATGTTGTGTGTGTGTTTTATTTCCTTGTTGCGGCTATATCTATTTTACGGTTTATTGTGTTATTGCGGTCCTTATAATATTATATGTGTTGTGTGTGTTTTATTTTATTGTTGCGGCCTTTGTTTTATTTTACTACTTATAATTGCGTATTACGTGCCTATAATTTGTTACGGAATATACTTATTTTAGCGGCTGAGAAAACCCTTTGGCGTTGATTTAGGGGTTTCTATGCAACCTTTATATTTCACGATTTTAATTGCGATTTACGAAACATTTTATCAAAACCTTATCTACCTACTCTGTGACTGATTTATACTTATTGCATTTCTACCTACTTAACCTTTATTACCTTTTATATTCTTCGTCTACAAGCTATTTTTAGCATGTTAGGGAGATTTTACCTACGTATTTATGCGGATATAATCGATAGATTATGACCTACCTACATGTGTATTTTATGAAACAATTTACGGCTACCTTCTACCTGCGATTGAATCGGAAAAATTGGTGAATCATTTTCGATCAACCTACATAATTTTCTACAAAATGGTTACGGCTATTTTATTACTCGGCTTGAATTATCAAATACGTCTATCTTGTTTGAGGCTGGCTTCCTTACATGTTACGATCGCTAGTCTTCCGCACTGTCGATGTTATTTAGAGATTCATCGTTATAATAATTATGTTCGTTTTTGATCAAATAACGCTAACTCGTCAGACGCCAAGTTATCCTATGGATAACCAACATGTTCCAGATAAAATACAAACACATTGTTCTACTTTTAAACTACGATTTATTCATCATAATATCCATTTTTGGATTCTACAGTTCCAGATAAATTACCAGATATCCTGAACCTATAACCAAACCTTTCTAATCCAAATCGACCGAATTTTATAGCAGAATCTTTGAAACTGCTTACTTTATCAATAAATAAAAGGTCGCAAGTCCTTGTAAAAATTAGTAGAAATGGTTAAGTACCTTATATGGCTAACCAACCTCAAATATGAAGGTAGTTTACGGACATTTCACCACGGAGTTATACACGAGTTTATTTGCGGTGTAGTTTAAAATAAATAAGTCGTTATTTGAGAGACTCCTGTTGACCGAAATAAACTCGATACTCTACAATGAGGAAAGACTAGAAAGCACACTCCACATGCTCCGAAAATGTCGAAGGTGATTTACCTTTGGGCGAAATCTCTGGACGGCAACAATTACGGTGAACTGAATGATTCTTGTTCAAACCTAAAAGGGATCACTCTGGAATTTAGAAAGGGATATATTGCAACCCACTGGCAATCCATGAATCGCCGTGGTACCTTCTGGGTCATACTAGTGGCAATATATTGAGGTTAGTGCATTGCATGGCTGTCATTGAACATTGCTTCAGACGTCATTGTTGTTCCATTGCGTGCGGATGAATATTGTGCCCCGGATGCTTAACTCACAACTAAGCTTTCTTATATATTTTGATTGGCGCTAACTAGCTGTTTGTGAACGCTAGCGGAAACGCTATTGCTCATCCGTCGTGTGCAGCACAAAATTCAGACCCCTGGGACGCCTAACTCTCACCTACGTTCCCTTACAGAATCTGGAGGTTCCTGTGAGAACCATTGTCATTCACACTGGGGATTGTTGGAAGTTTGGTGATATCAACCTTATTATTACCTTCTATCATTTTGGTCTAAAACCACACCACACCACACATTCCGTGGGAGAATGTCAATAAACATATTTTCATATTTGCGATTCCATATTCGCGAAGAGAAACTTCCTGTGGTTCTGGAAGGGGAGGATGCATCGACGTGGTCTGGCATTCACCGTGTTTAGGGCGCAGGGTGGGGCCTAACACTTTCTCATATATTTAAAATGCCAATATTTAATTAATCAAAAATTATCAACTAGTAGTGGATATCAAAAGTAACTAAGGACACAACCTAACATTCTCTCATAATTTTAAAATTGTTAATAATAAAATCTCACAAATTCTTATAATTTACTATTAAAGATTATGCTTTATTCTATAATAAAATTTTATCCTTTTATAATAATAATCTATTGATCCAATAATATCAGTTGTACCTTCCTACAATATCCATACAGGATTCCGGAGACAAACCTAAAGTATTTAGACCTTTCCCATCATTAATTCCTTCCCATTCCATTTTCCTTCCAAATACCTATCTTTATCTTATCAACAAAGTCATGTTTCATAGTAAACCTATTTTTGAGGTTTATCTTAATAGGAAGTAACTTTAGCCTTTATTTATAAGCCCGTACAGGTACTAAGTGCATTTCACATACCTCACAAAAAGAACTTAGGGTTATCTACATCACAACTAGAGTCCTACCATTACTAGACGATCACTTATTTGGCCAAATTAATAAATTCAATAATTAATTATATAAAAAAAAAATTTACTTAGACTGGTATTGATTATTTATACATGTTTATTATAGGTAAATATAACATAAGTACATACAGTAGTTCACTGAGGGGGGTTATTACAAGTTGGTGCCGTAGTGACCAGGATGTCAAAATGTTAGGATTTTATTTAACTCAATACCAGTCAGTTATTATTTAATTAAATATTTTGTGTTGACTGAATTTCAGTCACAATTTGTTGCTCGTGAAATGGATGTGAGGTTTAAACAAAATGTGAAATGTGGCAAGGGCTTTGGGGGCGTAGCTGCTAAACTTTTATACCTTTATATATTTTCCTTAAATTCATACAATATTAGAGTTAAAATTACTAAATGATTCCTTTGGATACCCACCTTAATGTAATAAAAGAAACTTCAATTCATCCTTATTTTATTTTGAATGTTGTCATGAGTCTTAAACATATCACTTTAAGATTGTTTATTTATCCACTTATTATTCGCCTATACATTGAATTTAATTAGTAGTCATCATAGGTTATTTTGATCAAACTGGACAAGTAGGTTCATTTAGTCACTAGGTAGACGCTTCAATATTGTCTTGAATCCATTTTTGATACCTCCTCCCACGGTTATTAATAATACAGTTAGTTAGATATGTTATATGTTCTTCTCTGAGATTCTTCTATAGTTCTATTTATCTGGTAGTTGTAACTATTTGTCAAACAATTAAACTGGCATCGGTTGTTAGTTAACATAAATAATTGCAAAACTTGTAGATCACTGAAAGAAAGCACAAACATAAAATAAGCGTGCGATGGCAACAAGTTGGCAAAAACAGTAGCGGGAAAATCATAGTAGAAAAGAAAGATTGTTAACCTGTAAAATTTACGTAAGAAATGCAAATAGTGCAGGGCGTAATCTTAATAAATAATTTGTTGTAAAATATTACGCATAATGCAGTTGTGATATATCCTCAAACGTGCGAGAGCAATATCGAGTATACGTATATAGCTTTTGTTCGACTATATAGCTATTTGAACACTAATAAAATAAACATTAACTAATAGAAACTCAAAATTTAAAAATAAATAGCTTGTTGTGAGAATAGGTTAGAATCACAGACTAGTTAGAGAAACTACGTGTTTGATAGAACCATAGATAACATAGATTAGAGAAAAGTAGAGAAAAGTCACACGTATGAGTTATTGTCTTAAAGTCTCCCTAGTCAAGGAAGACAAAGGCATCATACCCATACAGCCATGTCTTCAGTATTTATATTCCTTTTTGAGGCATAGAATACATACAAAAATAATAGCATTTAAAAAGTGTGTGGTAACACATTTAAATTCATTTTGGGAGTGCTTAGCGAGAAATGTATGAGAATAGATATTATAATGGCGAGATTAGAATTAGAGAGAATATTTAATGCTAATAACTCGGACCAAGATCATAGGATAATTGGTAGAATTTTCTAGTTATTTATGATAAATTTTAGGTTTTAAATTTCTCTATTAGGGGATGGCAAAGGGATCGAGCCCATACAGCCATGACTCAGGGATGTATCTGTTTTTTTTTTTTGTTTTATAAATTGAAGACGTTACCACATATCCACACACAAGATGTCACACCCTTTAATACGTCTAAGTAACTTGTCAAGGTTTCCCAAATAAAGAAACGGCAATCAAAGGAGGACTATCTATAGGCCTTTAAGAAAGGATTCTGATACATACATGTTAACCAACTAGGTAGTTTAGGAGAATTTGATGAACTTTTGATAGATATATTAGGGGTTAAGTATGAAATTTCCGTTTTGTATGGAGAAGTTAATGAAAATTTATTATTCCCTACAAACGTATTTGCGATTTTTTGTGAGGAACCACAAATCTAAATCTTGTGGATATATTTAGAGAACATTAAGGCTATAGTATACATAGAGAAAAAAAATGTGAATTGATATCTGTAAAAAAAAAAAATTTCATATTTTTATAACGGAGACGGGCACCTCTTAGGACGAGCTGTTTTTGAAGATGTATTTCTAGTGAAAAAAAAAATATATAAATAAGAGTAAAATTTTATCTATACTAATAATAATAAAGCTGAAGATTTTGTTTGTTTGGTTGAACGCTAAGATCTCAGCAACTACTGACTCAAATTGAAAAATTCGTTTTGCGTTGGATAGTCTATTTATCGAGGAAGGCTATAAGCTATATAACATCACGGTATGTTCAGTAGGAGCTGAGCATCAATGAATAATGTTGCAAAGACGGGAAATCCACGCGGACGAAGTCGCGGGCACAGCTAGTACATAAATTAAGTCCTTGTAATGAAGTTTAAAATAAAAAGGGAATAATGGACATAGCTATTGTATTAAAGGGAATTATACACTAATGAATAATGAGCAAAAAATTGGCATTTTCATTCTTTAACCCCTATTTTTAATATTTTATAGGTTTTTTAATGTACTAGGTTGAATTATGAACTGGAACTGCTAATAGAGGGTTAAATAAACCCAATGCGGATTGAAATATTTTAAATGTTAGGAACATGTGGATTGGGGGTCCGGAATTTACCTAATCCAGCCCATATCTAGTTTGAGCTAAATTGTGAGTAATATTTTAATTCTTCTAAACAATACCGCAGTTGGAACTATACATTTTCAACGAGAACTTTCAATAGCGCGATTCACAAGAGTTGACTGCCATCTATCGATGGACTACAGAACTAAGATTAGTATGGCCTTATACAATAGTCAAATACACTTGGTTACCGCGATGTAACTCAGTGCAGTGCCATCTATTGACAGTTTGGCAAACTTATAATATAATGGGTAAGACGGTGAACAAAGGTACAAAAGTAATTCGGATAGTTTAATTGATAAATATAATATCACATTAGATACATCCTTTCAAGTAATTACAAAAATGTTTAAAAATCTTGCTATATCCAAGGATAAATTATTAGAATTGTTTTACGGTTAGTGCAAGAGGTGTGAAGATACTTTCTAAAACTGCTTAGCTATTAGGGAAGCCTATTAAGTTAATTCAGCTCTAATTTATAATGACAAAATGAATGAGCGAGTGGGTCTCGAATGTTTGAGCGAATTTATCACAGCCAAGTGAGCCTAATTTTAATATTATTTCTCAGCGCCATCTATTAGTTCTCTCAGGAACTACTAGCTTAAAATTCATGGTATGCGGGTGAGTTCAGCAAATCGTAAAGTAAATAGTGCATGTAGTCTGTGCTAGATGGCGCTGTTTAACAAATATTATGAAATACTTATTTGAAATTTTTATGTGTAGGGTTTGCATAGTGATTATTTGTTTTGTCCCCCTATGATCTGAATTAGATTATTTAAAATAAAAACTTTCATTATTTTATAACTTTGTAAGGAATGGTATTTCAACTTTTCCAATTAAGTATATACCGATTGGATGGATTTATTATTAGTGTGTCATTTATGTCATGCATTCTAGGTTAGGCTTAATTTAAATTTTAACTTCTACGTGCAAGCGCCATCTGTCAGTTGTTTAGGAACTATGAGGGGTGGCGTAGGAGTTGACTATAGTAAATAATTAGTGCGCATCGTCTCTGCTAGATGGCTCCGGGTTCTGGATTACTTCAGGGGTTTTTTTATATTATGCGTAGGATTTGCTTATGATTATCTTTATTAGTAAACGTGAGTCGTAATATGAAAATAGTATATTTATTGATTTATAGATGTACATGGAAGTTAGTTATATATATTTTTTTCTTTTCTACCAATTATTTTATTCTACCTATTTATTATTAATGTCAAATCCAAGCAGGATCAATTAAATCTAACTTTCTTAAATTATGTATGGTTTTGATTATTTCAAACTAGTGCTGATTTAAATTTTGTTGTGTAATGAACACAATAGAGTTTAGAATACTATTTTAGACATATTTTATGCAAATTTAGAACAAAACAAAATAAATACCGTTTATATCTAAGATACATACACACATATTTAATACATATAATATATATTATTAGATACATGCACTATAATATATACTTAGAAAAAAAAACAATATATATCTACATACATGATATATACATAAGGCAATAGTATCACATTGCAAGATAGTGCTTTATGCTGCAATACTATGGATTTCATAACATTGTTAATTAATGTGGGGGCGAAAATTATTGATACAATGTAGATTATATACGACGTGGAAAGATGAGGGAGGGTTTACTTATTACTGACATTACGTGATATCTGTGAAATTTTATTACTAACTTTCAAATGGAGGTCCATTTTAATTAGCTTAGTTCTAAAACTTTGAATTATTGCCATTAGGAGCTGAGAGAATGACTCAAGCACAACTATGGTACCTAATGTGTTCATAATTTTAGTGAGATTCTTATTTACTTATAACGGTTATTGTTAGTGACTACAGCACTGATACTATCTAAATAAACTATTTTATAAATTGCAAAATGTTTCCTTGTTGACCTTAAGGTTTAACCCTTAAAGGTTTAAGATACAATTATTAGCATTCGAATTAAGGTTTGTTAGTTGTGTTGGAGGGGAGTTCGGCGGTCATTCCAGTGGTAGCTAAGGGAATTTAGGTTCAGCGATGAGTTAAATAGAGCATCACTTTGGTGAATGTTGTTCTAATTTTAGAGGATAGGTGAGATACTGCGAGTTCCAATTGGTTACTTTCTTTATCGTTCCTTTGTGTGAGGATTAGGTAAATTATCACTTCGGTAAACTTCTTGATAATTTAGGGGGCGATTGTAACGGAACGGAGGTCCTACCCTAGGAAAAAAAATAATAATAAAAAAATAAAATACATTTTATTTGCTTTTGATATTCCTCGATTAAACAAAGCACCAATATAATTTATTAATAGGGAAAAGGTATGCGTATAAAAGCACCATCTAGTGTCGAATTCATGAACTATCTTCTGAACTTGAGAACTTAATGCCATCTAGTGTCGGGAAGAGGAACTATAAAATAAATGGAAAAATCGGGAAGTATTGGTATTTATTAATTTTATTTGCGGATGTAACAAATTGGCCAGAGCTACACTACAATAGCAAGAAATAATATAAAAATAATTTTAAACATGCAAACTTACAAAAAATAAGCTATGTTAGGCGACAAACTGTCTCTTCTTGTGGTCCCCGGGGAAATTGTATGGATATTATATTAATTATTATTAATAATTATGTTTATTAGCTGTGGCCGCCTTTCCTTTCATTGCCTTTTCTCGTGAATTAAGTAAAATGCATCAACAGGGTTTCTGAAATCAAAAATTGGAAGAATAAAACATAGGTAGCTAATTAAATACAGACTTTGACATTCATTACAATAATCAAAGTTTAATTGGAGAAAGGGAATGCTAGGTAGTTAGAAATAGGGATATAGTTGCCTGTATTGTGTGGTAATAATATTTATCGAGAGCAATTCCAGTTTGGTGAAAATAATTTATGGGTATAATAAAGGATGAATGAGCAAGTTATGAATAATGGCCGAAATTTTGAAAGAATGATTTTTTTCATGTCTCAATACTTTTAATAAACTTTTACTAATAGTGGATTACATACCTGCTTAGGTTTTATAAGGATTTGAAGGAAAGAATTTAAGTGACTTTTGTCCCTTTGGCTAAAATCGATTTTCGCTTCTCAATTCTGGAGCGGCTACTGAAACAGTAAGAGTTATATATTTTTAAATAGATAATTAAATTCTACATGAGAAAATAATAAGAATTTAGGTTAATTTATTACCTTATAAAAAAAAATCAAAGAAATTAAAGAAAATGAGAAGTGAGTAAAAGTCAGAAGAGATACCAATATAAAGAATGTTACCTATTTGGGTTTGAAAATTGGTTTGGTAATGTAGGACATTGTTAGATAAACAATAATTACGATTTAATGTAAATTATTGTTAAAACCTTAACGTTTTTAATAAATAATGTTAAATAGTTCGTTAAGATTTCTTCTCATATAACTCGACCAAGGTTAGGAGGAAACGTCGGTTATAAAAGGTGCATAATAGGTTCTTGGCTGTTGTATTTGGTCGAGTTATAACGGGGGGTTTGTGGTGCCCTCTGGTGAGGAGAAATCAACGAATAGGAAATCTGTAAGTTAAAGCTGCCAACTGAAAATTTGCAAAGATATTTTGGAGTAACCAATTGAATTACGGGGAAAGTGCGAAATTTGATTATGATAGGAGGAAATTGGTAGCGAAGTTCAGGCTGAATTCACTGAGGGGGGAAAATTTAGGAGGGGATTTTTGGGGGTATAAAGGAGGTTTTCAGGGGGGTTCTTGGTTCTTGGATCATAGTTCGGCGGAAGTAGGGGAGAGGCTGCAAGAGTAGTACTCTGGGAAAAAGTCCTACGGGGAACCTCTGTCGGTGAGAATAACGATATTGGCGGACGGTTCCAGACCCTAAGGTAAGTGTAGGATTGGGGTAAGTGCTTTATAAGAAATTTTCACTTTTCTTTGTTGCTCAATTTTTGTAACTATTTGAATTATTTCACGGCTATTTGCGGATTTGGTATACGTTATGTTTATTTTACGTTCTGTGTGTTTTATATTTGTTTTGTTGCGGCTTACGTTTATTATATGAAATGTGTGCGGTCTATTTTACAGGAATTTTCTCGTTTAAAATTACTTTTGCGGAATTATGTGGCGATTTGAATTATTTCACGGCTATTTGCGGATTTGGTATACGTTATGTTTATTTTACGTTCTGTGTGTTTTATATTTGTTTTGTTGCGGCTTACGTTTATTATATGAAATGTGTGCGGTCTATTACGATGTTACGTCCTATATTGCGTATAGGGTGCATTGATTTTATTATTGCGTTAAATGCGGCACCCCGATGTATTCCCTATCTTATGTTGCGTTGTGCGGTTATTTTATTTTATTATGCGAAGTGTGTTTTATTTCTTTATTTCAGCTATAATTTGGTTTACTGATTAAACTATTTAAATGGGTTGTTCAGGAACCTTGATCTATCTTCCCTACCTAACGTTGAGCGGTTGTTCGCATTTTATTATACGAAATGTGTGTTTTACTTCCTTGTAGCGTATTTATTTTATGTTATAGATTTCGGTTGTTTTATTTCATTGTTGCGGCTATATCTATTTTACGGTTTATTGTGTTATGGCGGTCCTTATAATATTATATGTTGTGTGTGTGTTTTATTTCCTTGTTGCGGCTATATCTATTTTACGGTTTATTGTGTTATTGCGGTCCTTATAATATTATATGTGTTGTGTGTGTTTTATTTTATTGTTGCGGCCTTTGTTTTATTTTACTACTTATAATTGCGTATTACGTGCCTATAATTTGTTACGGAATATACTTATTTTAGCGGCTGAGAAAACCCTTTGGCGTTGATTTAGGGGTTTCTATGCAACCTTTATATTTCACGATTTTAATTGCGATTTACGAAACATTTTATCAAAACCTTATCTACCTACTCTGTGACTGATTTATACTTATTGCATTTCTACCTACTTAACCTTTATTACCTTTTATATTCTTCGTCTACAAGCTATTTTTAGCATGTTAGGGAGATTTTACCTACGTATTTATGCGGATATAATCGATAGATTATGACCTACCTACATGTGTATTTTATGAAACAATTTACGGCTACCTTCTACCTGCGATTGAATCGGAAAAATTGGTGAATCATTTTCGATCAACCTACATAATTTTCTACAAAATGGTTACGGCTATTTTATTACTCGGCTTGAATTATCAAATACGTCTATCTTGTTTGAGGCTGGCTTCCTTACATGTTACGATCGCTAGTCTTCCGCACTGTCGATGTTATTTAGAGATTCATCGTTATAATAATTATGTTCGTTTTTGATCAAATAACGCTAACTCGTCAGACGCCAAGTTATCCTATGGATAACCAACATGTTCCAGATAAAATACAAACACATTGTTCTACTTTTAAACTACGATTTATTCATCATAATATCCATTTTTGGATTCTACAGTTCCAGATAAATTACCAGATATCCTGAACCTATAACCAAACCTTTCTAATCCAAATCGACCGAATTTTATAGCAGAATCTTTGAAACTGCTTACTTTATCAATAAATAAAAGGTCGCAAGTCCTTGTAAAAATTAGTAGAAATGGTTAAGTACCTTATATGGCTAACCAACCTCAAATATGAAGGTAGTTTACGGACATTTCACCACGGAGTTATACACGAGTTTATTTGCGGTGTAGTTTAAAATAAATAAGTCGTTATTTGAGAGACTCCTGTTGACCGAAATAAACTCGATACTCTACAATGAGGAAAGACTAGAAAGCACACTCCACATGCTCCGAAAATGTCGAAGGTGATTTACCTTTGGGCGAAATCTCTGGACGGCAACAATTACGGTGAACTGAATGATTCTTGTTCAAACCTAAAAGGGATCACTCTGGAATTTAGAAAGGGATATATTGCAACCCACTGGCAATCCATGAATCGCCGTGGTACCTTCTGGGTCATACTAGTGGCAATATATTGAGGTTAGTGCATTGCATGGCTGTCATTGAACATTGCTTCAGACGTCATTGTTGTTCCATTGCGTGCGGATGAATATTGTGCCCCGGATGCTTAACTCACAACTAAGCTTTCTTATATATTTTGATTGGCGCTAACTAGCTGTTTGTGAACGCTAGCGGAAACGCTATTGCTCATCCGTCGTGTGCAGCACAAAATTCAGACCCCTGGGACGCCTAACTCTCACCTACGTTCCCTTACAGAATCTGGAGGTTCCTGTGAGAACCATTGTCATTCACACTGGGGATTGTTGGAAGTTTGGTGATATCAACCTTATTATTACCTTCTATCATTTTGGTCTAAAACCACACCACACCACACATTCCGTGGGAGAATGTCAATAAACATATTTTCATATTTGCGATTCCATATTCGCGAAGAGAAACTTCCTGTGGTTCTGGAAGGGGAGGATGCATCGACGTGGTCTGGCATTCACCGTGTTTAGGGCGCAGGGTGGGGCCTAACACTTTCTCATATATTTAAAATGCCAATATTTAATTAATCAAAAATTATCAACTAGTAGTGGATATCAAAAGTAACTAAGGACACAACCTAACATTCTCTCATAATTTTAAAATTGTTAATAATAAAATCTCACAAATTCTTATAATTTACTATTAAAGATTATGCTTTATTCTATAATAAAATTTTATCCTTTTATAATAATAATCTATTGATCCAATAATATCAGTTGTACCTTCCTACAATATCCATACAGGATTCCGGAGACAAACCTAAAGTATTTAGACCTTTCCCATCATTAATTCCTTCCCATTCCATTTTCCTTCCAAATACCTATCTTTATCTTATCAACAAAGTCATGTTTCATAGTAAACCTATTTTTGAGGTTTATCTTAATAGGAAGTAACTTTAGCCTTTATTTATAAGCCCGTACAGGTACTAAGTGCATTTCACATACCTCACAAAAAGAACTTAGGGTTATCTACATCACAACTAGAGTCCTACCATTACTAGACGATCACTTATTTGGCCAAATTAATAAATTCAATAATTAATTATATAAAAAAAAAATTTACTTAGACTGGTATTGATTATTTATACATGTTTATTATAGGTAAATATAACATAAGTACATACAGTAGTTCACTGAGGGGGGTTATTACAAGTTGGTGCCGTAGTGACCAGGATGTCAAAATGTTAGGATTTTATTTAACTCAATACCAGTCAGTTATTATTTAATTAAATATTTTGTGTTGACTGAATTTCAGTCACAATTTGTTGCTCGTGAAATGGATGTGAGGTTTAAACAAAATGTGAAATGTGGCAAGGGCTTTGGGGGCGTAGCTGCTAAACTTTTATACCTTTATATATTTTCCTTAAATTCATACAATATTAGAGTTAAAATTACTAAATGATTCCTTTGGATACCCACCTTAATGTAATAAAAGAAACTTCAATTCATCCTTATTTTATTTTGAATGTTGTCATGAGTCTTAAACATATCACTTTAAGATTGTTTATTTATCCACTTATTATTCGCCTATACATTGAATTTAATTAGTAGTCATCATAGGTTATTTTGATCAAACTGGACAAGTAGGTTCATTTAGTCACTAGGTAGACGCTTCAATATTGTCTTGAATCCATTTTTGATACCTCCTCCCACGGTTATTAATAATACAGTTAGTTAGATATGTTATATGTTCTTCTCTGAGATTCTTCTATAGTTCTATTTATCTGGTAGTTGTAACTATTTGTCAAACAATTAAACTGGCATCGGTTGTTAGTTAACATAAATAATTGCAAAACTTGTAGATCACTGAAAGAAAGCACAAACATAAAATAAGCGTGCGATGGCAACAAGTTGGCAAAAACAGTAGCGGGAAAATCATAGTAGAAAAGAAAGATTGTTAACCTGTAAAATTTACGTAAGAAATGCAAATAGTGCAGGGCGTAATCTTAATAAATAATTTGTTGTAAAATATTACGCATAATGCAGTTGTGATATATCCTCAAACGTGCGAGAGCAATATCGAGTATACGTATATAGCTTTTGTTCGACTATATAGCTATTTGAACACTAATAAAATAAACATTAACTAATAGAAACTCAAAATTTAAAAATAAATAGCTTGTTGTGAGAATAGGTTAGAATCACAGACTAGTTAGAGAAACTACGTGTTTGATAGAACCATAGATAACATAGATTAGAGAAAAGTAGAGAAAAGTCACACGTATGAGTTATTGTCTTAAAGTCTCCCTAGTCAAGGAAGACAAAGGCATCATACCCATACAGCCATGTCTTCAGTATTTATATTCCTTTTTGAGGCATAGAATACATACAAAAATAATAGCATTTAAAAAGTGTGTGGTAACACATTTAAATTCATTTTGGGAGTGCTTAGCGAGAAATGTATGAGAATAGATATTATAATGGCGAGATTAGAATTAGAGAGAATATTTAATGCTAATAACTCGGACCAAGATCATAGGATAATTGGTAGAATTTTCTAGTTATTTATGATAAATTTTAGGTTTTAAATTTCTCTATTAGGGGATGGCAAAGGGATCGAGCCCATACAGCCATGACTCAGGGATGTATCTGTTTTTTTTTTTTGTTTTATAAATTGAAGACGTTACCACATATCCACACACAAGATGTCACACCCTTTAATACGTCTAAGTAACTTGTCAAGGTTTCCCAAATAAAGAAACGGCAATCAAAGGAGGACTATCTATAGGCCTTTAAGAAAGGATTCTGATACATACATGTTAACCAACTAGGTAGTTTAGGAGAATTTGATGAACTTTTGATAGATATATTAGGGGTTAAGTATGAAATTTCCGTTTTGTATGGAGAAGTTAATGAAAATTTATTATTCCCTACAAACGTATTTGCGATTTTTTGTGAGGAACCACAAATCTAAATCTTGTGGATATATTTAGAGAACATTAAGGCTATAGTATACATAGAGAAAAAAAATGTGAATTGATATCTGTAAAAAAAAAAAATTTCATATTTTTATAACGGAGACGGGCACCTCTTAGGACGAGCTGTTTTTGAAGATGTATTTCTAGTGAAAAAAAAAATATATAAATAAGAGTAAAATTTTATCTATACTAATAATAATAAAGCTGAAGATTTTGTTTGTTTGGTTGAACGCTAAGATCTCAGCAACTACTGACTCAAATTGAAAAATTCGTTTTGCGTTGGATAGTCTATTTATCGAGGAAGGCTATAAGCTATATAACATCACGGTATGTTCAGTAGGAGCTGAGCATCAATGAATAATGTTGCAAAGACGGGAAATCCACGCGGACGAAGTCGCGGGCACAGCTAGTACATAAATTAAGTCCTTGTAATGAAGTTTAAAATAAAAAGGGAATAATGGACATAGCTATTGTATTAAAGGGAATTATACACTAATGAATAATGAGCAAAAAATTGGCATTTTCATTCTTTAACCCCTATTTTTAATATTTTATAGGTTTTTTAATGTACTAGGTTGAATTATGAACTGGAACTGCTAATAGAGGGTTAAATAAACCCAATGCGGATTGAAATATTTTAAATGTTAGGAACATGTGGATTGGGGGTCCGGAATTTACCTAATCCAGCCCATATCTAGTTTGAGCTAAATTGTGAGTAATATTTTAATTCTTCTAAACAATACCGCAGTTGGAACTATACATTTTCAACGAGAACTTTCAATAGCGCGATTCACAAGAGTTGACTGCCATCTATCGATGGACTACAGAACTAAGATTAGTATGGCCTTATACAATAGTCAAATACACTTGGTTACCGCGATGTAACTCAGTGCAGTGCCATCTATTGACAGTTTGGCAAACTTATAATATAATGGGTAAGACGGTGAACAAAGGTACAAAAGTAATTCGGATAGTTTAATTGATAAATATAATATCACATTAGATACATCCTTTCAAGTAATTACAAAAATGTTTAAAAATCTTGCTATATCCAAGGATAAATTATTAGAATTGTTTTACGGTTAGTGCAAGAGGTGTGAAGATACTTTCTAAAACTGCTTAGCTATTAGGGAAGCCTATTAAGTTAATTCAGCTCTAATTTATAATGACAAAATGAATGAGCGAGTGGGTCTCGAATGTTTGAGCGAATTTATCACAGCCAAGTGAGCCTAATTTTAATATTATTTCTCAGCGCCATCTATTAGTTCTCTCAGGAACTACTAGCTTAAAATTCATGGTATGCGGGTGAGTTCAGCAAATCGTAAAGTAAATAGTGCATGTAGTCTGTGCTAGATGGCGCTGTTTAACAAATATTATGAAATACTTATTTGAAATTTTTATGTGTAGGGTTTGCATAGTGATTATTTGTTTTGTCCCCCTATGATCTGAATTAGATTATTTAAAATAAAAACTTTCATTATTTTATAACTTTGTAAGGAATGGTATTTCAACTTTTCCAATTAAGTATATACCGATTGGATGGATTTATTATTAGTGTGTCATTTATGTCATGCATTCTAGGTTAGGCTTAATTTAAATTTTAACTTCTACGTGCAAGCGCCATCTGTCAGTTGTTTAGGAACTATGAGGGGTGGCGTAGGAGTTGACTATAGTAAATAATTAGTGCGCATCGTCTCTGCTAGATGGCTCCGGGTTCTGGATTACTTCAGGGGTTTTTTTATATTATGCGTAGGATTTGCTTATGATTATCTTTATTAGTAAACGTGAGTCGTAATATGAAAATAGTATATTTATTGATTTATAGATGTACATGGAAGTTAGTTATATATATTTTTTTCTTTTCTACCAATTATTTTATTCTACCTATTTATTATTAATGTCAAATCCAAGCAGGATCAATTAAATCTAACTTTCTTAAATTATGTATGGTTTTGATTATTTCAAACTAGTGCTGATTTAAATTTTGTTGTGTAATGAACACAATAGAGTTTAGAATACTATTTTAGACATATTTTATGCAAATTTAGAACAAAACAAAATAAATACCGTTTATATCTAAGATACATACACACATATTTAATACATATAATATATATTATTAGATACATGCACTATAATATATACTTAGAAAAAAAAACAATATATATCTACATACATGATATATACATAAGGCAATAGTATCACATTGCAAGATAGTGCTTTATGCTGCAATACTATGGATTTCATAACATTGTTAATTAATGTGGGGGCGAAAATTATTGATACAATGTAGATTATATACGACGTGGAAAGATGAGGGAGGGTTTACTTATTACTGACATTACGTGATATCTGTGAAATTTTATTACTAACTTTCAAATGGAGGTCCATTTTAATTAGCTTAGTTCTAAAACTTTGAATTATTGCCATTAGGAGCTGAGAGAATGACTCAAGCACAACTATGGTACCTAATGTGTTCATAATTTTAGTGAGATTCTTATTTACTTATAACGGTTATTGTTAGTGACTACAGCACTGATACTATCTAAATAAACTATTTTATAAATTGCAAAATGTTTCCTTGTTGACCTTAAGGTTTAACCCTTAAAGGTTTAAGATACAATTATTAGCATTCGAATTAAGGTTTGTTAGTTGTGTTGGAGGGGAGTTCGGCGGTCATTCCAGTGGTAGCTAAGGGAATTTAGGTTCAGCGATGAGTTAAATAGAGCATCACTTTGGTGAATGTTGTTCTAATTTTAGAGGATAGGTGAGATACTGCGAGTTCCAATTGGTTACTTTCTTTATCGTTCCTTTGTGTGAGGATTAGGTAAATTATCACTTCGGTAAACTTCTTGATAATTTAGGGGGCGATTGTAACGGAACGGAGGTCCTACCCTAGGAAAAAAAATAATAATAAAAAAATAAAATACATTTTATTTGCTTTTGATATTCCTCGATTAAACAAAGCACCAATATAATTTATTAATAGGGAAAAGGTATGCGTATAAAAGCACCATCTAGTGTCGAATTCATGAACTATCTTCTGAACTTGAGAACTTAATGCCATCTAGTGTCGGGAAGAGGAACTATAAAATAAATGGAAAAATCGGGAAGTATTGGTATTTATTAATTTTATTTGCGGATGTAACAAATTGGCCAGAGCTACACTACAATAGCAAGAAATAATATAAAAATAATTTTAAACATGCAAACTTACAAAAAATAAGCTATGTTAGGCGACAAACTGTCTCTTCTTGTGGTCCCCGGGGAAATTGTATGGATATTATATTAATTATTATTAATAATTATGTTTATTAGCTGTGGCCGCCTTTCCTTTCATTGCCTTTTCTCGTGAATTAAGTAAAATGCATCAACAGGGTTTCTGAAATCAAAAATTGGAAGAATAAAACATAGGTAGCTAATTAAATACAGACTTTGACATTCATTACAATAATCAAAGTTTAATTGGAGAAAGGGAATGCTAGGTAGTTAGAAATAGGGATATAGTTGCCTGTATTGTGTGGTAATAATATTTATCGAGAGCAATTCCAGTTTGGTGAAAATAATTTATGGGTATAATAAAGGATGAATGAGCAAGTTATGAATAATGGCCGAAATTTTGAAAGAATGATTTTTTTCATGTCTCAATACTTTTAATAAACTTTTACTAATAGTGGATTACATACCTGCTTAGGTTTTATAAGGATTTGAAGGAAAGAATTTAAGTGACTTTTGTCCCTTTGGCTAAAATCGATTTTCGCTTCTCAATTCTGGAGCGGCTACTGAAACAGTAAGAGTTATATATTTTTAAATAGATAATTAAATTCTACATGAGAAAATAATAAGAATTTAGGTTAATTTATTACCTTATAAAAAAAAATCAAAGAAATTAAAGAAAATGAGAAGTGAGTAAAAGTCAGAAGAGATACCAATATAAAGAATGTTACCTATTTGGGTTTGAAAATTGGTTTGGTAATGTAGGACATTGTTAGATAAACAATAATTACGATTTAATGTAAATTATTGTTAAAACCTTAACGTTTTTAATAAATAATGTTAAATAGTTCGTTAAGATTTCTTCTCATATAACTCGACCAAGGTTAGGAGGAAACGTCGGTTATAAAAGGTGCATAATAGGTTCTTGGCTGTTGTATTTGGTCGAGTTATAACGGGGGGTTTGTGGTGCCCTCTGGTGAGGAGAAATCAACGAATAGGAAATCTGTAAGTTAAAGCTGCCAACTGAAAATTTGCAAAGATATTTTGGAGTAACCAATTGAATTACGGGGAAAGTGCGAAATTTGATTATGATAGGAGGAAATTGGTAGCGAAGTTCAGGCTGAATTCACTGAGGGGGGAAAATTTAGGAGGGGATTTTTGGGGGTATAAAGGAGGTTTTCAGGGGGGTTCTTGGTTCTTGGATCATAGTTCGGCGGAAGTAGGGGAGAGGCTGCAAGAGTAGTACTCTGGGAAAAAGTCCTACGGGGAACCTCTGTCGGTGAGAATAACGATATTGGCGGACGGTTCCAGACCCTAAGGTAAGTGTAGGATTGGGGTAAGTGCTTTATAAGAAATTTTCACTTTTCTTTGTTGCTCAATTTTTGTAACTATTTGAATTATTTCACGGCTATTTGCGGATTTGGTATACGTTATGTTTATTTTACGTTCTGTGTGTTTTATATTTGTTTTGTTGCGGCTTACGTTTATTATATGAAATGTGTGCGGTCTATTTTACAGGAATTTTCTCGTTTAAAATTACTTTTGCGGAATTATGTGGCGATTTGAATTATTTCACGGCTATTTGCGGATTTGGTATACGTTATGTTTATTTTACGTTCTGTGTGTTTTATATTTGTTTTGTTGCGGCTTACGTTTATTATATGAAATGTGTGCGGTCTATTACGATGTTACGTCCTATATTGCGTATAGGGTGCATTGATTTTATTATTGCGTTAAATGCGGCACCCCGATGTATTCCCTATCTTATGTTGCGTTGTGCGGTTATTTTATTTTATTATGCGAAGTGTGTTTTATTTCTTTATTTCAGCTATAATTTGGTTTACTGATTAAACTATTTAAATGGGTTGTTCAGGAACCTTGATCTATCTTCCCTACCTAACGTTGAGCGGTTGTTCGCATTTTATTATACGAAATGTGTGTTTTACTTCCTTGTAGCGTATTTATTTTATGTTATAGATTTCGGTTGTTTTATTTCATTGTTGCGGCTATATCTATTTTACGGTTTATTGTGTTATGGCGGTCCTTATAATATTATATGTTGTGTGTGTGTTTTATTTCCTTGTTGCGGCTATATCTATTTTACGGTTTATTGTGTTATTGCGGTCCTTATAATATTATATGTGTTGTGTGTGTTTTATTTTATTGTTGCGGCCTTTGTTTTATTTTACTACTTATAATTGCGTATTACGTGCCTATAATTTGTTACGGAATATACTTATTTTAGCGGCTGAGAAAACCCTTTGGCGTTGATTTAGGGGTTTCTATGCAACCTTTATATTTCACGATTTTAATTGCGATTTACGAAACATTTTATCAAAACCTTATCTACCTACTCTGTGACTGATTTATACTTATTGCATTTCTACCTACTTAACCTTTATTACCTTTTATATTCTTCGTCTACAAGCTATTTTTAGCATGTTAGGGAGATTTTACCTACGTATTTATGCGGATATAATCGATAGATTATGACCTACCTACATGTGTATTTTATGAAACAATTTACGGCTACCTTCTACCTGCGATTGAATCGGAAAAATTGGTGAATCATTTTCGATCAACCTACATAATTTTCTACAAAATGGTTACGGCTATTTTATTACTCGGCTTGAATTATCAAATACGTCTATCTTGTTTGAGGCTGGCTTCCTTACATGTTACGATCGCTAGTCTTCCGCACTGTCGATGTTATTTAGAGATTCATCGTTATAATAATTATGTTCGTTTTTGATCAAATAACGCTAACTCGTCAGACGCCAAGTTATCCTATGGATAACCAACATGTTCCAGATAAAATACAAACACATTGTTCTACTTTTAAACTACGATTTATTCATCATAATATCCATTTTTGGATTCTACAGTTCCAGATAAATTACCAGATATCCTGAACCTATAACCAAACCTTTCTAATCCAAATCGACCGAATTTTATAGCAGAATCTTTGAAACTGCTTACTTTATCAATAAATAAAAGGTCGCAAGTCCTTGTAAAAATTAGTAGAAATGGTTAAGTACCTTATATGGCTAACCAACCTCAAATATGAAGGTAGTTTACGGACATTTCACCACGGAGTTATACACGAGTTTATTTGCGGTGTAGTTTAAAATAAATAAGTCGTTATTTGAGAGACTCCTGTTGACCGAAATAAACTCGATACTCTACAATGAGGAAAGACTAGAAAGCACACTCCACATGCTCCGAAAATGTCGAAGGTGATTTACCTTTGGGCGAAATCTCTGGACGGCAACAATTACGGTGAACTGAATGATTCTTGTTCAAACCTAAAAGGGATCACTCTGGAATTTAGAAAGGGATATATTGCAACCCACTGGCAATCCATGAATCGCCGTGGTACCTTCTGGGTCATACTAGTGGCAATATATTGAGGTTAGTGCATTGCATGGCTGTCATTGAACATTGCTTCAGACGTCATTGTTGTTCCATTGCGTGCGGATGAATATTGTGCCCCGGATGCTTAACTCACAACTAAGCTTTCTTATATATTTTGATTGGCGCTAACTAGCTGTTTGTGAACGCTAGCGGAAACGCTATTGCTCATCCGTCGTGTGCAGCACAAAATTCAGACCCCTGGGACGCCTAACTCTCACCTACGTTCCCTTACAGAATCTGGAGGTTCCTGTGAGAACCATTGTCATTCACACTGGGGATTGTTGGAAGTTTGGTGATATCAACCTTATTATTACCTTCTATCATTTTGGTCTAAAACCACACCACACCACACATTCCGTGGGAGAATGTCAATAAACATATTTTCATATTTGCGATTCCATATTCGCGAAGAGAAACTTCCTGTGGTTCTGGAAGGGGAGGATGCATCGACGTGGTCTGGCATTCACCGTGTTTAGGGCGCAGGGTGGGGCCTAACACTTTCTCATATATTTAAAATGCCAATATTTAATTAATCAAAAATTATCAACTAGTAGTGGATATCAAAAGTAACTAAGGACACAACCTAACATTCTCTCATAATTTTAAAATTGTTAATAATAAAATCTCACAAATTCTTATAATTTACTATTAAAGATTATGCTTTATTCTATAATAAAATTTTATCCTTTTATAATAATAATCTATTGATCCAATAATATCAGTTGTACCTTCCTACAATATCCATACAGGATTCCGGAGACAAACCTAAAGTATTTAGACCTTTCCCATCATTAATTCCTTCCCATTCCATTTTCCTTCCAAATACCTATCTTTATCTTATCAACAAAGTCATGTTTCATAGTAAACCTATTTTTGAGGTTTATCTTAATAGGAAGTAACTTTAGCCTTTATTTATAAGCCCGTACAGGTACTAAGTGCATTTCACATACCTCACAAAAAGAACTTAGGGTTATCTACATCACAACTAGAGTCCTACCATTACTAGACGATCACTTATTTGGCCAAATTAATAAATTCAATAATTAATTATATAAAAAAAAAATTTACTTAGACTGGTATTGATTATTTATACATGTTTATTATAGGTAAATATAACATAAGTACATACAGTAGTTCACTGAGGGGGGTTATTACATTACTTTCATCTCCATAGAACGAAAAAGCAAAGAGATCTAACCCATACAGTCATGTCCTAGGTATTTATCTCCTATTCTTCTCTCTTGGTGTTAGCATTAAAATCTGGGTGTCTCACATTTTAATTCATTTAGGGAGTGCTTGGAGATAATTGAATGGTAACAGTCCTCATGATGGCGACTGATGAGGTGGAAATCTATATATTTAAAAATCAATCGTGGTTCGCTAAAACTCAAGAACGGCTGGGCCGATTTAGCTGATTTTAGTTTTGAAATATTTGTTGTAGTCCAGGGAAGGTTTAAACGGTGAGAAGATATGGAAAATTTGCGAGAATAATAGTAAAACATTTTCATTTTCTCATATATACGGTTCTGCCAAGGAGCTTATACTAAGAATGGAGTCATTAGTCAAAATAACAAAGTGAGGGCAAAAATTTTGACAATACTTGACATTTCAAATTACACATCTCTCTTTCTAGAAATTGTCGTCATCTCTTTCTAAACACGACTACATAGAAACAAGATTTCCCCAGTATATCGCCATCTTTCTAAAACAAAAGTAGAAAAGTAGCTAAAAACTTAACATATTGTATTCAATTATCAGTATTTATTATCAATGAAAGAAATAAATATAATATATTTACTTTTAATGTTTAGGTTTGTATTTTATTTTGAAAATCATCATTGTGATTCTTTCTATAACTTATGGGAAATGAAAGGATTTATGTAATGGCAGCACTTTCTTCATGTGTCAATGTCCCGAAATCTCAACATGACATAAATTGTCGAAATTGATGTATTCATAAATATCGACTCGCGATTTTGGTACGGCTTTTTAGTTTAAAATAAGGATAAATAGTGCAAAATTATACAGATATAGTTATTTCGTGCTGGTAGAAGTGAGTAGTATTGAGGATGCAGTGTGAATTTCACTTGTAAGTGTCATAATTGCATATAATATTGTTCAATCTATAAATTTCATTTTTCACCCGTAATTCCAGATTATTAGCGTTATTTTGCAAAACTCCATAAGAGGGAGAAATTTCTGATACTCGTATTTAATCCTATCTTAGAATTTAATGAATTTTTGTACATAATTTACTTATTCAAATATTTGTAAACAAATGACTAGGGTGACTAGGATTTCCGGAATTATAAGGAAATAATATCCCTTTCTATCCATTCCTTTTATAAATGGTAATCAAAATTGATAGATTATTTTATTTAATTCTTTGAAATAACTATTACATAGATAAAATACATAAATAGTTTTACCCATTTTTAGTTCGAAATGTTTATTTACAAATAAAATATGTAATTTGTGTAATGTAAATTATTTTATTTGAGAAAAAGATAATGAGAGTATTGATTGGATTGTACTAGTGTAATAATGTTTATCATTCACATTTGCATGTACTAACATGCAACGCAGATACATTGCACACAGACAGACAGTATTAATAAAATTGTGGCTGCGCTCTTCTGCACTTGTAATCAAATAGCATATTAAAATCTATCAAATGATAGTTTTTAATATGCTATTTGATTACAAGTTAAAAGTGTACATAAATATTTATATACACTTTTAACTTGTATACATAAAATTTTCTTTTCTTTTTAGATTTCCGAAGCGACGGACCATATGGTTGTCTATTGTGTCTTTAAAAACAAAATTTTAATGAATTTGAAAATATGTAGCTTCCACTTTCAAGACACCGACACTTTCAAGGCAACAGCTTATGTCAAACTTCAAGCCCTTTTTTCAATAAAACCACTACTCAATCACTTTTCAAAGGCAACCCTTGAATTGGTTAGTACAAATTTTCTTGATAATATAGGTACAGTTAATACAGAGAGCTAAAATGTTTGGGGAAATAATTTTAAGGGCATCAGGCATCATCAATTATTGAATATACAATGACTCAATTGAATTTTAACATTCTGTATAGTCACCAAAATGCCGTATGACGCAAAAATGAGAAACCAGGATTTCCGAAGTAATTAGTCTATTGTCACCAACACTTCATTTATCGATGTTTAGAGTAGGTTAAATAAAGCGTAAGAAATATACATTCGAATTAAGTTAATATAGTATGAATAATTTCTAATCTAGTCCGTTACACTTTTATCTTGATTATGCTATGCCCAAATGGGCACCATGATGTGCTGGTGTTGTTTGTGAACATCTGTTATTTACATTCATGAATGCATTAAATTATTTGATTTGATTTGAATTATATTTACAAGTTTTGTTTGCCTAATCTTCTTTTTATATACCGATAAATGTCGAATCGAAACCGACGAGTTGGGTCGATTTTATTGCACGTAAGTGTAGATAACGGTCATTTTTTCAATATAAATTAATAGCTTTAGATATTTTTATAAATAAACTTAAATAAATATATAATAACCGTGACTCGCAAACAAATATTCGTGTTCGCCGCACAAATATTTGCCGGCACCAGGATTCAAACCCGAAAGGCTTCATGTGTAGGTAGCTATACTGACCACTCCACCATGACGACGTCAAAAAGTTGTTTATATTGATGGCCTAAAACACCCCAAATATTACATATAATGCAGGCTGTAACATGTAGGGTACCATGTTTAAGTACCCTTCATGTTACAGCCTGTATTATACTAAAAACCAAGTGCTACTAAACTTACTTTTTTGTAGCCAGTAGCTGTTACTTATGTAACTAATTCACGGAAAGTTACTAGAGCTAACAATTTCTTCTGTTGTATAAAAAACCGCACTTCGGCTTTCAGCCGTAATATCTATCAATATAAAGAAAGTCTGGTAGTAAGTTGGTAAGTTGCGCATCATTACGGCCCTATTATCATTACTCAAGAACGGCTAGATCGGTATACCACACAATGTATTTTTATAGCATTGCTAACCGGAAAACCTTAAATGTATGCTTAGCACCTAAAAAACAAGAATAATTTAATGTCTATGAGTTGACGTGACATGAGATAAGCTATATAATAAACTGTAACGTGCCTCTTAAAATCAAGAGTCACAGAAGCGATAAATCCTCGTATTTCGGTTGCTGATTTTTTTCCTGGGAGCCGAAAATAGATAACATTACCGTGCTAAAAGGCACTCAGGAAAAAAAGTTTAAAGTAATTATTATGAATTTTGATTCTTTGTCATGGAAAACTCAAAACTCAAATTATTTTCAACTTGTGGTTTTATTAACGTAACGAAGTTCAAGTGTAACGTTACACATACATATTTTACCGACCTACATACATAATTTTTTTTTAATTAAATCAGATAACACTATTTATAAATATTACATAAATTAAGATATAAAGGAAGCTCATCTAATTGAAATATTTCTTTAAAGTTCGCCTCCTAAATTTATCAATAGGTTTTAGCGCTCCATATTAACGTTGATAAGCTACATTTTAGTGACCGTACGACTGTTGCGGGCAATCTCCGATAGATTGCGCCTGCGTCGCCGGGCAGTCTCGATCGAGTCAGGAATCGCAAACAAAGGCTTGGTGATTCGGTTTTGCGCTTGCGTGGTTCGCTAAGTAAATTGAGCACCGACAAGACCTACCTAATACTAATTAACTAATTTGATAATCGTGTGCAATAATAGTTATTTATTTAATGTGTTTAACCCCTAATTGGGGTCCAAGATTAGGCTAAGGTAGCCGCTGTCGCCTCAGCTATTTCACTTCCGCCCAGGGCTGGACTTACAGTGAGCAGCAGTACAAGCCGCCCTAACTCGTCCCACCGAGCGACCCTCACCGAGACCATCTCCGGCTACCACCAGGGGAGTACACGCTATTGGGCATTATACCACCATTTAATAAATTGTTCTGCACGGATCTCTCGTGTCTCATTTAACTCCCTATATCTTAGGACCGTGGGAGCACGTGAGACCTTACCCGTGGCACAAGACTGTCCGTGATTAATTTATGCTACAGGCACCCTACTAGAAAGAGACAGGGCCTCTCTAGCAATGTCAAGAAATGTCATGAAATGTCAAGGGTTGTCAAAATTTTTGCCCTCACTTTTTTCATTTGACTAATGACTCCATTCTTAATTCTATCTTCATGGGTTCTGCCTACTTTCCTGTCAAACATTTGACGTTCGAAGAGGTTAAATTTTAATATTTTGATGGTTTTCATTGTTGGTTCGTTCAGAAAATTTTGTCATTGTATTAACATAATTATTTTGATGGTTGTCAATGTTTCGAATGTAAATAGAAAAAGTCTTTATTGTACTATTTCACACATACATTTGGCTGAGATTGAACTTTTACTAACATCTTTACGCGACATCACACACACCGAATCAAGAGCCAAATTGACTCGACACTATACCGCAAATATCCCGAACATCAGCCTGTACGAGATAAGTGTAACGACGACGACGAAGTTACAGCGGAGCTTCTGAAGGGGGTTACACCGAATCGTTCGCGCACAGGTTTGATGAGTTCTAGCCTCCCGAATAAGCCGGATTCCCAAAAGGCTTCAGTACAGATCACATATATACACTGCGGCAGGTTATACAGAAGACCGAAGAGAAAGCCTTCGATTCTGTCGAGACCTGGGCCATACTCCAGACACTCCAGAGGTGCCACATTGACTATAGACACATCCAAGTGTTGCAGTCATTGTATGAAAACGCCACTATGCCAGTCCGCTTTCAGGACCAGAACTCAAAACCCATACAGCTTTAGCAAGGCGTGACACAGGGTGATGTTATATCGCCGAAACTGTTCACAGCTAGGGAATGCAAAACCGGGTCATAAACAAAACCGGTTTTTAATTTCGGGTTTTTAACATTTAAAAATATAAAAATGCAGTTCCCCATCGGAAGCAAGATCAGGGTCCCGGCTACCGGTGGTTAAGGATCCAGAGACAGGAACCTCCTCACTACACGGGCCGTGTCCGGAAGTACTGCCTTCTACATCTGACTCTTGATCCAACCACCTAACGCGAGCCTCTTAAGGTGTTTATCGAGGCTCTTGGCTATCAGTCCATGTGCAGATATGACTATCGGAACAATAATTGCCGAATCAATGTCCCACATGTCAACAATCTCGTGAGCTAAATCAAGATATTTGTTTTCTTCATCTTTTTCAGCTTTCACAAGGTTGTCGTCACTTATATTATTATTTCCTTTAATTCATTTAACATACATACAAAATTATATTTCTAAATATTAGATTTTTACAATGTATAAATACTAAAAAATATAACACTTAAAAATATTATTATTAATATTTTTAAGTGTTATATTTTTTAGTATTGTAGGTATTATACGGCGATATCATATCCATCATATTTCAAAATAAATGAAAATATCAATTGCTTTCGGTATTTTTTTATATACCTACGTATGTTTGAAATCATTATTATATAAGTATATTATACATTCTTTTCATTCAAATGTGTCTGAAAAATATTCATTGATAATCCTTAATATCGTTTGCAAAATTACCGATTATAGTCGATACTTAAAAAATGATATGGTCACATCACTATCTATTAGCTGTACTTTGAAATAACCAATCACAGCGCGTCAGGTACGTGCCCCTCACCCCGTGCTTACCGCCAATTTTAGTGAACTAGGTTGCTAACAAATAAGTATTCATGCGGTATCTATTAGGAGGTAATCTATGTTTGAATACAAACAAGCATACGAGTAGTAATTGCTATAATATACGCAGTTCCTAAATATTTGGCTTGTGTCCTTAATAAAAGTATCAGTCAAAAGAAATTTAACTTTAAACGTAAATATACCTTATTAATTGAACTGAAGCTCTATTATGTTTAATACTAGCAAGCTATTATCATAAATCCTTTCAAAGACAAAGATCGTTGGCGAAATTAATTAAAGTAATGTATTTTTTTGCTTAACAACATAGATGGAAAGAACAATGAGGTAGCTCATTTACGGTAAGATTATCTTCAGATGTTTCCATTATTTTCTTTGTTACAGAACGCCAATGAACGCAAACAATAGCTTTATATGGCTTACGCCATAACAAATATTAACCGTTGAATATTCGTAGCAGATGCCGGTTACATTTGTTAAGCCCGACGTCTTTCAATGGAGCTTAATATCATAGAATTAGATCGCATCTAATGTTAATGAATTTACAGTATTAATTCATTTTGTCGGGCAAAACGATTGCTAATTATATCAATTTTAAGTAAATATGCAAAATTGTGAGGCTTCTTTAATAACAGCATTTACAGTTGTAAAAATGTTTACGCTGAATAAGAAAAATAGAAAATATATTATTGTATTAAATATTTTTGAATATTACGAAATTATTTGAGGCTTCATCCAAGTGTAAATTAAATTATTGTAAGCTTAAATTCGAAACATAAATATAAACTAAGTTCAATGCCCTCCATAGGCCGTTGCGAATAGCTTTCAACAAATATTACAAGATATTTTCGATAGTTTCGCTTTAACTTATTATCTATGCTAATATTAGAAAGAGAAAAGATTAATATATGTTTGCAATGAACATGCTTAAAAGCTATGGAATCGATTTCACAAAATATTTCACCAATACAGTTTTACATATTCACTGAATCACATAGGCTATTTATCTATATATTTTTTTAATCCACGCGAAGCCATGTATGTTTTGTACAAACTGCCCTGTCTACGACAAACTATAACTTTCACTTTATTATTGGATTGTCACAGCACTACTCAGATTGTCCTAAAATACAGATTAATTACCTAATCCCCCAATATGATTAATCCACATGATACTCAAACATTATGTGACCAAGCTCATAATGTATTAAACAGCTTACTCATAATATGGTAGACGAAGGCTTTCATCAGAAAATAGAACAAAAACTGCTAATGACGATTACAGCACGTTTTTGAAACATTACATTATTAAAATTATTTTTCACTTTGTTATGTTGTGTTGAATACGTACACATTCAAAGGAAAGTATTTAAGCATAATATGAGACACAGAACGAGGCTCGTGATTAATGAAAAGCGGTGTGAAATCATTTTCCTTGAATTCCTAATTACCTTCTGTGAAGTCCTACAGCGTTCACGACCCTCATAGTACAATACCGTACAAAGACACAGTACATATTATTATTAGCCTAAAACTGTAGTTCAACTAAGAACAAACTCTGAGATTGAATCAACTACACAGACACGAGCCGATACAGGGATTCTAGCTAATTTGGGGAGCATTTAATTGAACTGATCCTACGGAAAACGTGAATAGTATACTGTATCAAACAATTCAAGACTCAGCACTAGTTGTGGATAGTAATTATGTGAAATTTTTAGTTGACGCATTTACATCATTAGTATTCATTAGTCTAATTCTTTATAGTGGTGTATTTAGATAAAACAGCATAAGTATTTAGTATTTCCTTTACTGAAGAACTACTCTGAATGTGATTTCAATAGCATAGATTTTTTTAAAATAAAATATGTTAGGTATGTACGCAATTATTTCAACTGAACAAACGTGGTCCACTTTCCGTCCTGTCACCCATCTAAGTATCGGCTGTGCACTTGGTAGCTTAGCTTAGGTGATCGCTTCGCCATCGATTGCCACATCCTCTTCATCCTCTATGCTATAGTTACATGTATTGTTTATCTCTCGTGTATTGTGCCTTTCTACAAAAAGGTGCAACATCGAGCAGTTAATATGCTTTTTGATACCGTCGTACAGTTGTGTAGCTGTGTAAAATTTGTTATCTAATGACATGTTCAACCACAAAACTCCAGAGACTAATTGAGACAAAAATAAGACTCTATATTACGTCAAGTCATTTGTCATTGTTGACCTACCTACTCTATTGTTTCACGAATCATATAGGTGTTCTAAGTTTGTATATGCGCCTTGGCAAAGCGTCGATTGCTCAGCCCCCAGCTGGATAATCCAATTGACCTAAAACCCTCAGTTACAGTTCAATCACCATAAAGATTGCAATAGCAAATATTAGCTCCATTGGATTTGCTTTTATAGAGCTTTTAATTCGCATCCGTGTTATTAAAATTATGTTACGGAAGTCGATGCATTGTTAGTTATAATGAAAATAATAACCATAACATCAATAACCTAATATAATAGTTCGCGCAATTAATGCATTAAATAATTTAAAAAGTTTGGTATTGTTTTGATAACAAAGCGATTATAACTTGAATACAATAGGTATTTAAAAAAATTACTATTTTTTTAAATACCTATTGTATTCAAGTTATTTTTTTATTTTTTTAGTTATTGCAATACATTAAATCTTTTAATATATGAAACGTCAACTTTAGTCATTATCTCCATAGATAATAGCTAAAGTTCAGTTTTGTTAATACAAATATTAACATTACATTTGGACATTGCATATTAGTATGTAATAAAAAAAAAACATTTTGTCTAAATTTCGATAGAACTGTGAGTTATTCTTGGCATATAGGGAAAGTTCGCTGTCTGATAATTAATGCATTTTTTTCTAGTATATCATCATCAACAGCTCATACACCGAAGGGCTGTAGCCTACCGCACATTAGGGGCGATTAGCCCTTAGTCAACCACGCAGGCCAAGTGCGGGTTGGTCTATTTCACGCACAACCTAAAATTTTTCATAGGTGTGTGCATGTTTCCTCACGATGTTTTCCTTCACCATAATAGTATCTTTAACATAATTTCTTAATGACACTTAATTTGGGCGAGATAATAATAATTGGTGTGAGTGAGGAAACATAGTGTTATTGTTATATTATGATTATCTTCAACAGTCATTCTTCTTTGTCCCATTAGATTAACTTGGTTAGTGGGAGAGTTGTACAAGTACCTAATCATTGCCCTTGAGGTGACTTCTTTTAATGACTGTTTTTTTTTTTCTTTTTTACAAATTCTTGAAGAATCTTATACCCAAAAGAAACCGTATATATCTAAGCTAGATCGTTAAAAAGCGGTACACTTACAATTAATTATCAAACGGTCGCATACATGACAGGCCCTATATCACATGATACGCCTTGACCCGTGAAGCGAGCCAGAACAGGAAGCGCAGCAATTAAGGGCGGTGCACACAGTAACGTCCCCCAGAGCAAAGCAGATTTTATATCGTCAGAATTAGGCGGGGTACCTATGAGCGAGCTTTTAAAGTATTAACTTTATTACTGTAATTTTTCTCCTGTTGGTCTAAGAGAGGACGTGTGCGATAAAAAGAAAATGATTTTCGTACATTGAAATATTAATGCTTGTTTAGATTTTGGTTGATATATCTTTTAGTGACTTTAAATAGAAACATACATTTAGTTTAAATACTTATAATATTATCTCATACGAAAGTTTCCTGATCTTTACGGGCGTCCGTCGCGGGTCGCGGACAATTGAAACTGGTAAGAGGAATATAAACAGCCAATCAGTCCAAATTTTAAAAAAAAAACAACGCTTTGGTGCATGTCTTAGGGAGTGGACATGCCAGCATGCCTCGTCTCCCACGTATTGGGCTCCGGATAGACCGGCCTCACACATACGGTACAGTATGCCACGCGTGCATCTCTTAAATACAGAGAACGTCCTTAAAATCCTCTTTAGTATACCTCAGTTACATTTTTATGTAATCTTGACAATCGTTAAGTTACAAGTGTTATTTACAGTATCTTTATGATTATGGTTACTAGCTCGCTAGTGAATACTTAGCTTTAGTATAATCAAGGTTTCCTTTAGCTTTGCTTATCAACCAAGTGTATACTGTCTGTGAAATAGTACTCTCGAAGATAAAGGTGAGATACAATTATTTACTGTTTTTAAAAATAAGAAACCTGATGGCGCCTTTAATACTACAGGTTTTTCAGATGTCAAAATACTTTTGAAATTCCCGCTCCACAAGTAATATAAATTGCACCTACAGTGCCCCACAGTGCAGTCACTTATCAAGTACTACATATTTTAGAAAATCGTCATGAAGCAAAGAATATAATCCGGCTTCTCAATTATTATGTTGCCTATTAATCTTTCAAGTATTTTATATAATATTTCATATAATCTAACAATTATTATGTTACTAATATCATATTATTATAATATAAATATAGGGGGTCGATGTTTTCTACGTAAGTATCGTAAGCATTAGGCAACAAATGGGGTTAAGGTACTCGGATGGATGACTAGAACAATTGCCGTCTTCTGATAAGAGCTTAACAATTTGTGTTAGAAAATAAGAAAATTACAAATAGCTACCTATATGGATACAAAAAAATAAACAAATTACAACCTTTCTGAGATCTAGTGGTCCGCTAAGTTTTAGATCCTGAGATCCAGAGACACTTACGCGCTGCCAACCCTAATCCCCTTCCCTAACTCCATTGATTTCTGCTAACCACTTGGTTAAGTCGGTCTTTGAGTAGTTTCAAATCCACTTGCATTCGTAGACCACCATATTGTCAAAGGCTATCCCTATGACAACAGTGTTAACAGCATAGTTGAGTTGACGTTAGTCATCAGTTAGCCAATCTTTCATCGGTAAAGAGCTCCTGGTGAAACTCGCTTTGACCTTCATTCTTGTCAGATAATATGAAAGCCACCTCGTCAAGTTTGTGAAGCTCTATACGACTACAATTTTAAAGCCTACACCACAATCGATAAAGATGAAAGTTAGCACCACGATAGATTACATCTTAGAGAAGACTACCTTGTGACGCGATAATTGACATCCCTGCGGACGGAGCCGTTGGCAGATCTACAATGATATTTGTAAACTGTCCATGTTTGTCCGCTATCTCAAATTTATTGAAGCGAATAATGCAAAGCTAACGGCAAAGATAGGTGAGCGAAATAAAAGCGGTAAAACTGAAACAGTACGGGGCATGTCGCTGGGGCCCATGCACCGACACCCACCATTAGTTTACATACAAATGGGACTCGTTTTACATAATCCATCGTGCACGGAGGTAATTTGTTGCAAACCGTCTGGATAAGCAAATTGATCGCAGCTCTATAATGCATATCCGATAGCGGATCCGTTGAGAGCGAAGTTTGACGCCTGTTAACGGTTACCGCTTTATTATAAAACTTATGGGCGAAAATTGAAGCGATAATTTCGACTCTGTGGTGATATTATTTCATAATTACGCGCTAAGGTCAGTAGTTGCGCTGCTGGCTGGGGTTTAATTAAGAATTTTGAAAGATAATATATTCGCAGTTTGTTATTTGTGGATTTAATCCATTATTTAGATTCTTATATTTTGACACTTAGCAAAATTTATTAAATCTTTTACTCATGCAAGCAACTTGTATGATCTTCCATGTTACATGGTGACGGTACAGGTATTTGCTTTTTTATGGACTAGAGATTTGATAATGTTCTCTTTGGGAGGATAGAGAAACTTCTCTCTATCGCCCCATAGTAATTTTTTGGAAAAAAAGCTTAGTATGTAATAGCTAGTTTCGCTAAGCTGTCGCCACACCGCGGACGGGACGGGATCCCGTTCTTGTTATTGGAGTTTACTCCTTAAGAATCGATTTGCATATATAAGAGGCCCGGTATGAGAAAAATGTGAGGAGTAAAATCTATCGATGAATGACCTCGTTACGTTTTTGGTGCGCATCCTATGTCGCGCAACTTTCTAATTGTCAAAACACGGATGACAGCAGGTGCACCATCTCACCTGTCTCGGAGTAAACTCCAGTCGTGCGTCAGAGCTGACACATAAAATTTTGTTTTCTTTACGCTTTACAAAAGCTAGAGTAGAGGACGTAGACAAGTGGCCAATCGATTGCGTTGAACGCTTATCGAAAAGGATATTATGTATGACACTGACATAATATTGAGAAAAAGCCATGGCGACCATCATGTCAAATGTTAGAGTTGACGTTGTTAATCGTAGAAACGATTTGTATCGCTTGCCACTTGTCTAGGCCCTCAGTAAAGCAAAACGGGCGATATTGAACTTTAACGATTCGCTTAGGGATTTATTATAAGAAATCAACATCATGTCGATTGCTTCCCAATACATATATGACAACATTATGTATCTCTGTAAAAATTACATACATTTTGAAGAAAAGTGATTATCACAACATAAAACCAAGAGTTAGAAATAAACTCGCTGTTCCAACTTTCAGACCTAGTCACTCATTCACGGGGAAATGTATACAAATATATAATAAATTCGCACATCATGTAATGGTATTATAAAATTCAGAAATACATAGACGATAAAAGTGTGTGGACACATCCAAATGTGCTCGATTCTCCATTGTAATCTAGTGAGATATCAATATGTGTACAATTTGAAATTTCTCATTGAAAATATTGCAAGGGAAGACGTCTTACATCACATTTTTTGTATTTTTTTGTTGTAAGTTTGATTATTAGTCTTTATTTTATTATATTATTATGATTAATTATTAAAGACTACAATGTGAATTATGACTCTTTCTAAATCAATACTATGAAAACTGTAAAGGAAGGATAAAACTTGTTGAGTTTGTTCATGCCGGTTCTTCTCAGAACAAGGCCTCATGGTAGACTCTTGAACCGATGGCATCAAACTTGACTTTCATAAGTGCACAAATTGTATGTAAATGAATAAAGAAATTATAGTTTGAGTTTTAAAACAGTACATAAGTGATCGATTTATTGCATTCTTGGTTATAATTGAAGAATTATTAAATAAGAAATCTCGAGTTCAAATTGCAATTGATAGTCTTAAATATTTTTCAGTAATTATTTAAAACTGATGAAAAACTCATGAAAAGCTAAAAACTGATAGCTATCGGTTTAATTAAAAAGTACGTAATTGTTTTTCTAAAAACACACACCTGAAAAAAATGCATTCTGAACTAACGTTCTATTGTTACGTTAGCGCATGTCAAAAAGCAGCCGAAAACCAATCAATCAACATTCTTTCAGTCAAAGTCCATTTTTCTATTCATTCTATCAAACTGGATTTGGAAATTTTTGTTCACGTCGATCTCCATTAATATTCGGGTACAGGGAAAGCATTGAAATGTAAATACCTATGAGCGGAGCCAGGAACAAGCGACTAACGAACATGAAGCACGGGAGACGACGCGATTTGTCTGCCGTCCCAGCCGATGTACCGGAGCTAGGAAACGGATCTCAATAATTTAAGATTACGGGATGTGCAAATATCCTCAGTATTTTGTTTTTTGTTTTTAACTTTTTGTATTTAACTACGTCATGCTGAAGAAAAGGCCTTGAGGAGCATGGCTGGGTAAATTGAGTGACAAGTTATACTATGACGTGTAAGAGAAGTGTAGTTTGAAAAAAGCCATAAATTTTGCGTCGCTTTAATCGGTCGGAAACGACGGATTGTACAGATCAATCGCACCGTATATTGGGCCCTTAAGAATAATTTTATCTCAAAGACATTCAAATAAGTATGTATTGTGGTTTAGTAGGGACGTCGAAATGCTCATATACCTACTCGTAAGTGGAAGTGAAATTCACATGCAAAAATATGTAATGCAACAGATATAAGAGAAGCACGTATCAGCAGATAATACGTATTATTTAATGCTCTGATAATGTTCTTTATCATTTAAAATGATACATGAAAGCTCATGGAAACACCTGATCCTATTTATTTATATTAGAGAATAATAGCGCGGGAATCCTTTCATGGCTCCATGTTGGGCGCCAACTCCGCGTTGGCTGCAAGTGGCGATATTTCAGCGCGTTCAGCGTTTGTTTGCGAAAACTTTATTCGCGTTAACATGTTCTCTGACAGCTGTCTTCATATTCCTATAGTCCATATTAACTACATATAGCCAACATTTGATGTTTAATAATATTGCCAGTAAATATATTCAGGTTACTTATTGATTAAGATATCTTTAAATTTAAAATTCTTCTGTTCATGTGTTTGTCACTGAACTCCTCCTAAACTGAATTCATGACTGAATTAAAGTAATTTTGATGAATTTTTTATATGTATTAAAGTGGATCCGAGGATGACTTAGAATCACAATTAGATCGATGACGATCGCTATCTTATGATTTTCAATTGTAATCCGAATATATTAAATGTAAGGATATACCTTGTAAAATAAATTTAAAGAGGCTATGTCAAATGATATTAAGTTTTTACAATTATTATGCTTTGACATAATAGTTAGAGTAAATAATAGACAATAGATTATTTCAGAATTCAATGAAATATTATACTTAGCATAATTATGTTATTCCATATTTTTGAATATTTTGCTAATTTAACTGTGCTTATTCAGCATAGTCACATAATTTATTCAAGTAGTAAATGTAAAGGGGTGATAAATCTTAAATTATGGGGTAGTTATGATATTGTCTTGATAATTCGGCTTTAATGGACAGTGTTAAAATTTCTAATTTTTAATAAGCAATGTCCATGAAATGAAATTCTCTGATAAAAATCAGTTTTTAGTTCGCAGTTAACAAAGACGTTCCACGAATTCTTTATTTCCTTCAGGGCCTTCTACACTGCGCATTGATATTTCTTGATACAGAGCGCTACAGACCTTATTTTAGTTTCGGGACAAAGTTTGTGATGTCTGATTCGGTTGTTTATTTTCATTCGAAGCAAAACCGGAACGCTTTGCCTCTTCGTGAATAGGACTGAGAACCTTTTGATATATTGTTGTCAAAGCCGTTTCGGATGCAAATATTGATTCGTCTCAGTTGAAAATTCATAGGTGGAGGATATTATCGAGCTCCCGGCACGCGGCGGAGCGACGCACCCGTACGGCTCGCTGCCTCTGTACCTACAGCTCACTATTTTACATATAAATGGACGTCGCTCCATAATCCGTCTAACACAATGGCTTTAATTTGTTCCGTGGCTGTGTGCGTACTCAAATGAAACCTGAAATTGGTGAGGCCGACGCTTGCAACGAATTTGGGGGTAACCACTTACAACGTGAGAATGGAGCCGGCTGGGGTGAATATTCAGTCTTAATTCAAGCATTAATCTTAAAAGAGGCCCTGGAGGTGATGCGAATCTTTCACAAACAATGACAACGTGTCCATGAAACGGGAATATTTCATAGTAATCGTACTGAACTAATTCATCATCATTTCTACCCTATATCCAATTTTATTTGAGGTCGGAACACATGTTTACATTCTTAGGGCGTTTACATACATCGCGTATTTTCGGAGCGTGTAAGCTAGTAATTTGGCGCTCATACATGTGCTTAACATTATAAGCATTGCTGTTTACGTGCCTATCCCTCTTGGATCGATCCACATGTTTCCGTGAATAGTTTGCGTCAGTTCGTAGCAATATGGGTCACCTAAGCTTATTTTACGGTTAAACGGTTATGCACTTTTACGAAATGGACAACTAACGCTACGGGGCCGTTGTGATATTATAATTGTACGAAAATAAGCTAACAATACGTGCGGTATGTAAACGCCCTTACAATAAACGTAATTGGAAGATGAAAATTGATTCATTAGTATTCATTATTTAGAATGTTATGTTTGCTAATAATAACGATGTATATCGAATCGTTCAAAATAATGTAGCTATTGTTTAGTTTGATTTAGTTAGCAGGAAAGTTAAATTAGTACGAGTATTTCGCGAAGCAAATCCCGGGCGGAGTACGGCACCTGTGCTGACAGTTTGCGTAATAGTCCGGAACCACCGAATTAATTTGCAAAAGTCTGACCTGTCTCCAACAAAATAGTTTTTGATGCCGGCAGTTCGCTCTCGGTGCTAGCAACTAACCTAAATACGTTAGTTTCAGAATAAATTTTGATGAAAATTTGTGAATGCTGATTTACATACGCGTAATGTTACTAGGAGGTACCGATTCGAATAATAATGGTTCGTTTCACGGTTTACTCGGATGAAAAGTTGCAATGTATTTCAAAGTTGTCCGTGGACCTTACAATTTGAATTTTGCTTCCCGGAAAATAGAATTGTTATTTGAATTTTTAACTAATGAATAATAAAGAGAAATGGCATGGGAAAAAACTACGAATTATTAATCTAAGACAATGTGATGCGGGCAGAGTAGAATAGCATCACCCCAAGTCCTCCAAAGGGCGTCGTAGAAGGCGACTAAGGGATCAGCAAAGGGGTATTGATCACCTTATACTCTGTCCACCAATACGCATTGAGCAAGCATGGTGAACTTATGCCTAAACCTCCTTCGATGACAAAGAGAGGCCTTATGTCCCAGCAGTGGGTCGAATTATAAAGGCTGTTATGATGATGATGATTCTAAGAATTTGAAATGTATATGCTTGAAGAGATTATTTCTATACTATACTATAATAGGTGGTTAACCCATATGTAGGATCATCTAGGTAGGTACCACCGCCTTTGTTATTTCTGCCGTGAAGCAGTTCACTGTGTTTCGGATTGAAGGGAAAGGTAGCCAGTGCAATTACTGGGCATGGAAGGCATATCATCTTAGTCCCCAGGATGGCAACGTACTTGCAGTGTTCAGTGATTTACCCTTAATATTGCAAGTGTCTATAGGCGACGGTAACCACTTAACACCAGGTGGGCCGCAAGCTTGTTTGCCATCTAGTAGTATATAAAAAGTATAATACTATCGTGAAATAGTAACAACATTTTTCCAAGAAATAAATTGTTGTTGTCTACCTACCTAGATAAGAATAAAATTTATGCCCTATGGGATGAGTACGTGGAATGCGTGACCTACAATGTTTATCGAGGAATAATACATAATAATGCTTATAATATATCTTTCTTTCAGGTACTGCCACCTTAGAGGAATAGAATTACCTACATTATGACAACGTTTTCACATTAAAAATAATGACTAATAGATTATCGTACTTATTAAATAAATAAAATGAATTAATTTATTTATTATTTCATCTTGAGCTCGCCAATTGTGATTACAATAATTACGTAATAGTTTGACCTTACCTACTATTACATAAATGGTCTAAAATCACGCTGTGTGGTTCAAATTCTGGTTTATGCTATTTTTTTGTACAAATCCTAACTATAATATTAAATTACAGATGATTGATGATTTAACAATTACATATATTCAATCACGCTCAGAATATCAAAAGGCTTGTATTTAAATGAACACCATATTATCTAATCTAACCTACTAAAAGGATAAATGCTCACCAAAAAACTGTAAAGTCTCACCAAAAGTTGATTTTGGTGAGCAATGTACTATTTTTTTGGTTCTAAATTTGTTCCTATCACAAAATGGGGTTGAGCGGAGCGTTAGGTACATTACATTTGCTTACACATAAAGCCACATTTGACAGTATCCCAAAAAAACTACACAAAAAGGGGCATCAAAACCAACTAGCTTTCAGCGAACCAACAAACAAAAGCCAACAACTTCAACAACTGGACAGATCTTGCACTCTAAATTACTTAGCTGTCCGGGCAGATAAATTAAAAATATAAATAATCAACTCCGTCATGCGCTATTAAAGCTTTTATACAATGGCACAAAAACATTTTATATTTTGAACTCTCCTGTATTTCCACTTAAATCAATTTTAAGTTTCCCTGTGTATTGCTACTGACGCAACTGTTTGTGACGCGCGGTGGGGACCGCTTTGAAATCAAACCACTCATTTTTGTCGATAGAATATGAAAATACATAATTTCCTGACGTCGAATAAATATCGAAATTTTATTGAATTTCTCAATGAAAACCGCTAAAAATCTTTTCATGAGACTTAAATTATTGTCAATACATATTTTGAAGCACATGAGAGATATTTTAATAGGTAATCTTTAATAATCAATATCATTAAGTTCTGGGGTCAAACGAACTATGAATAAAACTAACATTGTATGCGAAGAGGCACCACACTCACACTGGTCGTTACTACATTTACGCTTTTTATGCTGGCACTTCACCTGGCTGTATTTGTCAAACGTTTGTTCTGCATTCCTATCATAATATTAATATACAGAATTAAAGATATGAAGCTGAAGATGATGACTGAAGAAAAGATGGATAGATCGTGTGAGAGATGATGGAAAAGAAAGGAGTTAATGCTGAGGTGACGGCTGACAGGGATGTGTAGAAGATTAAAACATTTGCCGAGCCCAAATAAAATTGGGACCAGGGCAGGCAAATGTTTGCCATGTTTGACATTAAAAAAATGTGAATTATGATTCTTTCCAAATCAAAACTATAAAAACTGTAAAGGGAGGATAAAACTTGTTGCGTTCAATGCCGGTTCTTCTCAGAACAAGATCTCTAGACTCTTGAACACATCAAAATTTACTTTCATAAGTGTAAAAATTGTACCTAAATAAATAAAGAAATATTAATATTAATATATATAAAATTTGACTAAGACTATGCAGCTCAAATATTTGAAAAAATTTAGTTTCTCCCGAGTTCTTGTTTTAAAAACACGTATTGAGCGACTCAATTTTTAACTTAATCTAGCGTACAGTTGTCTGTTACTTTAAGTACATTTTTACTCGACATTGGTTAAATACGTAATCTTTAATGTGTCGCGATCGCCATTAATTTAAAAGGAGAAAAAGAAGAAGAAAAATTTGGCCACATGAAGTGCCAGAAGTGCTAATGCTTGCGCGCCTTAATGTCAAAAGGTGGTTGACAGTTTTGGCATTCCTGTAGGACCATCTGCTCATTATAATTTGTTGGTAGAGACAAATTCAAATCGTAAATTATAAGTCACGCGTAACAAATATTTTCCTACCTCCATCACCTCACCTTCGTGAAAATGGAAGCAAATTTCATGTTATATCCAATTAAAACTCATAATTTCTGCGTTCATTATACACACATGAACGAATCAGGATTAACGGCATATTTTTGATTTGCGGTCTCGCAAGGGTTTCAAAGAGTTAGATTTTATTTAAAATAAATTATGCACATCCATGTAAAAATAACTGATATTTTATTTTATTTATTTGTAGTTTAATTAGTTTTGCAGATAATTGTGAATGTTATTTCTAAATCGAATAATTATTGTAGATCTATATTATATTTTACTACACATACCGAGAACTAAGTATTTGATCAAAAACATGTTTTAGAAGAGTTTATAATCCATAGAGGAAGTTTGGCAATTTCTGGTAACCTCTGGACCTCTGGTAACATGCTGCCTTGTGTACCATTTCTACGCATATGTAAGCCAACAAGACAAAAGAAAGTCAGCAAGTTTGTGTTGTAATTTTACACTTTACATAATAACGATTCTGAGAGAGTCATGACATTTTTCACATGGTCAATTAGACTACTCATATCCAAAATAATCCTAATAAATCAAGTCATCCTTAATGTCATTACTTGACTAATTGTCTTTTTATGCAGGCTGGTTTTTTAGTGTTTTATTTATTAATTTTTATTTATATGTTTTTAGTTATTTTATATAATACGGTTATAATACAACTTTTAAAAATCCTTATGATAAGCCCTTTAATTTGATACCCATATTGATGAATTCTGAATAAAAATAAATCACTTCTAATAATAGCACCTCACAGCCGCTTCCTTGTTTTTTTAACATCACGTACCTAAAAAGATTTGGGCTATCATGACAAATCTAACGAATTATAGAAATGCGTTCAGCCGTTTGAAATATATCACGTAATAAAGAATATTACAAATAAAAATACGCGCAAAAAACATAACCCTTTCCTTGCAGTCGGCCTCAAATTAATTAAAATCAATATTGTTGGTTTATACTCGCCTGTCATTGCGAAATCTAATCATAATTTGAGTTTTAACAGCAAGAATTATTTTCACATTTAAATTTTAATATGCGGATATTCTAATGCCGGTATCCCTGTTACGTAGTTAAGAACGCGGCGAAGTTTGAAACTGGCCCGCCGCACAGATGTACGCGACATCTCTTTGAAGATAAAGACGACAGATAATTTTGCAATTTTCGTACCGGCAGGCAAGATATGTACCTTCCTGTCATGTTCCTCAAATTAACTTCAAATAGCGAGTTGAATTTCTTGTTTGAGGTGGAATTGCTTATTGCAACCAAATTTGAGAGACAAACTCCAATTACGAACTTTGATGGATGTTCGATCATCGAAAATGAAGATAGGTTTTTTTGATAGAATTTTTGTATGTTGGTAATTGAGTAGGCACATGTTTTGCTATTTATTTTCCTCTCAAGTTCGGGATTATGGAAATAATAACTGTCTGTATATTTATTGTGAGTAATGTTAGCAACGGTAGACAGGCGCAAATTTGTAAAGATCCAAAGTTATGTGTTGTTCAGTTTTAAAAGCATTCGCTAAGTTTATAAAAGCTCACAGAATATCGCATAGTTACATTTTCAATATATATTTGCGATACCAACCTATACCCAATGCACATTATTGTGCTAACGTGGACCAAAAAACCAATTTAAAATAACGATTGTTTATAGAAAAACAGCTAATATTATAAACCCACATATGTGTCCCATTTTATTCGTATTATTCTTGCTCTTTGTTAAGATCGCCAACCGAATATCATGTGCGATGAATAGCGAGGTTTGGCTGTAATCTCTGACGACCCTTGCAAGGGCGGTCACGCGCTCCCGCACTGTTCAATGAGTTAAGTCCTCATACTTAACCTACTTCACATTTTTGCGGCACAATATTCCGCCATCTGTCAATGTTTATTTTGTTTCATTTTTATGACATTAAAATGGAGCTATAAACACATTGGTGGCAGTCGTACCAATATGGCGTTACTTATGTTGAATATTTTGGTTGCAGATTATTTTTTGTATCATCCTAAACTTTTTTTATGAAAAGATACTTTAAAACAGTCAGTTTTTTTATTTGCTATACTTTTAAGTAAGTACTAAGTCGTTAGACGATTTTAAAGATTTTAGTGTAAATCTTGACCTGGCTTTAAAAGGGAGATGAAGTAGTGACGATCCAAATTATTAAATACATACATATTAATGTTACCGAAGGCTATGATATCTATTAATCTTGTATTAAAGCTCAACAAGGGAAATATAACCAAAATACATTTCTTTATTTAGTATTCTCGAATACTTCTGAAATAGTAATAATAAGTTCGAAGTAAAAAAGTTTGCAAAAATGTTCCATTACACTGAAATCTTAATTTACGCGAAATTTCAGTAAACAAACATTGAAATGTTAGAGAAGTTCGTTCAGCCAAAATTGTGTGTCACATCGATGTGCATTCGAAAATGTAAAACTTAATTTATTCTTGTCAAAAGGGCTGTGTTTACAAGGCAAGTCGACACAAAACCTATTACTGCGTGCATGTAGCACATCATAAAACGAAGTGTCAAATGTGACAACCCTAAAGATAAATTTGTCACTATGATTATGTCAAACACAAAAATAATCCCGTCATCTATTTGGCGTGTGCCTCACCCCTGCTTGCGACTTGCAAATTTGGGGGACGAAATGGTTGGGAGTAACTACAAACGGCAGATTACAGACTGCTCCGTAGGTGATCAGACGTCGACAACCGGGTGATGTTTTCAAAAGTTGTAAAGGACGAGGGACGGTGGTTGCCATGGTTAATAATACCCTCCGATTTAATATGCTCAACATGTAGGTATCGTGCAGAAATTTCTCGGCGTATCTCGTTGCGTTAGCAACAGGTCGCCTCCTGTTTTTATAGAAAAGCTTTTTATGTGATTCCGTTTAACATTTATTCGTTCAAAAGAAGTCATTATAGACTATGTAAATGTTTTCAAAGATATTGACTTATATACTTTTATATATGGAAAATATGTATCTTTATCAACTGTTTTTGTAAAAGCCCTTGAATAAAATTAATGGAAAAAAGCAACAAGCAATCTGAGTCCTTATGTAATTATTTTCAACATAATCAAAATAATAATTAAGTAAATAAGCTTTTGTATTAATATCTTGCTTCTGCCCGCGACTTTTTCTGCGCAGTATCAGTATAAATTATAGCCTATATGCTATTGTGATGTATGAGCTATATTATTGTAAAGTTGCATTAAAATCCATTCAGTAGTTTTTTCATGAAAGAGTAACAAACACACATCCAGATATCCATCCATACAAACTTTCTCGTTTATAATATTAGTAGGATGAGGAAATAAAAAATTATAATATACGTTTATTTAATTGGTAGTAATATGAAATCAAATTGTATTTATTTACCATGACTTGATATTGAATGTTAGTTTTAAAAATAATGATCATTATTCGTAGATTAGCAATTTATACATATTCACGGTAATTACTGCAGCTTAAAAGTAGAGTGTTTTTTTTAAAAGAAGCGTTTGAGAGAGCAAAGCGTTATTGACGACCTGCCCCTTTTACGATTGACTCAACGAAAGCTTTTGATTTTTATGGGCTCGATTATAAGTGTGTAATTCTCTTGTACAGACTTCCCCTCATTGGACACGGTAAATTAGAATTTGGCTTCGATATTTGCAACCCCAATAAAATTCGACATGATTTTTTTTATTTACTCTAAAAATATCTCAATTCATGTCCAAATTTACGATATGATACAGATACGACGATATACATAAAAAGAATTGAAGTCTAAAATAGAAACTGTTAAAGAAAATAATATAATCTATGCGATGAAAACAATATCGCTCGCCTGGTAATCTTTAATGAAAGTTTTCATCAGACTCAATCCCTGTGAGCCGACCGCGGCGTCATATAATAAAGGCGTACATGCATAACCGAGCAAAAGTAATTAAAAGCGATGTCAGAGTCTAACAAACATAAAACCTTTGCAGTGAAGAGGGCGCGGTGCGAAGTTGCGTTTTAATCAAACATTGACCACGCCCGATGGCCAATGCCGTTGTGTCTTATAAATATATGCTGTAAGGACTACGCAGACAGACAGAACGCAACATATGGGGTCGCTCACCTCTCTTTGCAGATGACTTTATTAGAATGAACAAAGTTCATTTTGCGTAAAGGTTGATTTGTGTACTTGAGATATTTAAAAGAAAACTTATGATGAATTTATTTGGTATTTGAAATATCTTATTGTGATATTTTAGGAACATGATTACAGGCATAGTAACGTTAACATTATTATTTCTAAGAGAACACTTTTACATTTCATTATTTTCTGTAACGTAGCTCCAGAAGGTAATGGACGTGGTGGTGCAAGTGTCAATAAGCTAATGTATATATATTTAAACGTATTTTAGAACAAATATGTAAAAACAGAGAATGGACATTATTTTTAATCTCGGCTTTATTTCGGTGAATACGTGGTTGTGTGGTTTATTCATAAAGTTATTTTAAAATTAATGAGTAAACTTTCAAAAGCGTACAACCAAAATGACAAAATGTTATTGACTATAAGTAAATTAAGCGATTTGAAGCATTTGTATGTATGTCTGAATAAAGAAATTACTTTTCATTTATATATTTTTAATAAAGAATGACTACGTTACTCACAGGCAATCGGAATATGCATGACCCATATATTTATTTAGTTATAATATTTTTTTAAATATTGAAAACAAATACTTATTCATACTATGTAGGTATTAAAAACAAATACAAATAAAAATACTATATAAATCCGTGAACATTTTACAGTTAGTTGTCACATAATTAAACATATGAAAAACATAAAGAGTATATTATTAAACATAAAATAATGTACAAATATATTATTAATTTGCTTCATAAATTGAGAAACAGTGGAATGGAAAATATTCAATGAATTAAATCTTTTCATAAGCACATTATAAATAAGCAACAAAAATTATCTACGACCTTTAAACTAAATACGAGTACTGTTCTAAAAGCTTGTACGATTTTTTTTAAATAAACCTTTATATACAGATGCGCGTTTTTAATGTCCTTTATTCAAACATTTTGACCAGAGCTTTAAAAGGGGAGTCTTTCGCGCCTGTGTGCTATGGTAATGACATGGATATGTGACACGCCCTGACATGTGTCAGGACGAAAATGAAGTCCAGCAACGCGGGGGTATTTGTGTCGCTTTCACCAATAAGGCTGCCCGGCCGTCGGCATAATAGCTATGGTGACAATATAAGCGTTTAAGGTAACATCAAAGCGCCTGAACGACAAATAAATGGTATTTGGTGGGTTAGGCTGGCTATTACGAAAAGCGTAATTTTGTCTGTTATGTTAAGAGCATGCATTCATCGAAATACCAATAATAATTTTACGCTGTATTGTTAGATACACATGTCTATGTGACCTCATACACACATAAACATTGCTCGCACAGTGATAAGCTGGGAATACCCGGGATGTAAAAATGTGTGGACACACACATCCAAATGTGCTCGATTCTCCATTTTAATCTAGTGAGATATCAATGTGTAAAATTTCAATTCTCTAAAAGTTCAAAGATGTCTTAAATCAGATTTTTATATATATTTATTTATTGTAAGTTTAATTATGAGTCTTTATTTTATTATATTATTATGATTAATTATTAAAGACTTGACAATGTGAATTATGACTCTTTCCAAATCAATACTATGAAAACTGTAAAGGGAGGATAAAACTTGTTGAGTTTCTTGCCGGTTCCTCTCAGAACAAGTTCAAGAGTCTAAAAGACTCTTGAACCGATGGCATCAAAATTGACTTTCATAAGTGTACAAATTGTACCTAAATGAATAAAGAAATTTTGACTTTGACTTTGACTTTGTACGATCGAAAAATGCTCGGGAACTCAAATTTAGACCATTTTTCATTAAATTATTAAAAATATCGGAATACATTTAACAATGTTATAATATCATTATTGTGTTTAGCATTATTTGTATTTTTAAATAATAAGTACATTAAATGAGTTTAATTGTTGTAACATTGTAAAAATCTTCATTAAAATTTACCAATTTATAAATATTTGGTGTCCTTTTTTAATATGTTATCTCAATTTTTTTTCTAAATTGGACCCAATAGTGGATTAGAATAGTACATTTCGTATTGGAAAAACAATTTTCTAAAAGTATTGTTTGCCATTATTTTGCTGGTATTTCATCTGAAAGATAGCTCCAAACTGCATTTTCGTAAAAATACGCTATAAGATTCGCCTTGCTTTAAAAAACTATGAGTGTAAATTAAAATATCTGTCTATAATGCTTTTAATCAAAAATTAACCTTCCTAATATTATATAATTTCTTTGCATAGTCTCTTCACATCGCTTCAAAATTAGGTCTGAAAAGTCCACAACATGTGACAATTTTGGTCCTCTGCTATACTAAGTAATTTCGTCCTTAAGTAGAAACTAACATAACAATATTAACGTTAGACCAGCGTCCTGGGGAAGTCTCTCCTTACCTAAGGTTCAAATTACAAGCGGCTATGATGACCCACAGTGATGGTTCACCCACGTTCGTAAGATAAAAAAATGTTATATAGAGTTAGCCACTTTGTTCGTATACAAAAATTGTTTTCTTCACCTTTGCTCCAATTTTCCTTTTTAAAATCCAAAGGCATTGCATTTGCGAAGTACTACTCTAGAGCAAGTACGTACACTAGTCGCAAATGAACAACCTCTTCATATGGAAAAAGAAGACATTAGCATCTCTCGTCCCTCATATGCCCAAGAGCCATGTCATTAGCAATAGAGGCAATTTTCTGCTGTAGTGTATCATTATTATTTAAATAGGACATAATAGGACTGCAACGTGTCATAGGAGACTAAATTAACCCAGGTAACCTAACGATCGACTGCAAAACTGTTCAATGAAATTAAGCCTTCTTTGTTTTTTTAAAAGCTTTTATTTAACTTGCAATGTATGTTTGTTTGGGTGGAATCTTGCAACTCGATTTTGAAGCAGATTCCTTAAACCGATTGAGCTAAAATTTTGTATACACTTTTAGTTTGGATGACAATACACAATAAGCTCTGTAACGTCATTCTTAATCCAATATGGCGGACCATCCAAGATGGCGGAATAGTTATTTTTAATGCATTTCTACAATATTGGTATCAAACGAAAGGGTTTACTGAGAATATAAATATAGACAAAAAAGTAAAAAATAAATTAACTAGAAAAATGTTTCTAAAAAAAGATTTTATTTTAAATTAAATGCACTAAAATAAACTTTAAATAGCAATAAAAGCTTGTCGCGAGATTTATCTATCCTTTAACTTACTCACAAGTAAATCTCGCAACAAGCTTTTATTGCAATTTAAAGTTTATTTTCATCATTTTAGTGCATTTAATTTAAAATAATAGTTTTTTTAGAAATATTTTTCTGGTTAATTTTTTATGCACAGGAAAGCTCTTGGCCTTCATCTCACTTGATGGTAAGTTGATAAGATTTGTTAAGATAATAAGGCCGAAGATGAAACCCAGCTTCATCTGGAACCTTCCACCACAAAGGGGCTGGATATCTTATCATTGATTGTAAGAACACAATAATGACACAAACACAATAACAAAAACACAACTACAAGTTGAATATGTAAATATTTTTAAATTTGTTCGAAAAATGTAACAATATCGGGAAGAGTACCCAATGTTAGAAAGGCTTCCTAACTGTACCAGTATTATTGATTAAGATAAGGTAGGACTTTAGCCGTGTGATGCCGGCAGAGTAGAATAGCATCACCCCATATCCTCCAATGGGTGTCGTAGAAGGCGACTAATGGATCGGCAGGGTTATTGATCACCTTATACTCCGTCCACCAATCCGCATTGGGCAAGCGTGGTGGACTACTGCCTAAACCTCCTTCGATGACAAGGAGAGGCCTTGTGTCCCAGCAGTGGGTCGAATTATAAAGGCTATTATGCATTATTATGAAGGACTTTATTTTATGGACCGTACTTAGCATGAGAAAGACATACATCTTAAGAGCTGGTCCAATATTGATTACTCAGTCCTCAATGATAGAAAGACCAGAAAAAAATTGGGAGAAAAAATTATGTCACAATCAAATGCTGAGACGGGACCTTTTGTGACCTTGTCGATTGCTCTTTCCACTACTAATAATTCACAGGACTGTGAGATTTTGTTTCTAGGTTTTGTTTGTTACTTTTCTATCTAAGTCCATCGTTCCTTACTACCTGCATATTTTTTTCTAGATTATTAGTTCGCTTTTAATTGGACTAGAATTTATTTACTTCAGTAGTAGACCCAGTATTTTACAATGAAATACACTAATTTATAATTAATTAGACTCTGTATCTGCTAATTTTGTGTAATATAATTAGCGATAATAAATTGGGTAATAATTAAATTCAGGTCACTAATTAGTATTCGTGCTTTAAAATAAAATGTGAAAAGTAATCTCAAAGTAAATGCCGATCTCTATTTTGTACAATTTCAATTAATTCTCATTAATCCAAGTGCCCTAATGTATTTAATAAACACAAAGTGGGCTGGCTTTGACGCAATATTAAGATATTCACACTTTCACAGTCTGTACGGTTTAATTTACCCAAACCCATTTTACTTAAATAGAGAAATTATTCATTAACGTAATTTACTTGTATTTAAGTTTTCGGCACTAAAATAAACCGCTCTGCCATCACCAAAACTTATTGAACTCCTCGAATTCTGGCACTCATTTTAGAAAAGAATATAATATAAAATCAAGAAAAAGCTAGCAAGCTTAACACATTTGTCTTTTCATTAACTTAAATACAATTATGACAACATAATATGTAAGGATCTATACCAAAAATATTTTAGGTGTAATATACGAATCATTGAACTTCCATCTCTTCGTTGTTTTAACGTAGAAAAACTGCCGAGAATCCATTTAATGATCAATGCGTAAAGAAAGGTAATAGCTTGGCTCATTGCCTTTTCACTTGGTTACTCAAATGCAGATGGATGAGTCCATCGTCGCTACAGCTAGAGACAATCGTCAGCCATCGCTCAGTGTCCTCGCTAATTGAAAATTCCCGTCAGCCCCATTTAAATCTCTATCGGGGGGAGGTGACGCCACTCAAAATAAACCTCAACTATAATTTGATTGTCGTACACCTTCGTCTCGAATCAAACCATAGAACCCGCTTAACTTTAGAGCCTCTGACACAAAATTAGATTTAAATCACCCGTATATAATACAAATACATAAATTGTTGAGAGTTCGTAGTAAAATAAATTCCTAGCACCAATTAAGGGGCCTTTATACCTAAATACCCTTTAAAGTGGATTCGCGGAAGGAAGAGGGCGCGAGCGGATGAAATCCTCGATAACAGGGAGCGAAGAGTGGAAAATTATAAAACGTTGGAGAGCATAGACACTGTCTGCGGGTATAAATTATAGTCCTTCAATTGGGAAACAATACGTTTTTTATTCTGTATATATTCTTTTCCGAAATTATCACTAATTGTGTTTAATTTAAAAATATTGAAGCTCCTTTTGATACTTTACTTTCATGACATTCCTTTTCGAGTAATATATTGCATGCATAAAATAGTGCAAGATGAATTTTATAGTAAGTCACTCACACCATCACAAAGCGGACTTTCTACAACGAACATAGAACTGGCGATCGATTGCTATCAAAGAGAGTTTACGTGATTATTAAAAACGGACTGAAAATAAACATCGTTGTCAGCACATTTTGATATCACACGGCGTTAGGGAAAAGAGGGAGCGTTTCCAAATTTTTATTCATTCCGTAGCGAAATCAACATTAGTAGAAAGCGTAGGTGTGGGTGAGTACGACCCGTATTAAAATATTTTAAGCAGGCTATGAATATGCAAAGACACGACGCTCAGCGGCGGCGGTTAACGATTTGCACGTTTTTGGACCCAGTCGCTAATTGCGAATGTGAACGAACACTTATGGCAAATGTAATTGCTTTCACTGATACGAGATACGTCGTGTTTGCAGTTTGATTTTACTTTGTAATAGGTTTTGCGAGCCTGCGTCAGGTAAATTAATACAATTTTGCCGGAAAATTTATCAGATATTTGAGGAATATCATACATAAACATTAGCGTGTAGTATAAGCATACAGGGTCCTTACCTTTATCATATGATATTGTGTGTGTGTACCTTCCATAACCTTAACAATTTAATAAAGATAAGGACTGAATGAATGACAAATGCAAGAATCCAGATTAATCCTATAAATACTAACAACGATGGCTTGTGGGTTTTCAGACACAGATTCAAATTTAATATTCAAATGCCCGTGCACACTCTTGTGTTTCTGACATACCACAATGTGGCTGATTTGTCATTATTCTATGTGAGACTTTGGACGTTGGCACTTTTGTCTCTTGTGTTGGAAACAAGATACCAGTGAATATGTTATTTTCGTGGTGATATGAAATCAGCCATTCCCTACGCGTAGACGTAGATACGCTAATCAAAAAGTATTTGGTGCAAGTAACAATATTAACAAATTTCGTCACAGATTATATCGGACGTAGGAACTATGGTTTCCTGTGGGTATGTTAACAAAGTGTCAAAATTTGCAAAGGGCCTAAGTCCAATAAGGAAATCATAAAGACTATTTATTAAAAGTTGTCACATCTTTGGTCATTAATCAGAGTTCCCACAGATATATCAATCTAAGGAGATCGGTCGAATCGCCGAGTTCATATGGAGACCGAGTGTCGCGATCAGCCTCCGTACTACATAACATGGTTCTAGTTGAGCATGCCGTAATATACACTATTCATTGCGCGCGTCATAAGGACTGCGAAGCAATGAAAGTTAAGCACAGCCGCAAAGGAGATCGGTCAAATCGCGGAGTTCATAGGAAGACCGAGCCGTGTCCGAGTGACGCGATCAGCGGCCGTACTACATAAAATGGTTCTAGTTGAGCATGTCGTAATATACACTATTGATTGCGCGCGTATTAAGGACTACGAAGCAATGAAAGTTAATCACAGCCGCAATATAGTACAATTTGTAAGATAGTAACGCATAATAGAAAGCGATTGTGTTTTTATGAATAAAAGTCGGACTATTATATATATAAATCTAAGGTTTTTGGTTCTTACGTGTGAAAAGTTATTAAATTACTTGTAGTGTGTGACGCGCCTCTCCTGACATAGCAATAAGTTAGATTAAGTTATAGTTGTAATTAGCATTAAGTATGCAGTAATAAACCAGACATTATAACAAACACACGTTTGTTTTAATAGTTCTCCCGGTCCCCACATTGCATGGCGACCCTGCCAGTGCTGCCTCGTGGCAGCGCTGCGCAGATGGGACACGGCAAAAATGTTTCATAGTGTGTTTAAAAATGGACGATTTTTTTTTTTAAATAGACAATAAATAATGCTATAGTTTGCATTAAAATTAGTGTTTTATAAAATATATCCTTAGCTTAGAATAGTGATAAATGACATTTAAATTAATAATAAGACTGTGCTCTGAAGAAACGGAAATGAAATAAATAAATAAAAAATGAGGAAGGTGCCGTTATGAAAGATATGAAGAAAATACTACAGCTAAGAAGAAGATGAAAATAATGAAGAAGTAAAAAGAATGATAAATGTTCCTAATTGTGTGAAGAACAATAAACAAATAAATACAATGTGAAGCAATTTATGGTAACAATGACAATGTAAGTTTGAAGAGGAAAAATAAATGGTCAGATACTTAAATAGCTACAAAATCTGGATATGAGATAAGATATGAGATGGGGAATAAATAAAGATGATGATTCTGAACTAATGCTGGGAGCCGGGAGATGTTCGTGTCTGATGAGTGTGATATGCTGGGCGCCGGGAGATGATGGAGTCAGATGTGGTTGTGTTCCTGGGCGCCGGGAGTTGAACGAGTCAGATGTGAACAACTCTAGACTGGAATGACGTTCGATAACGACGAATATTTAGAAAATTTGTTCAGAGGTTTTTTTGTTTTTGTGTTTTAAAGTTTTATTTTTATTTACCATAAATCAGAGCACACTAGTTAATAATTATTTTTATATTTTTTTTAAGTAACTATAAATTTAGATTATTAATGTCAATTTATTTTTAAACTGTTGGCAATATCATTCCCATAACATTGCTTCAAGGTTCATTTAAAATCATTTGATATTAGTAGGTATTTTTTTTTCTAGTAGTAAAGGCTAAAAACATTCCAAAATATAATATCTTGTTTTGTCACTAAAAGTACATACATAAATTATTTTAATATTGATTTGTATTTTATTATAAATGAGAACTGGAAATGCGTATTCGTTTAAATAGGTAACATAATTTGAATTTTTTTGTTGATATAAAGTAAAAGTGACTCTGGAAATTCGACGACAAATCTAAGAATATAACGTCTATATTTCTGTGTAATAACTTTTTTTTCGTTACTAATGTATTATTTTTTTTTGTTTTAAGAAAGTTTGTGTCAAAATGCACTGCGTAAAGGTAAGTTGCATGCTTTCTTTAGATCACTTCCAGAATTATATTTTAATTTGGACATAATATCAGTTAAAAAGATATAATTTTGAAATTATTATTTAAGAAGTAGGTCCTATATTTTTACATATTATTTAAATGACAGTTTAATCGGATTTTTTTTAAAAAGAGCATTGCTAATTAGTGCAAATTATTTTGAATTGAGTACAACTGTTTTTTACATAATTCTGGGAACGATAATTTTTTTTTCTAATGATAATGATAAATGCTAGTTTATTTTCGACTGTAATGTTGTGTTTTATATTTTGTCTTCTCTTCAAACGATTTTTTTTTTCGCTTTACACCTTATGTTATATAGAAATTATTTACATTTAAATATTATTTTTTGGGTCAAGTATAAAAATGATTTTATTTACCACAATAGGAATTTAATTTAATCCAAGTATTGCTACTAGTATTTTACATTACATTTTCACAATAAATAACTGATTCACTGCAATGTTTGTATGTTGCAGTTGAACAGGACGGCATTTGGAAAGAAAAACGGATATTTCTTTATGACATACGTACTTATTCACTCGACTTTATCGGATGGCGAACTGGCGGCAATGTATGCCCACTGTGCATTGTGTGCATACACTTCTCACAAGTTAAACGCCGGCTGGGTCTATCTCGTTGTATTATTAAATCTGTGAGAGTACCAATTGCAGTTAGTTCATACCACTTAATACTTAGTCACAATGTACCTTAGGTACATTGTTTGCTCTGTCTGTAATTTCCTTTTTTAAAAGCGTACATTTATGAATGTCAACTCTAACCGTCCGTGCGTAAGTCTATAGGGATACATGTTGTAAGCAAACGACAAGAAAAACACCAAGGTTATTCCTTATTTTACATTTTTAAGGCTTTGCAAATAACTACATCCCAAAAGTGGAAAGTGAAAAGTGGAGTCCTTATGAAAAGATAGCTAATGCGAGACATACGATTAGTATACGCGCTGCACTAACCAGTCTCGCCTTGCCGACCTCCAAGTTGCTTTTTCACGCTTGAAGGAACCAGGGTAGTAAAAAGGAGGAAGCATGTTATATGCTGACAGAGAATTTCATTTCGTCACACAATAGCTCATAATTAATATGTCCCCACCGAGGGGCCGAGCCTACCCCACACACATTAGGGGCGATTAGGCCTTAGTCAACCACGCTGGCCTAGTGCGGGTTGGTCGACTTCACACACAACCTAAGATTTTCTTCATAGGTGTGTGCAGGTTTCCTCGCGATGTTTTCCTTTACCGCAAAAGCGTCGATTAAACGTACATATGAATTCAAAATTTGAAAACACATTGGTACGTGGCGGGGCTCGAACCGGTGCCTCTCAGGTGGGAGACAACGCTCTCACGCACTACGCCACCGACGCTTTTTTATAACGAATTTCATTTGTTTAATAATAATCATTTGGATGTGACATTATTGCTTGAAGTTTTTAATCGACGGATGAGAATGCAAGACATTATGAACAATAACCCATCTATTAGTTTAGATCTGAAGTTTTTCCATCTTTTATCGTGGTGGATATAAATCTTCCATTCGATATCAATTATTGCTCCAGCCGTCTCGGTTTTTATTACTAATTTCATAACTCATTTATCGACGTACTAGAGTTATTGTAGTGAAAATAAATGTCTGGAACATTAAAATGAACCGTTTTGTACCAGTGTGGGAATTTCTTTGTCTTCATCTTATAATATGGCTAAATATAATAATAATATAATATATTTCCACGCTCACACCAATTATCTAGCCCAAAGTAAGTATCATTAAGAACTTGTGTTATGGATACTTGATAACGGACAATTTTTATATACATAATAATTAGTAGATATTTTATAAATAAACATAAATAAATACATAAACAACCCTGACTCGTCAACAAATATTCGTGTTCGTCACACAAACATTTGCCGCTACCAGGACTCGAACCCGGACCGCTTGATATGTAGGCAGATATACTGACCACTCTATCAAGACGGCGTCTAAAATGAAGAATGGAAGTGAATGGAAAAGCCAGCCAGTTTATCAGTGGTTGGTGGTCTTTGAAAAATCAGGTCCACTATCAAACTGACTGTCTTACACTGTTTGGAAGTAACTTCAGGCATAAGAATATGCTTATAAATATAATTTTATACTAGCCTATTTACAAACACAATATTATTTGTATCTCTGTTTGTATTTATATATTTTCAGTAATAATCTGTAAATTGCTTATGTTTTGTGTAAATGTTGTTTATAAATTACTATATCGCCATCTTCCCTCTCTGTTTTTGATCTCTGATTCCTGTTCACCCTAAGGTTATCTGATATATCTCTCTCAGCGATAAGGCCACCATTGTATAATTTTCTGAAAATACGTTATTATAAATCTATTGTGCTACGACTATGTGTACTTTAATGTTTATATCTACTCAATTAAATAAACCTTTTATAAAGCTAAAATTAAAACATGATCAAGGAAACCTAATCCCCTTTTCTACAAAACACTTCACGCGATAAAGTATCTTTACCAGCAATGAGAAAAGATTTTTATTACATTTCGTAATGATCCTTATGTATTATTATCCTTATGTGGGTGGGTTTAAATTGAGTTCAAGGAGCGTAATGATTAATAATATTGAAGTAAAACGATACATAAAATAGAAACCCTCTTTGAAGAATCTTTTAGCTATTTTATTACAAAAAGGAACCAAATTTCAAGAACTTCCCCATCCCCAAGTAAACTTGCAGAATTAATAAGATCTAACTTAAGTGCTATACGGTGTACTATTAGCTCCAATAGTATATCCTCTGGCCTTTTCAAGTGTGATTAGGCCAGATTGAGACGAGCATCGGACGTATCTATTCAATTAATGCTCGGCCAGGTTAGCTGGCGCTTCGGTTTATATTGCAACTCTGTAATTGCCCCTATTTACGCCAGCGATTCAATAACTGAAACTGTAATAGAATGTGAAATAAGCCGCGTATAATGAAAACAGACGGGAATAAGTACGTTATTAACATTAATGCTTCTAAGGCTTAAGATAAAGTTTGTTTGCTTTAAAATGTTTAACATCATCTCGATGTAAGACGATATACTTGGGGTCAACTACACACTCATCACTTTTGAGTAGAATTTTGACTTCATTTAATAGCAATACACGAGAATTTAAGCACTATATCACCCATTGGAAACTAAAATTTGATTAGAGGTCACAAGCTCAAATTTGTTTTTTTTTTCATAAAAAAGATCAAGCAAATGACTGCACTCCACTTGATGGTAAGCAGAAGTGGAGTACAAATGCGAAGATAACTAGTGCGAGAGATAAACCGCCGCGCTAACCACCCTTGCCTTGCCGACCTGCAAGGTGCTTCTTCACGGCTCTTTTGAATGACACAGGATTGTAGGAGGGAGAGAAAACGTGTGCTAGCAGTGAATTCCATTTTTTGACTGTGCGACAGCGAAACGAGTTGTCAAATTTCTTAGTCGACGTTGGAATGTCATGTGATGTTGTGATATGAAATAAAATTGTGTTCAGCTTGGTTGGTAGGACTTGTTACAAGTCTGCCCGGTTGGTTACAACTGTCATAACAATCATTTTGTATTCCGACAACAGTAATATGGGCAGTCCTTCAGTGGATTCTGGGTGAAGCTGGTATTACATCTATATATAGTAATAGGGGTTAAAGTATGAAGTTGCCGTTGTATTGTAATAGGTACTTTGAATGGACATAGAATCTTCATGGTTTGAGATTTTTAAGTGAAACTTTTTTCAAATGGTACCTATGAGGTTCTTCTTTTAAAAAATATGCAACATTTGACTATCAACTTTCAGTTGTTTTTTTTTATTCAGCTTAGACAAGAAAGATGGATACTTCGAAAATTCGAGTGATTTTTGAATACGAGTTCCAACGCGGAACTAACGCGGCAGAAACAGCTCGCAATATGAATGTTGCGTTTGGAGAGGGGACTGCTAATAAGCGCACCGTACGATTTTGGTTTAAATGCTTTCGTGATGGAAATTTTGATTTGAAGAACGGACCACGTGGAAGACCGCCCACACAGGTGATTCACAATGAATTGAAAGAGATGGTGGAAGCCGATCCGAGCCAAACTACCCAGGAATTAGCGGCATGGTTTAACGTTACCTTACCAACAATATTGACTCATTTGCGTCAAATCAATAAAATAAAAAAATATGAAAAATGGGTGCCTCATGATTTGACTGATCTGCAGAAAGATACGCGTGTTGAAACTTGTGTTGCCTTGTTGAATCGATACAGAAATGAAGGAATATTGGATCGAATAGTGACATGTGATGAAAAGTGGATTCTTTACGATAACCGTAAGCGAAAAATGCAATGGCTGACCCCAGGTTAAACGCCGCAACAGTGTCCTAAAGCAAAGCTTACCAATAAAAAGGCAATGGTAACTGTTTGGTGGTCTCAGCATGGTGTTATTCACTATAGCTTTCTCCGATCTGGTCAAGCAATAACGGCAGATGTCTACTGTGCTGAACTCCGAACAATGATAGCAAAACTTGCAGTGAAACAGCCCCGACTCATAAATCGATCTTTACCATTATTGCTCCATGATAACGCGAGACCTCATACAGCACGAGAAACCGTTTTAACTCTACAGGAACTGCAATTAGAAACCATTCGTCACCCTCCGTATTCGCCAGACCTTGCTCCAACGGACTACCATTTTTTTCGTGATTTGGACAATTTTTTACGTGATTAAAAGTTTTCTTCCCAAGAGGCAGTACAAAATGCTTTTACCGAGTTTGTAGAATCTAGATCACCAGAGTTCTATCGCAAAGGCATAAATGACCTTCCTATTAGATGGCAGCAATGTATAGATAATAATGGTAGATATTTTGATTAAATAAATATGTTAAATTAAAAAAAAACGAATTTAAATTTTCCTGTACAAATCGGCAATTTCATACTTTAACCCCTAATATAAAACACAGAACACAAAATTCTGTGTTCTGTGGTATAAGATGAGTAGCTCTTTCTATATGTGCGCTTAAAACTTTAATTTTTTTTTGTATCGGACCAGGAGGTCTAGTGCCTTTACGCATCATCCCTGCAGTACGATGCAACTGTAGGGGTATGTAGGACTCGAGGTACAGGCGTTCCCCACGTATTTGTAACGAAATGTTACCAAAGGTTCTGCTCAACTCCTCATGGTACTACGGGCGTGATCTTATGTATGTATGTTTAATTACTCAAGACATTACTTAGAAATGAAAGTTCCGACATATAACTTACAATTTGGTAGTTCTTTTTTGTTGGTACCCGTGTGATGATGGAGTGTTCAGATTATAGCTTTTTATAGTAAAATCCAACAAAGTTGCCTTGATTAAAATAATGTCCTTTTAAACATTCGACATCTGGGTCTTTTCTTGGAGCTAAATTGTAGCGAAGTAGAAAAACAAAAAGCGAAATGGAAGGAAAATAAAAGTATATAAAATAAAAGTTTATAAAAGTATTGCGAAATAAGTTAAGGTGAATTTATAAAGAATTGGTAACTAAGATTGCGTCTTTGAAGAACGATTTTCTAAAGAATATCATAAAAAACAAAAAATGTATAAAAGCACTCATTATTTTTATTTCAACTGAACCGAAATTTTCTATTCTTTTATTTACTTATAGTCAGTTTTCTTTTTCTGATTTATATAAAAATAGATTTGATTACTTATATCTGATCTGGAGAGCACTCAAATACATAAATCTATACTAATCAAAATCATCAAATGGTTCTTTATTGAAATTGACTTTGATAAGTACTTATCCCCAAAACACTACCAGCACTTTGTACGAAATAATAATTACTTTATTCTGAATAATTTGTGCGACTAACACTGCGGTCTCCACATCTCGTGGTGTCAACCGATGAAATACCCCGTACAAGATTCTCCATACAGGTTACAATTTGGTTATATAATGAATGATTTCGATGAGTATTATTACAGGTAAATATAAAATAAACACGAGTTTAATATACTTTTAAAAGTATATGAGAATTACTCTATTTTTATTCACCTTTATGTGGGGCGTCAATTAATTACGTTAGGTATTCAGAGGGAGGAGCGGTCGACCTGAATCTCGGCCGATCTCATGTGGGGTCTCGGCAAGCATCACGTATTTTTTTTTATCTATTTCTCTAAAGTCAATAAAAATAATTAGTCTCTCAAATGAACTCTAATAAGTAATTAAATTTTCGGTTCCCACCACCAATTTATGTTAATGTTAAATACATTTATTTTAATTTAGGTATACAGGGAAGCATTTAGTTCTGACATGGACCTACTCCGAGAAAATGTGCATGTAAATCTACACAACAGAAAAGGCTTACCCACGTTCTTGAGATAAACAAATTATAACAACGCAACGACCTCTGCGACGACTCAACCTCTACTACGGGTACTCACTTCTGTATATTACACGCGGACAGACTCGTGCCCAACTCGTGTCCGATAAGCCAACACACAACTAAACGGGGCAAGATTGGCAGTGCGGTAGTGACACATCTTACAAATAGACAAATTTCATTTTCATTTCAAAATTAGAACCGTCTATGGGCTACGCTGATTGCTTACCATTAGGTGGAGCATTGTGCTTGTTTACCAACTATATAGTATGAAAAAGAGTTTCTCCCGAGTTCTTGTTGTAAAAACACGCGTTGAGAGACTCCATTTTTAACCTCAATCAACCGTACAATTTTTATTATTTTAGTTACATTATTTTTCACTAGACATTGGCAAAATGCGTACGCTTAATGCGACACGATGCCATTAATTAAAAATAGCATTAATTAAAAATAGTGAACGTTTTTTAGGTTTTTCATACTATACTACTATATAGTATGAAAAACCTAAAAAACGTTCACACCATTTATATCGGCGAGTTCTACGCAATAAGCTTGAGATAAAAAGTTGATGCCGGTAAAGCATCACCTCATATCCTCCAATGAGTATCGTAAAGGCGACTAATGGATCAGCAAAGGGGAGTTGATTACCTTAAACTCCATCCACCAATCCGTATTGGGGTACTGCTTACCTCTTTCAATGACAAGGAGATTCCTTGTGCCCCAGCAGTGGGTCGAGTTGTAAAGACTGTTATGACGACGATGAGTACAATTTTAATCCAAAGCCATATTTATTATATAGATTCAACTTTTCTGAGACGGACAATATCTACAAGAAGTCAAAATAAAACTGGGTACTTCAAAACAAAGAAGTGATATATTCCTATGTATATATTTATGGCTAGATTAGTATGTCAAAATTCTGTGGCATCAAAATTGACTTTCATAAGTGTATAAATTGTACCTAAATGAATAAAGAAATTGTGACTTTTGACTATTTTAAAAATACAGGTTTTAATACGAGTTTGAATTTTAAATTCTCGAACATTTCGAAGCCAGGTGAAGCCTGTACTGCCCTAATTGTTTACTAGACCCGTAACGAAGGCTATTGGATTTTTAGAACAATAGAACGGGTGGGAGTCATGGCCGCCTAGAAAATACGTTGGTTACACACGTACCTTTATAATACATTTACTAGCTCTTGCCTTTAATACATAGAGTAGTGTTTAGTCGTGCGGTAAATGAGACACTTCTTTTGCAAGGTTTGCTCACTGAGTGCACAGTGTTACACGATCTTGCTTCGACGTTGCCAATTAGTATTTTCTAAGAGAATAGGTAAACACAGTACACAAACATTTTATATAAATCTGTAGAGATACTATAAAGGAAATTATTCTAACACGAGCATATGTAATTTACGAAAATTACATGGCGAGTTAAACATTGTAGATAATTTTAATGCCTACCTGTTTGTAACTGGGGCAAGGTGATTGAGGTTTTCTCAAATATAATTATGAAGTCAAACGAATCACCACATAGTATAAAACAAAGTCGCTTCCGCCGTCTGTCTGTCCCTATGTATGCTTAGATCTTTATGACTACGCAACGGATTTTGATGCGGTTTTTTTTAATAGATAGAGTGATTCTTAAGGAAGGTTTATATGTATAATACATGCATATTTACATAAGCATTGCACCCGTGCGAAGCCGGGTCTGGTCGCTAATGCCTAAAAATACATACATGTAATAGCAATTAAATGTTGTTAGGCGATACTAAACAGTGGACACGCTAAATAGACGTTTATATGACGTGATGTAAGTCACACTATTAACATTTATTAATGAAAAAACAATTAGGTTTTATTTTATTTCCCATATTGTTAAGTTAAAGAGTAGCTTGATGAATTAATTAGTTTACGAGGGCCCCCAGTGAGTTCAAGTCAGGGGTCCTGCTAGCCGAATTGCAATCGAACGTAAACAAAATTACTAAACAGGAATAATTAAATGTCTTTATTCCTTTTGTCACTCACATCCATTGACATTTCAAAAGACGTTCGTGCATCATTGTCTGCCATTTTTTAAATTATTAACCCAGCTCCCGGGCCACTAAAAGCATTTACCTGTGAAATTTCATCGTAAAAAGAGATAAAATTAAGGTACATACGTGACTGGAACACTCTGTCTGACATTCGTGAGTTACATTATCAAATTATGAAACTTGTGAATTAGAGATAAGATGGAGTATTTTTTTATGTTCGCAGGCTCTTTACATCTAATTTAAATTATGAAAACAATTCTTGCTTAAATTTCTTACCGATTATTTTATTTACATTTATAAGTACATAGAGTGAGTATCGCTGCATACAGACTAATGATCGTATTATAGAATAAATTTCAAGAATGAATGCCGGCTTGAGCTAGGACGCTCAAGTCGGCATTCATTCTTGAAATTTCTCGTCTCTATCACTTTGTGCGTGATAGAAAGTGACAGACGATTCTCAAGACATGTTTGGCTTCTGAGTGTCACTCTGTAATACGGGCCTAAGAGGTCCAATTTCAAATCTTGCTGTGGACAAATGAAAATAATTTATTATGTTTCTTTGTCCGTTATTCACGACATACGTTAATAATAATTATTTATTTGTAAATATGTCCATGTTTATATATCTATTATATACTAATATCGTATAAAGACTAAGTTAAGTACTTAGTCTACTACATAAGTTTCAATATTGGTAAACTTAAGCCCATTGAGTTGTTTAATCTAGGTAATTAGTTTTTTTTGTTCTTGTATAATTGCTTACAGATATTTTAATTCCGGCAACACTGAATTCTCCATAAAATTAGGGAAAACCTTTTATTGGCCATACTATTAGTGCTATAGATATGTTTAATAATTATTGTAAACGCTGTTGGTTTTCTAAATAAATAAATAAATAAATAAACTGAATTTCTGCCATAAATAGCGCGAGTGTAGAAATTTATATATTATAATGGTCACAAAACATAGAATAGTCGCTTAAAGTCTTGAGAAGGTCGATTGCGCTGCGATCTCACGAAAGCTAAGCTAGAGATCGTTTAATCTAAAACTGAACGCCCCTCCATTGTCTTATTCATAAATGCACAATCAGTGTACAGATGCAACACACTTAGACCTTGTCCAGAAGAGCGAATTCGCCGCGAATCTCTACGTGCGAACACACTACGCGCGTTGGCGAGGTACAGGGGCTCAATACATTGCGTCCAGAAGCTGCTTCAAGTTTAAAGTTCAGTTTTAGATTAGACGATCTCTACCACCAAGTGCGCAATCCGTACTCGGATGGTCGGATGTGCTTTGGGAGACACGTTGAACGGGTGGTTCCAACTGCTGTCGAAAGATACCAGTAGTTCCTGAGAGAGGTTGGTGTCAGGCAGGTTTGGGAGGTCCAAAGGGAAGTACTTCCACCGGGCAAGGTGATGTATACCCGGGACCGCGGTCCAAATGAGTTTTTTTGTTTTTTTTACTGACTACTGCAGATTGGCGCTGATGACATTTTCTGCATCACCGGGTTTTTAAGAAGGCGATGACCTTGAAGGTTCCTCAAGCCTATAAGTCGGCTGATCCTAGGGATTTACTGGGCGACCGAACATCTCCTTCACGGAGAGTCTCTCGCTCGCCTAGGTGTCCGAATCGGAAGGGAATGGAAAGGGATCCAAATGAGTGCAGTTGGAACTTGTTTATATATCGAGCACTTTTGGAAATTTCGTTAGCGCGATTCAGGTTCCCATACTAATTGCCACGCTTGTACGAGGAGGTTACTTGCATTGTTGTATAGCGCCATCTATTAGGATGGCAGCTGAGTTACTTGGACGCCACACAGGTGTGAAAATCTAATGACAAAACTTGTAGGAGTATTGTCGATATGTTATGATATGTCGGAGCAATTTAATTTTTGCAAAAATTTTAAAGTCTTATTATAGTGTGGTTACCTACACTAAAGTGGTTAGTAGTTGAACTTCTGCGTTATGAAGAATAGAGCGCTTAATATCATCATTATTAGTGTATTTCTTCTAACTACTTCTTCCAGGCTTTCCCTTATGGTAGAATCACATATGCAACTAATGGTTGTACCACCACCACGGTTGTCTAATATGAACTGGTGTATCTATAAACAGTGTACGGGTTTTAGTGGGCCCGTAAAAGAGAGTTGTTAATAGTGATTGTTGATTGTTGTTCAGGAAGGAAAAGTCAAACACTAATTCCCGTAAATAGTCATAATTCTCCTCCCCAAAATAATAATAAGTTATTTAGTTACAGTTGAAAGCGCGCTATAGTAAATGAATAATTGCTTTTATTGCAGCAATATCGCGTTTATGTCAGCAATATGCAGCGAAACATATTGTAGGAATCAACATGTGTTTTGTTTTTAAAATTGAAACTTGTACGATTACCACACCACACCTAGCTAATTGCGCTAAATATAGTACAGTAACGTTAAATACAGCACAGTGAAAATTACCGGATACGGATTTTCAAAAACCACTGCTAAATATTTCTTCCTAAAAGCGTAAAATTTGAGTAGGAGCAGCAATCTCGGCAAATGGGCAGCGCTTAGCAGGCCATTTCGCCATTTGGATGCATTTCCTCGGAAATTACTATCATTTGTTGCGCGAGGGACGAATGCCACTGAACCGATCACGGGCAGTTCATTAATAAATTATGTATTCTTCATACATATTCACGACTTCTTTTGTGAAGACCTTACAATTTTGAATACTATACAGCAATAACATGATAAGTTATAAAAAATTGTCACTTGTCGTAAGTTGGTAAACATTATGTTCGTTAGGACTTGCGTTAACTTTGGCCTAGAGTTTCTCCCGAGTTCTTGTTGTAAAAACACCTGTTGAGGGACTCCATTTTTAACCTAAATCAACCGTACAATTTTTGTTACTTTAGTTATATTTTTACTTGACATTGGCAAAATGCGTACGCTTTATGCGACGCGACGCCATGAATTAAGAATAGAATAGAACTTTGGCCTGTAAGATAAATTGACAATTATATATTATAGTTAGATACTAAGGTTAGATACGTTATACGCTCACAAAACATGAAAAAATATGTTCCGAAATACTGTAGCAACACACATGTACACTTCTATTAAATTACTTATAATTCACTTACATTGGCAAAAATTGAAAAAGGATGTTATGATTAATCCAATAGGAACAAAAAAGACGGCTTTCGTCATTGCGTTTGTGTCCTTATCACTCAACTAGCAGACGTGTATGTTTGTCCTTTTCTTTGTCATGACATTAAACATGGCGTCATGTATTTCTATAACACCAAATTAATTAATATAAGTTCGGCTTACTTACTTTTTCACTTGTTACAACACGACATTTTGTTGCATAACATGGTTGGCGGGAAGTGGAGGGCACACGCGAACTGCCTACTGTTTTAAGAAGGAATAAGACTCCCAGGCAACACCTGTTGTCTGTTGTGAGTGTCCAATACAGCGCGCTCAAAACGTATCTACCTCTTTTTATTTTATAATATACTTGTAAATTGATAACAAAATTACCCCTTAACCAAATGCTGTAGGTAGTCTGAATGATTTGATGGCACTCAATGGCAACATAGCCATAGATCAAGACACTTTTACAATGTACAACTAAATTTAATGTAATGAAATTACAAATATGTAGCTAAAACTGAGCTTTATAATGCACTACTTCCTTTGGACGATATGTTTAGTTATAGCTATAGCTGAATTTTGGAAAGTTGAAGCATATCCTCAGGAGTGTATACGATAATGCACGAATGCTAGAAACAAGAAAAGTCTTATTTAGAAACAACATAAAACTCAAATAGCAAACGAATTTGCTAACCTCAAAATTCGAGCTGTAACAAAACGTGTTTTATTCATATCGTTTAAATAGACGTCTGCGATTGTATAAAATTCCGCCGAGCAACGGATCTCGTCGGGAATGTCTATAAATCTGACCATAAAATAAATCCCAGCAATCAAATCGCGAACAGCGAAAAAAGTACGGTTGTTTGTTGCTTATCTCAAGGAGCATACATGAAAATAGCTGAGGAACTATTCCACAGCCGGATAAAAAGGTCCTCAGACCATGAATATAAATATGTACGGGTGTGGCCCGATGTCGTTTAACTGCTGCAGGGCTGCCTGCTAGCCGGTTGAGAGTTTATTACAACTACCCTCATTTCCCAGGCTTTTACATCTTAATATCTATGATTATATTTCATATTAGTTTATTGCGTAAATTTTCAATGATAGACAAGAAAAAACCTGTCTAGAAATAATTTCAAAATTTACGTTTTATAATACAGTGCAACTTAATTCGTTAAACTATCTTCATAACGATCGCAGAAGATAAGTTACTAAGTGTGCGGTTGATACTTGGATAGGTGAACAAAAATGTTAAGCTGGTGGTCTCGGCTGCTGTCAAGATAGCAGATGTAAAAAAAAGTCGCGTTAGAGGCCAGAAACGGTGACATGGAAAATTCTGACACCAGGTTAACTTGAACCACGTTAACTACACATTAAGAAGAGGAGGAGAGTTTATTAAAGTGTCATGAGGAGAGAAGGAGAGTTTGTTAATGTGCATCCTGAATTTTTATATGAATGTGATCAAATATCGTGTAGTATCGACAATAAAATAGTTGAAGGTGCATTTGAACAACAACACAAGTGTTATCACGAAATCGTAAATATCAATATGCACGCAGCCCTACTTCACTCACGAACTTTACAAAGGCAACGACAGGGTATAAAGGTTATAAAAATTCAAGAAGCAGGAAATGAACACTCCGAGCGCCCCGCGTGCACGTCACGCCAGCAATGGATACTGATAAACGGATACGCCGCGCAGAGGAAAATGTGCAACATACTTACCGAATGGAGGATCAGAAATATATCTGCATCAGAAGTATTATAGAATAGAATAGAATAGAATAATCTTTATTGCACACCAGTAAAAAATAGGAACAGTTAAATACGAACAATACAAAAAAAAAAAAAAAATGTACAATGGGCGGTCTTATCGCTAATGAGCGATCTCTTCCAGACAACCTTTGGATGGACAGGAAAGACTAACTAAAATAATGGAAGTTGTTGGTGTACGGTCTAGTACATAAAAGTTATAAATATTAATAATACTATATCTATACTATATAAAGCTTCTATATGTATAAAGATGCATAAATACATATAAGTAAATATAATACTATATAAGTATAAAAATATATAAATACATATTGGTAAATATAAGAATAAACTTATAGATACAAATAAATACTAATGAACGTATATATATTAAATATGGAATAAACATACATAGATACAATATGCATAATAACAAGTGTAGGTGTACATAGATGATTAATACAGAGAAAGGAATTACATTGCCAAATAGTGATCTTTAACCTGAGAGACAAAAACATCCCGCGACTGCGCTTTCCTTATTGGAATAGGCAATGAATTCCACAACAAAGCTGCCTGGACCGTAAACGATTTACCGAAGAAACTGGTGGAATGCATTGGTATTGACAGCCTTAGATTCTCCGATGACCTTAGTGCACGAGAGTGAGTATCGTTCGCGTAAACAAACCGTTCCTTGAGATACGAGGGAGTTGTAGGAACAAAGAGAATGCTGTAAAGCAGGGAAAGGATATGAACATTCCGGCGAAAGCGAATTGGCAACCACTTGAGTTTACGGCGAAAATCTGACACGTGATCATATTTGCGTAATCCAAATATAAATCGAATACAAAAATTTTGAAGCCGCTCAAGTTTAACAAGTTGCTCTTCGGTGACGTCAATATAAGAGGTATCAGCATAGTCGAGGATAGGTAGAAGAAGGGATTGAGCTAGCGCAATTTTGGTCGCAGTAGGTAGGAAATTCTGAAGTCTTTTTAATGATCTCGCCGATGCGAACAATTTTCGACTAACTTCCTGTAGCTGGACATTCCAAGATAAGTTTTTATCGATGTGGAGACCTAGGCTTTTGACATTATCACAGAACCTTAAGGGCACCCCATCAAAAGTAACACCGGGAGTTTGCGACCAATCAATTTTAGCATACAGTCTACTACTACCCACAACAATAACTTGAGTCTTTCCAGGATTCACTGTAAGGCCATACGATTTTCCCCATAGGTTAATACTGTGTAAATCAGCGTTTATACTATTTATGGCGCTACTTAGTTGGTCAACAGCAGCTTGAGAGTATATTTGTAAATCATCTGCGTAAAGGTGGTAGGAAGAAGTTAGCTGGGTAGTTATAGATTTTATATATATTGTGAAAAGTAATGGAGATAAAACGCCGCCCTGAGGTACACCAGCGGATATAAGGCCCCAATTAGAACGTGATTCTTCAATAAATATCCGCTGTCGACGACCAGTCAGGTAATTATGAAACCAATCAATCACCGTAGGAGATATGTTAAGAGTGCGTAGAATGGCAATTAAAATGTCAAAATCTACAGTGTTAAAAGCGTTGCTGAAATCAATTAACGCCAGCACCGTAAGGTTACCGTCATCCATGCCCGCTCTTATATCGTCGGTAATTTTTACCAATGCGGTTGTTGTACTGTGCCCTCGACGAAAACCAGACTGGAAAGGATTTAGGAGTTGATGCCGGCAAAGAAATTGAGTTATTTGTGTGTGAACTAAACGCTCGAGCACCTTGGAAAGGAAAGGAAGAATGGAAATAGGTCGGTAGTCTGCAAAGGACGTAGGATGGGATTTTTTGGGTAAGGGGATAATCTCAGCGTCCTTCCAAGAGGTAGGGAAAGCACCGCTAGCAATGGAATTATTCAAGATATCGGAAAGGACAGGGAGAATCTCATCAAGGATAGGTATAATCATCTTGCGGCTTATGGAGTCACAGCCCACTGCATTAGATATAATCGCCGTCACACTTTTCTTAACATCACAATCGGAGAATTGATGAAAGCAAAATGAGTCATGATCGGGGACGGGTAGAGATGAAAGATAATTTAAAGTATTACTTTTAATAGAGCCATCATAATTTGGCACGGTAATGAAATGTTGATTTAAGGAATTGACATCTAAAGAGTTGGAATGAAGCGTAGAATGTTGTCTCCCTATCCCCATTGATTTCAGGAACTTCCAGACTTTAGCTGGATCTTCATTATCGATGGAGCTATGGAAATAGCGGCGTTGGGCGTTCCTACACACCTTATTGCAGTGATTACGAATTACAGTATATTTTTCCCAATTTATTGTTGTAGGACGACGATTATAGCGTGTTTTCGCTACAGCTTTCTTAAGTAGCAGCGATTTTATGTCATCATTGAGCCATGGGGAGGGTTGGTGTTTTAACTTAATCGCCCGGACAGGCGCGTGCTTGTCATAAAGCTCAATTAAATTCCTATTAAAAATATCAAGTTTAGCGTTGACACAATTTGACGTGAGAACTGATGTCCAATTGATATTCCGAGCGTCAGCGCGAAGTTCCTCAATATTCATGCCACCAAAATTGCGCTGTAGGAGGATTCTGGGTTTAGCTTTAGGAGGACGGATTTTATAGGAAAGGAAGATTAGATCATGGTACGAGAAAGCATCTGCTGGGAATTGACCATGTCTGGCGATATTATTGGAAGAAGAAACAAAAATAAGGTCTAGGAGAGAAGGTGTGCAATTAGGAAAATGGTGGGTGGCATTAAGAGTGGGAATATGCAGATTATTTGATTGTAAGATTGAATGAAACAAGGAAGTACGAGAATCGTTCTTCAGAAGGCACGTATTAAAGTCACCCATAATTATGGAGTGATTGTATAGAGGAATTAATTTTTCTAAGATTGAATCGAAAGAAGCAAAGAAGTTAATGTGAGAGGAAGGTGAGTAGTATACACCGAGAAGGACTTTAGAGTGGTTGAAGGTCAGCTCAAGAAAGATGTGCTCACCCGCGTTTGGCGGCGGGGGTTGAAGCGACATGTCAATAACGGTGAAAGGAATATGTGATCTAAGATATATAGCAACACCACCACCGCCTCCGCGAGCACGATCATTTCTAACCAACCTGAAACCAGGCAGAGAATAGGAATTTGAAGGAAGACAGGGCTTTAGCCAAGACTCGGATACAAGTATAGCGTGTATGTTCTTACAATCAAAGTTAGCGATTAAATCAGAGTAATGAGCCGGAATGCTTTGTGCGTTAATATGGACAACGTTAAAATTCTTCGGAACATCGGAGAACACAGACTCAAGATTATCAGCAAGAGTGGGCAAGCTTCTAAAGCTGTCGTCGGAATCGTCACACTCGGAGTCACTGCTTAGTGAAAAATAATCATCAAAATTATCATGATGATCCATAGCTACTTAATTTGTATTATGCAATATGATAAACTAAAATAAATTTATATACAAATATGAAATAAAATTTAAATAAACAAATAAAATATATATAAATGTATGTGCATAGGGTTTTTAACAATAACAAAACTTACTGTCCACCCGCCAGTTACTTACACTTCAACATGTTTAAATCTCAGTAAAAATAACTTTACACGATAACAAATAAAAAGTAACAAAGAAAAGAAAAAATAATAATAATAATCCACTAGACATGAAAAATAAAAACAATGCTAACTATTGAGTAGTAATAGAGTTACTAAAATAGAAGAAAGAAAAAAATACAAAGAATGCAGACAACACGCTGCGATGTGAGTTTTCATGGTGCCAGTTAAAAAAAAAAACATAATTGTTGTTATTAATTAAAAAAAGTAGCAGAAATGAAAAAAAAAAAAAAAAAAATTGGCAACACGGCTGTATGGATTAAGTCCTTTTGCCTTCCATGGAGTATTAAAAAAGACAATAAACTGTCACTGTGACAGCTTTGACATTTTAAAACTAATTTGTGTTTGAAACTATTAACAATGACCTTTAAAAGTTATACTTACAAAATAAATTGTAGGTAACGTCATAAATTTATTATTCTTCTTAATGAAATTAAAATTATTGTAGGTGATTATGAAAGTAAAAGTTACGAACTACTAGATTACTACTACAGTACCAATACAAATGATTTTGAGGAATTAAAAAGGAAAGTTTTAAATTTTACTTTTTGTTGGTAACTGCTCGCTTGGTCTTCGCTGGTATTTTCAAAGAAGCAGCCGGTTTCTGGAGCTCCGGATCGATGGCATTCAGGTCGCTGGCGGTCGAAACTCTGTGTCTAGTGCTATCAGGACCGAGGACATATACACCACCACCTTTTGTCCAACAACGAGATACACCGAACCGCTCTCGAGCTGCCATGAATACCTCGTGTCTCTCGCAAGTTAAGAACTCTGACACCGTGATCCCTGTACCTTTGAGACTACGTTTTGCAAACCAAACTTTATCCCTGGAATCAACCTGCGTGAACTTCACAAGGACTGGCCGGGGCTTCTGGGAGTCAACTACTCGTCCCATCCTGTGACACCGTTTGATGTACTCTGCTTTGAAGCCTATGTTCATTTCTCTGTTTATAGTATCGGTGATCACTGTACCTATCTCTTCATTCTTATGTTCTGGAATCCCGTGAAGTAGCAAGATCTTTCTTCTACCCTGCATCTCCAAACGGTCTATGCTGCGCGCAAGGAATTGAATCTGACGCTGAAGTGCATTCAAGGATTCGACCATAAATTTTTTGAAGCAGGCAAAGTCAGCAGCTAATGTACCTGGACTTGTGTTAGTGGTGGAAGGCGCCTTATGCAGATCTGCTTCAAATTGAGTCATGCGGCAGTTAAAATGAGCCGCTATTTCTGCCAGTGATTGCTTCAGATCTTCCATGTTGATAGTGTTTTGTGAAAGTGAGTGGCAAGAGGAGTAAATAGAAGGCGAGTGAGCTTTTATATCACTAGTATAATGTTGCAAACATAAAACTAATAATATTATAATTGTAAATTAATAAAATCTATTTTATATATTGGAGCTAATGATTTTATGACTGCCTCCTACAACTGCCCACAAAAAAAAAAAAAAAAAAAAAAAAAAAAAAAATACTAGCTTCTACCTGTGACTTCGTCTGTGTAGTATCAGTTCCTATAAATTATAGCCTATATGATATTCTGATCTATGAGCTATAATTTATTGTAAGGTTTCATTAAAACCCATGTAGGAGTTTTTGCGTGAAAGAGTAACAAACACACTTCCAGACATCCATCCATTATGGATCCAGTACTTAAGAATTTTTGCATTTACGTCGCCTACCTATGATCATTCTAACACATATTCATGGGTTGACTGGAAGAGATCTCTTCTAGAGATAAGTTCGCCCTTGCAAACAATTTTGTAGACAATTATTTTTATGTATTTTATGTGCAATAAAGAGTATCAATACAAACTTTAGCGTTTTTATTATTAGTAGTATAAGTCCTGACCTTTTTAATGTTCTTTTAGAAACATCGGGCTTAAATAACAAAATATGAAGTATATGCGAGTTAAATCCGTAAAATTGCTTTTGTTTAATCGTCGTATTGTAAATGTCGATCGTATGTACATGCTTGTTAAGGCCTGATTTAGTTCACATTATGTTTATTTAAAAACCCCATACAAAACTCACCATTTGAACTGCCAGATATGCCCTAACCAGAAACCGTGAAAACTCAGGCAACAGAAACTTAATTACTAAATTTATTCATTATTAAATTATAAAAATAATTTAAACAAAGACACCTAAAAAAGTTTGATTTCTTGAAGTTTGGTCTTGTATTAAAATAATAATGTATCTGTGTATTATGCCGAAAACATTGTAATACATATTGGAAGATTAAAAGCATTCATCGAAAAGTAAATAGTAAAAAAAAAACGAAAACACAAATAATTTTAATGAAAGTAAAAAATGATAGTGGATAAAAATTATATTTTCTTTAGAAATATATAAAATATTATGTTACCAACTTAAACTAAATTTCATTCTAGCAAAAAGCTTGTCAAATAACAGGTCACATTTATAAAATATACAAAATATTATTTGTTCAATTCGTACTATGTAACAAATAAGATGAATAAAAGGTATCTTGATTGCATTCATAATTAATTTCAAGTTATTAAACGCGCAAAAGACGATGTCAGCTTATATAGGTAATTATCTCTACAAGCTAATTATCTCTATTATATAAGCGTATTAAAATCATTCAATATTCAGCCAGTTGACTATAAAAGTTTATGACGTTACAATATTTTAATGCGAAACCTTAGCAAGAAATTATGTTTTGATTACTAATAAAATCTCAACTAACTTACGAGGCAACATCCCTATTCCACACTTACTCGCAGCTTGGTGACAATGCTTGGGACACCAAAAGTGTGTATACTCAAGAATTAGGAGATGATAAATTAACATAACAATATAGTTTTGACAGGTCTAGCGTAACTTTTGATATAACACAATCCCGATGCTTGTCGACGCAGAAAGAGGTGTTTGCTAGATTTATTACCTCCCATTTCGATTTGTTTACTCAGTTGTTCAGATCCAATTACTTGGCACTGTTTCTGTACTTAATTAAAGGGACGCTTGATTACTCGCCCGCTGTGGGGCTTTGTATAATTGCTATTGTTTAGCAAATGAAGACAAATGAAACTTTAATTTAATGACAGTGTCTCATTCAGACGCACGGGAGAAGAAATCCTGTTCGTCCTGAACAACCTCAATTTAAGTTTAAATTAGGTGGCGTTATAAGTTCACGGTTCGGAAATCGGTTTGCCGAGTAACCATTTTGAATTCCTTTTATGATATTGTACTCAGTGTAAACATACAAACTAATCTAAATATGAAAAGGCGGTCCAATCATAAAGGTTATTGCTCATTTTTTGGTAGAAATAAATTTCTTTGCTAATAAAACTAAGTACCGAAATCACTAGTAAATGTTGGAGGCGAATCCATTCCGGTGACTTTAACAACTCAGCCCCGACCGCGAACTGTCAAATCATAAAAGCTTACTTATTAATCTAAATAAATTTCCTTGCTCATAAAACTAACTACCGAAATCACAAGTAAATTTTGGACCCCAATCATCGATTCCGGTGACTTTAAATTATCTAACAGCGGCCGTTGCAAAATGATCAAAGTTTGCGACCCGCACATCACGCGTTGACAGGCGAAAATAGTTGAGAAGAGAGTTAATTATTCAGCATTCTTGATTTGTTTGGGCACGTCTCAAGGTTTGCTCCCCGGGGGCGGTAATTCGATTCCTTGTGACGCCGGCGCCGGTGAGAGTGGCATACTTTTAATTGGCCGTAACTGCGTTTTCCTGCAAGCGCTATTGAATTACAGTGGAACTGCGCTCCCGGCTGTGGAGCTACAAAAAGTGCTTGCTACTTTTACGTAACAGAGCGTAGATAAAGATAGAAACTGTATAAATAATAAGGAAAATAGTTGTGTTTTATTTTACTTGATTTTGAAACTTTGAGACTAAATTAAAATATTGATTGAAAACTCCATGAGGTTTTAGCAGCACGTGAATTATAATATGCTGATCACACGAGTAAAGATATCTTCATGTGCTCTGATACAGATACTCTTATCTCACGAACTCTGTTCTGCTGTGAATTTTATCAGGCGTACCTGTGGGTGCATTGTTTTAGTGTGCGTAACCTTAGAAGCACTCAGTAAAGTCCATTTACACGCACACATATACACGCCACTACTATAACCTGAGCCAAACGAACTTCGTGAATTAGAATTTCCGTAGTTATTTATTTAAAAAGAAGTTGTAGTCATAACATGGTAAAGAACATTATACACTAAAAAATATCTTACAAGACGACAGCCCAGACAATGTTAACATAGCATGTAAGTACAAAATTTTTGAGGCTTTGTATTTATATTAAAACATATAAAAAGGATACGGCATCCAACACTACGGTGACCACTTAGGACCAAAAACATACATACATACCATCACTCTCATAATTCCAAGTTGATTGCACATTAAGTCATGTGGCATCAGTGACAAGTTACCAGCCTCTCGCCTACATAAAAGGGGCATGAAACTTAAGAAGTAAGTAACCAAACCTTTAGTCAACTAAGAAACCAACCAACAACCAGATGATAGATGTTAAATTCTAAAATTTAGAGTGTAACATCTATCACATGGTTGTTAATTTAGAGTGTAAATTATCTCAGCTGTCCGGTTAAATGTGTAATTATAAACTTCAGCTCTAATAAAAATATAACGATTCGCCGAACAAAATAATAATAAAAGAATATGTCGGATCGCCGAGGAAGGGGCGTCTGGCTTGCGCTGCGTTTACGTTGTGCCAAACCACGTAGGAGTAAAATAATAGTTTCGGCGTATTGGGTACACGCTAGTGTGATGCTGGAGTTCCTCTCCAATGCAAAATACCTAAATGCTACTTAAATAATGTAGGATTAGAGCCAATGGTTTTGTGTCTGCTCACCGTTGACATATCCCATAATGTTCAACTGTCATGACAGTCACAACTCCATTCGGGGATACCCGCTCTAATAAAACATTTATGATAGATAATACCACGCGCCGTTAAATATATAAATAAAAGCTTGGAAATATTTATTGCTTTAATCTAAGTTAGAAATACTTTTATGGATAACATCAATTTGGAAGATAATGCATTAGTCAACCAAGAAAAAAATCCAACAACCTGGATAGATGTTACATTCTAAATTATCACGGGTAAGTGTTTAATTATAATTTTTACACATACTAAAAATCTTACGATTCGCCGAACAAAATAATATTAATAAAAGCTTAGAAATACCTACTTGCTTCAAGCATAACATCAAATTAAGAAGAATTTCCATTAAATTCTAGGCAAGGAAAAGAAGGTGAAGCTTATAGTTAAGTAAGTTATCCACGGTTCTTACACCCGCGACACACTCGAGCTACGTGTGCGCCCGACTCTATTTTTTGAGTCGAGATAAACCAGTTAGTCTAACTAGATGCCGACATGGACGATGTAGTTTATAGCTCCTGGAGCATGACTAATAACCTCGTAACAGATATTTGGGACTAGAAAATAAGTTTCCTTAAAAGTATAGCGATGACTAGGTGTATAGTTTCGATATCGTAGAGTTTACGATTGCAATGACACGACAAGACAGTTCTTAATTTGAGCAGAGTAACCAATATTGTACTTGGTTCCAAATCGTAGCAACAGTATTATTCTTTACTACGGCTAGAGTGCAATAAATTTATTTATGGAACTAGGACAACTTGCCGGCTATTGGTTACTCTCCGAAAAAACTGCAGAGCTTTTTCACTTTCATTTTCTCGGGAGAGTATATTTTTTATATTTTTTAAAGAAGAGCCAGTACTTTTAACTTACTAGAAATTGCAGAACATGTCAGAGGACTCTGATGAGAGCAGATGTAGCTAGAAGGTACGTGGCAAATGAAAAGGCATGATTCAAGTAAAAAAAGGAATTCTTCAATTAATTTTGTTTAATCAAATCATTTATTTCAATCAACCATGGATCAGTTCACATTCAATTTAAAATTTGCATATCTAAATTACATAAAAATCACAAATGAAATTAATAATTACCAGATCAATTAAATTTTTTGCATTAAAATAACAATAAAAATTGTAAATTTGGTTTTGGAAAGACAATATAAAAATAATATTATAACATTAGTCAGTAGGTGAGCCATGCAGCAGTGGTTAACGTACTGACGGTCGAAACGTTCCGCAAATGCGTTCCGGATATGCGTTTGCAAGATATATCTTTTAATGTTTTACCCACTTTGGTATTTCTTCTAAGGAATTGGAATAAACGATGTGGTATGTACCTACAAGAATATTACAAAATAATACAAGATATAATAGAAAAAAAAACTTTGCAGCACAAAAAAAATATATACTTAACTTCTATTTGAAAAATTTCTCAAACATTTCAAATAAAACAAAAATGTCAAAAATACACATTCACAAATAGAAGACGCATTAGCTTGGGATGTTTTAAATACACTTTCTAAATTCATAATTTTCAAGCAGCAAAGTAAACTTCTAATCCAAACATAAATTTGTTTCTTATCTTATAAAAGCACGTATTTTATTGGTTCATAAATCAGATATGTTCAATATTTCTTTAATGAAGACGTCGCTTTAGGTAACACTTGTTTACACATAAAGCTACATCTGGCAGTATGGGTCATGCAGTGTCTTAAAAATAGTGACAGGTTGTCAGCTTTTTGCTTACATAAAAGGGACATTAAGCTCAAAAGTAACTACTCTTTCAATGAATCAAAAACAAAAAGGATGTTTTTGTTTTTATTCACATAAAGTATACACTAAAACATACAGTCAGCAGTCCTAACCGAATTTACGAAAATTTTATTGTATAAAATATGATATGGTCCATTAGTTTCATCGTTGTCATATAAGATTTTGATACCTGATAAATAAATAAATAAACCTATGCGAGAATTTTTCTTATAGCAAATAACAATTCCGCTAAACTGCCTAAAAATTCCGTCTATTTCTTGGGAAACCAAATGAAATAGAATATCCAAAATCAAATTCCCTTCAACCCTTCGGATGATACTAAGCGAAATAATTTCAATATGTTCAGAGTTCAAAGTTAAATCCTCTTTCCTTAGCACAGCCGAGTTGTTACGTACATTGCTGCTGCGATGCTATTTTTTGTGTTGAGATAAACTGGTTAGTGTAACTAGATGCTGACATGGACGACGTAGTTTATGGCTCCTGGACCGGAGCGTGACTAATAGCTCCGTAACGGATATCCGTATACGGAAAATAGTTTTCGTATTTGTTTTTCTTGGAATCGATTCCAATGAAGAAGTGATAGTTAGGGTATGAAAGAGTTTTTTGTACCTATCGATGACATTTAGGTTTATTTAAATTTAAATTTGAGCACTTAGGTAAGTAGGTACCCTACATACTTGAAATTATTTTTTAGACCTGATTCTTGAGACAGTGTTTGTAACCTTACATTTATGTGTGTCAATGTTGAATTTTTATCGTTCACCAAGTTATGCCTGATTAAGAAAATATTTGTATGTGTTATTTTTCTGAGTCGATGGCGTAGTGCCTTGTCTTGTCTGCCACCCGGGAGGCACCGGTTCGAACCCTCGAATTAATATGTACGTTTATTCGATTATTTTTCTAATAAACTGGAATAAAAAATATTCGATGTTCGTGTTAATCTCATAAACATTTCTACCTACTAGAATTCAAAATCGGATAGCATGGTTGGCAACACTTTACTACGAATGGCGTCATACAAGCATTTGTATTGGCTACAAATATTTGTATTGTTTTCACTCCAACCACACAGACGAACGAGGTGTTAATATATTGGGCCCCAAAGAAAGCGGAGCGGTAACTTAAATTTCAACAACTTCCAAGACAATTTAAAAAAGATTTTATTTCTTTTAAAATTTTTGATGAAACATACTAGAATTTTGTTGCAATTTTAAAAAGTTATCCATTTTTTTATAACTCACTCGCAATACAATCATTAAAAATTCTTTTAAGTATTTGTCTGTAAGAGCCAAAGCACACGGAGCATTGTAAACGCGCAGACAACGGCACCAAAGATGCCGATTGATGCGTCTGTACCGATATTAACGTGCGTAAAACGCACGCGTGAAGCACGTGTGCCAGCTTTGCTCAAACGACGCCACTGTACAACTGACGAGGAGTCTATGTTCAAAGCGCGTAAGCTACGAGGAACTACAGCGCATACACGTGCAGTAGACGCGCGATTTCACGATCGTCCTGTGTGCTTAGGTTATAACGTTCCAGCCACCGTAGTCAGGGCTGCAGGCGATGGGATAGGGCCCCAACGCTTGCCAATATGCCCTGATGGGTAAGAGGGCATCCAAGATCCTTGGAAAGCCCTCTTTACCCCAAGTGTGGGAGGAGAGGCCTGTTGAGCCAACCGCAGACGACAGTTTTAGTGGGTATGCCAACGTTAAGGATTGGTGACTCCCACATAACCCTAGTGGGGCCCTATTACCGCTGCGGGTACGTATAAAACGTTTGCTGTCGATAAAAAAGGTTATAAGATTGCGTTCAAATCTCATTTAAAATGTGTATCTCTGCCTCATTCTGCGCGTTTGTGTTAGGCTCTAAAGCTTACTTTAAATGAGGCACAAGCGGTAGCGATAGCCACTGCGCAGGGGAAGGTAGACCATTTATCGGGCATCGGACATTGTGTTAGTGAACCGCTCAGGCGAGTTTAGTAATTACATCAGGGAATACGGTTCTGCCACCGACGGGGTTACGTGTTTTTACCCTTAGATACAGCGAAATATTCGGAGCCGGTAATAAACTAACATTGTAAAGGTGAAATTACGTTGTATATTTGTGTTTTTGTTTAACGTTACTCGTAATGTGTGCGTCTCTAGTGAAGAGAAAGGAAAATTAATCCGACTTCATTATTTGCAAGCAAACAAAGTTATGTACGAGTAGCATTTAGACGCATGACTGGTCTAAAATAATTTTCGTCTGTAACGTATTACAATATTAGTAAAATTTTGATTATTAAATTGCTTTATGTTTGCATCTGTTTTTGTGTGAACCTGTGTATTTACTTATAGTTTTTTGTTATTGGGTACAGTGCACGCAAATTATTTTTAGTACCTATTTAGCTTTTTTTATTAAATACTAACACTCCGTCCACAAATTCGGCCGCGTGGAGTTTTTTCTGTATCAAATAGCCTTTGTTCATATGGGATGTAGGATTCTAAATGTGAAAGAATTTTACAAATCAGTAATTAGTTTCGAAGTCTATTCAATGCAAACAAACAGTCAAATCTTTCTTCTTTATAATATAGGTATAGATAAAAATAACTTAATTATATTGAACGAAGAAAACATAAGACAAAGACTTTGTCTCACGTCATAATCGTCATTTCGTTTCAATTATATCTGACTTTACTTAGAAATATTATTAACGGTTTTCTTAAGTATATTCATTTACAAAATATAGGTGTAAGTATTATCTTAGAAAGTGTTTACATTTAAAGAAATTTTACTATAAAAATGACGTAAAATAGCGTAAAGGTGCACTTAGGTATTATAATATATCTAAATATCATTGAGGAATTGCATCATGGATATTAGACAATGGACAATAATACATAATAATTTAAATACTTTCATAAATTAAATAAATATTCGAATAACCATGACTTGTGAACAAATGTTCTCCATATATACCAGGATGCAAACCCGGAGCGCTTGATGTGTAGCCAGCGCTAACCACCTCACTACGAGACGGAGTCTATAGTCATTGTCAAAACAACTCTTCATAGGAACGTCTTTTACTTTGGATTAAATGATTTAATATACTCTATTTTAAATTCATTGGTAAGACTAATAACCCTTAATTGCTCAGTCCCCATGTCGCATGGTGCACCACTTACGTACTTATAATAAAGTCTGAAATTAGTTGGGCGTGGACTGGCAGCGTTTTCCGGATGCCGGACACCGACACATAATTCAGTAAGATTAAATGGGTCTTGAACACCCCACGGAAAAGCCAGTGCTTCATTAGACAAGCGAGACCGTAAGTAAGGCCTACCTTTTCTAACTGTAATCTACAAAATAGTTGGACACGTCCTTGACGCGGGCTTTACAGGGTGAACTATAAATAACCGAGTTGATCTTGGGTCTCAAGTATATTTTACATAAGCTCTTTTGTTTCGTCGTTGAACAGCTCTTCTATTTGGAATGTGATTTAGTTGCACAATAATAAATTATTTTAGAATAGATACAGAATTGGATTTTTGGAGGTATTGATTATATTAATGTTAAGTATCTGAAACTGGACTGTTATTATTTGAAAGTAATCTAACTTTGTATTTCTTTTGTTTTTTTTTTAAAATAAGTTAGGTATTCGAGCATACAGCCGATCTAAGGCATGCTCTACATAGTGACAAATAAAGCAACACGATAAGATATAATAATATATGTACACTGCCGTAACTATAGGAGTCTAGGGCATAGGTCGCATATTGTAAGGGCGCAGAAAAGACCAGATCACTTCTATTTCATGTATGATAATAAAGACGCACTCTACTATCAGTTTTTCTATAAATTAAATCATCGTCATATCAGCCGAAAGACGTCCACTGAGGTACATAAGCCTCCCCCATGGATCTCCAAACCGAACGGTCCTCCGCATGCAACGGCTTGAATAAATTAAATATTATTTTTTAAAGTCAAATTACATTAATTATACTAAATGACAACTACCACGATTTATATTATGTAGCTCTTAAAGATTTTGGGCCATGCAAGCGATGACCTAAAGTGGCGTAGCGTCAATGACATTGCAAGAGTAAATCAGACTATGCTTCAAAAGAGACAGAATCGATGCTTCAAAATTTGAACTGCTAATCCGTTGTGATGTCTCAATTTGATTTCTTTCCGAAATACCTAACTACAATTTTGTTAGCTTAATGGTATTTTACTTGCAATAACTACTGTCGTTTTATTACAAATACTTAATACAATATTACAATAAGGGAAATAATTACTCCATCCTGTTCAATAAAAGGGAAATCTGCCATCGAACATAAATAGCCGACAAACAAGGACAGTGTAGTACAACTGTCTGTGTCCATTCAGTCGGTGCGGACATCGCTATGGCAGCGCCATTCAGCTTGATGGGGGGCGGCCATACTGTCTCCGGCTCGCTCCACACGTAATCAATGTGGGGATTCGCAGCCCGACCAAACTATGCAACTAAATTGTCCCCCACTTTATACGTTAATGTACTGCTGAACACACGCTGACGCAGGAAATTAAAGTTAGAAAACTTTCAGAATCACATTTTTCACACTGCGTGCGTGCCATCTTGACGAGGGCGGAGATTTTGTATTCACTTCCAAGCGTGTTCTATAACAATATTTAACTAGATTTAGGTAGTTATTTGTTTGAAATCTTAAATAATGAGGTATTTTTATAAGATTAATCGCAAAAGGAATGTATTGCGGGTCCTTGCTATCCTCTTTTTATAATGATTTATATTGTTCCATATATTTTTAATTGTATTTAATATTCAATATTAATAAGAAAAATATCCTTCTAATAAAATGTAGACTCCAAATAAATCAATTTAGACTTTAGTTTTTATAAACAAAAAACCGCCGCGTTAGCCAAAAAAACAAAACGAGTATTCCCTGGGAGCAGACGACGAAGTGGCGAAAAGTTTCATAAGTTTTATTGTTGATAAAATAAAGGTGAAATGAATATTTTCAAAAATTGAGAGGCAAGCCAATAATTCTACAAATGTAGTTAATCAGGACACGAATAATTGTAACTTACGAGCTAAGCTTTCCAAAATAGTTAACTTATTGTTCAATAAGTCTAAACTAAATAATTGATATTGCAATCCTAATAATAAGTGGTAGACCCATATGTAGGGTCGTCTGGGTAGGTACCAACGCCTTTCTTATTTCTGCCGTGAAGCAGTTCGCTGTGTTTCGGATTGAAGGGAAAGGTAGCCAGTGTAATTACTGGGCATGGAGGGCATATTATCTTAGTCCCCAGGATGGCAAACGCACTTGCGGTGTTAAGTGATTTACACTTAATATTGCAAGTGTCTATAGGCGGCGGTGACTTAACATCAGGTGGGCCGCAAGCTTGTTTGCCATCTCGTAACATAAAAAAAAAAATAGAAATATCCTTAATTGAAATATCAGGTTTAATTCCAAAAGAAGACAAGGAAACAATTAAGTCGTTTTAATTAGTTACCATTGACTGCCGACGCTGTAATGAACGTAAAGCATAGTATATATGCGAAAAATTAAGAACATTTTTTTAAAGTCATTAATGAGTATAATCGATTAAACAACTATCATAAGTAGTTTTAAAATAAGTTACGTCAGCCCAAAATCATACATTTAAAAACATAAGTAAGTATAAAAACCCTTTGGCAACTTAGAATTTCAGTGCCAATGTGGCACATAAATCAAACAAAATTAAACCCCCCCATAATGTATTATTTAACATTTTAAGTTTGGTTAGTAAACCATAAGACGTTTCATTTTACCCAAACAATAATACCACAGTTTATAGAAGTCTTTACACTGTGATAATACTTTGTGACGGCGGGCGTATGGAAGAAAATAAAGTAAACCTGTTGAATTCAATGTTACTCTAAAATTTAAAGTTACCCCAATTGACCTATAGAAATAATTTAGCTAATAAAATACAATAAGTTTAGCAAGTATAAGACAATAGCATCGTACAGCTAGAGTTCCTGGAGATATTCAGACGTTAAATGGACAGGAGGAACTTTACTCATCGAAGTTTCCGACGGCGGCTAATGGCACTTGAAAATGATCCCGGCATTACATGTGACGTCAGCTACACAAATTCGTTATACAAAACTTGTTCGATATATTAATATTAGGTTTCTTAGAAATAGGTGCTCGATATGAATAGGTACAAATTATTTTATAAAAAGATCAAATTCAATATTTATACTAGTTGTCGACCATGGATTCGTTAGCATCAATTTCGGTTAAATTATAGTCTAAATGTTATTCAGATGTATGAGCCGTATCACTGTAAAGTTTCATTAACCCCTTCGGACCTGGTGGCCATTTCAATGGACATAGTTTAAAAATAGAGTTGAATTAAAAACTATTTATGACATTCGGTACATTTTTAAGACGAAGTTATATCAAACAATAAAGAATTAATAAAAAGAAAAAATTGTCGGTAAATATATTAAATATTTTTAAAAAAATCATTAAAAACGACGTATATATCCTATTTAATAATAAAAATATCAATGAAATATGTTTTGAAGTCTAAACACTAATTCAGGTCTGAAGGGGAATCCGTTCAGTAGTTTTTGCGTGTAAGAGTAACAAACACATATCCATACATACATCCCATACAAACTTTCACGTTTATAATATTAGTAAGATTATGTTCTGGTGGAGAAAAAGCGGTGCTAGAAATTTACAATTAGCATAGATTACAATTTGATAATGTCAATAACACCATTACCTACGTGTAGATTAGAACGCATATAAAACAATGCGTTCACTGCGCTGCGCCACGGTAATGTTCTCTATACATTATCGTGGCTGCGCTATTGCCACGGGACCCACATGGCATAGTTACGCTACTGCCTAAAGCTCTGCACAACACTTTTGTGATTATTAGCGTGATAGTGTGTATGTATTTATTTTTTAAATTAGGAATTTAATAATAAATTAAATCTCTAAAAAAAACTCCAATTAAAAATCATAATCCTACTATGCTTAGTATAAATAACAAAAAACGGCTATGGAATAATTTTTGCGTTTACAAACGCGTAAATATTTTTTTAAACTACAAAAAATACTCTGAAAAAAATAGATTCAGTGTATTTTTTTTCTGGTTTTAAAACCAGCTAAGTTAAATAAAAAATAAAAATATAAATTTTAGGTAACCCACGACACGAAAAAAAAACATTAAGCGATATCTCATTACAAATTGGTTGTCTGTAAAGTCGGTTTACTGACGATAGTTGAACGTGACAACGTCTTAAGAAAATACTGATGGAATGGTAGCATTTTTCAAAAGAAAAATTTAATTTCATTTCTTTAATAGATTTTTGCTTGCACTTCAAGCCTTACATGGAACGCCTCAGAGCGAGGTAACGCCGCATGCGTCATGTTTTTTCGTGCGTGCAGCCGGCTCTATCGAATTATAAGACGTTGTCACGTCAAAAAAAAATTGGTTGGTCTGTAAAGTCGGTTTACTGACGATAGTTGAACGTGACAACGTCTTAAGAAAATACTGATGGAATGGTAGCATTTTTCAAAAGAAAAATTTAATTTCATTTGTTTTGCCGGCCTTACATGGAACGCCTCAGAGCGAGGTAACGCCGCATGCGTCATGTTTTTTCGTGCGTGCAGCCGGCTCTATCGAATTATAAGACGTTGTCACGTCAAAACTAAAAAGAAAAAAAAAATTATAGAGACACACAGACAGGTCAAACTTATAACACCCCTCTTTTTGCGTCGGGGGTTAAAAATAGAAAATACTATGTACAAGAAGGTAGCCCTTTGGTGTGATTTTAATTATATTTAATCGAATTTCATCTCGGAAGGGACATATTGATTTATTTCCTTAATTTATATTCGAGGCACATAGTTTAATATTTTAGGGTTGAGGTATAATTGGATGCGCAACGGGTGCATCTGAATGCAGCCTTGCTCTTGGCACCACGCCACGACTTTGCATAATTTAATGTTTCACTAATAGATATATTGGAGTGTCAAAGCTCTTTTTGTCTTAAATCTACCGAGAGAACACTGTACCTAATACAAGTATAGCTTATAAGCTCAGTCTAGTCATACGTAACGACGTATTTATATAGCTGCGTCAAATATGTATAGGTATCTCTGCCGCATCGTGAACGCCGTGTTACAAAAAGACGAGCCGTATTGTAATCGCCGTTATGTAATTCGGCTAACTTGCGTTCAGCCGGATTGTGAAGGCGATTCGTTTTACAAAGCGGCGTCCAACGTAAAGCCATAATGTCTGCAAGAAACAATGTAGGGTGTTCTGTATGCTTTCGTGGGAATAGCGTCGATAGGTTCCGAATGTCGCTGAAAAGAGCCAGGCTACTATAGACAGACAGCCCACGCCTAAATCAGCTTGCTTTTAAGCGGTTATTAGTATACCGATAAGTGCTGGTGGATCGACTCTGATAATTAGCTTTCTATTATGTAAGTATACACGCCCTTAATGACAACGATTGACAAAACCTGTTTTAAAAACAAAATATATTTTTCACTAAGTAAAGCAACACACATTAAGAAATTCTTATCTGTTTGCAGTTAATTAACCATTTATAATTAATCCATAAGCTAACAAAAATCTTGAGATAGTTTCAGAACTTAATAAAACTTTATTAATACCTACTCTTTCTAACTAAAGTTGAAAAAACATAGTCTTCTTAACACTAGAAGGGTCGGGCTTCATACTATACCTTCAAAGACCGCAGCCGTCAATTTGACGGCACTAGAGATTCAGTCCAAATACTCAATAAAATATTGCGTATTTTGCTTTAAAATAAAACAAAAATAATTTGAATTTATTTTTTTATCAATAATAAACAATTTTTGTACTTAAACTGAGTAACATTTGCAATAAATAATGTTTTTTTTAAATCTTTTATTAATTTTCCACAAACAACTGTTTTACAGATTGTGGCGGTTTCACTGTTCTTTTTTTACAATTAACTTGGCATTGCCGCTTCTTATTGTTAGTAGCAGATCATTAACTTGTTTCAGTATTACTTTCTTGTCTTTCAGTCACAGTTGGAGTTGATTTATTTTTCACATACTCTGCACGTAGATCGCTTACTAGTTGAAGCATAAAATCATGCCGAAAAATATTTATTCTTGTGACTTTTCGGTAGAGAATCTAGGAATTTATAGTTGCTAAATCTAGTATATTATAAAAAAAACATGAATGGACCATCTCCGAATTCCACCTCTTACAGTGTACTTGCGTGCCATTTGATCGATGATGTCCACATCAAATTTTGTTTTATTATAAAATTCAACTGTCTCAGGCAGCTTTTTTTATCAATATCTATGCTCACGTTGTGGTGCAGAGATCTCAAAATAATAATATTTTTCCTGGTTTTCCTTGATAGACAGTAAGAATTGTATCGGTCTCTGTTTTCATTATAAATGTTTCATATCTTGTAGTAAGAATAGTATTTCTCGTTTTGCTCGCAGCATTGTTCCAACAATAGTAGGTAGTATTTTCGACTATTAGTTTTTTAGGCAAATTTAGAGACGTGAAAAAGTTGTCAGTGGTAAAGTTTCGGCCCTTTTTGAAATAGGGTTGATTTCGAAACCACATAATTGGGTAGTATTTTCAAAACGGGTGGTCCGCAATCTTGCAACGACAAATTATCCAAATCTAGGTATAGGCGCCACGAGCATAAATCAATGTAATGTAAACAAGCTAGACAATAACAGCTTATTTAGAAATAAAAATAAATAAAAGATAAGTACCCGTATTACTTCGTAGAAAAATTTGTTTCCTTACTATTCTTATCGCTGCTTTCATATGCCGTCACATTGACGGTGTGCGGTCTTAGTAGGTAGTTGTAAAAGAATCTCATATACTACACATATTTTAATAGATTTTTTTATAGATTCAAGCTAACAATAACAAATTAGGAAAAGTCATAAAATATGAAAAGAAACAAAAACATAGTTTGTAAAATATTTGAGAATGAAATCCCCGTGCCGTCAAATTGACGGCCTTGGTCTTTCTAGTGTTAATCATAATTAATAGTATTGCAATATTTATGTAATCGCCCATGTCTTTAATTTAATAAACCGCGGTTGTGTGTTAATTTAGTTTTTATTTTATTCAACGAAAGGTTGTATGATGTTTTGGAGCTGTTTTGTAATGAAAGTAACCTTGAAGTCTAGACTTGACGATGATGAAATTCAAAATGAAAAGAAAAACATATTTATAACTAAAAAGAAAGTGAAAGAGATCCAGACAGTTATTATTCAAGAATTGATTAGTTTGTCTGTATTCACAAAGGAATCCCTACTAGGCAATGCAATGCTTTTTGAGCTTTCTTCAATATGAGTCTACAAAAAATGTGTTACAACTGGTAAAATAATTTATTTTACATATGAACGGTAAATGTGAACGATTAATTTATTAACAATGCCTGAACAATATACAATTGCCACTTATAAGTTAAAGACCAGTCAGATATAGAAAAATATTTGACGCCGTCTTGGTGGAGTGGTCATTATAGCTGCCTACACATCAAGCGGTCCGGGTTCGAGTCCTGGTAGCGGCAAATATTTGTGTGATGAACACGAGTATTTGTTGACGAGTCGTGGTTGTTTATATATTTATTTAAGTTTATTAAGTTTTTTTATAAAAATATCTAAAAATATTATGTATAATAAAAATGTCCGTTATCTAGTATCCATAACACAAGTTCTTAATGATACTTTGGGCTAGATAATTGGTGTGAGCGTAGAAATATATTATTATTAATAAATTTGAATAGATATTAAATAGGTACTATATCTACTTGGAGGAACTCGGTCGCTTACACATATCCGATTGAATGCATAGTGATGCCTATAAAAATAATGCCATACAATCATTTGCCGATCTCCGATAATCGGAGGTTAAATAAAGTTTGCGTTTCGCTTTTATTTGAAAGTGATTGTATGGCCCGTCCGTGACAGGTGCTTATTGCTAAGTGCTGCAATTTTAATTACCTGTCTACTGGGCCGAAGCAAAGATTGTTTCAATGACTTTAAGCACCATAGAATGTATGTCAGGAACTACTGGGAGGATGAAATTTTAATTAATAAACGAATGGGGTATGAATTTTCCAATCCTGCAGTTAGCGGGTAATTAAAAATCGCTGACCCATCGAAATGATATCTGAGTAATTGATATTTTAATTGTTTATGCAAATTACATCCACATTATCTCAGCCGCGAATACTTAGCACTTCATATTTCCTATTCATCTCAGCAAAAATCATAATCCCATTTCAAAAAGATGACTTCTTATAGCAGAAGTAACAAGCAAACTGAATTGATTTCAATATTCTCTCTACACTTCGTCTTAGATATTTTTCGTCCCTGCTCTACATTTTACATAAACTAATTTCCTTGGCAATATTGGTCTTGCGACAGTTCTGTAGGCATGGCCGCCTCCCTCAAAAAGAAACTCCTCGACTGGGGCCTGCGACGACCAAATCAAATCACCCGACCTTATCGATCTCTTCAAGAAAACTTACTACTAAATTTGTTTGCGTATTTACTATTAGGTGTACAGTTCTGTTACCCTCTGCGTTGAATTTTTTAGATTGCAAACTACGTCTATTTTGGACATGATATGAGTTTAATCAAATAGCGCTGCTGATTTAACGCAATTGCCGAGGTTGCATCCCCTGTAGGGCCGCGGGCCACTCGCCCTTCGATCAAGGGGAAACGCTAATATGAGGATATGAGAATTTACTGTTTAATCCAGCTGCAGGCCAATTTGTTAATATTTTCATTCAATCCACTTAAAAGCTTGCTCGGATATAAATTTCATGTCGAACATAATTTTGAACGTTAGCGCTTGTTCGTAGGACCGCATTCATGATACGGACTTAATTGAAAACTATTTCTCTAGAGCTTTGAAAAGATTAAACTTTTGTTTTTTATTGTCTACCGTTTTGTTTGATTCTGTTTTGATTTCTGACATTCAGTTCAATGCTCTAATCATGAGTGTACAAGTATTTAAATAATAACTTTTAAGAAAATGAATTTATGTCTGTATTAGTAGATATAGTTATACCTATGTATTGTGCGGTCAGCATCAGAAATAGATAAATACTTTTGTACCTTGTCATAATTACTATTCATACATAAGCGTGGCAACTATTACTACATAAGCGCTGGCGTTTGTACGACATGGTACTATAATGTTAATCTACTTCTGATGTTCGACGATCCGATTCGACCCACTGCTGGGACACAAGGCCTCTCCTTGTCACCGAAAGAAGTTCAGGCAGAAGTCCACCACGCTTGCCCAATGCGGATTGGTGGATGGAGTATAAGGTGATCAATACCCCTTTGCTGATCCATTAGTCGCCTTCTACGACACCCATTGAAGAATAAGAGGTGACATTTCCTATTGTAACAAATGCAAGCGCTAATTCATTCAGCGCGTCAGCTACGCGTTACTTGTCTAACACAATCGTTCGTCTTATGTTGGTATAAAAGACACAGTGTGAATAGCCTTTTACGCATCAAAGCATAATGGTTCGATTTGACTGCGACTATATACCTACACTACAAATATGTTATTGGTTTACGACCTTCTCTTCAGTTCAATAGTATACGTACATTAACCACAGGAGTATACAAGTTTTAATTTAATAATGTTAATTAAAAGTTGTCATGTGAATACCCTCTTACCATCAGGGCATAATATATTGTTATATTGATAAATTTGACGTGTGAACTGTGACGAGTCAACCGAGTACGCTCTTCTACAAGAGTACCTCGAAAACAATGTCAAAAAATTTACGTAACATTTTCCGCTAATTAAAGAACATTTTCCAAATTTCAGGTTAACACAAAGCCTATCAAACAAAGGCAAAAATGATAAAGGGCTCAGTAAACAGTGTGGAGGTGCACCGTTTGATGTGACCGCGCAGTCTGCCGCGCGCCCTTTATCAATTACCGCCTAAACAAGAAAAATGACCGGCGGTAAGCTTACACGAGCCTAATTAAGGCAAGTAGGTAAATTTCCGAAAAAGCCACACTGGTGTCCCTTCCCTCCCCTCTCCCTCACCCCTCCCCCAGGTGGTTAAACTTTTACTTAATTTCATTAGGAGTTGCGTATATTTTGATCAACACCACTCCTCTTTTTAAAGCAAGAAAGCGAGTGTTGATACTCTCGATTAATTTCGTAATTAATCTTAATTCCATTATTATTTTAGTGGTCGTGTGGCGCTGTTTTACGTTATCTTGGTTAATAAAGAAATTTTGCGTATTTTGTTTGTTTATATTTCGCTAATTAGGTTTCTTTTCGTTTTGATTTAGAGGCGACATGTTCATTTAAACTGGACGAGGTATAGACATAATACCTAATGGATTTATTATCCACCAAAATTATAAAATTTTCCACGCGAAAATTGTGTTTTTGTTAAAATCACACCTTTTTTATCGTTATAAAAATCTCGTGTCACGATGTTCGTCCACGCTAATCTTGGAAAGTTCTTGAATCTTCTGAACTGGTTTTAATGAAATTTTGTAAGTAAATCAAATTGTTTTGCGTGGTCCAATTTAAACTATATAGGATAGTTTTTATCTGAGTTATTCAGCTCAATATTTATTTTTTGCAAATTAACCCAACAACGCCTCGCGGGTCAGCCAACATATTGACCTATAAAATCAATTAGCTGCCTTTGATTTTATAGGTTATAGTTTTACTAGCTAACCTGGCATACGTTGTTCTCCCATATAAATCATTTACTTTCTCGTATACCTACGTAGTATACCTAGAGGAAGTCTTGCAATCGTCAAAAAAATCGACCTCGAGATTTTGACGGATTTACACGTTTTGGGCCTTTTGAAAAATACCGTTTTTGGAATTATGTCGGTGTGTGCAACCAAATTTAACATGCATGTATGACATCAAAATATAAGGTTTCTATCAACCTTTGAGTCGTCTATCACAAAAGTTAGGCAACTAAGTGCGCGGTCGGTACTCTGATGGATGTCCGAAAATTTAATATGCATGTATGACATCAAAATATAAGGTTTCTATCGACTTTCGAGAAAGTCAAGGGGTCACTCGCATTTTTCTTTTTAGAGGTATGAAATATACTTTATAACCTAGAAAAATACACTGAAAAAAATCGACTTGCCTCAGGCGGGACTCGAACCCGCACCTTCCACAATCCGGGTGGACGCGTTGACCAATTTCGCCACCGAGGCACTGCTTTTCGCTGTCGAAATTTGTCAGTGCTTGGTGCTTATGTTTTTATGGTAAACATCGTTTCATCAAATCTTTGAAATTTGCACTTCCAAGACCCGAACGAAATATTTTTGCAAATATTTGACGCCCAGCTAAGATGAAACTACCTTACATTATGGAATAATTTTATTTTTGCGTTTACAAACGCGTAAATATAATACTAGAAAAATACACTGAAAAAAATCGACTTGCCTCAGGCGGGACTCGAACCCGCACCTTCCACAATCCGGGTGGACGCGTTGACCAATTTCGCCACCGAGGCACTGCTTTTCGCTGTCGAAATTTGTCAGTGCTTGGTGCTTATGTTTTTATGGTAAACATCGTTTCATCAAATCTTTGAAATTTGCACTTCCAAGACCCGAACGAAATATTTTTGCAAATATTTGACGCCCAGCTAAGATGAAACTACCTTACATTATGGAATAATTTTATTTTTGCGTTTACAAACGCGTAAATATAATACTAGAAAAATACACTGAAAAAAATCGACTTGCCTCAGGCGGGACTCGAACCCGCACCTTCCACAATCCGGGTGGACGCGTTGACCAATTTCGCCACCGAGGCACTGCTTTTCGCTGTCGAAATTTGTCAGTGCTTGGTGCTTATGTTTTTATGGTAAACATCGTTTCATCAAATCTTTGAAATTTGCACTTCCAAGACCCGAACGAAATATTTTTGCAAATATTTGACGCCCAGCTAAGATGAAACTACCTTACATTATGGAATAATTTTATTTTTGCGTTTACAAACGCGTAAATATAATACTAGAAAAATACACTGAAAAAAATCGACTTGCCTCAGGCGGGACTCGAACCCGCACCTTCCACAATCCGGGTGGACGCGTTGACCAATTTCGCCACCGAGGCACTGCTTTTCGCTGTCGAAATTTGTCAGTGCTTGGTGCTTATGTTTTTATGGTAAACATCGTTTCATCAAATCTTTGAAATTTGCACTTCCAAGACCCGAACGAAATATTTTTGCAAATATTTGACGCCCAGCTAAGATGAAACTACCTTACATTATGGAATAATTTTATTTTTGCGTTTACAAACGCGTAAATATAATACTAGAAAAATACACTGAAAAAAACATAAGCACCAAGCACTGACAAATTTCGACAGCGAAAAGCAGTGCCTCGGTGGCGAAATTGGTCAACGCGTCCACCCGGATTGTGGAAGGTGCGGGTTCGAGTCCCGCCTGAGGCAAGTCGATTTTTTTCAGTGTATTTTTCTAGTATTATATTTACGCGTTTGTAAACGCAAAAATAAAATTATTCCATAATGTAAGGTAGTTTCATCTTAGCTGGGCGTCAAATATTTGCAAAAATATTTCGTTCGGGTCTTGGAAGTGCAAATTTCAAAGATTTGATGAAACGATGTTTACCATAAAAACATAAGCACCAAGCACTGACAAATTTCGACAGCGAAAAGCAGTGCCTCGGTGGCGAAATTGGTCAACGCGTCCACCCGGATTGTGGAAGGTGCGGGTTCGAGTCCCGCCTGAGGCAAGTCGATTTTTTTCAGTGTATTTTTCTAGTATTATATTTACGCGTTTGTAAACGCAAAAATAAAATTATTCCATAATGTAAGGTAGTTTCATCTTAGCTGGGCGTCAAATATTTGCAAAAATATTTCGTTCGGGTCTTGGAAGTGCAAATTTCAAAGATTTGATGAAACGATGTTTACCATAAAAACATAAGCACCAAGCACTGACAAATTTCGACAGCGAAAAGCAGTGCCTCGGTGGCGAAATTGGTCAACGCGTCCACCCGGATTGTGGAAGGTGCGGGTTCGAGTCCCGCCTGAGGCAAGTCGATTTTTTTCAGTGTATTTTTCTAGTATTATATTTACGCGTTTGTAAACGCAAAAATAAAATTATTCCATACTTTATAACCTATTCTCATACTTACACAAAAAAATTCATACACAATCGATCCAAGTGTTTCGTTCGCAATCTTGCGAACACACACCGTGATAAGAGATATTTATATATATGTTAGAAGCAAAATATGCTACGCAATGTACATCTATACCCGCACACTCATAATCTTAAAAGGGTTGAGGAGAACTTTAGCTACAAGTTTGTTACGTTCGTTTAGGTACAAGTGCATAAAGCCACATCTGGCAGTGAGGGTCATGCATTGCTTCAAAATAGTATAGAAAGTGCCTAAAGCACAAAAAATAACAAAACTTCAGTGATTCAACAAACGAAGGTCAACAGCTTAAAGAAGCAGTTAAAAAACTGTAACTCGACTAAGGAAAATAACGCGGACTAGAACAAAGAATGACACATATAATATCACACATATAATCACGCTCACATTTCCAAAAGGGTCGAGCAGAGCTTCAGGTAACATTCAGTTACACACAAAGCCACATCTGGCAGCATAGCCCAAAATAGTGCCAGCCTGTGGCCTACACAAAAATGGCACACAACCCAGAAATTACTTCAGTAAAGAAACCAACTTAAACCAACGACCAGGACATCTGTTATAACCCAAAATCATCTCAGTAGGCACGGATCAAAAAAGAATGACATCGGTTAAAATTGGGGTTTACGGGGTAAAATTGACTCCTCCTATTGTTAAAGTCAGTTTAAATGTTACCGGCCCGGTTACCCGATTGACACCTTATTATTCAAAATCTGATGACTAGCTAGGCGCTATGGAGGAACATATGTAAATAAAATCATACATAGACTGCTAAAATCATAACCCTTCCTTCCGTCTCAGCAGTCCTATAGTCTGTTTTTTTTAACAAACGAGTTCTTAAATGGCGGCCTCGTACCGAGAGACGCAGTGTTGGTAGGCCCCCCATAAGGTGGACCGACGATCTGATAAAGGTGGCAGGAAGCTGTTGGATGAGGGCAGCAGGACCGTTCGGGTTGGAGATCCTTGGGGGAGGCTTATGTCCAACAGTGGACGTCCCTCGGCTGATATGATGATGATGATATTTATCACACAAGCCGGTCTTTTGTGGCGTTTGCGTGAAACGGACTTTATGTTGATTACGTGGACCAATAGCAACGCACACACAATTTTCGGTACTCGTTTCTTAAAAAAAATAGAGTGACTAGTAACTTAATGTATTCATTGGAAATACATACGCAGATGGAAAGAATATTTCCATTTTCATAATACGTCATTAGAGATTTATTGCGTATCGGAATCACGTATAACATTGTATCTGATCATGTAATCATTCTATTTGAATAAAATTTAAGGCCGGTAAATTGAATATAATGTTTTCTTCAATACGTCTCCCTAAGACTATTTTGTTCTTCTCTTTTTTATAATAATATTTTATTAATATCACTTTTTTATAATATTTTTTTACTTATACAGGGATTATATTCCCTGTATAAGTAAAACTATTTCATTTCATCTGTTTATGGAAAATTATCAGTGCCGACAAACGTAACATACCTACCTAAATTTCAAAGTTAGAGGTATGATGTACGTACATACTATTGACCAAATAGAATCTTGACCCATGGTAGAACCTTAACAAAGTAAAGGCAATGTCATATTTGCTGTTTTTGATTCACTTCGATTAAAACAAGGTCATCAATCATATCATAGGTCAGAATTAATTTTCCTCGATTTTACGTATTTATTGTTTCTTTACTTAATATATGTTCGTAAACGATAAATTTTAAAGGCTTTAACAATTTCAAATCCTCAATTCAAGTTGGACATAAAAAAAAACTTCAGTATATGACATGTGAAAGAAATCACGATTAAAAGCTAAGTATTAAATGATTCAGAATGCGTAATCTTTTAGCCTTCAGTATTTGAAAACATCGATAAATCATTCACACTAGATTAAATAGTAGTTGACCTCACCCTCTAGTGTAAACACCATTACAACTTATACAAGGGTGCTCGTGGGGAAACCTTCGCACTTGTCGATTTTGATCAATTTTATTACAGTTAACTCAAATTTTAAACCAACCCTTATCTTATTCATACTCTTAGAAGAAACAATTACACTTTTACTTTACCTACTGATGACATTTTTTACATTATTGGAAAAAAAATATCAATTAATTTCCCAATGAATAATTTTACCAATAGCGCTTAAACTTCTCCTCAAATTCAATTTAGTAGATAATCTCAATTCAAATGAGAAAAGGCGTTATAAAAATCTTATTATGGATTATATTCTACTGTGAGACTACCGATTTTATAATATTATACAAATTGATTGTGGAGTTTTAAGCCTAAAGCAGCTTAAAAGATAATCGCGTACGAATAAATAAACGTGTATTATTCAATATTTCAGGCAAGTAATAAATAGAAGGTGACACATTCCGCTGATGTAACTAAAGACGACGTGACAAAGATGGAAGAGCGATGCCTACACGAGTCTATGTAGCTACTTTGCATTATAATAGAGTTTCCACAAAGTAAAACAAAATCTCCACGTCACATTAATATTCAGCGATAGGGCTCAACGCATCGCTGACGGATTGACGTTTAACATGCAAATTGCTATATGAAAATCTGACAAAACTGTGTGCCACTAAATATTTTCAACATTATTAATTCAGGACACAGTTGTTTGAATTGGTGGCTAGAATATAATTTAAATGTTAAACGAATTTGCGCCACTAACGCAAAATTAGTCGAGGGCGCCGGCCGCTGGGAATTTAATCGGCCAGGTAAATCCGGCGGATGCATGCATTTATTCATCTCATCATCTCTGTTTAGTATTGATCAATACATGTGCCTAGATAATACATAGGCCACAACAGCTTCTTTTCAAATAATAACTTGTTCGTTTTCATCGCATAAACAATTGTTGTTATCAGGATTTGAAACCGGACCACTCATTGTGTAGTCACTCATTACTGACCGCTCCACCAAAGCGGAGTTGTGTCAAAACTTCTACAAGTCTCCAAGACAGTTACTGTACTAAATTGACCACTCATTAAGAAGAAATCATTATGAAATAATAACGACTAAATACAATCAAGAAGTCCAATCGCATTTTATTTACATACAACTAGCGCACTGCCCGCGACCTCGTTATCGTGTTTTTATTGAAATAAATTAAAGCATTAATAACTCAGTGTAAATGTAGAAGAATTTTTAAAATCGGTCCAGTGCGGATATTTTTATAAGTTAGTATAGATGTAGAAATCCGATTCTTTATACTGGAAGATTCTAGTAACGATAAAAAGGGTTGGTATGACAGGATGTTTAATTGTTCGCTGCAAAAGTGCAGGTTGGGGGAGACAAGACGTCTCAGCTGAGTGAGGCCACGTGATGGATACTTCAAATAAATCAGGTTGCTCCGCAGAATGACCAGATGTGCGCCACCCCTGTAATGTATTAGAGGTCATTCGGTTCTTTCAACTAACCGCTGCCTGCGGGGTCGCGATAACCAGTACAATAATTCACTCGTTCATTTTAAAGGCCTTGGTTTTTACAATATCAACAAACACTTAACCAGCTTTTTACATTTTTCATACTCGAAACTCGATAAATAAATTCTCGTGTTGCCAAAATTAAAAGAGTCGCATAGAATTTTTTTATTAAATTAGTTCGAAAGTATTTTTAATTTTCTTTGCCAAACTTGCTTGCACTTTGTATTAAAAAAGTTTAGAAGAGAATTTTCATACTGTCTCTAGATGCTTCGTTTCGAAGTCACGAATTGTAGATTAATAATAAATAAAGTTGTAGTGCCTTAGGTTTTAAGGGTACGCTAAATACTAAGCGAAGCATGAGTAATGGAATATAAACTGTAATAACTGTCGGCAATTAACAAACGTGTTTTATTAATACCATTAATCTGCATGTCGCCGTCGTCGGGTTAAGGAAATACCCCTCGGGTGTGCCCCAAAGTTAATTTAGTAAACCAAAACAGAGACGTTCCCACTCGGTGAATAATAAGACATATCCCCAATGACGAAGTCACAGGCGTAGGGATTGAGCGCCAGGTACGTTACCGTTTGCATATAATTGCATTGGTCAAAAAAATATTTATTTTATATCAAATTCGAAAAATTATTTAATTAAGTTAATACTTAAAGTACAGTTAATGTCTTATATTTTTATTTCGATAGCCTGAGAGAGATATAAGATATTAAAGAAGCCGCGTCTGTAAGGTAATCTTAAATAATTATACCTTCTAGACGCAGATTCTTAACAGCAGGCAGGTATAATAAATGAAATATTCATTCAGTATAATCTTCATCGATGCTTATTTTTTATTAATACATTGAAACTAATCACAATTTTAATAAGGAATATAATATGAGTACCTATTTAAAATAAAAATTGGTTGGTCTGTAAAGTCGGTTTACTGACGATAGTTGAACGTGACAACGTCTAAGAAAATACTGATGGAATGGTAGCATTTTTCAAAAGAAAAGTTTAATTTCATTTGTTTTGCCGGCCTTACATGGAACGCCTCAGAGCGAGGTAACGCCGCATGCGTCATGTTTTTTTTTGTGCGTGCAGCCAGCTCTATCGAATTATAAGACGTTGTCACGTCAATAATATTTATAATTGATTGATATTATTTTAAAAGCTATTTATGACGAACAAGCGTAGTAGTAAAATTGTTAATTTCATTCGTAGTCTATTACTCAAAAAACAGCATATCAAATCATTACACATAATGGCTACTTCATCACATTACTGTAAGATATATTAAACACAAGCAGGAGTCTATCACTTTTTTTTAAGTGCTGATATTCTTTTGGGTAATTTCAATACTATTTAACATATACTATTGTTTGTCTTGGACATTGGCTTAGTGCACTTAGCAATAAGACAACTAAACTAAGGCTTTTTCTAGAATAAAATTAGGTTTTTTTTATAGACAAGTTATAAATATATTTTTATGTGAGTATAACAAAAATATTAACTGTTGGTAACACACCTAGACCCACTTTATTCCAATATATAATATCGATATGACAGATATTATGGTAACCTCGCACAGTCTAGCTAGGGAGATCTTGATAACGGAACAAAGACGTCATTCTATTGTTACAATAGAGATTTGGGCGGCACCACTATCAAATATCATTTTATCCTTCAACATAGTACGACACAAAAGGTTTGCCTTACATTGGCCATAGCTTTATGTTTTTAAGCGTTAGTTCCACTGCGTTATTAAATTTTGAGAATATATGCTGGTTTAAGTACATGTATGATTATTATTAATGTGGTATAAAATATGTAAATAAGTTATACAAATTATTTAAGGGTAGACAATTAAATAATAAAAAAATACTAAATGAGGAGGTCGATACCGCCGTGATTTTGCGTTATTTGTAACGATTATGAAAGTTAAGCTACCAAGTATCGGTATTCGGATGGGTGTCCGAAAATTATTTAAATCAGTTTTGTTCCGTGCTTTGAGAGGCACGTTAAGCTGGTGGTCGCGACTGTCAAATTGTGGAAAGATAGCAGTCGTTTCGTTCCCAAGGAAGGATGATGTCAGGCAGACGACCAGTCATCTAATTTATGGTAAATTGTAAACATAAGCACTAAGCACTGACAAATTTCGACAGCGAAAGCAGAGCCTCGGTGGCGTAGTTGTTAACGCAGCCGCCCGGAATGCGGAAGATGCTGGGTTCGATACCCGCCTGAGGCAGGTCGATGTTTTTCAGTGTATTTTTTCTAGGATTAAAAAATATTTACGCGTTTGTAAACGCAAAAACTATTCAACGATCCCAAAATAATTAGGAGCAGGGTAAGAGAAAGAAGAATTAAAAAATGCCAAGAGACATAAAAGGGACGACTGAAGATTTCGTTGTCTTTAATATTTCTAGTAGTTAGGTCGAAATAAGGTATTAGTTAATATGCTGAAGAGTGTATCATTATATTTAAATACCAATATATACCTCATTATATTTAAATTCAAGTGCCCATTTAGACATATTCTCTCTAATCTGTGCTATTGAGCAACGACGCCATATCGTCCCAAAAACTCCATAATAGACACATTACAATACCCAATTATGTTCAATATATTTTCAAATTTAATTGTCAAATAATACAACCTAATACAACCAACAAATAAAAAATTAACAAAGAACGCATATAAATTGACGTGTAATAAAAGTAATTCAATACCTGACATAGGTAACACATGAACATTCACGGTAGCTATTAAAAACTGTAGAAATATTCCGATCAATGAGTGAAAAACGTTTACAAATATAAAACGGGCTCCAGCGTAGCAAATATAAGCGGGAAATGATTCATTCCGAATTTCGACATATGCTCGAATAGAAAGGTCGGCTGCAAGTGACGTATTTTTAATTACCTCCGACCGCGTCGTGAATCGACGCCATATTGAATTTCTATAGTGGTCGTAAATATGTGAGTCGCTTCATCCTGCGGAAGCGTCATAGAGCTACAGGGTATCAACAATATATGTTACTGTAAACCTCGAAACATGATAAATCCTAAGGGTTTCCAGTAAGATATATGTTTATCAAGTCTTAATAGTAAAAGTTCATACTGTGCAGCAGTCTCTCAATTTTAGTTCGACTACCTTAAGTGTTCGCTTTTACTTCGCTTTCCACTTCCAATTCGGCTTTGCCACTACTCAGGTGAGACGAAATCCAAGATCTTCTCAGTCAAAAAAATACGAAGTATTTTCGAATTTTTACCAGAGTTCACCAGTAAATTTTACATTAGACACATGATAAATCTTGAAAAATTCATGTCTGGACGTGGGCGGCATAAGGTCTCGTGGTCTCTGTCTGGAGGACTGTATACTGCGGCATAAGTACTCGAAGTATGCAGTCTTCCAGCCACCAGTGATATGATAACAATCCCAGGATTTCTCTCTAAAACGTTTGGATTGTTCTTATTACAAAACCTATAACCTTCAATAACAGAGACACTATCTTGTTATTATCTATCGGATCACAATAATGCTGTTTGTTGGCTGTAGGTCTTGCAGCCGCTGGTACTATGGTTTGTAAAATCAAAGACTGGTTCGATGGAAGATTAAATAATTTATTGCACATAAAATGACTTACAATAGGTAAAGAGTACGGCCGCGGTCTAAGTGATAGACACTAGACACCAAAAATATGCTATAGTTATATGCTTGTTATTACCAACAGTATTAACACTATGGCCAGGGCGATAAACTCTGATAACGTATCTTTCTTAAAGCCACTGAGTAAAATAAGAAACTATGTAGTTTTTTTAAACAACCTACATTCTACAAGGCAAGTAAAAAATTTCTAAAATTTAATCATTCTTATTATTTGGAACTATAAGGCTTTTACCAAGTATCAAGTAAGCGTATATCTGTTTTCCAACACTGATATATATTTAATTTAAATTAAGAAGGACGTTTTTAAATCAATAAACATAAAACGTTATAGATTACTCTCCCCAGAGAGTCTCCTCCAAGAGTTTTCTATAAATTATTATTCAAGGCGCTGACGATATTACTTACATTTTTAAAAGAATCAGTTTCAATTTTAAAAGAAGCGCTCGCAGCCTTGATATTTTCGTACTTTAATTTTGTTTGTTTATCTTTCAGTCTTATCGCCTTGACGCCAAAAATAAAACGGACAAACTTGAGCTGACAAATGCAAATTTGCAGCTATAATAAATGACTTATTATATTGTTGACTTTCTTTCAGAAGAAAATGACTGAATATAATATTATATTCAAAGTTTTTCTTAGAAAGTAGGACACAACGAGAGTGGAAAACGTGTAAGGCCCTATAGGTGCTTAAATAGCAAATGTATTTACTTTAAACATTATTTAGACCTCGTTTGTCTCTAAAACGTCCATAAGTTCTGTACTGGAACGCGTATCTAAAGCAGCTCTTAAATTTACATTAAACCTCCTTAAACCTACACCTGTCTCAAATCTCAAGCCGTTTTGCGGTCATAGATATACACATAGCGCCGAAACACAGTGAATACAATGTCTGACAACCGCATCAGAAACAGTATTAATACCTACCTCTAAGTAAATATTTATTTAAAAATTTGTTCTTTCATGACAGCAAAAGTACCCTCCCATCGTGGAAAGTGAACTAGCAAATAACTAGATTTGGAAAAAAGACGGGTATTTTAATTACCCCAATCTTGATCGAATCTCTGGGCTTGATTGAATTTCCGGGCGAGGCTATCTCCCGTATTTGCCGAGTGTTGCCACCCTTCCCGGCTCACTGGCCTGTGACGTCACACCGCGCCGATTACTTTTTTTATTATCAGCTACGGTAAACAGCCGCTGTAAAATCCACACCGCACTTCCCTTTTTTGTTGCAGCGCTGCGCCGTAAAACATAATAGAGCAATCGAGTATAAAGGCCGTTCCATTTTTGTTTTTATAATGTCATCAATATATTGATTACTTCAATCGACAGTCCCCAAAATCAGGTAGAAAATTGGCATCATTCACTCGCTAAAATAAATCAAAAGGTACCCGCGATTGGGACGCTACAGTCTTGGTAATCGTGCACTAGAACCCCAAAGGCTGTATGATTGATGTGACGCGTAATAAGGCCCACAAGTATTGCAATTTGTTTACCCTCATCGCTTTAATATACCTACGTACGGTCGCCATAAAGATAGGTTTTCATATCGTATTTTATACCGATCAACAATACCGACCCCGGCGTTCGACGATAATTGGAGAAAAAGTCCCCAAGGAGCCAATTTTGCTGACGCTGTCGGTACGGCAGGGTTTGCAGTACCTATGAGTACATAAATAAATTATAAACGATCCATCACTCTCCGTTTCCTGTGTTATAGTATTACACAATTTCGTAAGGGACCGTTAGCATAAACTTGTTGGCTGTCAAGAGGTTATAAGTTAAATCTATATTGCATTCCTTCTATTATTGCGTATTATTGATGACTCTTGGTGAGATAGAAATTTAAATAACTCTTACTTTTTCTTAACTTATTGACAGTCTAATTATATTGTGATACATTTTATATTTTGTAATTTGATTTAACGACTAGCTAGATAGTTCTTCTACCCTCTCAATTTTAAAAACAATAAAATATTTTCTATTCAAGAAATCCATAAATCAGAAATAGGGAATATATACTCAATATAAGGAGATGATGAATCATCTGGTGGCAATCGGTTAAGATAGCCAAAAATAAAAAAAACTGCCTTCAAAACTGACAACGGAGAAATAATATTCAGTCGGTCCCGTACTACGTTTATTCCAAATATTGAGGTTGGCACCGACCTCAAAACAATATTAAGATGTATTTAATCAAAAAAATTGTATTTCTTCGTTTTTAGTTTTGAAGGCCATTAATTTATTTACAAATATTTTATTTTTTTGCTTTTTAGTGTTGTAAGTCTAAAAATTTTCAGTATCTCGAGATCTTTTAGGCAAACAAGTAACAGAACATGAATGATATCCTCGATGTCAGTTAAATAGACATTATTAGGGATAACTCAAAAAATATTCGTGAGATGTCGCTCAAATTTAAATGGGACCACATGACAAGCACCAGCTTCCATACATAAAAAGAATAATCTTAATCGGTACACCCAGTAAAGAGTTATGAGATAACATACATAAAAAAACCGTAGAATTGGGACCCTCGCCTTTTTTGAAATCGGTTAAAAAGCTTGAATAGCGTTCGAGAGATAAAACTTAGGTATTTCCAGCCTGTAAAACATAAGTGCATGCGGTGTGTGGTCAACATAGGTGACAGGAGAGGGTATACCCTAAAAATGCTACATTTTTAGGGTTGTGCATGTGGTGGCTAGAGAAGGCTTTTATATCTATTATAAATTATGTTTGGATAAAAGTATCATATTTTCTTCAACGAGGCTCAATATGTTGTGAGATCACTCTATTTAAATATTATTTGTTTTATAAAGGAGATTGCTCAGATCCCATACATGTTTTGCCTAAGAACCAACAATCATGAAAAATTTTTTTCTAGGTTCGAAATTATAAGTAAATGACTGTCTTAGATTAAGAACATACAGATACCGAATCCGGGCACTCAATTTGGCTCCGCCAATATTAGGCCTTAACTGGCACAATACGGAAAGTCTATGCGTAGTCCTCGAGGTCAACGCACTCCGTACGCATCTCCAACAAATTATTAAAAAATGACGATTTGTGCTATTAAATGGTGTAATAATCGAACTGAAAAAAATAAAAAGAGTGAGAACATTACTTTTCACACGTAAGTTTTTAATATTTTATTGTATTTTCACTTTTTAAGCAATAAAAACCAAATATTTTATTTTGTATTTTTTAAATACTGAGTGCTGCCAGTTACAGAAATTATTTTACCTATTTTGGTTGTTTAGAATTTAGTCGAATGCAATAATTTAATCATATTAATTGTTCTATAAAAAATACTAAGGACATAAAAAAAATATTTTCTGATGATTAGATTGTTTTGACTTAACGTATGGACATTTTTAACCGCCTTAAGAAAAGGAGGAGGTTTTTAAGTCGCCTTAACCTTCTTTTTTATGTATGTTTCTACGCCTAGACCGGTTTGGAATAGTAGATTGTATGATAAGGGAGCTATTTTGCTCCCTTATCATACAATCTACTTTTACGGCGAGGGCGCTACTTTGATTCAAGAGCGAAGCAAAGGAATTCAAAGTAAATAATAACACAAGTTCTTATTGATACTTAATTTGGGCTAGATAATTGGTGTGAGCGTAGAAATATTTATCCCTACTAATATTATAAATGCGAAAGTAACTCTGTCTGTCTGTCTGTTAAGCTTTCACGTCTAAAGCACTGAACCGATTTTGATGAAATTTGGTACAAATATAGATCTTGGGGAGGGACATAGGCTACTTTTTATCGCGAATAAAAGGTTGAATGGGTTGAAATAGGGGATGAAAGTTTGTATGGAAGTTCGACATGGCGGACGCGACTTTTTGATATAATATCAATATGGGTATCATTTTCGTGGTTTTCGGGAGTCCTGATTACGAATACAACATCTTTTTTGAAATCCAAGATGGTGGACGTGACTTTTTGACAAAATGTCAATAAGGGTATCAATTTCATGGTTTTCGGGGGTCCCGATTACGAATACAACATCCTTTTTGAAATCCAAGATGGCGGACGTGACTTTTTGATATAATATCAATATGGGTATCATTTTCGTGGTTTTCTGAGGTCCCGATTCCGAATTCAACATTCATTTTGAGATCCAAGATGGCGGATACAACTTTTTGATAAAATATCAATATGGGTATCATTTTTGTGGTATTCGGGGGTCCTGATTACGAATACGACATCTTTTTTGATATCCAAGATGGCGGACGTGACTTTTTGATATAATATCAATATGGGTATCATTTTCGTGGTTTTCGGAGGTCCCGATTCCGAATTCAACATTCATTTTGAGATCCAAGATGGCAGATACAACTTTTTGATAAAATATCAATATGGGTATCATTTTTGTGGTATTCGGGGGTCCTGATTACCAATACGACATCTTTTTTGATATCCAAGATGGCGGACGTGACTTTTTGATATAATATCAATATGGGTATCATTTTCGTGGTTTTCGGAGGTCCCGATTCCGAATTCAACATTCATTTTGAGATCCAAGATGGCGGACACAACTTTTTAATAAAATATTAATATGGGTATCATTTTCGTGGTTTTCGGCGGCCCAGATTCCAAATACAACATCTATTTTGAGATCCAAGATGGCGGACACAACTTTTTAATATAATATCAATATGGGTATCATTTTCGTCGTTTTCGGGGGTCCCGATTCCGAATGTGACATCTATTTCGAGATCCAAGATGGTGTTTGCGGCTTTTTAATATAAAATCGACATAGGTATCATTTTCGACGTGTTCGTCCACGAAAACCACGAAAATGATACCCATATTGATATTTTATCAAAAAGTCACGTCCGCCATCTTGGATATCAAAAAAGATGTCGTATTCGTAATCAAGACCCCCGAATACCACAAAAATGATACCCATATTGATATTTTATCAAAAAGTTGTATCCGCCATCTTGGATCTCAAAATGAATGTTGAATTCGGAATCGGGACCTCCAAAAACCACGAAAATGATACCCATATTGATATTATATCAAAAAGTCACGTCCGCCATCTTGGATTTCAAAAAGGATGTTGTATTCGTAATCGGGACCCCCGAAAACCATGAAATTGATACCCTTATTGATATTTTGTCAAAAAGTCACGTCCGCCATCTTGGATTTCAAAAAAGATGTCGTATTCGTAATCAGGACCCCTGAAAACCACGAAAATGATACCCATAATGATATTATATTAAAAAGTCACGTCCGCCATCTTGGATCTCAAAATGTTTGTTGTATTTGGAATCTGGGCCGCCGAAAACCACGAAAATGATACCCATATTGATATTTTATTAAAAAGTTGTGTCCGCCATCTTGGATCTCAAAATGGATGTTGGATTCAGAATTGGGACCCCCGAAAACCACGAAAATGATACCCATATTGATATTATATTAAAAAGTCACGTCCGCCATCTTGGATCTCAAAATGTTTGTTTTATTTGGAATCGGGACCTCCAAAAACCACGAAAATGATACCCATATATCAAAAAGTCACGTCCGCCATCTTGGATTGTATTCGTAATCGGGACCCCCGAAAACCATGAAATTGATACCCATATTGATATTTTGTCAAAAAGTCACGTCCGCCATCTTGGATTTCAAAAAAGATGTTGTATTCGTAATCAGGACCCCCGAAAACCACGAAAATGATACCCATATTGATATTATATTAAAAAGTTGTGTCCGCCATCTTGGATCTCAAAATGGATGTTGAATTCGGAATCGGGACCCCCGAAAACCACGAAAATGATACCCATATTGATATTATATTAAAAAGTCACGTCCGCCATCTTGGATCTCAATATATATATATTTTTAATCGGGACCCCCGAAAACCACCAAAATGGTACCCTGATATTCTATTTAAAACTATCCGTCAAAAACTTTGGTGTGGCTTTTTCGTTTCATCGAATTTACAAATTACGATGTACCTATCGTATAAAAAGAAGTTTCACTTCAAAATCAGAAGTAGTATTCATGTTTTATTTAAATTACCTGGTTTTGGGGTGACGAGATTTTAGTGACCACACCAATTTTTAGTAGTGTGCGTGTATCTGTGTGTAAGCGTTAGCACACATAACAAATTTTTTTGCGTCAGTTTTGAAGCGGCATATTGTATGGAACTATCCTTCTAGTATGTTCTTATTCTAAGATGACTGTATAAACGTTGATTATTGACGGACACTTCTGAGAACTTAATTATTAGCATACTACTTACTGTGATTGAGGTTATGTTTCAAAACAAATGTAAAATAATAAAAAAGAAACTAGTAAGTAAACTAGGGAAATCATGCAAAAACTCATTTACAAAGTCCGTAGTTCAAAAAGATATCAAGTCCGTTGTCCGAAAGGCCAAGTAAAGTTAGAAATAAAAAATCGCATCGAACACCGTAAACAAACACAAACAACAAACACAAGCACCTTATATTTTTAAAATTCTCCCTACTAGGGGAAGGTAAAGGGATCTAGGTCATACAGCCATGCCTTCAGTAGTTTTATTTCTTTTTTTGGTTTGTATTAAAACATTTTTATTGTGTAACACCTTTTAACGTATCTAGGTAGTGCTTGGCGAAAAATGTATGACAATAAACTTCATCTTTATTTTTGGCTTTGCACGTTTGCATTTAGCGTAAATAATGTTGAAAATAATAATATTGTTATTGATTGATTAATAAAATGTAATTTCATTTTAATCAATCTCTACCAATGAGATTGTATTTTTGTAAATTAAACAACTTCGATAAATCTTTGGCTGTATGTTAGAACACCAAAGCCATTAAAAAGGTGATCTTATGGTTTCTAAAACGGTAGAATGATAAAGTCCTTTTAAAAATCTGAGTTAAAAATGAATATAATATGCAGAAGTGTCCGTTAGAATCTAATGACTGAGAACTATAGCATAAATTATAACAAGAATTATCAAATATCTCAATATTTTATTGGTTCTTAGGCCAATTTGAGCAATCTCCTTTACTGTTTCCTAGATTTCGATGTTATGAGATTAAATTATACTATTAGTTTAGTACTTTAGTATTATACGTATTATTATATCCCTCTTCAAATATGTAAAGCTCTTATTTTCATTTTAACGATCATAATCAAATCACACATCGACACAGACGTGTGCATGCTATTATGAACTTTAACAATGTTATTCGGCGGCGACATTCTGACAAAACATAAGGCGATTTAACAAGCAAAATACACCGTTTATCCCTCGACAAATAGTAAAGCGTAAGGCTGTTATTGTAGCGCAACCTGGGTGGAACAGCTTATCGCTGCAATAGAGAGTGTTAGAGAGCATCACCCCCGCAGTAGCACTCAATGAAGTGTACAAAAGTGTCAATTAGGATCTTTTCTGCTATAAAAATACAACTGGCAATAGTCTCCCCATACCAAGAACAGGTATATTTGAGGCGGGGCTATCACGTTGGGTAAAGACTTCACCATTCAAGCGATAGCGGATAGGTATAAGTTTAACTTCTTGGTTATTTAAAAATAGATTAATTATATAAATACGATGGCAATGATGCGATGATGACATGCATAATTACCTTTTAATGCTGATTTGATGAATGAATACAAGACTCTTATTCAATCACATAAAATGTACTGTAAACTTACTGTTTATAAGTTTTTGTTCACTTCTTCTACATATGAACTTTAATTAGGCCAAATCTAACATTCTTCCGTGCGTGCAATATGCTTAAAAAGGGATACAAAGTTATTTCTTCACTTATTAATAAGGATTCTTTCTAGTGCTCCTGCTGAAGCTTTGGTCTCTATTTATCTATCTATATATATACCATTTATTGAGATCAATCCAATGAGCTCAAACAAGATAATTCTCTTGATTTGGTGAGGAGTTGGGTATACTATAGATTTCATTCATCATGTTGCGGCATCTCGACATTTGGTATGATGTACATATAATGTAATTAAAGTTATACACCATAGCAAATTTCGAAACGACTTATAGAAGTTAATTAGGGTCCTTCATCGATTATCAAAGAACTGATGGTTTACAATTAGCCTAATGCTACGGCCGCACACATCGCGATAACATTCGTGCGATGATCTTCGCCTTCGGCCTACCGCGAATGTGCATGGCCACACATTGCGCGCTGTAAATTCTGTCGCGATGTGATCGCGATGTTACGTAAAAAACAAAATGGACGCCACGGTCGGCCTATATTTTAGGGCAATTATTTATTATTGTGTCAGGAATTATTGTTTAAGAAAAAAAGCAAGGCTAAACAAACAAATCCATGGTAGAAAACTAATTTAATATTCTCGAATCATAGTTAAGAACACGCCCAATCAAGATACCTTTCAAACCAAATAATCTACCAATGCATGCATCCACACATAGATACACACACTGTTTTTGGGGTTTCGGCTTATATACTTACTACTTTAGTCTTATGCTAGATTTAAAATACTATTATAATAAACGTTCATTAAATTATGACTTAGAATTTATTGAATTTGTATGTGTAGAGATTCCTAAAGTGGTGCATGAATTGCCGAAACATAAACACAAAATTTGAATGCAGCTCTATATAGTGATACTCCGCAACAATAACATTGCACTACTAGAACATATTTATTACGAAGACAGTCACTATAAAAGAGCCACGTACTCATAAAAGCAAACATAGTGATTACGTCGTAACGGTGAACGTAATATAAAAACCGACATGACAGAGACGAACTAAATCAATACGAAACTGTGCTATCTTTTGGGCGGCACGTGGCAGTAATAAAGTCGCTTTTACTAGGACACCAACCCTCCAGTTCGCAGTAAAAAGTGGTCAGCTAGACGCCACATCATCAGTTTTTATCAAGGTAATTCAGGACCCCAAAATAAACACATTTTTATTATCCTAACGAATTGCTGAAACGCTTTAAATATTCCCGTTGTAAGTTCATTTTAACGTAGTATTAATGTTTGAAGGACATAGCTATTGTAGCTTTAGAGACAGATTTTGATATTTGCGAATTTAATAATAATGTAAAATAAAATGTAAAAAGTTTAGGACCAAAAAATGCTCTGCAAGAAAATTGGACAAAGCGTTACTATGGTCATCACTCATATTATTTTTATAAACAACTATTTTATATATAAAACACCAATTTGCCAAAATGAAAGGTTAATAACAGGTGCACTAGGTACTTATTCCACTTAACTCAAATAATTGAGGTTATAAGTAGCACACTGCGAAGCGTGAATAATGTGATATTATTTGTACAAAAAACCAAAAATATAAAAGCGCTCGCTATTAGATGCTCGTAATATCGCCGCGTATGATCCAATTTTGTAGATCTGTGGAATACTTACAGAAGAAAAACAAAACAATAACAACAGTTAGTCAAATTCGACTACGCTTGATTCCTAAGAAAGATACTCCGTAGCAGGTAATTCACTAAGCTCTATGTCCTAGTATACAGAATGAACGTTTCAAGTGGCCGCGGTTGCCAAATTCAAAAATACGAGGAATAGCGACAAGTACTCAAAGGAATCTCGGGCCCGATTATGATGAAAACTAAAACCGCATTATTGGATTTTTGGAAAATCAACAATTTATTAGTTAAGGTATAAATGGTAATGTAAGAAAAATAAAAAAGTATTTCATTCAAAATGAACTCTTTCCTTAGGTTTGTCGTATGTCATTACTCTTCAGAATTTGTTCCTTAAAGTCTTGCTAGACACTATTGAATAGTGTAATAATAGAGGTTGTGTTTTTTTAAAATCAAACGGGTTCGATTCCTGATTAGAATATTGATTTTTAACAAATCTAATAACGCAGTTTTAGTTTTCATCAAATTCAGGACCAAGATTCCTTTGAGTGCTTTTCGCTACTTCGGTGTCTCTACAGGCAGTATAAGGTCACTAGTCTCACTCATCACTGAGTTCTGGGATCATCAAAACATTTACATCATTTTTTTTTACTTCTGACACCAGAACTCTTGTGGATGAAAGGCACAGCGGTTGCTAGGGCACATATTAATAACTAAAATAGACAAATAAAATCTATCAAATTCAAAATATAAATAATTAATAACTATAAATAAGTTATAGAGCAGGAAAATGATCTGATGGGATCACTATCAATTTTCAAAATAACGAAATAATTTTAAAGAATTATCTATTGAACACTAGCAATAACTCCTCCCAAAAACTGATAAAGTTCATAAAAATACAACTTTTACATATTTATAGAGTCCTCGAGAGGTTTATTTTATTTATTTGGTTGTTGGAAGATTTTATTTAATTGTGAAAAAACCATCCATACTCTTATAATCTGTCAAATGAGATTCAAGATTCAATGCTGACTTTACATGCTGTATAGAACTTCCCGGCAATAAACTATTATACTTAACCCGTGGTATTTATACTATAGCGTTGTGATAACATAATATTAAACGTAAACCGCCTCGTAAGATAACATTGAGGTACCAAGAATTTTCATCGCCCTCGTCTTGCAGCCGTTTCTGCAATATAACCGTGACATCCCTAAGAAAGAGACGACACTGTTATTCTTATATCTCCTGACCTTGGTTAGAAAGAAATAGCGAGGACTTTAGATGTGCGTCTTTAATTTCTAAGGGTTTTATTGCATTCTCCGCAAGCTCAGACGCTTAAACTTTATTGCTCTGGGATTAAAGTAATATTTGCAGCGGCTAAATGATGTCGAGGCAATTTCGTGATATTAAAAGCTGTCTATGTGGAGGTTCAGGTCAATAGTTTGCTGTTTGCTAGTAGTTTGTGGTATAATGGTGAGAACTTTCTATCGTTCACATTCCTCGGCACCGGCGACGTGCGATAACAACGCGTTCCTTTTAAACTATTTGCCGTAACTAAATAGTTTGGCGCCTCAGTAGCTTGGCTATTTAGAAAAATATTTGGGCTTTAATATAGTTTAATTAGATTTATATTAACTACACATGGCTCTGAAAAATCACAACTTCAACAAAAACTGTTGTATAAGAATATTCCACAGGAAAATCATCAAAGAGAAAGCCTTCAGATCATAAAATAACCGAATACGATAACGTATAATAATAAACAAGATTATATACAAGCTAATAATCTTCTTACTGACATTGTATTATGCAAATGCTGTAATAACGGGATACACAAAGCATATATCGATATCACAGAACGAGTATCAATAACATTGGGACAACAATCTGATCTTATATTTACACAACTAATATATGGCTGGAGTAAGTTAAGGAGAAGCCTATTTGCATATGCACGTGTGACAAGTATCAATGCATTGGTTCATGCTTGAATGAGTTAGCAACATTTCAGCGCGACGATAGATACCTGAAAGCCTTGAGTCGAAAGGGGGAAGTGCGCGAGTGAAATGTACGCTTTTGAACGTTGCCTACAATCAACACGCCTTTAAATTTAACACCAAAATTGGAAATGTAACCCTTATCACAATGTAGTAAAGTTGACTTGAACTCCTAAGATCTGCAATTTCCTTTCCACTGTACGTACGTGCCTTCGAAGCACAATAAGACGTATTTTATGGAATAATTTTATTTTTGCGTTTACAAACGCGTAAATATAATACTAGAAAAATGCACTGAAAAAAATCGACGTATTTTATTCGAAAGTAGGTATTCAGTAGAAAGGGAATATTCCGAAATGAAGTAAGGTTAGAGTGACTATTTTATCAACGAATCACCGACATGTAAACTTGATTGAAACACATTAGTGGCATTTATATACTTTACGCCTAAAAATTTGGATTCAACTAGATTAGTCATCTTACTGGAGCGCGCCTGTATTGGAGTACAAAATAACGGTAATTTGATTTATATTGACAGGTTGGTGAATTTATATTTATTTGAATGTTTGGAAAATGTTTAGTACATTTTCCAGACATGATAAAAAATCTAGAAAACCATATCGTCACCAAGTACTAAGACGAAAGTTTATCAGACGAAGCGCTCCAACTCAGCGGAAGAGTAGTCGCCTACACAGTGAAAGGTCATGGGGTCGATTGCCGTCTCAGTCCTTGAAAACGAAAATAATTATTTCTATTATTGTTGCAAAATTTAATATAATTTAATTTGGTTAGAATTTCAAACATTTCAAAGCACTCCTAACGAATATGTTTTGTATCAAAATTATTCCAATTCTTTGCATTTAATAAATCGATGATGGTAAATGGTTACGAAATTAGAAATCATTATAATTATTTGGTTGTAATAGTCTTATTTAATTGGTTGCTGTTGTATCTCAATGTAACAAGTTAAAATTATCATAGAGTCGTCACTTTTATTTATTTGTCGTTTGGATGTCTCGTTATTCAATCAATAGATTGTTTATTTAACCATTGAAAAAAATGTCAAAAAAAATCAGGAAAGTATATTCCCAAGATTATATTAATCATTGGAAACGGAATCAGTGTTACTAGCATGTATTAATTAGTTGAGCAATTAGGAACTAATTGCTGAAATATCAATGCCATATTCAATATACCTATTGATGCCGCTCGACACCAACTAATTTGCGCACATATAATTAGTGGAACTATTCCATCACTTTTCAAGATAAATTATTGCGAATTCAGTTGAAGATATGCGGGAGGGTAACTCTATCGATCCACGCACACCCTCCAGATATGATTAGCAGCTAATTGAATCCGGGGTGAGATCCGCAGTTTAGTTTTCTAATTTACGACTTTCCTCGGAAGAGTAAAGGGTTGAATTTAATTATCTTCACGTAGACTACTGCCGGATAAAACTCGGGGAAAAAATGTATGAAATTGCATCTCAATCGAAGAGAAAGCTTTGTTAACCTTCAGGCACTCATTATTCTGACCGTACAACATTCAAACCACTGAGCCGCGTTCGCCAAGCTCTTACTCATTATTACAAATTGTTACTTGATACAACAAAATAAGGAACGTACATCTCATCAGCTCTTTTTTTATTTTCTTTCTTAACAAAACAAATATAGCCGTAGGCATCCTAAAAGTTTAACTCGTATTTTTCCCTGAAAGAAAATCTATTTAGTGGCATGAGAAAATATTTATCCGGTTTTTCCTCAGCGCACTGTAATTGTTTGGCTCTACAATTGTTTCTACAAAGTTTGTAAAGTATAACTCTATTAGGGACACTTAAAGTTAAATGTAGCTTCATAAAATTTTCGTAAATTAGTTTTTTTGGACTTCCAAGACGTGTAAATCCGTCAAAATGTCGAGATAAAATTTTTTGACGATTACAAGACTTCCTCTATTACTATGTATACGAGAAAGTAAAAATCAACCTGCCCCGCCTGGCAGGTCGATTTTTTTTCAGTGTATTTTTTCTAGTTTTAAATTTATTTACGCGTTTTTAAACGCAAAAATTATTTTATAATTTAATTTGAATTAATTTTATCTCTGTATGCATCTTACACGTGTAGACGCTCAACCACTGGGGACCTTATCACGATAAATTAGGATACTGAATGTGTTTATGTGATGTGTTTCCGTGATTTTTGTGTTATTAATGATTATTTTCATTTAGTCAAACCTTGTTAAAAACAATAATAAAAGCGCAAACGAACGACATCAACAAATTACAACACAAAATAATTTAAATATGAAACGGATTATTTGTGTGTTTATGAATTCGTTACTTTCGATTCTACAGTTTTCTGTAATCCACCACCCGTAGTTTTTATTGCTCTGTTAATCGGGTGGCATTTTTGCTTAGAATTTGCTGATAATCACCTTCAACACCAACTTTGTATTCCGGCGGCGCGCCCGCTCCTCCCCTGTGTTGCGAATTTGATAATGAAAGGCCCCCACTTGTGTGCTGCAGAGATAATGTAAATAAGTATGCAAATTATACACCAAGTTCCATTCAAATGAACCTTTGCGGCTCTTTAAAGTTTCGCTCAAAGCCAACGCAATGTGTGATATGCGAAAGATTCCAACCCTCCATACGATATAAAACGAAATTTGAATATTTTGAAATAAGTAAATGATGCACAAACAACCGAGGATTCATGTCGGGAAAGTTTTGCGTCGAACCTTGTTTATAACGTTACGAGTCCGGGTACAGGGGTTAACAACATTCGGCAAAATTTTGTTCCGTATCTACCGTGAAAAAAGTATTCAGAGTTGTGATTACACTTTCGATAACTTTTCATACGGATTAATATTATATTTCTTTAGGAAGCATGATGGCATTTTTGGTTCACGAAATGAGTAAAATATTTTCAGTGTAAGTGAAAGTCGTGTGATAGCGGCACGTGACGTCAAGAAGCCCATCAATCATTTATCCGCGACTCACTCGCGACGATACCGAGAAAAGCTCTAATGCAACGCCACGTTGATAATGTATCACGTTTAAAACCGACTTTAAAAGACTCCCCACGCCTTTATTTTCAAGTCAAAGAAGCGTGCAAACAAAATAAATTGAAACCGGGTCGTGATAAGCGTATATTGGAGTTTTATTTTTGTAAATACCTTCAAAGCCGAAAGGGACTTTTAATAAAATGCTTGACGTACGAGGGATATTTTGAGAGTGACGCAATTCAAATTACACTGAAGACCACTTCAATTTTCGCTTGGGGCAATCATATAGTTGACTCAAATTTTCAAGCAACAGTACTAATGACTACTATTTAATTTTCTTGGTACTTCAATATTTTATGAAGTAGCGTTTGCTGATACAGTTTTAAATTTATTTTTTATGCTAGGAGTTTGGCGTCACGTTTTGATTTAAGTAATAGATAAAATGGCCAAAATAAGTTGTTTAAAATTTAATATTGAAAAGTAAAAAATAAGTCCGAAGTTGTGGGTAGGTTTACAACAAAATTTCTTTATTACAGCCTTATTGCCTGACTCCCTACCATTCAATTTCTGACTCCTCCGGCCTCCTGTCTCCTGCGCAGTACCAGCTCAATACTGAGCCCGGTCGAGCAATTTTCGTAGCCTAAAGACTATTACAACACAGACGAGATTTATAATTACTGGCGTTATAAATTTATGCATATGTTACTCCCGCACTCCCAACCCTAACTCACCGACAATATGTAGAGATATTTAATTGCGACATAAATTACTTTTAAATAATGTATATTAAGTCATAATAATTTCCAGTTTACTACAAAAGGCATAACAAAACAATTACTTTTTCGGAGTCCCATTTACTCATATTTAGGATCATACAGCTTCCCTCGATCACTTGCGCGGTTTTTAACAGGAATGCTGAAACGTTTATTTCGTGATAACAATAATAGTACATTAAGATATTAGTGCAGTAAGTTGAAAATTACAGCCGAGGCGATATTGCTAGCCTGGGCCGTAGACAGAGCTTCTTGATATACCGTGCGTTTTACTTTACGCACGCACAATAACGTAATGAGATACAATACGATATTGAAATTGGTGAAATAAGAGACCCTTTACGAGCAAACGTGGTATAAACCTATTAACACTACAACATGTATATGTGATGGAATTGTTATCGTAAGTGTTTTTAACTATCATTTATATTGTATATAAGACAAAACATTCTTTGGATTTTATCATCATGGGCAATCAATCAATATAATGTGTCCAATATTGCGCTGCCTCGAAGAAAAGGAAGCTGAAAGTATAGAAATGGATATTCTATCCTTCGCAATGTATTTTTGAAAAGGATTTCTTTTAGTGGTTTCCTATTACTGATTACATTTAAACAATGTAAGTTCTCAGAACTGATTTAGGTAATTCTTAAAAAGTTTAAAGTCAATTTTGATTTACATCAATATAAAGTAGAGTTACCATAAAGAAAGAACGAAAGAACCAGTTTTAAGAAGAGAGTTAAAGAACACTACCTTTCTTTGAGCTAAATTACTTTCTTAATTTTAGACTTATTTTATATTAGGATTCCTTGTATGTTCATGTCATATTTGTATATATTGTATTGTATAATTATATAGATAATATGTATTATATTGTATTGTATTTATTGTTATTGTATTGTTTTGATATTGTATTTATTTTTAACTTATGCGTTATGTATTTAATTTACCTATAGATTAGGTACACACGACATTCACGTCTCGCAGCACATCTCCTATTCTAGGTAGGTTGGAAGAGATTTCTTTTAGAAATAATACCTTTTGTACATTGTTATTATTGTGTTTTCCATTATTGTTTCTATGTGTACAATAAATTATTAAATAAATAAAAAATAAATAAATAAGAATCAAAATTAAAACGTACTGTTTTCGTCATAATATTCGGATAATCATAATATAGTATTCGGAAATGTTCGCTACACTTCAAGTAATCCTGGTTCGAATCCTGCTAGGGACAAAATGTTTTAAGTCCAACAGTGGACATCTCTTGGCTGATATGATGATAAAATTAAATACATAGTTATTTATATAGAGTTGATGGCGTTCTACGTAACGATTACAAAAATCAAGCTAGCAAGTACTCGGATAGGTGACAGAAACATTTTTCAACTCGATTTTCCCATGTGGTTAAGAAGGCACGTTAAGGTCGGTCGCTGTGGTAAACTATCAGTCGTTCTCAAGGAGGTACGTAAAAATCTAATACCAAATCCTCTTGCAGTATGTCGATAGCGATACATACTGCACCGACTCCAAATAAATTGGGAGCAGGGTAGGAGAAAAGAGGAGGAGGAGTTATTTTATATGTATAATTAGGTATCTAAATTATTATGTATATTGGTCCGTTGTCTCGTTGCAGTATTATTGTATTATATGTTCTGTGGTCTAGTATGAATACTACAATTCTTAATTAAATCTAATGTGGACCAGTAAGGTAATTGCAATGATTATCGCGATATAATAATTATCAAAATTATAAACAAATATTAGCATAAAAGCACGGATAATCTTTGCAATCAGCGTTGTGCCTACAACATGACTACAACCTGAGAATACGGTCGACAAAGGACATAGTTAAAGAAAAGTCAGAAATATATCTTACATAAGAAAACTTTTGCAGTAGTATTTTTGTCTGAGCGGATGATCTCAGACAATGTCATCTGTAGGGATAGGGATCGATCTAAAATATACTAGCCCAATCAAAATAGATAAAAAGGGATCAATTAATTACCAACGCTGAGCTACTTCAGGTAACAATGACGGTGAGAAACTCATAACTTCCAAATTGTTTAGGTCAGTTTTAATATTATAGAATAACAAGAAGGATTATCTATCGTCATCAACTGCCAAAACAAACTTGTGTCCGAAAATGAGACTTAGGGCCACTTGCGCGTTCCAGAGTTAATTTATTTACCCCTGAGTTAACTATTATACTAGGGTTAAATATTTATTTTTTCTTGCACTGCTATGAGTTACTAAACCATGGGTTAAATAATTAACTATTTAACCCGCCGAAGTTGGAAGGTTAAATTGCTAACTCTAGGTTTAAAACTTCAAAATTGTGAGATTATTTCTCTAAAGTTTCTAGAATTCATTATTTTTTTAAATTTAATTAAAAAAATCACTTTTAAATTTGATAATGATTTATTTTCTAAACGGGTACATATCGACATTAATTCTAAGTAAAGATAAAAACCTTATTTTTGTATGTATCGTATCAGCATGGAAATATTTCTCAATCGCAATGTCGAAAACACTCACTACCTATTTAAAAAAAATCGATGCACTAGGATAACTCTTCTGATAATACTGCATTTTTATAAATTCACATAACACTCAATTATTCACAATATACTTAATTATGGATTCAAAATATTTTTCATTTAAATAAAACGCCTTGACTTGACAAATTGACAGATCTATGTAAACAAACAATCACGTGTCACGGTGTCATATTTCATACGATACGACTAAATATATTGTCCGCCCGTGAAAACAAAAGCAACCGAGACGGATACAGTAAAATGTAGGAGTGTGAGCGAGATGGAGATATAATTTTATTTATCAGACAGTCTTTTAAATTTTTCTGGGTTGTAAAAGAATGAACGAAATAACAAGTTTTGCTCTGTGGTTTTTGTGAATGTTGGCAGTCCTGCCAGAGTTAGCAAACCCGGGGTTATTTTTTGTTGATGCAAGACAAATATCGAGTTACTGAATTAACCAGTTAACACAGAGTTAGTAAACTCTTTATTTATAAATTTAACCCGCAGATTCGTGCAAGTGGGCCTTAAGTAAAATATAAGCTTCTTGTGGTTAAGCAAAGTCTCGGATTGGGGTTGACTTAATTTGGTCCAATTTAACCCAACTAAGACACAAGTTTGCGCATTTACAACAAAAAATACCTTTTGTCGTATCCACTTTGTTCGAACACACTCCCTTATCAGCCTCAGTCAGTATCAGGCTGTTTTTTTTTCAAAATCATTGGATTCGATTCCTGGCTAGGATTATTGATTTTTCAAAAATACAGTGATGCAGTTTTTGTTTTCATCAAAATCGGGCTCGCGACTCCTTCGAGCATTTTAGATATTCCTTATAGTTTAGGATTTGGCCCTGAAGACTTGAAAAATTCACCCTGTATAATTTAACATATTACTGGGTGTGACTAAATTATATAATCGATGTAGGGCACTGTGGAATAGCCGCTCGAATTTCGAGTGCCCAACTGGGTTACCTAACCTTATAGGAGAACACAGTCAAATGAAACTTTTTTTTTGTGGTGTTGTGTTTCTATTGGTGAGTAAGTTTGCCAGAGTTTCACAGGGCAGAGAAGGAGACCAGTCTTAGCAGTGCAAAAGGTTGCATCACCAGGCAGGTCGTATGCTTGTCTGCCAACCAAATAACATAAAAAAATGACTTTAGAGTCAGCATTTCGAGTGACGTTCAATTCGGCTGTCATTTGGAGAGCAAGACTAAGTATCAAGCTTGGTGTGTCCATCGCCCACAATTGTATAAGGCGCCAATTCAACCCCACATGTAATACTGCTCTCATCTGTGGGCAGGGGCTCCCCAGTACCAGTACTACTGTACTGGTTACTTCTTTCCTTAGACCGCATACCGAGAAGAGTGGCTCGAACCTGCTCTTTTTGATCGGCTTGACACTTTGCCCTTGTGCAGAGATGTGGCATCACTGTGCATCTTCTATCACGGGGAGTATTCTGAGGAGTTGTTCGGAGTTAAACCTGCATCTTTCCTCGAGATGTCAAATCCATCCCCACAGTCTGGATGCCTGTTTGTCCACAACCGTCTGTTTTCCGCGCAATTTTCTGCTGCGAATGTACGACGTCGTTGTTCAAAAAAAGAGCGTATTCCTTCCTTAGAAGCCGGCAACGTATTTGCGATCACTCGAGTGTTGCATATATCTATGGGAGGCGCTAATCACTTACCATCAGCTGAACCGTCTACCCGTTTCTCCACTATTCCATAAAAAAAGCCTATTCATGCAGTTTGGGCTAGGCTAATAAACCGAAAAATTTTAGTTCAAGAGAAAACTGTATAAGTATAAGTGAGATGTGAGAGAGGTATGGCTTAACAGAGTAGCTGTTTGAATTTGAAGCGCCTGACTTGGGGCGCCCCTACTTATAAACCGCATATAAATAACACTAACTAGAATATCGCGGCACTGTGTTTTTCTGGATGAGTAGTACAATTTTCATAACTCCAAGGGATACAGAATTATTTAATATTCTTTCATTTCTATTGTTAGTATATTTTTTTTTTGCTTTGAGCTGTGCTAATCAATAAATTTCTTTCTTTCTTTCTAGATAAGTAAAAAACTTGTATGAAAGGACTACCAAAAAAATGTTCTACATCTTAATGAGTCGCAATACTATCTTCGTGTGAACTGTGTCAAAGGTGCATCTCCCTCCGGCGAGGTCTCCTTACAATCTCGGCAAGTATACGGGACAGTGCTCCTAATGGACCAATATATCAAATAGGATTAAGTATAAACGAGGAAAGCACAACCACTTTATACCTTGTACGACACGACCGGAATAGATACTCCTCGGTTCAATTGCATTACGTTCGATTTATTTATTGTTTCTTTTTTCTCAAAATTAATTTTCTTTTTACTTTTTTAGGCCATGGCCATCGTCTAAACATCCATCGTAGTTTATAGATGTTTTCACAGCATTATTTTTCCTTAAAGGAAAATAGTGACATTTGGTGGCGGTCTCCATGTGAGGTGTAAGGAACTTCCCCAGAGAGGGCAAAAATATCTATTTACTGTAATGGTTACACACCTACGTTTTTTTTGTTTTTGTGCCATGAAATATACTTTACGACCTATTTTCATACCTACCAAATATACACAAAAAAATCATAAAAAATTTATTTTATTTTATTTTATTACCCTTTAGACCTTTCATCCCCTATTTCATGCCTTTACGGTTAAAAAAATCATAAACGCTAAAATTTATTTATTCATTTCTTATTAAGTGCCTTAATTCAAAGTTTCATGGTTTGACGACCTCCCATATAAACTTTCATCCCTCATTTTAAACCCTTCGTGCCTTTTTTCCAAACAAAAAGTAGAATGTGTCCATCTTAAGGTATAGTATTATTTTTTTTATAATATCGAATTTTAGACTTTACCTTCAGACAGTTCATTTATGTGACTATGTTAAGGGTAGCTGTTTGCTTGTTAACTATGTATCAATGTGTAGCGTACATACAGGCTATTGCAAGTTTTCCTAGCTTGGTTGTAGAGATGTATTGGTGTGAGAAACTTACTGGTACGGTCTACCAGTAAATTTACATAACCAACAGTGGATTCTAATACAAACGAGGTTTTATTCACCAGTACATGGCGCAAATCACTCCAGAGACGCCACGTGGACTTTCCTCTGGCGTCTCATCTCAGCTCCTTGATTAAAATTCAGAATAATAAACGACGAAACAATTTTGCTCCACTTCCTTCGCAGGCCGAATAAATATTGAAGTCTGAGCATGACGATTCTCACCGCAATGGTTTAATTAGTTGGAAATGTCTCCTATGTAGTATATATCGTATAACGTCTCGGATTTCGGTTAGGAGTGTATGTTCATTAGTAACATTTTATATTTATTCTGGAGCTCGAAATATACTCTATATTCGTAATTTAATTGAATCCAAGCTAGCTCAGAATGCCAAAAAGACGACGAAATATTAATTGAGGTTTAAGTTGTAAGTACTTTCTTTCTTTTTAAAAATTCAATTCTTTTTACTACTGTAATAAAAATTAAATGAGGCTTGGTTGGGCCAATAATAAATTTTATTGACTTTCTCGTATACCAGAAACGACTGAAAAGTTGATAGAAAGCTTATATTTTGATGCCATACATCCATGTTAAATTTTGGTCACCCATGCGAGTACCGACCGCGCACTTGGTTGCTTAACTTTCGTGATCAACGACTCAAAAGTTGATAGAAACCTTATATTTATGTGTCATACATGCATGTTAAATTTGGTTGCAAGAAGTTAAAGCATACTCGAGTTATCGTGCTACTGAGTTATCACGCCCGCGAAAATCACCGTTGCTACTTGCCACTGCAGACTGGCGTAAGCGTCTTTCGGAACTGCAAGTTATGAGGATAGTACAGCACGCACGTCTCAATAATAAACGTAAAACCAAGAAAACGTTATCCTCCACCAATTTCTTATCCAATCTTTTTGATTAGATTTTTTTAATAAAAACAACATATTAATAAACTTAAACAAGTAGTGCATCAGTAATCGGACTCGATGCTATAAAACTACTTATTTAAGTGTTCAAACAATGTTTTAGAGACTTTCCATATAACGGGTGTAAAAGACATGAACAGTCAAAAGAAAACCATGTATTCTGCTCACCATCATAACATTTTTCTTCCTTTAAACTATACCTGGGAAATTGATAGTTACGATTTTATTGAAGGACAAAGTCATAATTTTTTTTTCATTAAAACATATTTTAAACATTATTTCTTAATTATTGTCCAAAGAAACATTATCATTTTTTTTAGTATTTCATAACAAAAAATGGCTTTAAAACGTTAGAGTTCAATGTAGCTCACTCGATGTGCACGGACACAAACGAACGGGGCCGCCGTCAGGCAAAAATATCACGGTTTTGCGAGTTGCGTGCGAGTTGAGCGCTTTACGTTGCGCAGTACAATTTGCAATATTTTTTAACACCAAAAAATAAAAATAATTTCCCAGCAATTATTTTTTGAAATGTGTCTTATTATGATGTATAGAATACATGGTTCTCGTTTGACTGTTCATGTCTTTTACATCCTGTTTAACTACTGACCGGCCGACCGACCGCCAGCTGCCGCCATTACGCCCGTGAGCTGTGAAGATCAGCGGACTACTCCAAGGTACTGAGCACCTTTCTATACCTGGAATGTCTTTCTTCGTCCTAGTCTTTACCGCAGGCATTCATTTTCCAATTTTCCGAACGTCTTGGTTCTATCAGAACACAATTTCAAATACAGACCACTAAATCAATTTTATATCTTGCCCCGCAAAAACAACGTACTAAGAAACTTGAACACATTAATGCACAGCGTCTGATATGTATTATTTATTGAAAGCAATGAAAATGTAACTTCTATAAATTTATGATTAGTGGTTAATACGGCCATACAGTGTTTTTGTGACATTAATTCAAAAAAATGAGAATACTTCTCTACCACAGTTTTTTTATGTATCGAAACATATTACAATAGTTGTGTTGCTTTTCTCAAAAAAAAAGCTCAGACAAATACATATTGACCTTATCCACTGAATGTATCATTAATATTTTACTAAACTAATATTAAAGTGAATGTTTGAGATAACAAAGTTGTTGTGTATTCAAACGTGAATGAAGAGAGATTAGAATATATCGCGTAACTACATTTAAAGTGACTTTAATAAAGTTAAAACTGATTGCATCTGAGCCCATATTTTTCTATGATGCAAAATGTGATTCAAACTAATAAACACCCTATCAACATCGTGTTTGTATCGCAAGAGAGGTCATCATTGATATTCCACTCAAATATGATTGTCATGAGTCGATTTTTTGCCAAGGGGAAAGTTTCAAATAATCCTGATCCATCGTTACATAAAACTTGTAAGTTGTTCGCGTCTCAACGGATAATCGAGTTTATACTTGGAGGTCCGCCATCAATCATTTATCCCGCTCTCGCCGTGGATCCTCTTCGTGCTACGCGAGAAAACTTTTAACTGTTCCATCTGAGTTACTGTGACGTATCGCATACTTGCTCGCTTCACTTACACCAGTATCATGAATAAAATTTCATCAACACTAATTTAGTGTGCAAGTTGGTTAGATTAGATTACACTGTTGGCCCTTACCGAATAAAACATTTTCATATTATTACTACTTTTATACATCGCGGGTTGTACATGGTTGTACGGTCGCAGATAGAATCATTGATCCATGATAGAACCTGGTCTTAGTTGACTGACTTTTATTGACTTGACAAAGACAGGAAATATGTCAATTCAATTTACTGTGATAAGGTTCTACTTTTGCCATTGGTCAGGATTCTCAATTAATTAATTCTTCTCGACTAACCCTTATGAAACAAAAAATAAAACCAAATTCGAAATCGCACCAAAAGGAGAAAATTTGGCATTTGCAATAATAATTTTCGGCATAATTGGTAATTCATCATCATCATAACAGCCTTTATAATTTAACCCACTGCTGGGACCCAGAGCCTCTCCTAGTCATCGAAGGAGGCATCGAAATAGGCATTAGTCCACCTCGCTTGCCCTATGCGGATTGATGTACGGAGTATAAGGTGATCAATACCCCTTTGCTGATCCATTAGTCGCCTTCTACGATACCCGTTGGAGGATATGGGGTGATGCTATTCTACTCTACCGGGATCACATGGCTGTAACAATATTTGCTAATGATTAGCATATATAAAAATATGTCACTTCTTAACCGAAAAAAAATATAAGTAGCACCAGGTACTAAAAATACACATTTGTATACAAAATTTTACTACAGTTAAATATGTCAAGATCTCAATATTCTGGTTTTATATTCGTTAATCTACAGAGAAGCTGGTCAATACAAGCAAATTAAATTTGCTGCATATGATTAACAAGTGTAAATGATTGACAAATCACAATTTCTTCTAGTATTTGTACAGGACCGGCAGGGACGAATCCTTGACGCCACGGGCGTGAAAACGAGGAGGATTTTTAACACACGGAGAACGAGTGTTCGGTGCGAGCGTAGTCCACTTATCATAATGGATAGAAAATAAAAAATAAGAAAGCCGATGATGACGGTGGCTTAAAGAAATGCGAAACACGAGTCTTGGGGTTTCCGTTTTACAGAAAACTGCAGAGTCAAGTAAATAACTTATAGTAGTGTTCTAGTAGACACAATCAGTAAAATCGAAGAAATATAAAGTTTCCGTTTTAAGAAACCTTCAATATAATTGTGTGTGACTCGTATCATAACGAGGCTCAGTATGCAAATCTTATGGTTTTTTAATCTCCTCTTATATGACGTTGATTTTCTTCTACCGTAAATCCGAAAGTAAGATATGTCAAACGTATTTAATAATTCTATGTCATAACCAATGCTTAAAAAAAATGGTGCAATTTGCCATTATTGTAGAACATCTGAAGTTCAAATATCTCTTGAATTAATATATCTACTCATTGCTAGTTAAAGAGGTTAACCCTCCTAACTTGAAAGTACATCACTTGCAAATAAAGCATATTTGAAATCTATTGTCATCCCAATAAACCCGCAGTGAACGATCGCAAATACAAAAGAAGAAGAAATCTGTATGGACTTGTATGAGTGTTTTACGAGCACTCGAGCGCTTCCGAACGGGGATGTTTAAAACTCCACATCCAATGATTTACGGTTATTGTAATGTAATCCTTAATTTAAAGGAATAAAGTCCAACTATTGGCAATGAAAGTTGGCAAACGTAACTAGCGAATAGAAATCGAGTTCCACTTCGAACATGACAATGTACGATTTGATCGGTCATGAGAGTACTTGGAAATGGCTAAGTTTGTAAAACCCCATCATTGTAGAGCCGCTGTTTTTCTCAATTCAAAAACAATTCAGTCATGGAACATGATGTTGACGTAACGAAGTCAATGCCGTGTTCCGTAACTGATTTGATTCCATGATATTTTACTGCCGGAGGTCGGCTCCTATTTCAGTTTATAGTAGTCTTTCAAACAACTTTACTATATATGTTCTCCGATGATTTGCGGAAAAAAGAAACATACATATAAGGGACAGCGTAATCCCTAACAAATAACAACAAACGCATAACGAGAGTTCCTTTAACATTTTCAAAAGCTATTGTTTGTTCATAAAAATATACATTATGAGTGAAATGGTTGTTAAAAGTCCTTTAATGAAACGGAGGAGTGCCGACAAAGAATGTTCAGAGTTATCTCAATTTTACCGCGATGTTAAACGAAGTAATAACATTTTTATTTCGCCATCAGACGAGAGGAAAACACGTCTATAGCTATGGCCACTGGTGTAATAATGGAGCACTCTCATATACAATATTAATACTATGTCGTATGAACATAAACTTTCTGAATACATCCAACCTATTTTGACCGTGCAGTGACGGTCTATAAGAATACCTTTGTCACTGCCCCTTCTCTTTCCCCTGGGTGTCGTAGGAGGCGACTAAGGGATTTATTAGCGACCATCCGCTCAACTGGTGGTAGGGCCTGACGTCCGCCTGGTTAGTTACCACCGTACGCGTGGTGTAAAACCCGTGAAGTGCTCATTGAGCGCGTTTCGGGATCAGCCAGCGTACAACCAGAGCTTGAGTTGGCGTTACCGCGACAAAGTTCGGTCCAGGGGCGACATTGGTCGAGCCGATGCCGGGGGGAATGCGTCGATCCGCCGGCCAGGGAGACCCGTAGAAACGGTTATCCCGCTGGCCGCCCGTGGCACAGTGCAGGGGCCCAAGCGTGCCTAACCAGCTCGCGAGGCTGCCCTATCATGCCACGCATAATCTCGGGGTGGACCGTCGTGCCGGTTGGTGACCGGGATGTGGGGTCCCGGCGGCCACTCCCGGGGGGGTACGGGGGCCCTTCCGTCCGGCGGATCGATGAATATCCTTTTTAGGCAGTTCCACGGTGAAACCAGCCTCCCCACTTTGTCCGGAACTGTCGCGGTAACGCCCACTCGATTCACGTCTCTTTTTCCTTTTCCCATGGCAGCCAACAAAAAACAATCAGGTTTTACAGCGGTGCACAACCCCACTCCCTCTACACCGTTTGAGGTTGAGTTCTGCAACATACGCGGACTCCACAGTAACCTCAATGCTGTCCACCAACACCTTGAGTCAGCACGACCTGCATTGTTGTTTCTGACGGAGACGCAAATATTGCCGCCCGCTGACACAAGCTACTTGAATTATCCCGGCTACATGCTTGAAGAGTCCTTCAAAGCGAAAGCCGGAGTATGCTTGTATGTTCGGGCGGATGTTTGCTGTCGCCGTTTGAGCTGCCTGGAAGACCCATCCTTCTCCATGCTAGGGGTACACGTCGACTCTGGCCCCTCGGCTAGAGTCTACGTGTGTCTTTACAGATCCCACACCGGAGACGCTGAGACAACTCGACTTTTTGAACATCTGAGTCGGGCGGCAGATGACGCGCAGGAGCAGTATCCCAATGCAGAACTGGTGTTTTTGGGGGACTTCAATGCTCACCACAGTTTGTGGTTAAGTTCCTCCAAAACTGACCATGCAGGGATCTCTGCTCATGCATTCGCTCTCACGCACGACTTGTCACAACTGGTTGATCAGCCCACCAGGATCCCAGACATTGCAAGTCAAGCGCCTTCTTTACTGGACCTTCTGCTCACGACCCATCCTGAGGGATATCAGGTAGAGGTCCGAGCCCCTCTAGGCTCATCTGACCACTGCCTGATATCCTCCAAAGTGCCGCAGGCCAAGCTTCCGCAACTGGCGGTTGCTAAACGCCGGCTCTGGCATTATGGGTCTGCAGATTGGGATGGTATGCGCGACTACTTTGCGTCCATCCCTTGGAAGCAACGCTGCTTCAGTGATAACGATACATCAGCTTGCGCCGCTGCCATTACTGAGGAGATTGTATTGGGTATGGAATATTACATTCCACATTCCGATCTCATCAGTAGGGGCAGACGTAACCTCTGGTTCAACCGCGATTGTGCTGTTGCTGTTTCACAGAAACAGGCGGCGTATCGCGCTTGGATCAGGGGTCGGGCTCTTAAAGCTCCTGATATCGAGTCACTGAAAGCAGCCTACAACAATGCTTCCAAGTCCTGTAAGAAGGCTTACATAAGAGCGGATGCCCAGCGCGTCGCACGCATTGGCCACGAATTGGTAACGCATCCTACGGGCTCCCGTAGTTACTGGCGTCTGGCCAAAGCCGTGCAAAGCAACTTCTGCCAGCCCTCGCTGCCACCCCTGAGATGTCCGGATGGGTCTTTAGCTCATAAGCCGCAGGAGAAAGCCGATCTTCTGGCAAGACTCTTTGCGGCTAATTCCCAAGTCGATGATTGCAATGCACAGCCACCGTCACTACCTCATTGTGGCACCACGATGCCTGACATTAAAATCAGGCAGCGTGATGTTCGTGCGGAACTGCAATCACTCGATGTCCGGAAAGCTAGTGGACCCGATGGCATCCCGGGCGTTGTACTTAAGAAATGTGCAGCGGAGTTGTCTCCCGTACTCACGCGCCTATACCAGCTCTCTTACTCTTCTGGACATGTGCCGGAAGCTTGGAGAGAGGCTAATGTGCAGCCTGTTCCCAAAAAAGGGGACCGCTCAGACCCGGCCAACTATCGGCCAATAGCAGTCACCTCGGTACTTTGCAAAGTTATGGAAAGGATCCTCAACAACCACCTGGTCCGTTACCTAGAGGGTCACTCTCTGATCAACGATCGACAGTACGGCTTTAGGCCGAAACGATCGACGGGTGACCTTCTAGTGTACATGACGCATGTCTGGGGTGAAGCCATGGACAAACGTGGCGAGTCATTGGCTGTCAGCCTTGATATCGCCAAAGCTTTTGATAGGGTCTGGCACAAAAGTCTTCTCTCCAAGCTTCCGACGTATGGTCTGCCTGCTCAGCTCTGTACCTGGGTGGCCGGCTTCCTGCATGAGCGAAGAATTCGTGTCCTCTCCGACGGATGCAGTTCGCGGTTCATGTCAGTGAATGCCGGTGTTCCCCAGGGTTCCGTTTTATCCCCTACACTGTTTCTTCTGCATATCAATGATATGATTCCTCTTGGGAACATCCATTGCTATGCAGACGACAGTACAGTGCATGCGGGCTACTTCGGACACGCAAGGGCTGGACGAGCAGAAACCGTGGAGAGTCGTGAGAATCTTGTCATTGAACTCAACCGAGAGCTCGACCTTGTTTCTCAATGGGGTACAGCAAATCTGGTTGAGTTCAATGCCAAGAAAACTCAGGTGTGCGCGTTTACGGCTAAAACGTCGCCATTCCTTTCCCTTCCCTCTCTCCAGAGCACAACACTTACGCTACAGAGCAGTATCACCTTGCTCGGTATGGAGGTTCGCAGCGACTTGAATCCGAAGGACTACATCGAAAGCGTGATAAAAACAGCTTCACGGAAACTCGGAGTCCTGAACAAGGTGCGGCGTTTCTTCACGCCAATTCAACTTTGCTTGCTATACAAGACGCAAGTACGGTCCTGCGTGGAGTATTGCTCGCACCTGTGGGATGGCTCTGCCAAGTACTTACTCGATGCTTTGGATAGGTTGCAGCGTCGCGCGGCCCGCATAATCGGCGACGAAGAGGTGACTAAACACCTTGAGCCTCTCCAATTGCGTCGCAATGTTGCGTCATTGAGCGCTTTCTACCGTCTGTACCACGGCGAGTGCTCTGAGGAACTTTTTTCCCTAATCCCACCATCTCCCTTCCTTTTGAGGACTACGCGTGCTGGTCTACGTTGTCACCGACAAACTGTGGCTACCATTCCAACGCGAACTAAGAAATTTGGCAACTCATTTCTTTGTCGCACAATCAAGAAATGGAATTCACTGCCAGCACACGTGTTCCCTCCTTCCTATAATCCTGGGTCATTCAAAAGAGGCGTGAAGAAGCACCTTGCAGGTCAGCAAGGCGTGGGTGGCTAGCGCGGCAGTTTATCTCTCGCGCTAGCTATCTTCGCATTTGGACTCTACTTCTGCTTACCATCAGGTGGAATAGAGTCATTTGCTTGATCTTTTTATAAAAAAAAAAAAAAAAAAAAAAAAATAACAACTTACTTTATTTTAGTCATATTTTTTTGTTTCCGTTATGTTCTTTCAATTGTTCTATTTAGAGACGTATAAAGATTTAAATAAATAATGGAACATATTAGAATAAGATATTCTGTATTAAAATTATGTCTTAAGTCTTGTCTATAAGCAATCACTTCGAGACGTATTATGCAACGTGTAACGGAAATAATGCACACTCTGGAAGTAGTTTGTTTTATTAGTAGTATGCAAATCAGTCGTTATTTTATTAAATCGCTACCTAACGCGGCAATATATATTTTTTGTCGTTTTAGCGGTATTAAAGAATTATTTTCATACATGCCTCAAAAAATCATCGAGCCGTTTCGGAGGAGTACAAGTACAAACACCCTGACGCGAATTTTTTATTAGAATAGATTTTTGACAATGATACTTTGAACCTAATTATTCTCACAAGAAACGCATAGCACGAGCAGCAGTTGCTCGATACTAATATAAAATTCAGCATTTTTTTATTCGACGATTCCAAACAAACTACTTTCAGGGTGTAGATATGTTACCTCTGTTACACGTTGTATTAATGTATTTTAACTAACTTAAGACGAAACCGTACCATAACGAGTGCTCTAAGGAGATTTTTTTCCCTAATCCCAACATCCCTTCCTTTTAAGGACTACCTACGCGTGCTAGTTTACGGTATAACCGACAAACTGTGGCTGCCACTCCAACGCGAACTAGGTTGGCTACTCGTTTCTTTGTCGCACAATCAAAAAATGGAATTCACTGCCAGCACACGTTTTCGCTCCTTCCTACAATCCTGGGTCATTCAAAAGTGGCGTGAAGAAACACCTTGCAGGTCAGCAACGTGAGGGTGACTATCGCAGTAGTTTTCTCTCTCGTACTAGTTATCTTCGCATTTGTACTCCACTTCTGCTTACCATCAGTATTGTTAGAAAAAGCGGAAGATTCGCCATATAAAATGATCTTTATTATTATTTAAATACTTTTTTGTGTCATTAAAAACTTTGATATTAAAGACTCGGCGTTTAACTAAGTACCATAACATTAGAACGACTTATGGTAAGCACTGTAATAAGAAAAGAACGAATCACAAATATTGGTAGATAATGTTATTAAAGACGTAAACGTCTACAGGATAAATAAAACATTCATATCAATTATCGCTACCAAATAATGCCTCATTAAGAACTGATATCAAATAACAGAATGTCCAGAAACCGAAATAGAATAAAAAGAAAGTTTATCAACACTTCTGTTAATTTTCTGCTAATCCAACAGAAATTCTCCTATCATTATAATCATCATGCCAACTATCACAATACATAATCTTGAACTCATATTGCTGAATAAAAACAACTGAATCTACGTCCAAGCTATTGGTTAGATTAAAATTAGGTAAAGAGCCAGTCGTTGGCACCAAGCTTATGCATACACGCAGGCAATGGTGTAGTGAGCGGTCACTAGGAGGAGGGCGATCTAGGGCCCACCAATAGAGGCGTTACAAGACCTATTGTGTAGAGGTTGGCACTCCTTATTCCGTGAGTTAACTTCAGGCAGTAGGAGACGTCGCGTCGAAATGATAAGACTTGTCCTTACAAGATGGACAATTGCATGGGTGACAACTGTAAGGTCAGAATCAGAAGTAGATTAATATTTTATTACCTTGTCATTCTAATCAATCATGTATAAGGTAGCTAGGTATTACTACATAAGCGCTGGTGTTGCTGTGACATAGTACTAAAGTGCTGTTGTGGGAGGTTCACTTGCCCCCGCGCGAATGCCCCCTTAGTGCGATGTTCTTTACGTTCAGAAACTCTCTTATGGCCGGTTTCAATATCTTATCTATCTACACTTTAGCCTCCTAGGCATAAGATTTGGATAGATAGCCTATACAAAATAATTATTTCAAGGGTGTTTGGCGGGAAACCATGGCGTCTGGATGTCGATCTTTATTTCGATAATTCAAAATTGCTTCGGAGTGAATTTTGTGCAGTGAAAGTGGTGTCGTTTCGTTGCATAAGCACCCAGTGTTGACGAACAGTTATGAGGAATCATTGAAATAAAGGTTTTGTGTATACAATTATCATCAGTCACCATCATGAGGTCTGTACCATGCATTTCTCGCCAAGCACTCCCTAGATGCATTAAAATGTGTGGCACCCACATTTTATTGCAAAAGTCAAGAAAAAAGATATGAAACTGAAGATTTGACTGTATGGGCTAGATCTCTTTGCCGTCCCGTAATAGGGGAAAATTAAAATATATATATATCAAAATTCTAGAAACTGCAGGTAGTATTGAAGTTCGACATTTAGTCGACTTTTACGTAACCCACGAGATGAGCAGTAGTCTTATTTGTGATCTATGTATATGTCAAGCCACGGACCGTATAATTGGCCAGATCATGAAATGCTTGGGCATATCGTCTACCTAACGTTCACACAGACACGTAGATTATACTCTCCCCCAAAGAGTCCACTCCGCTCGGTCAATAAAAAAATAACCTTGAACCTACTGATCACTCCTGACCACTACAATTTTTAGATAGTGGGCTACTCGACCAGTGGTCGACATTTTTATGGTCCAGTAACATTTCATGATTTGCCGCACATTTCATGATCTCGCCAATTATATGATCGGGCCACGACATAATTACATGCACGAACAGTTATAGGTATTGCTTTTATATTACCAAATACATGTTTAATCATAAATCAAATCTGGAGGAGTCCGCTAATAACACACTCGTGTGTTCTGTGTAACGATTGCAAAAGCTTAGCATCTAAATGAGCGTTTTTATTGGATGGGTGGCCAAATTTTCTATCCTTCGGAAGGCTCATGAAAATTTTACAGCTGCCGGCTACTGTGAGTTGTAAGAACAAAAGCCTGAAATTACGACTTGTTAAACTAACTTACCTGATGGTTAATCACGATAATCGGAATCAAATCCGACTCAAAGCCATGTTTTATCTAACAAGACTAATTTACATCGATGCCTTTGTTTTTAGTTTCAACGAAAACAACACTCGGAAGCTCTAACAATGCAGCGTCGTAAAAATTAAATTACGGCGTATCTCCAGGGAGGTTTCAATTTTCAAGCAAGGAGGCTGGCACTTGAGACGTAGTTCCGTTGTTAAATAATATTGCAAGGAATCGCCACCGACGTCCAGTTATTATTTTGTTTCGTAATTGCTTATTTATACGAAGCTACAAGTTGGTATTAGTTTCTTGTGGTATGACTAAGGTGATTATTGTTAATACAAATTGATATGGAACTTTAAATATTATCGATAATTTGTATCTTTGTTCAAAGTTTTTCTTTTTTTGATTGTTTGTTTGAATTGTTTGATTTTTTGTAGTCAATCGACTACAAAAAATCAAACATTGTATTGTGTCTGTTAGTATTCATAAACAATAAATGTCATATGTATAAACTTAATACATATAGTAAGTAACAAATTACATAAACCTATGTAAGATTTATTCTTCAACCGACTTCAAAAAAGTGTGGTTATCAATTCGACTATTTTTTTTTATTACTCTTTTGATTAGTTCGGTTGTAATTTAAGAAATGTGAGCTATTATGATGGTTTTCCTAATTAACAAAATAAATACATTTGATTTATTTTTATCTTGTATCTCAGAGTATCCAAATTTTAATAAATTTTTTTGGGCTTTTTACAAAGATATTCCGGCTTAAATGTCTCATATTAAGTATTTGTATTTCACTACGATGACTAAAAACGTTGCTGGACTATGTCGTTGTAATAAATCATCTGTCGTCATCGTGGTCAATGCAAAACAATTTATACTAATTAGTACGTTCCATTTAACTTTAATCAATATCGTTTTGTCAACCCACACCTCTTTGAACTAAACTAGTACCAATTAACAGAAGCAAGTCAAACTTTGAGTATGCAACGCTCGCTGAAATTTAACTTTTAAATAGAAAGATGTTGTTTTGATACCACAAAAACTGTTACGTAATACACCAACAGGACAAATTAGAGGGAATGGAATATAGTTTACTTTAAGTTAAAGTTATTACGGTCCTCCAGAAACAAGCACTCGGAGGCTGGGCGAGCGCGGGTCAAGTGCCCAATTTGTCACCCGCGCAAACTTCCCACTACTCGGCCGGTTCGATTCCATTAAACTTTCAGGACCTTTTCGAACTATTTCCTTGTTTGGAGTAAGATTTGCTTAATTCATTCTCGTACCTGCTTGAGGTAACCGAGATTCTATTTACGAACTAGTTATGGTGTATGTTATTTATGATGATAAGCAAAAGTGTTCTTTTTTCTAACGAGAAAGCTTTTGATCTTGCTAAAATAAAGTCCAATTCTTGCATTACTAATTAATATTCTACAACTCGTCTGATGGTAGTTTTCTATAAATTTTGGCGCATAATGATATTTTTCGATATCTTCATCGATAATATTGTAATTAAAAAATACTAAGTAAACAAATAGGTAACAAAAGCGGTTATGTTTAAAAACTTAAGTTAAATCGTAATTAGTCACCAACTCTACTTGAGCTTTGCCGGCGTACTAAATGTACGAATATTTGACACGAGTTAAGGTTGTTTATTCCAAAGTTGGTTTTGTGGCCATTTAGCCAAAACTAAACTTGTACTTTATCCGAAATTGCTACGGAAATATTAGTGAATGTTTCTAGAACACGCACTACGTCGAATTTAAAATATCATTACGCTTTGAAAGTGGTTGCAATTACTTTGATAATGATAGTAGATTATGTCTGATACTAATAAAGTTTTAATTAAAGTTGATATCATTATCCTTCTATTATTTCTGCTTCAAACAAAAGACTACATAAAAAAGGATGTGCGTGTATTGGAATCTAGTACTTAACAAGATTTTTATTATAATTTAACATGAATAAGTTCATACACATAGTACATATATGTGTTTAGAAGAGATGATGAGTATGTAACATAGATAGATAAAGAGGAAACCAAAAGACAAGTTGGAAGGTTTGAAACATGATAAGTGTGGCAAGGAAAAGTATTGATGTCAGCGGAACAATAATTATGGAAGAAGAATACGTATTCCTCTCGGACTGGCGAGGAATGATAAAGTCGCAGGAAAACATGCAGAGATGACATTTAGTTAGTGATCTCAGCGGTTTTCTTTATCTCTACGATGTTTTTCTACAGTTCATCAATGAGGACAAGTCATACAAAATAAGCGCTAGTGGATGGAGGGCTAATTTTGTTAGACGTTCAACGCAATCGACTGGTCACTGGCCCTCAGAGCCGACAAATGATGATGTCGTACTAGATTTAGTAAATACTACGTACATACATAAAGTCACGTGTTTTTCCCATAGAGGTAGCCAGAGATCACTTCTTTTTACTTGCTAAGATCCTTGCATATTTCTTTGGCTTTATCCACTATCATGCATGCTCGGTGATTTCGAGTACTTTTGACCTAGCCCTTTTCTAAGACGTCTTCGCTTTGATCGATAAACGCTTGCCTAGCCGTCTCGTCAATCTACTTTCAAACGTCCTTTTTATATGACCGGAACTATTTGAGCACCCTTTTCTAGATTCTAGTCTTCTTTCAAACCACATTTCTCTCTTATCTATTGTATAACCTATCACTTAATTTTATACCAACCATACTCCTCAAGGCTCTCATTTCAACAGCATTTATCTACTTTATGCCAACTTTCAATTTCATACATGAGTGTTGGGACCAGCACACCGTCATGGACAGCCAGTGATGCCTTTTCAGACACCTTCTGACCGCCAGTAAAAGCGTGCAAAGCCCCATTCACCATGTTCCCAGATTTCACTCGATTCTCAATATCATTGTAATATTTTCCAACTCGTAAATGCAGACCCCAAATATTTAAAACTATGTTAACGTTTAATACACTCCTGCTAAATGAACAGGTAATAAAAGACTCAAATCAATATTCAAGTACTAAAAACATATTTTTTCTGAAAAGTACATAACATACTAACTCAAAAATAAAGGAAAGGCTCCTAGCTAAGCATAGTCGACAATTGTAAATATATTTATCGTAGTTAATCAAGCTTTCACCAACCCTAAGTGAAAGAACAAATCCAAATAGCACTCTCCCCGGGACACTTACAATGCGCTATCATAAAAATTAAATTACGGTAAGAGTTTCTCTGTAAGTGCCCGCCGTTTCAGCAGGCGGCCTCAGGGCTGCGGCCTCGCCACATCAAAGCGCCTCATCCTGCTAGCTTTCCCAAATTAAATTTAGTAGCTTTCTTCTTTCGCAAAATTTTTGAAATGCGTACCTTACCCATAGTGTAACCTCAAACTTTTCAACTATGGTCTTTAGAAATCAACATCTAAAGAATTTTATGTTTGAGAAATGATTTAACAGAAATGGTATCAAAAAAGTTATGATTGTAATACTAATTCAAGAATAAGTTAAAAACTGTGTAATTACGATGTTATTTTTGTTTGATATAATGTGATTGTGTGGTCTTCGCACGACATAGGTACGTGCACATGTACCTACTCGTGTCCGTTGATAATGTAATAGCAAAATTTGAATAAATAATACCATCTATATTCACCCCAAAATTTTAGTTATGTTTATTCAAATTAGATGTTACGGAACGGTACGTATAAAAGGTAATGTCAATAAAATAGCGACAACCCTTGCAAATGATTTATTTCAATCCTTATTTTTATTTAAACTAACGTTATTAATTCAGCTACTGGAAGCTTTTGAATTACTCTTAAAATAACACCGATAGCAATCTTCAACTAAAGAGCGAATTTGTGAGTAAACATTCCCGCTGCAAAGTGTAAACAACAAAAAAGTTAAAAAAGACATAAAAGGAATTAAAGTCTGAGTTCTTTACGTACACGCGCCTCGGGCATCGAGATCAAGTGGCTAATTTGTCAACGGGAGCAAACTTGCTACGGGCTACGGAGTCTACGGACTACGGAGACTACGGTGCTACGATTCGATTAAACTTTGGCCGAAGTAAGTACACAGGCAGGGCCTACTTAACGCAACTCGGTGGTACATTTACGACGGAAATTTAATTAGCTAACTCATCACGGGAACGCTCCATGTCCGTGTGGGGAGAATGCCCCTACAATCTCGACTATTGGAAAAGTGCTCTCAATAGAAATAAATGAGATAGTGCTGCTCTACCCCTACTTACTCCTGGAAAATAGGCCAAAATTCACGTTTCGCACTGCATTTTATTACAGAATTTCGGTAGTGCAATAATTTAAGTGAAATTTTCCATTATTATTTTACACTGATTTTTTTTTTATTCACGTTTGCTTTTATTTAATATTTGTCACTTCAGAAACTACCCTCAAATCTAATACAGACTCGGAATAATATCTTTATATCATTTTTCCTTTTTAAAAGTACTACGGGGTGAGATTGAGACCTTTTCATACTGTTTTACTTGAAAGCCCATTGAAAATCCATCCATCCATCCAATGCCGTCCAATCGAATTGTTCAAATAATCATTAGAAGTAGTAATATTACATGTAAGTAGTAGGTTTCATAAATCTTTGGTAGTACTTATCTATTTAAAATTAACAGCAGCATTATTTTATGTAATATTCGTAACTCTAAAAGAGTCACACTGACTCGAAGCTTCTTCTGCCTTCCATCCTGTTCCATGGCTGTTGACATTAAATTCCTCACCAGTTTTTGAAACACCACGTTTGAATTTATTTACGATATTTTGATCACCACTTACCTTCAGACAAGTACAAGCGATCAGGCTCGGAAGGTTGATCAGAGGGCGCAGGCCGATGACGTAACGTGACGTGCAAGGAAGGACCACGAGGTGGCACCTCAGGTGGCGCAGGCTCTGGTGGCGACTCGCATTCGCGTTCACTCGTCTGCCCACCATTATTCACAGACCCTGTTAATCAAAACAAGATTAAGGGTCAATTTGACAATTGCTCATTATATAGCAGTTTGTATAGGCAATCTGCTAAATAAACGGCAATCGATACTTAATTGGAACATGTGAAAGAGGCCCTAAGATACACAAAAGACACGTACGTTTGAGCGCTAATTAACTAGACTTAATACTACGTCTTTGTATTCAAGTTATTTTGGTTTTGTATTGAAGGTAAGAGTGACAATAGAATTGCTGTTCATTAGTTATGAACAACCACTAAATATACTGCTACTTTGATTGTTAATTGTAGTAATATACAATATTCTCCATTAAGGCCCGTATTATAGAATGACACTCGGATATCTTGAGAATCGTTTGTCACTTTCTATGAAGCATAAAGTGATAGAGATGTACGATGCTCAAGTCGGCGGTGATTCTCGAGACTTATTCTATAACTAAATTCAACTATTTTTTTCAGGTAGTAGGTAATCCTCAACTATTCGGGACTGCGTATCTTATCATTTACTATTGGAATACTATAATGCCTCAGAATTGTTATTGTGGCGATAGACTTTCATAAAATGTGATAGCTAGCTAGCTAGTCCAACCAACAAACGCGAATACACATTTGTATCTTCTATAAAATATTTTTAGTTCAATCTTAAAATCAATTTATTTATTTTTTTTATTTTGTTGATAGCGTCTTTATTAAGGAATATTGAAGAATCCCTGAAACTAATTTAGGTGGGCGATGATCCACTAAATCATTGAAGTGGTTTACAATTATTTTCTCCAAGCCACTTTTATTAAACATTGACTCAGATTTAAACGCGTTGTTAAATTGGGTTAGGTTGTGCTGCATATAATTTCAGGTGACTTCTGAATGATCACAAGCTGGCTTATAACCTGATTTTAGCTAAAAAAAAATACAAACGTTGACAAATGTGCGGTTCGCAGCCCTACAACGATATCTTAGCATTTGTAATAAACACAATTCCACGCGCTCTCAATACGTGCCTCAGCCACGTGCGTTCAGGGAACTATGCGAAGCATCCTTATCAGAGGCATGCACCCATCTCGGTATAACGCTTATGATAGATATACAGAATGTCTATCTACAATAACTAAACTGGAATGTGTGCAATGCCTCATTCATTCCTTACATTTCCCAGCGGCAAAATTAACAATAGCCGTAAGTACACTAATGGCATTCCGATAATTGAGTGAACGCCAGTGTAACAACGCTAGCCTATAATTACAACATTCACGTCTTCACTAATAAATAATAATAATAGTTTCTTTTCTCACCACAAACTTACACGATACAATAAACTTTAAAAAAATTTCATGTACCAAAGCAAAACTATTATAATATCAGACTTGATCTAATTGCTAATAATAAAATATAGTCGATATGTCAACGTGGAGGTTTGTTAGTCATTTAACGGAGTGGTGGCTTTTTACTTTCTCGTATACTTACGGAGTATAGAGGAAGTCTGGTAATCGTCAAAAATTCAACCTCGAGATTTTGACGGAATTACACGTTCTGGACCTCCCTGAGTCCATAAATACCGTTTTTTGAATTATGTCTGTGTATGTGTTTGTGTGTCTGTGTGTCTGTGCGTTAGCACGATAACTCGAGTATGCTTTAACTTATTGCAACCAAATTTAACATGCATGTATGACATCAAAATATAAGGTTTCCATCAATTTTTCAAAGTTGTTTAGTAAAAAAATAATTAATTTTATAATTTGCAATATTCTAGAAACCTTGCAAAAGGAGACATTTCAATACGACACACTTCGAATATAGCCACGACATTTTTTTCTATGGTGTTATTTTGTTTTTTAACATTTTTTGTACTGAGTTATAATTACTTTTCTCTACTTGAACATAAATACCATTTTTTATGTAAATCTAAAGGTTGTAATCAGCTTTTAAAAGTTACATAATCAATATTTTTTATTGATATTTCGTTGTTAACCTAAAAAATAATAAATAAATAAAATAAATAATAAAATATGTGAGTGCTCTATCCTCATTGATAACCATGTCAAATTTACCCCAACGTTTCTTTTTGGACCTATTAAGATTACAAGATTATAACGTACAAAACATGTTCTGGAAGTAGATAATATAAAATGATTATTGATTAATGATCAAATAACAACTGTTCACATCGGAATCAACGATTTACTTATACGTTAAATGTTTTAAATTGTTCTATGGGTGTTTTATTGTAGAGTATCAGATTTTTCCAGTTGGGGCAGGACAGAAAACAATTTTTCATAGCGTTGTTTACTTTGCAGAGCAAAACACAACACCGAGGTAACAGTATTTTTTAATGTATACGTGCACGTGAAGGGTTGAGTTACAAAAACTGACAGATTATTTAAGCAGATTTAAAAGTAAAATAAATTAAGCAATAACATATTGCTTTACTTCTCTAAAAATAAAAATATTACAAAGGACAGTAAGTGAACCAAACCAAATAAAGAAAATCCAGTTCGTTGTCAAAATTTATATATCCATGCAAAATTTTATAAAATAGGTATAGGTACTTTTTTACATTGGTAAAAACCAAATACTTAAATTAACTAAATTGCAAGGGACTTAATTAAGGCCCGTATTACAGAATGACACTCAGAAGTCAAACATGTCTTGAGAATCGTCTGTCACTTTCTATCACGCACAAAGTGATAGAGACGTAGGACGCTCAAGTCGGCGTTCATTCTTGAAACTTATTCTATAATACGAACATTAGAAGAGAAGCAGCAAAATAACATTTCCGCTATCTTTTGAAATTGCTTACTGTTGGCGTGGGTGGCGCCATCTGTCATTGCACGAAGACAACGAATATCCAAGTGAAGCTTCACTCGGATATGCGACCTGCGTTTGCGCTTCGTTTTCATTCTCTTTTATCATTCGATCCGACTGATACGTAACTTCACTCAATATATTAATTTGTAAACTAGTCGAAAAGTTTCAATGAGACGATTCATTGAACAAACCCTGGCTGTATAATACCAAAATTAGTACACGAAAGTCTGAGTTCGAAACACTTACGAACCTTACACTATAAAGTTAAACCTCACCAATTTCGGCATTTCGATAAAAAAACTCACCAATTAAGCCCTTGCAAAGCAAGTGCAATTTACGTCGGTAATATTTGTGATTAGATGGAATGTGATGAAAATGAACAGCAGTTCCCAAGATTGTTTATCTTAAAACTATCTAATTTTTATCAGTCAAGAGACGCCCGTTATTTATTAGACATAGGCCTCCGCCAAGGATGTCCAACAAAATCGGCGTTGCGCTACCCGCATCCAGCGGCTTTCCGCGACCTTTGCCAGATCGTCGGTCCACCTTGTGGAGGGCCTACCAACACTGGGTCTCTCGGTACGCGGCCGCCATAATTTATATTCTATGTCTCTATAGCACAACTTTTAATGGTTCGTAATTCTGGATAATTGGTGTCAGCGTGAACGTTATTACTCCTAACGTATCCGTAATTAACACAAACTTCGAACAAAAATACAAGTTTGTTCAGCAGCCTAGTCTCCAGTCAGGACACGTTTCTTTTTTAATAAAAACCAAGCGTACTAGACAGGCTTTTATTATATGAGAGTTTTTACCATTGTTGAGACAATGACGGGCATTCCTCGCGTTGTTTTCGACAGTAAAATCGTCGGTGCGTCGACGACGTGACAGCGTGCCGCCTGCTGCCTCGCCATTGAATATCTCCTCGCCTAGGCAAAAATTTTATATTTAGTTGCACGCGTAAAATAACTTTTGACTTCTGGCAACAACGAGGTAACGCTTGGTAACAAATAACATTATTGTGTCAGAAAATATCTGATGCGTATTTTTTGCTACGACAATGCATATGACCATTAATTGAGGAAGTAAATTCAAAGTCTGCTATTTCAGTGAACAATTTTGAACATCAAAATAAACAATGAAATACACTATCAAAGTAGTAATAAATATATAAATGTACAAATAACATTACCCTTATTACTTGCATGAATCATTCAGTTATAAATAAACAAAACATCAAATATGAAATGAAGCATATCATAATGTTAAAATAAATCAAGAAAACGTAATCTTTCCAGGCAGGTTCACAGACATGATACCAGAAATGGCCATCGCTTCATCAACCATATTATTCGGGAAGTATGAAGACTAAAGAAACAAGTATTAATTTAAAAAAAAATTGAAAAAAAAGAAAATCTAAAAAAATCCATCTCATCTTATTATTACTCGAATAATCATAATGTCTTTAATATTTTAATAATACTCAACAACATAAAAAGGTACCTATAATCAAAAAGTAATCATTATAATTGGGAACTAACAATTACACATTTTAATTTTTTATTGTTAAATAATACCGTTGATTTGTTATGATGCAAATATAATTACAATAGACTATTCTTCATTATAAACCAGTAATTAAGAACAGATGAATAAATAATACGTTCAGTGAGCTGTCTTGACGCTAATGTGAACACGAAAGGAAGTTAACGTTGCAATTAAATCAAAAATATATAATATTGAGTATAACAACATCATCCTAAAACCATTAAAATCTAAATGTAAGTTATGTACATAAAAACACAAAATAAACATCAAAATTGCAGCAAAGATTTTAAAATTCAAGATAGTGTTCTTTAACTATTGAAAAGATCCCGTACAGCCCAGTTGGACACCACACGATTTACCTTCCTTTTTAGCTTTAATTTTTTTATGTTCGTCGTTATATAATAAATGAATGATCTTTACAAAATGTACCTTGCTATTTTTAATTAAACTAGACTCAAAGAGTCCTAGCAATTCAATAAATCGGTATTGCCTTTTGCCGGCAACCGAGCAGAAGATGCTATTGTGGCCACCGGCACACACACATACAATAGCTGGCTAACGGACCCTTACAATGGTGTGCACTTAATTAACTAACTATGTAACTAAATCGGATCCGTATTGACACGAGACATCCCTATGGAGACGTCTAATCAATGCTGTAGTCCAAGCTCAATTATCTTCGTAGTGCCAAGTGAATATTGGAATAGACATGGAAAGTTTTGTGGAACTTTATATTTAAAAAATCGAGAGTGGTCTCCCCTTGACTTTCTCGTATACCGGAAACGACTCAAAAGTTCAAAGAAACCTTATATTTTTATTTATATATGCATTTTAAATTTTGGTCACCCATCCGAGTACCGACCCCGCACTTAGTTGCTTAACTTTCGTGATTGACGACTCAAAAGTTGATACAAACCTTATATTTTAATGTCTTACATGCATATTAAATTTGGTTGCAATAAGTTAAAGAATACTCGAGTTAGCACGAGCACAGACACACACATGGACATAATTCCAAAAACAGTTTTTTTTTTACTCAGGGAGGTCCAAAACGTATAAATCCGTCAAAATCTCGAGGTCGAATTTCGTAAAAATCTTTGATATTGTCTGTGGTGACGCTGACTGGTGACTGCTTACTATCCGTATTGTTGATTGCCACCCACGTAGTAAAATATACTCTTTCTATCATGATTTTCCTACCCTGCTCCCAATTTACTTTGGGGTCGGTGAATAATGCCTTAAGAGCGTGCATTAATCGAAGTACCATTAATATTTTTTCGCTGTATTTTTGTAGACATTGCTCCCAGAGCGCTAATTCCTCTAACTGGGAAGACCCGTGGTGTACGATCGAAAAATGCCCGCGAGCTCGGATTTATACCATTTTGAATATATTATTAAAAATATTTGAGTGCATTTAACAATATTATAATATCATTATTATGGTTCAGCATTATATTTATTTTAATATAATAAGCACTTTAAATGAGTTTAATTTCAGATACATTGTAAAAGTCGACATTAAAATTTACCAATTTATAAATATTTTTGGTATCCCTATTTAATATCTTATCTCAATTTTTTACTTATTTGGGCTATATAGTGGTTAAGAATAGTATATTTTCTATTGGAAAAACAATTTTCGCAAAGTATTGTTTGCCATTATAAATCTGGTTTTTCTTCTGAAAGATAGCTCCAAACTGCATTTTCGTAAAACTGCGCTATAGGATTCACCTTGCTTTAAAAAACTATAAGTGTAAATTAAAATATCTCTCTATAGTGGTTTTAAGCAGGAATTAATCTTCCTTTAATATATAATTTCTTTACAAAGTCTGTTCACATTACTTCAAAATTAGATCTGAAAAATCCACAAAATGTGATAAATTTGATGTAAATCTGCCTGACACCAATCCTCAACCCCAACCTCCTTGGGGACGCTATCCTTCGACAGCACCCGGGACTACCAGCTTAACGTGCCTTATGAAGCACGGACGAAAATCAAGTTGAAAAGTTCCAGGTCACCCATCCGAGTACCGACCGCGCACTTGGTTGCTTAACTTTCGTGATCGTTACTAAGAATGCACGACGGCGCCACCGACTTCTTTCCTCTTTATATACAACGTGTTACAAAAAAAAAACGATGTCGGATGGCTGTTACAGCTAAGTCTATGACAGCAGTGCCGCAAGCTGCAGTTGAGTTATCGATGCTTCTGGATTGAACTGCGGTTACTCAAGGGCCTTGTCTAGTCTAAACGATCCAGTTAGATATTAAAATTCACGTATATTATATTTATATTATGATCACTTTGGAACAGCGCATACGAAAAGGCTACGAAATGTAGCGCATCGCCTCTTTTTCATAGTAAAAAGAGGCGTCTGCGAGCTGATAAGTTTGCTACGACCTTATACCCGAACAGGACACTGTATTTTAACCTTAAGTCTGAATCCTTGTATGTTGATGAAACGATTAGATCAGGATTTAAAACAAACAAAAAATTTTTTATTTAAACAGATGGCAAACAAGCTTGCGGCCCACCTGGTGTTAAGTAAGACCGTCGCACTATAGACACTTGCAATATTAAGGGTAAATCACTTAACACTGCAAGTGCGTTGCCATCCTGGGGACTAAGATGATATGCCTTCCATGCCCAGTAATTACACTGGCTACCTTTCCCTTCAATCCGAAACACAGCGAACTGCTTCACGGCAGAAATAAGAAAGGCGGTGGTACCTACCCAGGCGACCCTACATATGGGTCTACCACCTAGTAAAAAAGTTTGTTACTATAATTTCTTTTACTTACTTTCTTAGCGTATCGTTTTTTTATGTTATTTGGTTGACAAACAAGCATACGGCTAGTCTGGCAGTAATCAGTTATCGTATTCTTATAGACGCTTGCGACAATCGCGTGCTGTTAACTCTAGTCCCTTTCCTATTCCCTGCGGAGCTCTGGCAACCTTGCTTACCGATAGAAATACAACACCACAAAAATGTAGTAGGTATTATTGAACTGTGGCTACCCCAGCCCAGTTTGGGTGCTGTTAATTCGAATGGCCTGCTGTGCCCTACCTTGACTAATGAGTCGTGCGTGATTGATGAATTGATGTGACTTATAAATCACCTTACAATATGGAACCAATACCTACAATATGGAACTAGTCGTATTTTTATAACCATTAATAAAGAGATTATATTCATTGAAATAAAACAACTTTTACGGATTTAACTCGCGTGTAATTAGATTTTACATGTTGTTATAATCGCTCGACGTTTCGTAACACTTTGCAGCGTTCGTAGTCACGGGAAGTTGTTTTATTTACAATGTGTAGTGCTCGCGCAAATCTAAGAGAACATTAGATTATATTCATTTACTACACCTGGCAAAAAATAGAGTGCTTTCGAGAGTTTACTTCTGCGCTCTTTTTATTTTGTGTCCTAGCCCTTATGACTAACGTAAAGCATAATCGACTAGGAAAGTCCAAGCGAACTAGGAATTCAAACGTGCATGCATATTGTGCGAACAGCAAACACAAAGCTAGTGATAGAGTTCGAACAACTTAATAGACTATAATTAAAGTCATGGGCGGAACCAATACCAAATCAAGTTGTATAGTCTGATTAATTGTAGAGCTTTGAAGTGGCAATCAGTAAGAGACAGTTTGGTGCAGTTATGATTTAACTTATTTATTTGACGCCGTCGTAGTGGAGTGGTCAATAAAGCTGCCTACACACCGAGCGGTCCGGGTTCGAGTCCTGGTAGTGGCAAATGTTAGTGTGATGAACACGAATATTTGTTCATGAGTCATGGTTGTTATGTACTTATTTAAGCTTATTTATTAAATATCTAGATTATTATGTATATTTATCCGTTATCTAGTATCCATAACACAAGTTCTTAATGATACTTAATTTGGGCTAGATAATAGGTGTGAGCGTGGAAATATATTAATGAAATATTATTCTTTAAAAAATATAGAAATCTCAATACTTCAAAATTTAAAAACCTAAAGTAAATTGTAGTCACCTTTGCAAAACCCAAAAAAAAATCAGAGCACGCCTTGTAGTTAATGTTTGCAAAACAAACATTAAATAAAAAACATGACTTAGCTGCTAATGAACCAAAAAGTGATAATTGATAGACTTGAACAAATTATGCAATTACGTTCCTCGTGAAAATATGATACTTTATTTGCAGTCCAGTCAGTGACCCATGACCCAATAATGCCCTTGGAGTAGCTTCAATTCACTATTTTTGATTCCTGATCAAATTTGTGCTTCTGTCCGTATTAGTGCAGGTATAGACAACACATGTACAAACTGTTAGATTATTCCAATGAATTTTAAACCTAAAGTGCAATATCAACAGGGAAAATTTGACAAATTGTAGTAACCTGATGTGTTGTTGAATGTACATAGGTGGGTATTGCATCATTTATAGTTGTAAGTCAATATTAAGTACTACAAACTGCTTACCTTTGGAATTTCGGTTCCGTCGGTAAAAGCGTCTGTTGGTACTCTCAAGCGGGAACGGCGAGGCCTGTCGCTGCGGGCTACTGACGTAGCGAGGTGGCGCTTCCCCGCTCTCCGACCCGTATATTCGACGTTGCTCATCTGAAAACAATTATAAACTAGAAACAGAAGCTCGCGGTAGCATCAGATAACATACCCACACGACCATAATAATAAATATAAGACTGGTTGTAGAATAACGTTGATCATCGGTACGGATGGGTTAATAATGAATATGTAGTTATATAGCTTAAACGCTCAATGTGGACAAAGGCGTTTGGGTTGTGATCATCAACGAGCACTCAGCGACTCCGAAGCATGGCACGCGCACCGCGACTTTCAGGGGGTCAGCGACATTATCCTAAAAAGCTTCTTCATCATCATCAACAACAGCTCATATAAAGTCCCCACCGAGGGGCTCGAGCCTACCCCACATTAGGGGCGATTAGGCCTTAGTTAACCACGCTGGCCAACGTACATATGATTTCAAAATTTGAAAACACATTGGTACGTGGCGGGGACCGAACCAGTGCCTCCCGGGTGGGAGATGACGCTCTTATTATATTACATTTGCCAAAAAGTAGTGAAAGGGTTCCAAAATTTCAAAGTGAAGAATATTTGACGCCGCCGTGGTGGAGTGGTCAGTAACGCTGCCTACACATCGGGCGGTCCGGGTTCGAATCCTGGTAGTGGCAAATTTTAGTGTGATGAACAAGATCATTTGTTCACGAGTCATGGTTGTTTATATATTTATTTAAGTTTATTTATAAAAATATCTAGATATCTAGATTATTAAGTATATTTGTCCGTTATCTAGTATCCATAAAACAAGTTCTTAAAGATACTTAATTTGGCTAGACAATTGGTGTGAGCGTAGAAATATATTATTATATTATTATTTCTTTCTACCAAAGGATGGGCAGCAGCGTCCTTTGAGCACTGGTTACAATACTGCGATCGCCAACCCGCAGGCCAAGCGTGGCGATTATGGCAAACCCCTCCAAATGGACCGTACACACATAAATCGGCCCCTAGTCCCCGGCGGCCCCGCTATTCCTGGTTACGGTAGCGGCCATGGTAACGGCGGGGCAGGGGGTGCTAAGAATCCCCGGCAGAGATTCGGCTACCTCAACAACACAAAACGACTGAACCTGGCTACATATAACACGCGCACATTGCGGACAGACGAGAAGATCATCGAACTGGAGGAAGAATTGAGCCGGTTACGCTGGGATATCGTAGGGCTATCTGAAATCCGTAGAGAGGGCGAGGACTCGATAGTACTTAAGTCTGGTAACCTGCTCTTTTTCCGGGAGGGTGACCATCTATCTCAGGGCGGTGTCGGGTTTATCGTTCGGAAGCCCCTCGTGAACAACGTGTTAAAAATCGCGAGTGTGTCGTCGAGGGTAGCGTACCTTATACTCAGAATTACCAAACGGTATTCGTTGAAGGTCATACAGGTATACGCTCCGACGTCGTCACACTCCGATGAAGAGGTGGAGATGATGTATGAGGACATTAGTAGAGCCATACACGTTTCTAAAACTCATTACACTGTTGTCATGGGGGACTTTAACGCGAAGTTGGGTGTAAGAAGCGGTGATGAGCTGCGAGTGGGAAATTTTGGTGTTGGACAGCGGAATCAACGGGGCCGCCTACTGGCTGGCTTTTTGGAGAAGGAGGGCCTCTTTATGATGAACTCTTTTTTCAGGAAACGTCAGCATAGAAAGTGGACCTGGATGAGTCCCGATGGTGCTACAAAAAACGAGATTGACTTCATTTTATCGTCGAAGAAGCAGATATTCAGCGATGTCTCTGTGATCAATTCATTTAAGACCGGAAGTGATCACCGTCTGGTTAGAGGCACGCTGAACATAAATATCAAGCTCGAAAGATCGCGACTAATGAAGTCTACGCTCCGCCCAGCACCAGTCCACATCAATAACCCCGAGAGCTTTCAGCTCGAACTTCAAAACCGCTTCGAAATACTAAAACATTGCGCCGACGTGGACGAGCTCAGTGACCAATTGGTAGAAACTGTCCATACAGCTGGTGCCAAGTTCTTTAAAACCCAGCGTAAAAATAGAACTAATAAGCTTTCTCACCTCACTATCAAGCTGATGGAGGAACGGAAGGATATGATTCTGCAGTCTTCAGATGACACTCGTAAATATCGGCAGCTCAATAGACAAATCTCAAAGTCATTGAAACGCGACATTCGCCAATCTAATACCAACTATATTAAAGAGGCAATTGAGCAAAATAGGGGCTCCAAAGTGTTCGCGAGAGATTTGGCTATAGGGCACAGCCAGTTGTCGACACTGAAGACCGACGATGGCAGAGTCATAGCTTCTAGACCCGAACTTATGTGTGAGGTTGAGAGATTCTATGGGCAGTTATACACGTCTACAAAGTCACCTGTCACTGATCTTGTGGCAGATCCAAGGGCCAAATTAACCCGGCACCATACCGAAGACCTACCCGACGTCAGTTTGTATGAGATAAGTATGGCTCTCAAACAACTCAAAAACAACAAGGCACCAGGTGATGACGGAATTACAGCAGAGCTTCTCAAAGCAGGCGGAAAACCGATCCTACAAGCTCTCCAAAAGTTATTTAATTCCGTTATACTTGAGGGCAAGACGCCACGGGCATGGAACAGAAGTGTGGTGGTGCTGTTTTTCAAAAAGGGCGATAAGACCTTGTTGAAGAACTATAGACCCATCTCACTTCTGAGCCATGTCTATAAGTTGTTTTCTAGAGTCGTTACCAACCGTCTCGCACGCCGATTTGACGAATTCCAGCCTCCCGAACAAGCCGGTTTCCGAAAAGGCTACAGCACCATAGACCACATTCATACGCTGCGGCAGATTATACAAAAGACCGAAGAATATAATCAGCCACTGTGCTTGGCGTTCGTGGACTATGAAAAAGCCTTCGATTCGATCGAAACCTGGGCTATGCTACGGTCTCTCCAAAGGTGCCAAATAGACTATCGGTACATCGAAGTGTTGAAATGTTTGTACGAAAACGCCACTATGTCCGTCCGATTACACGGTCAGGACTCGAAACCTATCCAATTGCGCAAAGGTGTGAGACAAGGAGACGTCATTTCTCCAAAACTATTCACCAATGCCTTGGAAGATGTCTTCAAGCTCTTGACCTGGAACGGACGTGGCATCAATATTAATGGCGAGTACATCAATCACCTTCGGTTTGCCGACGATATAGTACTCATGGCTGAGACCTTGGAGGACCTTGGCGCAATGCTCGATGACCTCAGTAGAGCCTCCGAGAGAGTAGGCCTAAAAATGAACATGGAGAAGACTAAAGTTATGTCGAACGCTCATGTCGTACCTACTCCCGTGGTAATCGGTCACTCTACACTTGAAGTTGTTGACGATTATATATACCTGGGACAAGTTGTCCAATTAGGTAAGTCCAACTTCGAGAAAGAGGTCAACCGACGAATCCAACTCGGTTGGGCAGCGTTCGGGAAGCTACGTAAAATCTTCTCGTCCAAATTACCGCAGTGTCTCAAAACGAAAGTTTTTGACCAGTGTGTGTTGCCAGTGATGACTTATGGCACTGAAACGTGGTCACTTACAATGGGCCTGATAAGAAAGCTCAAGGTCACCCAAAGGGCAATGGAGAGGGCTATGCTCGGTGTTTCTTTACGAGATCGAATCAGGAATGAGGAGATCCGTAGAAGAACTAAAGTTTACGACATAGCCCAAAGAATTGCCAAACTTAAGTGGCAGTGGGCGGGGCACATTGCTCGGAGAGCAGATGGCCGATGGGGCCGAACAGTTCTCGAGTGGCGACCGCGCACCGGACGACGCAGTGTGGGTAGGCCCCCCACAAGGTGGACTGACGACCTGGTTAAGGCTGCTGGTCACGCCTGGATGCGAGGTGCACAGGATCGGTCGTTGTGGCGTTCTTTGGGGGAGGCCTATGTTCAGCAGTGGACGTCATGTGGCTGAAATGATGATGATGATGATGATTATTTCTTTCCTTGAACAATATTGTACATTTTATACTAGTAATTCAATCACATTTTGTACTAGTAATTCAATCAATTAAGAAATAGAGTAGGTATATCCGAAACTTTTATGAGTGTTATTTAATTAAAACCTTATCAAGTTTCCCATTAAATAGATTTGGGATTACAAACTTTATTCATAAATTGTACCCAAAACAAAATGACTTATTGAGCGACTGTAATACTTGAATTACACTTTTCTCAAATAGGTCAGTATAAAAGTTGCGACCCAAAAGTTGAGAATTTATGAGGTAGCTGGTTTGTATAGGTAATGCTAAACAAACAAAATGTATAGCATCGATGGTCTTCAGATTGGAAGAAAGACGAAACCATTCGCACTATCTCTGTGAACAAACTGAACACGCGACTAGTGAGTCCCCTAAAATAATTTCCAGCAACAGTGGTATAATTTTTGAATTCATTAAATTATTCTCGGAGGTCTAGGAGAGTAATGACAGCAGTCGGGAGTTGATTAAAACTAATGAGTCTTCATTTGATACGGGCAAATTCCAAATGGAAAGTTCGTTTATTTTAATTTAATTGCGCTATGATATGTAAAGAATGTCTCAGTCATTGTGTTTTATCGCGCTGAACACGGCTGTTTGTTCACCCGCATAGTGTTGTGAGTAGCCCATTCAATTTGATGAGGTTTAAAGGACCCACGGCGCAAGTAGGTCATAGTAAAGCTTACTGTGAAACAATCCGTTGCCTGTTCGTAGCCTTTGTTGTAATCAAAAGCCCTGCCGGTCATGCCAGGGTCGTATTCAGAGTTTGATGAGGATTGTAATATTATGAGTATGTAATATCAGAGAATATCCATTCCAACATTGCATAATGTCTTACTTATAAAGAGTAAAGACTTTGAACATTAAAGTTATTTATTTAAACTTTATTGCACACAATGACAGACTTATCTTATCTTATCTTATGATGGGGCTGTGAGTCTCCTCACGGCGCAGTTCGATCCAATGGGATCTTTTGTGTCTCCCTTTTCTCTTTACTCTTGTTGTTCCTTGAACATACAGAATGAATTTATCAAGTGGGCCTTCAGGGCCACTTGAAAAATTCATTCTGTAGTGTATGCAGTTTTTGTTTCCATCAAAATCGGGCTCGCGACTCCTTTGACTATTTTTCGAAATTCCTTACTCTTAAGGATTTGGCCTTGAATGCCCACTTGAAAAATTCACCATGTATTAGGCCATCAACCTAATTATGTCCAATTGTTCATGGACTTGAAGAACTTGTAGTGCTCTGGCCTTAGGGAAGGCCATTCCCAGGATATTGATTCTAATCCAGGCTATGAAATCGTAGTCACTTAGCAGATGTACCAATGATTGTCGTTTGTGGCCACATGCTTTGCAATTCGACGTAGTCGAAAGGACAATGTATGTACAATTGTACATGTATTTTTTTGGGCTCAATTTTTGAACCACTATCTTGTATGGTTTTTCTAATAGAGAACATTGTCTAGAATGGTCCTATCAAAACAAAAAAAAATATCAAACCTCCGTTGTTATTTAAAAAATATTTTACATTCATTTATTCTTCAATGTAATTTTATATTTGCACTATGTTACAAAGCACAATATTGTAAAATGTCCTTTCTTAATGGACAATCATTATCTTATTTAAAAAAAAAACATCAAAATCCTAATACTTCAATACGACGATATTGACTTATTTGCCTCAATGGAATTTATAAAAACATTTTCGTTCCTGTCATATTTATTGTCCACCATTGCCGCTGTGACAAGTTGACAACTAATTAATTAATTATTTTTCATGTAATAGTCGATCTTTGATAAAGTAATTTATTATTGTTACTATTGAAAACTTTGACGCACCATCATCCATTAGCAGATGGAACTTTATATGAGACAATTATTAATATTTTGAATATTCATTTAATAGACACTTGCTTGACTAATGTTGTCGGTGACATTGACATGCAATCCAAGTGTTATCAGAAGCAATATATATTTGGTTGCTGTTTCATTCTTAAAGTTATGATTGATAAAAATTAAATAATAATTAAACGGAGATTTCAAAAATAACAATTTTATTATGTATAAGTTTCTTAATTATTTTACTTATACCAATAAACATAATTTCATCTCAGTTCATTGCAGATTGTGTTGGGACGTTCTCGGTGTAGTTGCGCTCACTGGCGCAGATCCCGAGCCGTCCCGTAATAGCGCACTGGAGGTCAGGCCGAGGAGGTTGTTTAGTGGATATGGTGGGAACGCCTTTGCCTGGAGTCCCACAAATCCCCTGCTGTTGGCACCACCCCGCAGGGACGATGCGTAAATGCATTTGACCTCCCCGACAACAAAAAAAAAAAGGACTGTCTCCTATGAAGACCATGGAGTGTTTCATACCAGGTAACAGTTTTCATTCTATATGATATCTTTTATAGACATATTCTTTGATGGCTCTGCTGATGTAGCATTTATAAATGGGAATGAAAGGTTCAGGGCCTATGAACGGGTTTTCTGATTCTTTCCTTGCCAGTTCGTCAGCTTTCTCATATCTTTTCGCTTTTCTCTAATCCCCTCGTGCCCTGGGACCCAGATCAGCTCCACGCTATTATGCTTTCCAACCGTTATTTCCAACCCTATTTAGGGTCTTCGCAGCATTGAGTACTAGATCCGAGTCTACACGAGGGTTCAAGAGGGCTGTGAGCACTGCTTGACTGTCGCTTAGGATATAGACAACCTTGTTATTAACACGTTGTTCTATAATCCTCATCGCACAGAAGATGATTGCATATATCTCCGTTTGAAAGTCCGTGTCAAGTTTCCCCATGCTTTGATACATTTCAAAATCATCACAACAGATACCTATTCTATTTTTTACTTTCCCCTATACGTAGTATAGAGAAAGTCTTGTAATGGTTAAAAAATTCTACCTCGCGATTTTGACGGATGTATAAGAAAACTAAAGAAGAAATAACAAGATATCATTTTACCTAAGGATTTTTAACAAGAATCAAAGCTAAATTCAGTGACTTTCAAAAAAAATGAGCGGCATAAATTTCTTTGGCGGACTTAATTGTCCCACTCTCTTCCTTAATCAGAATCTGGAGAGATTCCGCTATATTCAGGTGCTGTGCCCTAAATAGTCCTATAGTTTGAAGTGGTGAATCACACATACACAAGACACACTCACCAGTCACACATAAACCATGTCCCTCGGTAATTTGTAACAGGAATGTTTTAAGTATTGTCTATGGTTTGTGATGAGAAATAAAGATAATATTGTCTTTCGGTCAGCTAATGGTAGAGAGCTTCGTTAAAAGACCATCCCGTCCAAAGAAATGAGCACTTCAATAAACTAATCAATTAAACAATAAACTAATTCGGTTATTTATTCTTAAACTTTAGGACTAAAAATGTTGTCTTTTTCTGATTCAAATCATTATCTTATTATGAATGATTTTCAAAATTAATATTTGTGACTTGTAACGAGCTGTGGAATAGGTACGAATCGATAGGTAAAGTCCACTTAAAAAATATCTAACACAACCTGTGTGAAGATAACAAATCATAATACCGTCCAAACATATTTACAAACAATTTAGGGTTTGTTACGAACCCTTAATCTATGAAGATCGCTACATCAGCATCGTCCCCAATCAATATTGCACACGGCACGAAGCATACGAAGCAGCGTCAGCAGAGCGTGTCGGCCAACATGACGACATCGCGAATCTCCTAATTAAATATTAATTAATTTATTGCATATTGGTTTCACACTTCGAATCGGTATCAACTCTATAATTACTTTAACTTTCTTTGTAACGTTTCATTATAATTAAATTTATTAAATAAAAATTGCTTTTTTTTGGATCCTACGGCTGTAGACTACGTAATTGGCGCAGTCGGTAGGATCCTCGCGGGTCGGTTCGCGTAATCCAGGAGAAGATTTCCGTTATCGCTAAGCCGTCCGAGTGGCTATCAAGTCGCGACCGGGTATCCGAATCTACGGGAGCTGCAGTCCAAAGGAGAATCCGGCTATCGATTCCTCAAGAAGAAGCAATGCTGTAAGTCCTTGAATCTTTCAAGTCCTTGCCTTCCTAATCCTTAAGCTATATAAAATATATATACATAACCATATTAATATCTATACATATCCTATCCAATTTTATCTGTACCTACATGATATTATTTTAATTAACCTTTTTTTATTACTTTTGTTTGTGCTATTTTGTAACCGCCAAGATTTTCCATCCGCGAGAATCTCGTAACGTTAGGATAGATAGAGATAGGCCTAGAGACAGGCTTAGTGTTATTGACGAAAGTAGGAAGTTATCCGAAGTCGAAGACATGGCTCACGGTAACGATTTAGACGTAGATATTATATACAAATCCTTAAGATTATTGCCTGAATTTGATGGTAATCCACACGTGTTAACGCGGTTCATCCATCTATGTGACCAGTTAGTAATAACGCATTTTAAGACAGGACCGGGTAGCGAACTTTCTAACCTAGCCCTTATAAACGGTATATTAAATAAGGTGACTGGCCCCGCTGCCAGGCACATAAATGCCAATGGTATTGCAGAAAACTGGCAAGGCATAAGATCCGCTCTCATAAATAATTTTGCCGACCACCGTGATGAGACCGCTTTGTATAGTGACTTATCTCTCCAAACTCAGGGGTCCAGCACCCCACAAGAATTTTACGAGAGGTGCCAAAATTTATTCAGCACCATTATGACGTATATCTCGCTTCACGAGACAGTTTCTACCACGGTAGAAGCCAAACGTACGCTCTATCAAAAATTAACCCTCCAAGCGTACTTAAGAGGCCTAAAAGACCCCCTAGGTTCTAGAATACGCTGTATGCGACCTGAATCCATGGAAAAGGCCCTCGAGCTGGTTCAGGAAGAATTAAATACACTTTATTTGCAAAATCGTAACGAACACCCCTCACATAAGTCTCATTCGCAACCTACTAATTTTCAATTGCCACTTTATAATTTCACCCCGAAACAAACCCCCTTTAATATGCCAAAACCTCAACTACCAATTAATAATTTTATTCCCAAACCTCCTAACAATAATATGTTTGGACCTTTGAGACAATCTGCATTTAATATGCCAGGTCCTTCATTCAGACACCACCCTTTTCAACCCCCTACACATGGTTGGAGGCCTAACAACATGATGCAACAACCACGTCTGAATAATAATTTTCCCCAGCAAGTTATGCGCGCCCCTCCTCTACCTTACAACCCTAATAACCAACCATTTAGATTCCCTAACAAACCTCAACCCCAAGGTCCGCGCCCGATGAGTGGTGTAAGCCATTTTGTACCGAAACAGCTACCCCCTACGGGACAGGAATGGAAACCATTCGGGATTCCACCCTCTAATAGTTACTTTAAGCCACGGGAATTAAATATGAACGAATGTTACTATGACTATACTTATGACGACTACGAACAAGAGTATTATTACCCAGAACAGTATTCTGACTATACTTATAATTACTATGACGCAACTTACTATAACGAAGAAAATCCTATAGTAGAGGACCTAGACCAGTCTGCCTCATGCTCTAATGAAAATGAAAATTTTCAGAAGGTACCCCAGTCCGAAAAACCAAAATAGAGTTGAACTTTCAAATCCAAAGGCAGTTAGGATTTATTCAGATCAAAAATCCCCCTCTAAAATTTTTAATTGATACGGGTGCTAACCAATCTTTTATTAGCCCCGAGGCCGTAAGTAAATACTTTAGTAACTTTCCTCTAAATTATGAACCTTTTGAAGTCACAAATGTGCACGGAATTAGTAAAAATGATTATTCAATTACATTGCCCTGTTTTCCTGAATTTAACGAACATACAGACATTAATCTTTTTATATATAAATTTCACAATTATTTTGATGGCCTTTTAGGATTCGATTTATTAGAAAATTGGGGATCTAAGATAGATCTTAAGAATAAATCACTGTTGACTAGACATGCGACAATACCTATAGAGATGTATGACTCACGTAACGTTAACCTTTACGAAGAGATTATCCCTGCTAACACGTCCAAATTATTAAGATTACCAATTAACACTCTCGACGGCGAAGTTTTAATACAAAATCAAACTATCTGTAATTGCCTGATATCTGACTGCTTGACTACAGTACAGAACAATAGAGGTTGGGTAGAGATAATTAATAACTCACCCAATGACGTCATATTTTCTATGGACCGCCCTATAGAAGCTGAGATGTATAATATCGAGAATAGTCATCACCAAATTTTGTCTGATCGCGCACAGAAAGTGTTGTCCCGCTTACGTACAGATCACCTTAACCCGGAAGAGCTTGCTAACTTACAAAATCTTTGCGCAAATTATGCTGATGTATTTTATCTTGAGGGAGAACCACTAACATTCACTAACAAGATCAAGCACACTATTAGAACCACAGATGAAATCCCAGTTCATACCAAAAGTTACAGATATCCATACATACACCGACAAGAGGTTAGAGATCAGATTGAGAAGATGCTTGAACAGAATATCATTAGGCCTTCTGATTCTGCCTGGAGCTCTCCTATATGGATAGTCCCTAAAAAGGCTGATGCCTCCGGTAAAGTAAAATGGCGTCTTGTTGTAGATTTTAGAAAAGTAAACGAGAAAACGATTGACGATAAGTACCCCATCCCTAATATCACCGACGTTCTAGATAAATTAGGCAAATGTCAATATTTTACAACCCTGGATTTGGCTAGTGGTTTTTATCAGGTTGAAATGGACCCCGCCGATGTCCATAAAACTGCTTTTAATGTAGAGCACGGCCATTATGAATTTTTAAGAATGCCAATGGGTTTAAAAAATTCTCCATCAACCTTTCAAAGGGTGATGGACAATGTTCTTAAAGACCTTCAAAATCAAGTCTGCCTGGTCTACCTGGATGACATAATAGTCTTCAGTACGTCCCTGCAGGAACATATTAATAATCTGGAAAAAGTTTTCACAAAATTACGGGAATCTAACTTCAAAATCCAAATGGATAAATCAGAGTTTTTAAAATTAGAGACTAGCTTTCTGGGTCATGTTATTTGTAACGAGGGTGTTAAGCCAAATCCAGACAAAATAGCCGCGATTGAGAAATATCCCCTTCCAAAAACTACCACCGAAATCAAACGTTTTCTCGGTTTGTTAGGTTATTATAGGAAATTTATACCCGATTTCGCACGACTAACAAAACCATTAACTAGCTGTTTAAAAAAGGGATCTAAAATAACTTTAGACAAGAATTACACAGATTGCTTTAACCATTGCAAAACGCTTCTTACTAACGACCCTATCCTGCAATACCCCGATTTTTCCCGAGAGTTCCTCCTCACAACGGATGCATCGAATGTAGCTATTGGTGCCGTTCTTTCACAAGGTACGATAGGATCTGACAAACCGGTTGCATATGCGTCGCGTACATTAAACTCTAGCGAACTAAATTATAGCACGATTGAGAAAGAACTACTGGCTATAGTATGGGCAACCAAATATTTTAGGCCCTATTTATTTGGTCGCAAATTTAAAGTTATAACCGATCACAAGCCCTTGCAATGGATCATGAATCTAAAAGAGCCAAACTCGAGACTTACGAGATGGCGTCTAAAACTAAGCGAGTACGATTTTTCGGTAGTTTATAAGCAAGGAAAATGTAATACGAACGCAGATGCACTATCTAGAATAGAGATAAATAATGAAGAACTTATGTCAATTGTTGCAAACGCCTCTGAAAAATCACCTTCGCTTGATGACTCTAGAACTATTACAGCTAGAGATCAGTCAGGCGATTCGGCTACTGCAACTGCCCACACAAGCAATGAACATCCGATCTTAGAAATCCCTATTTCTGATGACCCTTTGAATAAATTTACAAGGCAGATTATCCTAAATTTAGTAGGTGATATTAAAGGACGCACTATCATTACGAAACCTTTTGACACCCATACTTGCATTACAATACAAATCTCGGAATCTAATTTAGAAAAAGATGTTACGTCTGCCATTAAAGAATATGTGAACCCAAAGACCAAAACTGGTTTGCTTATTAACCCTCATCTGGCCATGTACTCCGTCATTCCTATCGTTCAAAACACCTTCAAAAATTCTGCAATGCAAATAGTTTTAACAAAAAAGGAATTGGAAAATGTTAGAGAGTACTTAAAGCAACAAGAAATCATTAACAAGTATCATGACGGTAAAACGAATCATCGAGGCATTAACGAGACTTACTTAGCTCTATCTCACAAATATTACTGGCCCAAGATGCGCGAGCATATCACTAAATTTATTAACGAATGTACGATTTGCGGACAAGCAAAATACGACCGCAATCCAGTAAAGCCACAATTTAGAATAGTTCCGTCAGCTAGTAAGCCCTTTGAACTTGTACATCTCGATTTACTAACTATTCAAGGTGAGAAATTCTTAACCATAGTTGATGCATTCTCTAAGTATGGTCAGGCGTATTATTTGAGAGATGGAACAGCAGTCAGTGTAGTCCAAGCTTTACTCAGTTTCTGCACCCATCATGGCGTTCCTCTTACTATAGTTACAGATAACGGTACAGAGTTCACTAATCAACTTTTAGCCGAGTTTGTAAGACTGCACAAAATTCAACACCATAGGGTAGCCCCTCATACACCTAACGAAAATGGGATTGTCGAAAGATTCCACGCAACTATCTTAGAACATCTCCGAATCTTGAAAGTCAGCCACAAAAATGAATCCGTCTTTATATTAATGCCGTATGCTGTATTAGCTTATAATAGTAGTATACACAGTCTCACAAAATGTAGACCTATCGAAATTATAACTGGACATTTCGATCCCCGTGACGCATTTGACTTAGACCTCACAACCCATCTTCTGCAACAATATATGACAGACCATAAAGATAGGATGACTAAGACTTATAACTTAATCCAAGAACTAAGCACTGATTCCCGTAGAGACCTAATGGCTAACCGTAACGAGAATAGGGAAACCGAAGTTCAATACTGCCCTGAACAACAGATATTTGTTAAAAATCCACTTGCCTCTCGACAAAAACTTGCCCCACGTTATACTCACGACACTGTTATGGCTGATCTCCCCATCCATATTTATACCAGGAAAAAACGTGGTCCTATAGCCAAAAATAGACTTAAACGAGTCCCTAAAAGCTCTAACTTGTTGCAGAGCGATCCTGGTGCTTCATCTGGTTCTACAAACCGGGATATCCCAAGAGATAAGACTTGAAAGTCTAGACAATGGTCCCGGTATATTGCCTTTCAAACGAGGACCTGCCAGAATCCTTTCACATTACCACTCCTTCCTACAGTACGTTAATCTGCATGATCTACACGAAAAAATAGACTCCATCCATCAGCAAGTTATCGATAGTACCCCTGAACTTAATAATAAGACAAATCTACTATTTGAACCTCATATAAAGTATCTCCTTCACAAACTGGATGGCATATCAGAGCAACTTCAAACTTTTGAACCAAATCGAGCCAAAAGAGGCCTCATCGATGGTCTAGGATCTATAATAAAGAGCATAACTGGAAACCTAGATCACACGGATGCATTACACTATAATCAGGCTATAAAGAATATTCAGGATAATGAGAATAAATTGTTAGCAGAATTTAATAACCATGTTAGTTTAACAAAAGATATGACAGCACAGTATACTAAGATAATAGATAGTATCGTAGAAAATCAGAACAAAATGGAAACATTAATAAATAAAATCAGAGAGACAGATGCGACAAGAGATAACGATCTTATTAAATACGCTCATTTAGCTCAGGTACTTCTGATACTTAGCGATAATATAGATTCGGCATCCCAAGAATTAACTAAATTACAGAATCTCCTAGCGTTTATAAGGGTTTCTACCATGCATCATTCTTTTCTTAAATCTGAAGAGATGCGCAGTATAATTAATAAATTAAATATTTTATACGGAAACGATAAGGTTCTAGACTTAGACATTAGGGAATACTATGATATAATTAAGTTAGGTTCATATTATGTAGGTAATGAAATAGTTATAGTCTATAAGTTCCCTATATGTATACCTCATATATATCAATTATATAAATTATCTATTGTACCCAATAAGAAACATGAAATCCTTATTCCCCCTTCTCCATTCCTGGCAATCCATGAGAAAGATTTCAAGCACATGGAGGCTGAATGCCCGAAGACCAGTAAATGGTTCATATGTGAAGAAAGAAGGAGTCTGCAAAGCCGGCCATCTCAAGATTGTATCTACCAACTCATCACGACACAGCAGTGGAGTCAAACCTGCAGCCCTGTTACTGTAACCTTAGATCAGCCAGCCTATGAAGAACTTGATGATAGACATCATATCATTAGCTTTCCTACTCCAACCAAAGTACACCTGTCATGTGGACAAGACTTGTTCAACGTATACCAAGGAAGCTACCTAGCAATAATCCCGCAACACTGTCGTATGGAGACTCCGCAACTAACCATCAGTAACACAAAGGATCGACTGAAAGGACATGTACTAAAGATAATGGACCTACCTCAGAGAAATTATATCCGTCAACCAGAAGTTTCGGCGTTCAAACTGAAATCAGTTAATCTGGAGCATCTACACTCTACCAATACGATGATCTCTCAGCAACCAGCTATTAACTTCGAGGCAAATAGCGACCACACAATATATCATACTACCATTCCGCTGTACCTACTCATAATAGGTGCAAGTGTCCTTATAGTCATCGTGTTATCCCGAAAATACTACAGGAAGAAAAACTCTGCCGATATCCAAGCCAAGGGAATCGAATTACAGACGATATACGCCACTCCAGAACCAAGAGCAAGGTCAAGTCAACCCCCACCTCAATTTACTACGAAATTTATCGGTGGTGGCTGTTCTTCGGGGGGAGGTGTTACGAACCCTTAATCTATGAAGATCGCTACATCAGCATCGTCCCCAATCAATATTGCACACGGCACGAAGCATACGAAGCAGCGTCAGCAGAGCGTGTCGGCCAACATGACGACATCGCGAATCTCCTAATTAAATATTAATTAATTTATTGCATATTGGTTTCACACTTCGAATCGGTATCAACTCTATAATTACTTTAACTTTCTTTGTAACGTTTCATTATAATTAAATTTATTAAATAAAAATTGCTTTTTTTTGGATCCTACGGCTGTAGACTACGTAATTGGTTTCTAAATACGTTACAGAAATAATATTAAAGGGTTGGAGGCTACATAATGAAAGTTAGTCAACGGTCTTGTGCGTAGCCGGCGGCCATATAAAACTAAACACCTTGCTTTAGTTTACATAGCGATTTACAAACTTAATTAGTATAACAACCTCAGAAAGGCACTTCTCCGAAATAGCACAAAGTATACACGGAATATGGACATCGCTTAAAAGCCCCTTAACCGCATATAATTTTATTATTTACGTAATAGATGCCCGCCCTCCGACGTCGCTTGTGACTTTCTTTATTTCCAAGTTCCGCTTGCCATGAAAATGCTCTTTGCTTACCTTTAGATTTCTCGTCTTTACTGTCAGCGTAGGTCTATTCAATTGTAAATTTTTTTACTGAAAAATTTATATGGAAACATTACAGTGAATAATTGAATTGTGGTAATTTATCGTTAGTATTTACTGATGATTTATTTTCACACATCGCACTTTCGAAACATTATTGAATTGGTACTATATTTAATAGTAATTACCTTTCCTTGTTTTTTACTAGCAAGTAAAAATTAGCAATCATTATAATTTAACTGCAAAATAAAAGTAATGCAATCTTTCAATTAATGTTTATATCTATATTGGGTACTATACTAAATGAATCATAGTGTAGCTTTTAAAGATACGACATTATATTTAAGAATGGGTTAAATATATTATTACATTTTATACTAATCATTAGAGCAGAAAAATATCACATGAATAATAATATAATATAATAATAATAATAATATATTTTCACGCTCACACCAATTATCTAGCCCGAAGTAAGTATCATTAAGAACTTGAGTTACGGATACTAGATAACGGACATTTTTTTTTTTAATATACATAATAATTTTAGATATTTTTATAAATAAACTTAAATAAATATATAAACAACCATGACTCGCAAACAAACATTCGTGTTCGTCACACAAACATTTGCCGCTACCAGGATTCGAACCCGGACCGCTTGATGTGAAGCCAGCTATACTGACCACTCCACCACGACGGCGTCAAATATTAAACAATAAAATAATTTAAGTCGAGTTAGGGATCAGCGGACTAGATCTAAATTGGAGCAGCCCGAACTGAGGTTGTATGTCCCCCTTACAGAAGAACAGATTCAAATAACACAACATTTTTGTAGTATTGTGTTTCTGTTCAAGAGTATGGTCGCCAGAGCTCCACTAATATGCCATGTTAATATTCATAAAACAAAAGTAGAGATTAAATGTCAGTGTCCAACAACTATTGGTTTCATTCACAAATAATAGGTTGGGGAAAAAGTTTCTTCGCATTTTTTAAGAAAATTCAAAACATTTTTTAATATAGTTTATTTACATTTAACTAAAGTATGTAGGTACCATTTTGTTCGATAACTTTTTGCCATCTTGTAGGTAGGGACATGATCCCATTGCTATAGAAATTTTGGGACTTATGGTCAAAATACCGCGACAAGTGGTTTTGGCAGTCCTCTCGTGATGTTAACCTGACACTGCCTAAAGAATTCTGAAGAGACCGAAACAGGTGGAAATCTGAAGGTGCAAGGTCAGGACTATACGACGGATGCATTAACACCTCCCAGCCAAACTCTCTTAATTTTTGCTGAGTGGCTAAAGATGTGTGAGGTCTAGCGTTATCATGATGAAAAACCACACCCCTTCTGTTGATTAATTCCGGCCGCTTTCTCTCAACTTCTTGCTTTAATCTCATCAGTTGTTCGCAGTAGAGTTCAGAATCGATGGTCCTGCCTGGTGGTAACAGCTCATAATGAATAATGCCCTTCCAATCCCACCACACACACAGCATCACCTTGTTGCGAGTTAACCCGGGTTTCGCCACAGTCTGTGAAGCCTGACCGGCCTTTGACCACGACCTTTTTCGCACGTTCTTGTCGTACGTGATCCACTTTTCATCACCAGTTATCAGCTTCTTCAAAAATGGTTCGGTTTCATTACGTCGTAATAAAGAATCACAAATGAGTACACGGTTCATTAGGTTTCTTTCAGTGAGCTCGTGAGGTACCCAAATGTCGAGCTTTTTTGTGTACCCAGTTTTTTTCAAATGCGCCAAAACTGTTTTGTGGTCAATTCCCAGTTCTTCAGCTACGTCGTAACTACTGACATGCCGATCTTGCTCCACTTTTTCAAAAATGGCATCCATTTTATCTGTAATAGGGCGACCAGAGCGACGTGCATCTTTGACATCAAAATTTCCGGATTGAAAACGCTTAAACCAAATTTGTGCTACTCTCACAGACACTGCACTAGGTCCATAAACATCGCAAATTTTTTTCGCGGCTTGCGTTGCATTTTTACCTTTTTTGTAGTAATACTTTAAAAAGTATCAAATTTCGTCATTAGATTCACTCATCTTGGCGGTACGAAAAACAAATGAAAATCACACATTTTCCTAATTTGAATTTGGAATTATGTTCTTTAAAATTTAAACTTTCAATGATACCAAAACCAGCCAGATACAAATAGTATAGCCAAAGAGATTTTATTACAAGTTTATACATACTATAATGCGAAAAGACTTTTTCCCCAACCTAATATAATGTTGAATATTTACCAAAGACATGATACAGGTGAGGCAGTGCAGACGAAGTATATTATATTTTTTCTTAATTTCTCATAACACTTATTAAGAAAGATAGGGTGCCTACATTTAATGTGGCGCTTTTTGAAACCTACATATATAGATACGAGAGATACATACCTTTACTAGACACAAGACCGCTGTCAAAATAATCTTACTGTGTTTTTTTACGTGGGCTATTTTTTTAGACATCTACAGGATAGAGGTTAGAGTCAGGATTAAGAGCGCTACTATAAGGCTACTTACCTAGAGTATTTACAGATACGCCTTTTAGCCACTCTTGTGAAATTATTGAGATATATAAAATGGTACGTAGCGATAACCATTTTGTCAGATCAATTAAAAAGTTACATTGGTTTTGGGCCAAGTAATAAACATCCGAAGTTGCATAAATCCAACCAAAACGAGGCAGTGTTAAAATGTGCCCCAATTTTCTTGTAACACTCACCGGCTAGTCGATTTGGCGGATATTACACAAACAATGAAACTTCATTCAGGGGCAGCATTAAGGCGAATTGTTTCAAGATCCTTCGCCAATTTATTACGGTCCCTGTAACAGTGGCGTTTATGAAATACAATTTGCAGAGGGGTATTTATTTATCCAGGTGCGGTACGGGAGCTGTCGGGCAATAAATATGAGCAAATGAAGAGCAACTGTTGGACTTCGTTAGATCAATAGCAATGCTACTGGTTTATGGATGCATCGTGACCGATTGTTTCCGCCAATACTAAGGCAGTCTATTGAACACTCTCAAAAATGAGAACTAACCAAGAGTAGTTTTCTTTTCCAAAAAAATACGTTTTCCAACGGAAAGTCTTTATCAACTGAGCAATATCCTTTCAGTAAGAAAGCTATATATTGTACAGAGTACCTTGAAACTACACAAAACTCTGCCATATGACCCGGGTATTATGAACAAAAGAAGGAGAGATGTAGTAGCTTATACTCCGACAGTTAAGACTAAATTCGCTCAAAAGCAATATATTACTCAATCTACTCACTTGTATAATATTGCAAACAAAGAACTATATATTTATGATAAAAGTCACAAAGAAACTTATAACTAAATGGCTAAAAATGAAACCTTGGGAAGAGACAGAATGACTTTATTTATTTATAAAATAAAATCAAAATATTAATTCTGATGACGCCACACACATAAACAATACTCGAACGAACACACATACACGCACACACACCCACACATATTTAGCATAATATCATATTCATGAGTCCTGTTTACTTATTAATTAGTGACAAATATTTTCTTTACATCTTTGTTTACATTTTTGTTCTTTTCTGTTAAAGTGTAACTACTTAATAACATTAAAGAGGAGCGGGGCTTCTTAACACAGAGGCCTTACAGCTTAAAAAGAAGCTCCAACCCATTCTGATTAATGTACAAAATTATTAATGGAAATAAACGATTTTTATTTATTATTTCTAATAATTGACTTGAAATTCAAGTAGGTACGTAATAGAAAATCCCCACAAGGTGAACTGACAAAGGTCGCACCGGAGCGATCGGAATGGAGCGTTGGATATCTTTGGGAGAGGCGTATGTCCAACAGCAAGCATCTTGCGGCTGAAATGATGATGTCTTCAAATTAAATTCATGATAATGAAAAACAATCATGATAATGGGAAAATTTATCAGAACTGATTAGCTAATCAACGTGTTAATTTGTGATTGAACTAAGCAAGGTCATATGTGAACTTACTACCTGAATTAGTACGTACCAACCATTTTTGTTGCTAATAGAGATGGGAGTTAATTAATTTAACTAAGATAATTGAACGCCAAATTATTGGTCGGATTATTGTTAAATATGATCTTAACTCTCAGTTAAGGAACAACAGAACAAGTGACAAAGATCATATTATTGGAAGTGTTTCGTATGGAATGAAGACTTGTGTTGAGATAACATTTTAAAGTTTCGCGTTGCATTATTTACTTGGACAATGTTAGGTCTAAACGCGCACAATATTAGCATATTAATTGTCGAAATACTATGTTTCGGCTGCCTTTTTGGCTCCCTTATAGAGGCCGTGGTAACGAGGCAACAAGGTTACAAGGCAGTCCAAACGTCAAGTCCAGGTACATAGTATTTCGACAATTACTATGTTAATATTGTTGTCGTTGTTCATCACTATCGCAGTATATTCTAAAGCTATATTTTTAGTATGTTTCTTAAAAAGTACGAGTCATCCAGCAAAAGTTATCTGTCACTAGCAATTATAGTCCTTTTTTTAATGAAAGATTCCCTATGACCTTTTCTGTATCCTTAACAATATGTGTTCAATATTTTATGATGTGTTTAAAAAGATTTTAGTTTTGATAGATTAGTTTTGATAATAAATAGTTAGGATTTATTATTTACGATTTGATTACATAGCAGATCTTTTTCCCTTTTGCCTTCATTACAATAATAATGTCCTTTATTTCAACGCTTCATTTCGGTGTAATTTATAACCTATATTTGCACAACCAATATTTTAGTAAGTTGAACTGCTTTTTCTTATCATAGGGCGCATGAATATTTTACGTCTTACTCTGACTAAGTCACGGGAATTTGCGTTCTAAATCTGAAGAATTGAGTTTGAAATACGTTGATACGTATGTTGGTCCACCAACGCGATGCCTCCCTTCAGTAAACAAGTCAAGATTGAATATGAAAATTTAATCGACTAATTTAATCGAAGAGAGATACCGTGCTCCCTACGGTTGAGATATTAGAGAGGTATTTGTGTATTATGACGGTAAATATGAATAACAGAACAGTCTGTTGTTTATTGGACGGGCACTTTATTTGTCGAACAATACCTATTGAAAATGGATATTGTTGTTCGTCTTTGAGCACCAATGAAATCGATCATAAGAACAATAGGTACAAAAGATGAAACGCAATGAAACCATTAATAAGAGGTGTTAAATGTAACTCTGTACTGTATATATGAACCAAGACTACAGAAATAAAAGTAATACGACGTGATGCTTAAAAATAGGGGCAATGGCTCCTTGTTTTTATGTTGATCTCTACATTCCTGCTTAATAAATCGTGAAATCATATATTACACATATATATACAGACGACGACTGTACAAACAACCCAAGTGTTATCAAATAAAATTGAAAGTTTTGAGAAAATTTGACGCTATGACGCACGGCCATTTGTACAATACGTATTTTTAATAATAAGTTCTATTATAAAAATTGAAAAAAAAAAATCAATTTTATGTATTTAAAGATTCTGAATGGGAATGTAATGTAGTTAACTTACAAAATAATCTTGCGACGTGAAATAAATATTATGAATATTTTAATGTCTGTAGAAATTGAACTCAGGCTAACACAATTTAATATCTTTGTTCGATATTTTGTAATAAATATAATGTATTACTATTACAACGCCTACATATTTAACATAATATAAAAAGTTCTCAACGATATTGATAACGGATAAATAATGGCACTCGTATTAAAAGTACTACAATAACTATATAGTTTACTCGTAACAACAAATAATGTACGTTTTCGCCACACAAACATTTGTTACCAAGATTCAAAACTCGGAACCTCTAATCTAGACGACGAAGAGTGGTATGTTCAGCCATCCAAGACAGACTTAACTGAAGTTAAAATAGGAGTTCTTTTTTCTAGTGAATAAACTTAGAATAAGCTTTGGGTGGTGTGTTTCAAATCCTAGAATAAATTGAGCTGAGATGTAGCATTCATTTGCAAAGCGCCAAACTTTGACAAGTTAGGTTGCATTTAAATGGCAGCCGGCTGGAGCAGCGGGCGGCCGTCACCGCCCCCGGTGAAATTTGCATTTTTCAAAGTCTTTTGTGCCTCGAGGTTAAACCTGGCAGCATTTCCGCACCCATACATAGAAAGGTACGAGTTCTCCAACTGAATATTTTTACGGCACAATAGCAAAAATATGCACAAAGGTAATCAGACTTTAAAACTCTCACCCCTCGCGCATAATAACGTAAAACATCAACTGAATGCGTAAAGAATGTCCAGCTAAATTGTCGGCGCCTTTTTCCTAGAAACCGCGGCGATAATCCTCAAAGGGAATGAATTTTAAAAAATATTTGTTAAATAATGACTTTCTTTTGGGAGAAATAATAGGTTCTGTTGGCCCGGCGATGAAAATGACCTGAATTAAATTTTCACATTCAATCGGCGGCTGTTTACCCCTGAGAGCGATCGCTACCCGCCACCTCCCGTCTGCCTTCCCGTCATATCTATTTTTGAGGCACGAAATAATCATACACGGGCCAAGTTTATTAAGTATGAATGAGTACCAGTCTAGAGTAATAAATAACATTAATCAGAACGTGCTCTAACTAATAAATAAGAGGTAACACAACATATTTTAAAGCACTGAAACCGAAAGTTGTAATAAGGTATTTTAGACTGTTTGAATATGGCAATTCACTCAGAATTGCCAATATTAACAAACATAATTAATAACAGTGTCTAAAGACTCTATCCATTATATTTTAGCATGTGTTCATGGTTATTTATTCCTTACTACTGTTACGAATCATTATACAATTATTATAATTATTCCTGACAGTAAAATTTGTACATTCGTATTAATAAACTAAACCTTAAATATATAATATAATATATTTCCACGCTCACACCAATTAGCCCAAATTAAGTATCATTAAGAACTTGTTCTATGGATGCCATATAAACAATTTACTACTAACAATGAACATCATTGTAGCATAGTGATTTTTTTAAATAGATGAATCCGATGTAGCCGCAGTGGTGCATTCTTCATAAGGATCACGAAACGAACGGAAGATAAGCTTCCGCGCACTCGGTAGGTACTCGGATGTATGACCGAAAATTTTCCGCTCCATTTTCCTCAGTGCTTCGGAAGACACGTTAAGCTGGTGGTCCCGAGGCCTGTCGAAAAATAGCAGTCGGTTCCAAGGAGGGTGTTAGGCAGGCAGCCCAGCGTAAAACTTAAGTGCCAAAAAGCAAGACCTATTGCACCAGCTCCAAATAAATTGGAAACAGATGAAAGAAGGAGGAGTTATTTTTTAATAGTACGTAAAATTATTACATTTAATTGGATTGTATTTTAATAGCATTATAGCAATGTGATGCCGGCAGAGTAGAAAAGAATAGCATCACCCCATACCCTTCAAAGGGTGTCGTAGAAGGCGACTAATTGATCAGCAAAGGGGTATTGATCACCTTATCGCCGTCCACCAGCCGGCATTGGGCAAGCGTGGTGGACTACTGCCTAAACCTCCGTCGATGACAAGGAGAGGCCTTGTGTCCCAGCAGTGGGTCGAATTATAAAGGCTGTTGTGATGATGAGCATTATCTGCTTCAGTATATAATTCCCATGTCAAGATGTTTGTCCGGGATACACTCCGAAACTGACAATTCGATTTTAACTTTTTTTGAACGTGTGTTTTGTTCCAAATTAAGAGATAGGATAGTTTTTATATTGATGAGTAGTCGTAGTGGTTTGATATGTGGTGTAGTGGTGAACGCAGCCGCCTGGATTGCGGACGATGCTGAGTTCGATTCCCGTCTGGGGCAGGCCGATATTTGTCAGTGTTTTTTCTAGGCAAAAATTATTCCAATGATAAGTAGTCCTCATTTTTTACTGCAAATTCAATGTTATAGGACAGTAGCATAATTTACCACAGCAACGCGTGGCCAGGACAGTTAGTAGACTATATAAAACTAGTCAACAATTAAATTATCTTATTATAGTACCTAAATGACTTTATCATTTGATTCCTAACCACAACCACGAATAAAAGCAAGGGAAAATTTGTTTGAGTTACAAATGTTAACTTCCATCTAATTTGTTGAAAGTGTCATTAAGTAATTCTAGATAATATATCGCACAAAACCACTTACAGCTATTTCCCCGGATTGCGTGATAGCAACACTTAATATACAAGCTCCATTTAATTTGAACTATTTTGAGGTTCAGTCTGGAATTTAAATATCCACAGATAAGAAGCTCACGCGAATAGGACTACCAAGTCGGAACCGCCGAATGGGATAATTGCAAGCAATAGTTATTCTTCATTCCTAAGATAAAATTTTGTGTGTTACTTTTTCTTCAATGTAAATGTCGGTAATTGGATTTAAATCCTGATGGCTATACATTAATAATATTTGTAATAAATGTTGGTTGATTGGTATTTTCATACCTGTTACCACAGTCTAAAGGTATATTTTTTTATTGTCAGCCAACGGGCACGTCAATATAGGGCAATCGTGAGGGGGCCGCAGCACGAGAGGGGCGCGGCGGCGCAACTGAACTACCTTAAACTCGTTCAGTAGACGCAGGTCCACTGCATGTCTATTGCACGTTGACTGGACAAAAGAGGCATTTTCCTCAACTTCAAAGGCATCGAACCAATGTATGTTTTTACGCTGTAATAATATGTATTATGGGTTTTGGCATTGGATTTCATGGTCCACTGCTTGCCTTGGGTATGCTATTGTAGGTGGCAGCGGTGATTCCTCTAAGTTAGCGAAGTTGGCGCCGCCAAACCAAACATGAACTAAATAATTATATAACTATACTAGTGGACCCGACAGACGTTGTCCTGTCCAGCGGACAAAATTGTGAATCTAAACCATTCTCAGATCCCCTTGAACATACACAAAAAATTTCATCAAAATCGGTCCAGTCGTTTTTGTGAATCTATACCATTCTCAGATCCCCTTGAACACACACAAAAAATTTCATCAAAATCGGTCCAGTCGTTTAAGAGAAGTTCAGTGACATACACACTCACAGAAGAATTATATATATAAAGATAAATATTAATTGTTTTTTTTATTATTAATAAACTTAACACGTTGCACGAATTTTATTCAACCCTCTCACCTCCTCAGTGTTTGTATGCAGTTGTTGCGCGATTGGTCAGCGCTTGGAAAGGCGCAGTTTGCGAGGAAATTCAGAATCTATTAGATTGTGAGACGAGATCGTTTGCTAGACAACGGTTGGTAGTGGAAAATGGATGTCCAAAAATGAAGAAAAATCTTAATTCCTAAGTTGGATTTCACTTCTTATATATTTTAGTAGCGCCCCGCCCGCGATTCCGTATGGGTAGAGTTTTTTTTTAATCAATTAGGTATATCCTGTCACTCAAGAACAACGTAGCATTCTAACGGTGAAAGATTTTTTGAAATCAGTCCAATAGCTATTGAGCTTATTAGTAAAAAACATGCAAACATTCCTCTTTGTTTTGTTTCTAAGTTTCGCGGGTCCAAGTCCCGTCTTAGCACATAATCATGACAGGATTGTATCCTTGTTTTTAGTTTTCTATTTAATTTGGTATACATTTCAATCATATTGCTCTGTATAATATTATATAAAAAATTTAAGAGCGGTTCCACATTATCCGATCCGATATCTGTATCGGGATAACTAATTAAAAATAAATTATTACAGAATATTTTACTCCCTGATAAAATAGCTTTCTTTGAAAGAAAGAATTTTTAAAATCGGTTCAGTGGTTTAAGCGTGAAGGTGTAACAAACAAACAAAGTCACTTTCGCAATTTATAACGTTTTGGTTATAAGTACGGTGAGGACAGTCTGCATACAAAAGGAGAAAACGTTTTACCATCCCTATTTCTTATCCGATCTCCGATCAATCGTAGGTACCGACTATCCTCTTAACAAAAAAAAATTTTTTTTTCTCAATAGAAAATGAATGATTTGCAAACGTCGGTTTCCGATGTATTCCCTTGTAGTCCATAGAAGTATTTTATTATTCAAATTAATTTCTAAAACCATGCAAAAGTACCTGCAGCACAATGCGTAAAGCTTAAGTATCGCGATGCCATTAATTAAATCAAATAGAATAGAAAAAAAGACGGATGGCAAAGGCATTTTCTGTTATTTGTTGTCCATTTTTGGGCACATGTAGTTTTTTTAAATATCGCATAATTTAGCTAGTAAGTAATCAATTCTGAAATATATAGTTTTCTAGATGTCCAAAGCTCCAAATGATTTCGTAATTCAGTAAAAAAGAACTAAAATAATTTCTTAGATCTGGTAACCCCACGTTCAGACACTCTGCCACAGTAGCGAGCGGCTCAAGCTAAATTACGCTCTTAACGAACAAACTCTAAAGAGGATATCTTTAGTGAATTTTTCAGCGTGGAATCTAAAGGATTCCTACAAGAACCACATGCATTATGTAAATATTTCAAACTGCACAAAAGGGATTTCTGAAAAAAACATTTTACTTATTTGAATTATATTATTATTTCGATAGGTGCTGCAAAGTATTAATTTATTACAGACATACATAATACTATTCACGCTTATAATCCCCAGAGTGTTGAGAGGACCTTTAGGTAACATCTGATTCACATAATACCACATCTGGCATTATGGACCTTGCAGTACCTCAAAATAATGACAGATTGCCAGCTCTACGAGGCAAAGTACAAATATTAAAAGTTGGGATATAAAAATAATAAAAATAAGTAATGAAAGTAGTAGTAAATTGTAGTAGAAATCAACTTTATACACATATTTAACAAAATATAAAGTTGCTTACTTCCATTATACAAAGATGTACAAAAATATTAAAAAAATATACAAAAATAAAATATTTGACAACATACAAGATGTATTCTTTTAGATGTGTCACAGTAGCAAAACACATAACCACGTTAGTTTAGTAGCTTTAAATTTTTTCTATGCTTACATTTTGTCACCCATAGAGGAATACGTGTTGAGCCGAAGAGTTCATATTTAATTTGTGATGAAAGTGTGTAAGGGTGAAAAGGCAGACAACCTGAGCACTGTTGTTATTTAGTTATATCAATTCATAAAAGTTTTATATCTATTTTAAAAAATCTACAGATAGAAAAACACGTATTTTTTTTACTTTCGTACTAATTGATAATTCAAAGTAATAAAATTTAATTTGATTAAGTTTCTAACATTTGATTTGGAACCACTTTCAAACATTTCAAATCATCCCAATTTAAAAAAAAAACAAAAACTATGTATGACATAAGAATGCAATTACTTTTTTACTGTGAGAGAACTTTTCAAAGCAAATGAATAGGATTCAGAAAATAAAATACGAGTAAACACCCTACCCGCCTTGTCAGCCATAAACTTTATCCCAAGCAGCAACTATCACAGGCGTCTGTTTATTTAGATATACAAATTTTTGCGAATGCTCGTCTGTGTGCAGAGCTCACGGGGCAAAGTGCACAGATTAGACGCGGGCCCCATCAGGGCCCATCAATTACGCCTAATCCGGGGCACGTGCGTCTCGTCGCGGCCTATGGGGATTATTGAAAATTTCTCTCTGCTCACATGCTCTGTGTTCTGCGTTCAAAAATTGCATTTTACTATTCAACGTGGCTGTCCCCGAATTGAAATTCCCGCCCTTATCTAGGGATATGAACAATGCATTTTTTAATTTAGTTCTGTGCATTCGTCAAATGATATGCACGCCGGGAGTCGGTGAACTTCGTGTATGTAATAATAGTAATACTGTAGTGATGAGTGTTTATATTTTAGAGCAGCTCATCAAAGTTGAGCCGGAATAGCTGCCCGACGTGGAGCACCCGCTTTAGTAAGATCGCTGCTTTAGCAACAACTAGTTAGGTACAATCAAATAAAACTTTTCTCAAGCATGTGTTTTGGGGTCTGTAAGGCCTTACAACTATTTGAAAATTTAGGCTACGCCAGCATGGTGTAGTCTACAGTTACAAGTAGGCGAGCCGTTTGCTTATTTGCCTGCCAATTGATTGTCTTTAAATAAAGCAGCCAAGAAGTTAGATATAGACTTATTTAATACTAGCCTGTCATCGGTAAAGCGCCTTATGAACCAAACATTTTTCGAGAGCTAGTGGACTCTTATAATGTTATTTATGTGATTTATATAATGTGTGCGTTCTGTCTCTTTTTGCATAGTGTAATGTTATTTTTAAGAATGTGTCTACTTGTGAGGACCTTTAATTGGCTTTCTGTTGTTTATCTTAAGTTTCTATGTTGTGTACAGCTGTTGGTCTTCCTATGAAATAAAAATAAAAAATAAAAAAAATAAAATAAAATAAATTATTAACACGGCTACTGAAGTAAGAAACGCACTATTCTACTACAGTATATTGTTTTTTATACTACAACGGGGCCATGTAAAAAATAATATTCAATGATATTTCCACGATCACACCAATTATTCAACTAGCCCAAATTAAGTATCGCTAAGAACTTGTGTTACGGATACTAGATAACGGCAATACACACATTAATAAAAAAACTTAATAAATGTCTAAATGATCAATACATGAACAAATGTTCGTGTTCTTTTGACTTTGCCGAGATTCGAATCCGGACCTCTTGATGTGTAGGCAGTATTATAACCAGCCCACCATGACATGGCGCAGCGCGGCGTCGAGATTTGTATTATAAGCGCACTGCGCACCTGATAATAAGGGATCATCGGAGCCTATAGACCAAACTCCGTGTAGTATCAAGGATGCGACCTCAGGAAGGACGTGCTCTAATTCACCATAATCAATCATCTAACTAGATGATATCACCTGGGTGTTGAACTCGCCGGCAACATACGCTATTCAGTATTCACATAACCAAAATACACATAAAATTGACTTCTCTTTAGAGCATTAAAAGAAAAGTTTGTTTTTAAAAATGTTTTTATAGAAGTTTTTTTAATAGGAACGCTACGGAAAGGTGGCTCCGAACCGTAACGCAACGCCTATATCTCATAGGAAAAAGAGGCGATACGGTTCTGAGCTGATAAGTGTACGACGACCCTTAAGCAGAATGTATGCTCTATCCTGAGTATATAATAGGAATCTACATATCTACTTCGGAAAACCTTTATCAAAGATGTTATTATTTCACCCACGACTCAGAGAGCCATATCCAACCTGAAGAACTTAATTAAATCCACCCAACTGTAAACATAGCGAGAATGAATTTGCGTTGAACCTTATATTTTGCCTTCGTCATAACTCATAGTCGTAGGAGCCTCAATAACATGTGAGTGATAATTAAATATGTATGGTCAAACGCTCGCGGCTCACTATGTGTCGTAGAATTTTGAACTTTATTTGATAACAGTCAAGGACTAACCCGCTTTTGTGAAAGTGTCGTAAGTACATACTAAATCCCAACACTGTTCGCCACGCGATCTTGTGAAATATTCAATCGGGTCCGCTGGGTAACTAAACAGAATAACCAATTAGGTATCTAGCTAGCGTTATTCATTTCGAAATGGCGTAGACGTAATTGTACTTGTATGAGTAGAAACAGACTGATTATATTTAGAAGGAAATATGTTTTAGAATAGAATCGTTCGAAATGTTTTCATATATATGATGCAGCATATAACATGCTGCATTACAAAACGGCGCGCCAGTGTGTGTGAGGGGTTTGATTCCGCTTCGTTATAAACAAATGACATGGAGACATTTTTGAATCATTCCAAGTGAATCTTAAATTCACACACGAAAGCAAAAAGTATACGAAATTAGTTTCGATTACTGGAATCTTATAACATTTTTCATTTTTGTTGATTTTAGAAACCGTCAATGCGTTAAGGGGGAACGGAACGTAAATTATAGAATAGAATAGAAATATTTATTTGTGGCACATAGGTACAAAATAGTTGTTATACTTAATTATACAGATAATCCATGACTATAAAGTTATAATGTCACTGTCAGTCATTTGATTTCGATATTTTTTTCATCATTTCTACTGGTAAAATATCGGAAACGAGTAGGTTGGACGGGACCACTCGTTGCAAAATTCACAAGTATGAATATTCAAAAATAGCGATTTCTCTCTATAGCGAATCTAAAGATTCATATGCGAATCCCTAAATTCGCATATGAATCTTGAGATTTCATACACGATTTGGAATTCTAATGATTCAAAAATGCGTGTCCTGAACCTACCAATAATAAGCGGTATCCATTCGACTATACAGACTACGGATTTATCAACGAACGGTTTTAGTCGGTTTAATTTTTCCATTTCATTGCAATGCTATATTTAAAACTTTTAATATTAGGGGTTTAAGTATGAAATTGCCGTTTTGTATGGAGAATTTAACGATAATTCATTTTTCCATACAAATATACGAGTATTTGCGATTTTTTAAGGAGCTACTAATCTAAATTTTGTTTAATTTTTTGGATATGTTTAGACAACATTAAGCTATACGATACTTAGGGAAAACAAATGAGAATTGATACCTGTAAAAAAATATTCATAATTTTATATCGCAGACGGGCACCTCTTAGGACAAGCTGTTTTTGAAGATGTATTTCTAGTGAAAAAAATTAAAATAAGAATAAAATTTTATGCATAAATATAAGTCCTTGTAATGAAGTTTAAAATAAAATAAGAATAATGGACATAGCTATTGTATTAAAGGAATTATACACTAATAAATAATGAGGAAAAAATCGGCAATTTCATACTTTAACCCCTATTATATAATTTCAATACATTTTTTATTTCATTACTTGCAGTCTTACAGACTACGGATTTATCACTCAGCAGTCTTACGCGGGTGTTTACATTAATTTATTTAATGCCAAATCCTTAAGCAGCTTTGTCTGAAAAAAGACATACTCCACCAACCCCAAATAAATTGGAAGCAGGGTAGGAAAATGATGATGATCATAGTCAGAAAATGTAATTTTTCATGTACGGTCAATCAATTAGAATCCTGTTCCATTATAAAACAAAGTCTTAATAGAAATGACTTTCATTGATTTGCTAAAAACAGCAAATAGTTCATTTCCTTTACTGTGATAAGTTTCTGCCATGTGTCAGGATTCTATCTGCTCGATGTTGTGTACCATTTTAGTGGTAGTTATAAGCATTCGAATATAGTTGTCTATACTATTTCTCTAACCCTTATTACGTACCAATATTTCTCTACTAATCTGATATAATACTTTATTCTCTGTCTGTCCGTTTTTGTGTGCCTTAAAGAATCTAATATTATACTGTAGTTCTTGTTCACTCACTATATTGTGTCTCAGCTCTAAAAAAATAAGTTTTTATAGCAATTTTCTCTCGTATCCTAAGCTACGTTCAACCCTCCTTTCGTCCCTAAGTCTGTCAGACATTGAGGGTTTCAGATGAAGCCATCATCACACACCTATCAGGCAAGATGTAGACTATGAGTTTTTCATATATTTACAAAAAAAATTCGCTAACCAATATTTTTTTACACTAAGGTGTTAATTAGAGTCGATCACCTACGAGTATCTCGAACTCGAATAAGCTTGAAGAAAGACAGACTGACCAATCATAATTTAAATTCATAATTTACAGAACTTAAGTCATCAATCAATGATACAAAAGTTACATAAAAAACTACGGTATATTCGTAGTTATTATTTAATAGCGTAGTTGATTTTCTTGTTTCAACTTGTACTGCAAACAAGCATAGGAACCGTCTGATGGTAAACGGAAACCAAAGACTATAGGCGCTTGCAGCAGAAGCAAGTAGAAGCGTTTTACTCGTGCATTATGATTTCTCAACTCATTGTGCTGAATTTATTAATATAATATTTTTTTCAATATAAATCTTATTTCAAACTAGCAGATATTGTCATTTTATTGAATACATGCCATTTTTATCGTAGATATAGACTAATTTAATATTTGTGAGTGATGATACTATGAAATTCGAATTTAAACTGAATGGCAGTAAGTATTGTTCATTCACCAGTTAGTGTAACATTATTTGTTAAACACTAAGTTGTATTAATAACACAATGGTTATCTAATTACTCGGCAGTTACGTAGTAACCGCAATCCAAGAAGTATAACATCAGCCCACATCGATTATCCCGATCAACTTTTAGAATTCCATGTAATTACTTACCTTAATTAAAATACTTAGTAAACTCATTAATTGTATTAACTTAGGGTTCTGCGAATAAAGCATATATAGGAGTAATGTTAATGACCCGTTACGTTTACCTGCCGCACAGTTGTGGTTTTTAGTCAACAACGCAGCTTGTGTTAAAAAGGGTATTATGAGAGTAGCCTTGGCGCCCTCTCGCGGTGGGCTTAAGAACAAAACGATAAGGCAAAGCGGATACTTCTATAGAGGGCAGCCTTAGGGCAAACCCACCCACACTTTGTTTTGGCCGTTGGCCGCGTACTGCGCCACTGTCGACGCGAAACTTACTCAAACTTCTATTAGATCTGCCTGACCAATTTACATTGTGTTCTTTGTCGTAATTTCAATGTGAATTGCTAAATATGTTTATCAAAACTTTACTGTTGTGTAAGGGAGCATTGTAAAATTTGAATGTGCGCAAATAGTTTGAAATGTTTGCATAATTTTAAAAGCTTTTTACAATGTTGCTGAGGTCTTTAATGAAAACAATTATGTTATTATATAAACAGTTGCTTAGTTTTTTTTGCAATTAAGAAAGATTCTAACAAGGATTGCAATTAGACCAAGATATATATAACAGAGCGTATTAATAAAAATGATTTAATAATATTGCAAAGGGCAGCCCTGTGTCTGTGCGACGAATCGCACACCGCAGGAATTTCTAAATCTTCATAAGATAATGGATCGCCCGCGAAAGAAAAGGACCTCTCTGGCTTGGAACTTTGTTGAATTCCTGACTCGTAATTAATAAAATTACTTTTTGGGAGCTTTCCTCGACTTCAAAGAATTTTAGCATAAAAGAAAAAGTTAAGTGGATGAATTATTTTTGAATGATAAAGAGAATAATCTTGGATATTTATACACTTAGAGCTGAATTATTGTAAAGGAGGCTTCTGCTTCTTTATATTAATTGAATACGAATGGGACGTCTGCCGCGAGTATGCCTTGCCGTTTTTAACTCTGTCTTCTTCACTGAATTAAAAATAATATTTGAAATACCTCCTATTTCATATATTATCAGTTTATGTTGCATTCAGTCCTAATTAAGTATAAATAAATGTCATTTTTACAAGGATCTGCAACACTTTTGAACCGGCACCCGCACGATGAAAACATTATAGTGCTTTCGTCTCATGATTTCAATAAAGCAAAAAAAAGTGTCCTTTTAATTTGTTGACACTAAATTTGTTTGTTCAAAAACTTTTTTTTCTAGCAATTTGTTTAGTAGGAAAGAGTTTTTTAAATTAGTAATTTGCTGCTGTGGTTTTAACACTGTAAAAAATATCTTATTATGCACACATCTCAGATGAAATAAATCATAGTAAAGAAGAAGGTGACATTGAGAGGACTATGTGAAGTTCTAAGATTTTCACTAAAATAATCCTTTGAAATTTCCTTTTCCAAGCTTATTTTCTCACAATTATCCTAGTATTGTGGAAGAAAGCTGGGAACTCGGTGCTCCAGTAAATTGCATTTAATGTGAATCAAGACAGTATTTGCAGTGCAATTGAACTCTACGAGATTTATAGGATTCCGCCCAAGACGCATCTTCTCAACAAGTCTCACTTTTATCTCACAATGTTTACCTTGGTTTTTAATCCGTGAAATAATATTTCTTTAGTAACAATCTTTTCAATCTATTAAAAAATCTTTATACTTAGATTTTCTTTAACTGGAAGATTTCCGTGAAATATAATCAATTTGAATTTTACCAAAGAACTGCAATACAACTAAGGTAATTCAATGAGAACAATGTCTTTAGTTTTATTATTTCCTCGATCATTAAACAATCCAATATCAACAAATTGCTCAAACAGCCAATTAAAATCATGATTGCATTTTTGCTAGTCACTGAATATCAATTGAACGGTCAACAGAAGGTTTAAGCTGGGTACCGACGCTCTTTAATGTACAAATTGGTATAATTCCTTACCTGTATCTGATCTTGTAAGTTTTATAGTAAGTTCTTTAAAGAAAACCAGTTTTATAACAATTTTTTCCATTGCAATTATCGACAAGGTTCGATAATTTCTTTAAAGAAAACCAGTTTTATAACAATTTTCTCCATTGCAATTATCGACAAGGCGACAGGCTGGCAACCTGTCTCTATTTTAGAGTACAGCATGGCCCATAATGACAGATGTGGCTTTATGTTTAACCAAATGCTATCTAAAGCTCTGCTAAATATGCTGCCGCATGTGGGATTGTAAGCGTGATTGTATATAGAAATGCTAATATCGACAAACTTATTTGCTGGGTAATAATAATATTCTTATCCAAGTAAAACAATAGTCACTCCGAAAAAATAATCCGTCTGTAAATTACCACTCAAAACAAGCAAAAAAAGTTTAATCAAATGTAACCTGACTACGGAAATAATTTACCTATTCCATAGTGTCTAACATTTGTTGTGATTGCCAAGCAAACGAGAAAATATTCATCTAATCAGTTTCTCATTGCTTAGCAACCACAACAAGAGTTTGTGTACATACTTTAATGGAATGAAATTGGTTAAAGATCCTTGGAGTAGGCCTATGTCCAACAGTGGACGTGTCTAGGCTGAAATGATGATGATAATGATTATGCGTAGTCCATTTATCGAGAAATACAATACGCTATACCCTGGCTATACCTCTATAACATTACCTTGTTACCAATAATCGTGGTTACAAGGAAAAATCATGCCATGCCAGCAGAGTAGAATAGCATCACCCCATATTCTCCAATGGGTGTCGTAGAAGGCGACTAATGGATCAGCAAAAGGGTATCGATCACCTTATACTCCGTCCACCAATCCGCATTGGGCAAGTATGGTGGACTACTACCTAAACCTTTGATGACATGGAGAGGCCTTGTGTCACAGCAGTGAGATGAATTATAAAGGCTGTTATGATGAAAGAAAAATCTACTTCTCCGATTGTTAAAGTCGGTTAAAATGAAGCCTTATGTTCACATCACATCACATCAACAGCTTCATATAATGTCCCCACCGAGGGGCTCGAGCCTACCCCACATTAGGTGCGATTAGGCCTTAGTCAACCACGCTGGCCAAGTGCGGGTTGGTCGACTTCACACACAACCTAAGAATTTCTTCATAGGTGTGTGCAGGTTTCCTCACGATGTTTTCCTTCACCGTAAAAGCGTCGATTAAACGTACATAATATGAATTCCAAATTTGAAAATACATTGGTACATGGCGGGTATCGAACCAGTGCCTCCCGGGTGGGAGACGACGCTCTTACGCACTACGCCGCCGACGAAGCCTATGTTGCCCAAACCATAATAATGATAATGAATCGATTCACACCTTATTCATCAAAGTTAGATGAATATTTTAGGTGCCATGGATATACGTGAATACAAACATACCTACATAGACTACTAAAATAATTACCCTTCCTTCTCGCATCGTCAAAGTCGGGTAATGAAAGACTTCAATTCAGTCAGCAGTACCTACAAAAATTATTATATTTATTTCCTATCTAACTTAGTTACTAATCTATACTAATCTTATAAAGAGAAAACATTTGTATGTTTGTAATGAACGAGCTCAAAAACTACTAAACCTGTATTAAAAACTCCTTTGCCGTTATAATGAAAATTTCTCACTGATTAAATTAAGCTATATAAATATAAATAAATATATTTAAAAACATATTGTGGGTGTTTTTAAATATTTTTAAAAACACAATGTGCATGCAATAAAAATAGTCGCCGCAGTATTTTGCTAACACGCTGTATATTACATGATTATTGTGGCGGTGGCAGCGGTAACGCACACATCTACACTCGTTACATTACATCGCTACCTTTGTCTTTGTTAATCGTGACCCTCGCTATTCACACAAATAACACATTATATTTTTTTTTGTCATGTACCCACATATATGCACATATTTGTATGTATCTACCTTAATATTTATATATATATATATTTTTGTCAAACTGGTGTCTATCGACGATCTACGGTATATAGAAAAACTTAAGTGTAGTTTATAATATACTGTACTGTGTAAAATTCATTGTAATTTAATAGACAAATAAAATAAAATAAAAATAAAAAATAACTAAAAGCAATGTCATAAATGTTATTAACTTAATTACCAGTAAAAGAAATCTGTAATTCCATGTTTTATTCCAATCTTAATAAATATAAATTACGTGTCACGTTGTTTGTCCGCAATGGACTCCTAAGCAACTTAACCGATTTTAATCAAATTTGTACACCGTGTGCAGTTTGGTCCAACTTGAAAGATAGGACAGTTTTATCTTGATACGTAGTGCTCATTTGTTTAAAAACTGCAAATTCAATGTTATAGGACAGTAGTGTGAAATTAACACAGCAACGCGTGGCCGGGACAGCTAGTATTTATATATTTTATTGGTTCGTGTTCTTGAGTATAACTTTCAAGGCACAATGGATTTTCCATTACATTATCTATGAGAGACAAAAAGATAACGACCCGCATAATGTGACTGACACGTGCGCTGCACGCAGACAATGCCATTCTCTACCATAGAGATTCATTTATGAAGCTCAATTAACTGTCGAGGTGCAATAACACAGTAGCTACGGAAACTATATCTAATAAAATAGGGGCGTAATTTGGCCTAAATAAATCTTACAAGTTTCTTGGAGTAGTGAACGACGCATTTCCTAACGCATCTGCTAAGTATTAAATTTAGTGAAAATTATGAAGTCCATATTTTATTTTCACATGCTCAGAAAATTAAAAAAAGTTTATCATTATATTTTTCATATCACTAGGTGTAACTAGTCGAGCAGAAAGTAACCCAAAACAAAAATATTCCAAAATGGCATCAAATCGAATTGTTGAGTCACAGGCAATATTAAGTATCCGCATTTAACAGCTTGTGACTTATCGCGTAGGTTTATTGCTCGTAACTGAACATCATTTTAAAGAATAATCTAGACTTGTGTCAATCATGCGCTTAAAGCTTAAAAACATTGTGTACTAAACTATCTTAGGAGTTTTTCCAGAGTTCGTGTTGTAATGACACGTGTTGATCTCTATTTTTAACTCGGCTTTCGTATGATTTATTGTTACCCTATACATTTTTCACTTGACATTGACTAAATGTGTGATCCCGCGGAATTTATTAATTAAGAAGAACTGTCTTTAACACAATTGAATCTACGAAGGTTTTCATAACTCAAGATCGATCTTCAGTCGTAATGAAATTCTGGTCTACTGGAGTTACTGTATTACTTTCAGTTAGCCTTTCGAAAAATGAAAATTGGAATTCAATTCTTAACCAAACCTTTTACAGTAGTTATTAAAAAGTTGGGATTAAAAAAATACATCCACTAACGTACAACGTTCTTTAGTGATTTAATTTATCGTAAAAAATCTGAGAGAGTTAACCACTCTACTGCCTCTAAACTATACAAAAATACTGTTACACCAACCATTATTATGATAGGATTAATCCAGAATCCACGTATTGTTTTGAACTATCACATACGTATCTCGCCTTTCATGCGCGCAATAGCAAAATTCAAACAACGAAAGCAATACAAAAAATACTTTCATGCATCGGCTTTTCAGAATTGATTGAAATTCTTGCTTGGCGAACAATACGTGCGCACCTCTTCCCTGACATAAATAGAAGTCGGTATGTTGTAAATAATAATTAATCGACCGAGCTATCGTATTACCGGTTATGGCGGTGTTCCGCGCATGACTCAATAACATGTCAATAAAGTCTGAAAGGTGCGTCACACCTGCCACCGAGCACAAAACCACCTGTCACGTTACATATATTTATCATAATATTTCACGTTACTCCCGTCAAAATGCGAAACACTTTTTATGTTTATACTACTGGGTTTGGTTTTTGTGAGCGACGGAGATTGGTCGACGAATTATTAATTTGCGTATTCAAACAAATATGCAATTTATTTTTGCAAATAACGAGGTTTGTAGTGTGCGGTGCGATGTGCCTCTCCGTCTTGTTCAGAAATAAGGTTAAGCTTTACCGCCAGTTACACCAAGGTATATGTTTTAGAATTTTGCAAAAAGTAACTTAAATGGTTTGTTCCATTTTTAAATATAATTACGAAATACGAAATTGGAAAAAGTATGACTTTGTGAACCATGTTAGTGTAGTTAAATAGAATGTGTAAGAAATAGATACAAGTTGTTTCATTGTTACTTTCTCGTATACGTAGTATAGAGGAAGTCTTATAATCGTCAAAAAAATCTAACTCGAGATTTTGACGGATTTACACGTTTTGAACCTCCCTGACTCCAAAAATACCGTTTTTAAAATTATGTCTGTGTGTCTGTGCGTTAGCACGATAACTCGAGTATGCTTTAACTTATTGCAACCAAATTTAACATGCATGTATGACATCAAAATATAAGGTTTCTATCAACTTTTGAGTCGTTTCCGGTAAACGAGAAAGTCAAGGGAGACCACTCCCGATTTTTTTTGTTTTAGAAATATTTGAACGATTTCGTCACACCGGCTTCTTCGCGCCTCTTTAAAACGTCACTGTTTGCTACCAGCTTACATGTTATAAATTAATCAAATATTTTTACAAAAAAAATATATAAATGAACGATCATGTGCTTGGCTTCAACATAGAGTTTTAATGTCAGAATTCCGTTCCACTCAAACTAACCTAAGCTAATTAAAATGAAGCTCTATTTTATAGGAAGCCAGTAAAAAAACAAAGTGGAAATCAATGAAAACAATCTAAATAAATACTAATAAATCGAAACTGAACATTGCAACAACAGCGGATCACATTTCACAGAATTTTTCAGGATACGGTTTGCACAACCTAATTGAATAAAGCTAACTGCTTGTGATTCAGGGAAGGCAATATCAGGTGCTCGCTTTTGAAAAACAATAACCGGGAACATAGACCGGGAACCTTTGTACAAAAGAATCGTTCCAATGAAGTTGCATACCGCAGAATTTCCATGCAATAACGGGCATAGAGTTCGCGGAATCTTGCGGAGTGCGGCCGGAGATATTGCGTGCTTAGGGTACTCGTACACTACAAACTACTATACAGATTTAGGAACTTCTGCAGATATTGTTACCAAATCTTGAATTCCAAAAAAACTAACATTGCTCCCCTTATTATGAATTCTTAATTAATTCATTCATTCTTAATTTATTTAACGCCATCGTGGTGGAGTAGTCAGGAACGCTGCCTACACATCGGGCGGTCCGGGTTCGAGTCTTGGTAGTGGCAAATGTTAGTATGATGAACACGAATATTTGTTCACGAGTCATGATTATATATTTATTTAAGATTATTTATGAAATATCTAGATTATTATGTATATTTGTTCGTTATCTAGTATCCATAGCACAATTTCTTAATGATACTTAATTTGGGCTAGGTAATTAGTGTGAGCGTGAAAATATATTATTATTATTAATGTGTGACCTATCACAATATTTTATACTTCATTAATCTGAAATTAATTAAATAGACACTACACGTATTCACAAACATTACTATGAGGTTTCTAGACTCTTGGCTAAGTAAACGCATTGTATTGAATAGAGCTCTGTTATTGGTTCGATTCTGTTACCTAGTTCCATCGTTGAATTTACTGACGTTTTATTACTTCAAACGAGCTTCAAACTTTAAACTTTTGACATCTGGACGTTGCTTTTGACATCTCGACCTGTACGTTGTACTAAGACGTTGTATAATATAGCTAGCTAGCTACCTAAGATGTGCGTTCATTTTTAAATACGCATAGTTCCGATCCCCACTTTAGTATTGTCTATGAATAGGTTTTTACGACCCTGTGCATCCACGCGCACTATGAGACCTCAAAATCCTTACAATATGACACGCACTGAGAAATGCCTTATTTTGCCTAACATTTTGCCTAACTAGGTGGTAGACCCATATGTAGGGTCGTCTGGGTAGGTACCACCGCCTTTCTTATTTCTGCCGTGAAGCAGTTCGCTGTGTTTCGGATTGAAGGGAAAGGTAGCCAGTGTAATTACTGAGCATGGAGGGCATATCATCTTAGTCCCCAGGATGGCAAACGCACTTGCGGTCTTAAGTGATTTTCACTTAATATTGCAAGTGTCTATAGGCGGCGGTGACCACTTAACACCAGGTGGGCCGCAAGCTTGTTTGCCATCTCGTAACATAAAAAAAAAACATTATTTTTTACTATGATAAGTATTGTTTGTGAATACGGGCGGTATCAGTATACCGCCCGTATAATAATGTCTGTTAATCCAGTGATTAACAGACATTATTACTTCATAGAGTAAGTATATCAAAATTAAATGAATATGTACTTTAAAATATTAATTTTGAATCACAAAATAGATTGTCATAGGCTGTGATCACAAATGATAACCCAAAAGTATCAAATTTAAACCAGTTCCCACCTGCATTATTGGACTTTGAGAATGCAGTGCACGAGCTCCCTTACTGGGCTTGCTTCTAATAACACCACCAATACCGTTTGTGTAAAGAGAAAAATACGAAAGGAAATGGATACTACCCAGCCTTATGGTTTCCAATCTCAGCTAACATTACGAGCTTATTTCTTACTTTAATATTCATCTTGCAACGGACTGGCGGGAATAACAAAGTTGTTTTGGTAACAAGGCCGAATCCGTTAAAATGGTATTGGAATTTTCGGTTATTTTCCATATATTAAAGTAGAAGATCTGAATAATACAGCGAGCGAGTTATTGCTTGCCATTAAATATAATTAGATAGGTATGTTATGGTTATTCCATTTTTTATACTAATATGCTAATAATATTATAAAGCTGAAGAATTTGTTTGTTTGAACGTGCTAATCTCAGGAACTACAAATTCTAATTAAAAATATTTTTGTATTGGATAGTCCACTTATTAGGAAGGGCTATAGTCCATATAATAACCGACATTAATGCGAGCGAAGCTGCAGGCGCCCACTAGTTCCCAATAGGAACACGTCACATTTCCAGTGACCCTGAGTTAAGTCTATGTTTAAATTAACTTATTTTTGCAAACTGAATTGAAATATGATAAAATACTATTTGTTCTCTCATATGTGTCCGTCCAAATCACAAAATCTGCGCAAAACACTAAATAAAATCGCTGGCGTTAACATGGATTAAGCTCTATATTTATTGATTTTGAACACATTATTCACTGGTACGGTAATTAATTACGGGTCAATATGTCAGGACTACACGCATCGATCATACGGATACTACAACACGTTTACGGCCGTCTGGCACATTAATAGCAGTGTGAATGCCACAATGCAGCAACTAATCGTATCATTGGCATGCATATTGATTAAGTTAGATACTGTTTACATTTTCTTCTCCTTCAAAAGTGGGACAGGAATAATTACAGTTTATCCACGCTCAGACCAATTATCTAGACTAAATTATGTATAATTAAGAACTTGTGTTATATACACTAGAGAGTTGGTGTCAGGCAAAATCTCATGCCAAAACCTTTAAAACCTTAGATTAAAGCAAAAGGGAAGATACGGCATCCTCCTTATTGCATCTTTCAAAAAGCAGGCCTCGTCAATTACATACACAAACTATGATGAACGTATCGCTCTCGCACGACTCTGCATTTTTCATCTCGCTCACCTAACAATGCAGCTGAGACGTAGTAGGGCCATTGGTCTCAGTTTTGTAGGCACACGCGCGTTACTCGGGTAACGTATATTCCCTTTTTTGCTAAGTTTAAAACAGTATTGTTGATATAAAGACATGCTGCACTAAACCCAAAGAAATTGGGAGCAGAGTGTGATAAAGAGTTAGGGATACTAGATAACAGACAAATATACATAATAAGTTAGAACAGACAAACATATAGAAATATGTAAATATATCAATACCATGTTATGCCGGCACAGTAGAATAGCATCACCCCATATCCTCCAATGGGTGTCGTAGAAGGCGACTAATGGATCAGCCAAGAGATATTGATAACCTTATACTCCGTCCACCAATACGCATTGGACAAGCTTGGTGGACTACTACCTAAACCTTCTTCGATAACAAGGAGAGGCCTTATATCCCAGTAGTGGGTCGAGTAATAAAAGCTGTTACGATGAAATATCCATGACTCATAAACAATAAATGTACGTGTTCATCACTCAAACTGCTGCCTCTGCTGCCACACTGCCAGCTTTCGAAGTAGAAACGTTACGGACCATTCCACCATGACGGCGTCGACGAATATAAGGTAAAACTCTGGTGGTAAACTCTTACCACGCTAAGATGACATGCAATTTGGTAAGCTATTATAAAAACCGCTTAAATAGCACTAAATATTCAAAAGACCTTTTATACTAGTCTTCCATTAATTAAAAATGCAGAAGTAGATATTTGTAGCTGAGTCAGTAAGTAACCCACATTTCACTGCAACTCCCAAAAATTTCGCCTGCGAAAGTCATCAATGATGCCGGGGTTTGACTACAGATGTAAACCAATCGCAAACATTGAGAGACATCGATCACGCGGACACGATAACCCGTTTACGGTCTGTCTGGTGCATTAAAAGCTCTGCAAATGCCATAACGCAGGGACTAATCACATTAGTGGCTGCAAAGGTAATGGCAACAACCCTGAAAAGCCCCCATTAACTGGTACAGCGCACCTCGACGCTGGGACTGCGCTAATAAATCATTCAATGCTATCTGAATACCGTGAGAGTAATGAATATCAGAGTATAAAGTGTGAGTATGTTAAAACTTACAAACTTAACAATGCTGACAAATAAAGAATACAATAGAAATATTTATGGCACATAGGTACAAGATCAATGTTACAATACAATAATGGATAATTCATAACTAAGACTCGACTTTGATTACCCCCATGACAAATATAAAGAGTGTCATTTTGTTGAGATACTTAAAATAGGACCCTAATTAAATTAAATGTATTATATTTATTAAATTTTAAATTTATATAATGTCTCAAAATATAATAGCATTAACAATAATTTCAAGTTTGATGTTGTGTAGATAACACAAGTTCTCAATGATACTTATTTTGGGCTAGATAATTGGTGTGAGCGTAGAAATATATTATTATTATTATCTGTTTCTTTATCATCATCGATTTCGAATTACTTCTGCTTATATTTCATTAAAGTAATTTTATCTTACAAGACATTACTGACTGATAGAACGCGAAAATAAACTGTTCTTAAATTATGGACAATTCTAAAAGACAGAAAATTGTATAGTTCTAACTCATTCCATTTGTTCTCCATAATAACCAGTGGGTACACTTACCTGTATTGCATTCACAACTAAACATTTCCAATAGTTATTATTTGAGTGGAAATAATTTGTATGCCACGTAGATGACAATCAGGCATTTCACCATCCTGATAATTGGTCACATTGTTTCCGAACCCTTGGAATAGATATCGGGGTTAACAAATGCTTCGACGACCTTTTAGAAACCTTTTTTTTATTATTTCACCATAATTATATAATTAATCTCTGATTGGAAAAATAAACATAAAACTCACCTGTTTTAGTTGTCTTACATAATGGCCAATGATTTCGGGTCAAAACGAGCAGTGTTTAACGTAGTAAGACTAAAGCCGTATCAAGGTGACTTAAATGGCGAGTAATTTAGTATTTATAACTTAGTATTTCGATTCTTACTGTGTTTATTGTGTGGCTTACTACCTGGAATCAAAGTCGATATGAATAACGACATGTGAAAACTTTAAATATTAGGTAGAATGTTTGTAGAAACAACATTAATATTATCAAATGGTGCCTAGCCTAGACAAGCACTAAGATTAATAAAAGTTCCATTCTCGTATCAATAATAGCTGGCTATTAATAGAGGTAAAATAACATTCACGTTCACCAAAACAGTTAAATGAACAAGCCCGCTTGTATAGTGGCTTTATCGAGCGTACTAGTACTGGAAATGTATTACTAATAAAACTCGCTCAATTTTCGATTTGCACTGATACGCCATTTACAATATCAATTACAATCAGTGCTCAATGAACAGGGGCATTGTATCAGTCGCACTGCCGTTATTACGAATGGATAAATTCCATTCGTTTAATGATTATACTAAAACAAATGAATGACTGAACGCAATCTCGGTGCATGACTTGGTCGACAATTATCAGCAAGCCAATAATTTGTTATTATGTTATCTATATATTTTTTTAGGATTGTATTAGATTCTGTATGTTTTAGAACAGAAAAAAACTTGTTTTTAATAATGTAATTAGGTTTATTTATTTTGCTTTTTTCGTCCACTGACTACTGCCGCCTTAGTGGAGTAATTAAGGCGACGACCTTAGTATACGAAATCGCTCGGCAATATTTTCACAGTCGGAGATATTTTCATAAAACTTTATTCATCTTGTAGATGATTTGATTATCTAAATATTCATATAAGAAAAGTAGTATATTGTTTAGAAAAATCAACACTTTAATAGTTTTTTTGTGTTTTCTGAGTGTTTTACGCACGTGGGGGATGCTCTATTTATCATGGTTACTAGCCCAGGTCATAACAGTACCATACAATACAAAAAAAAATAATATTGAAATCCTGATACGTTCTAATACACGTTTTTTTCTTTACAAAATTTAAGAATCATTTTATAAACCTCAAATCAAGTATCATAAAAAAACTATTTGATTACTTTTTATTTAAACGCCCATTGTAGTCTAATCGTTTGCCCACCGCTGTCAGATCCAGTGATTTCGGGTTCGATATCCATAAGGCTGAAAAATTGTATTCGATCCACTAATCTAATCGATCACAAATTTTCAGCCTTAGCTGAGATTAGTTTAAGTCCTTCTCAATTGTGTTACAACAGTTAGTAGTAAGATTTTTCTTATTTTTTAATTGACTACTGCAGGTTGTCCCTTGTGACATTTCCTGCGTCACTGGGTATTTAAGGAGACGAAAACCTTAGAGGGTCCTCAAGCCTGTAAGTCGAACGTTCCTAGGGGATTACTAGGCGTCCGAATCGAATGGGTAGTAGTAAGATAGCTGGTCATCTACTGATTGAGGGTTTCGGGTGAAGTTCGCTTCGACTTTTGACCTTTTCATCACTTCATCATGTGAGATGAAGCTCAAGGACTTTCCCGTCTAGTATATTTTGCTTACATTTAAAAATATAACTATATTTATAAACATCAGACTCATGAATTAATGTTCGTGTACTTCTTAAAGGTAAGTTAACACTTAGGGAAATTATTCGTTGTATAATAAAAAGTTCATAATATGTTCCACTTTCTTACATTCATCTAGATCAAGTAAAACCGAAACCATATAAATTTAAATATAAAAATAATATTATTAATACACCACGCGATCCAATAAACAACTATTCATTGGATGACAATAGAAAGTGTATTCTCCCCAGAGTTTTCCTAACTTAGATTAATAAGTTATCGTCGTTTCCTCACGCAGGTGAAACGAAGGTGACTTACGTTAGTTGTGTTCCCGTTTCCAAACAAACCACTTCATATGAGTAGCAACTAGCAACTGTCAAAACGTCGATACTAATATAGCAAGGGGTTGTTCACTACGCCTCCGTGCTGTTATATGGCATCAGTCAATTAACTGCATGTTAACGCGTAGCAAAAACATAAAAGCCAACCGACTGAATGTTTATAATACATGCACAAACACGGCGGGAGTTTGCGAAAAGCCCACGAGAGTTTCACGAGAATTGGCTTTTGCACTGAGAGGTTAATTACGTCCTGTACTATTTTTGTTTGGTATAATTTTGTGCTGCATACTCGTAGTAACATTTGTCCAGTTGTGTGTTCCGGTCCGTACAGGTTAACCTGTACGGACCGGAAAGTTGGGCGTAAAGCGTATGGATGAAATTCGACTACATGCGGCTGAGACGAGAATGATAATGATGAATGCAGACCTTTTAGGCTGTGATATTCTTGTTACAGCACACAGCCACCATAGCGGACAAAGAGAGGGAGGATTGGAAATACAAAGATTAATGTAGCCCTGTCTTCTTAGACAGGGTAACCTGTGTTACAGAAGCCGATACCATCCTATCGTTGTACAGTAAGTATTGGGACTGGTTTAAGGCACCTTCTAGCGTATTAATGAATAAGAGTACTTAAGAGGAAGTTAAAAAATTGCACTAGTCTCAAATTCAAATTTCTTTATTCATTTAGGTACAATTTGTTCACTTATGAAAGTCAAATTTGATGTCATCGGTTCAAGAGTCTACCAGGAGGCATAAAGACTCTGAAAGGCAACAAGGCAAGTTATGGGCAAGGCAAGGTATGGTCGTGTAATGAGAAAAGATGATGAACATGTTACAGATTGATAGACTGTGTGAAAGATGATATGACATTAATACTGAGATGACGACTGATCGAGGAGAGTGGAAGAAGAAAACATAGAAATAGAATAGAATAGAAATAAAATTTATTGCTCATTGACATAGAAATAGTACATTTTTATATCATTTTAACTATTATGCACAATAGGCGGCCTTATTGCAGAAAGCGATCTCTTCCAGGCAACCTTAGGATGGATAGGAATTTTACATAAAATAAAACGGGAAGATGGCGATGTAGCAACCTACTGACAATTTAATGTTTAAACATAAATACTTATACACTATATCAAAATACTAATACATACATACATATATATTATAAATACATACCATTACAAACTACATACATTATTACATAATACATACATATATACCTACATAAAACAGTTATAGCGACATATAGTGTTCCTTTACTAGTTTTATAAACGTATTATTTCGACAGGTAATGCATTCCACAGCCGACTGCACGGTAAAGCTAGCTTTTGTTGTTAAATTTAGTGAAGTGCATTGGTGTCGCCAAACTTAGATTTTCCGATGATCTCAGAACGCGGGCGTGCGTGTCCTGAAGATATTTAAAACGGTATTTGAGGTAGAGTGGAGTGTTTGGGTAAAAAAGTATATTATATTAAGTAACCTACTACGCCAACTCCAAATAAAATAGTTCAGGCGAAATGACACTTCTCTAAATAATTATTCACATATAACATTTTGATAATAAATAAGTTGATCGTATTTGTATGGCAACGCCTAGCAAATGTAAGTTTTTTTTTCTCTTTGCTTATCTGCAATCAGTCATCAACTTTAAGCAGATTTTTTCCCCGTCGCTTCTAACGTGTATAAGGAAACACCTCAACAGGAGAATCCTCTTCCCTCAACATATGTCACCAAGTTCCTGTATGTCATGGCCTTTCAGTCGTTTAGTGTATTTGACAGTTGCTAACGCGGCAGCTAAGTCATTCGGGCTTCATTCGGGTGCTTTTCCAATCGTGTTTAATATTTGTTTCCTGTCAATTTCAACTCCCCCTTGACTGTTCTTATGCTCAAAGTTTCGTGTAGCTCTGTGTTGGTGATGAACCATGGCGCATTTGAAATGGTTCTTAAGATACCATTTTGCAGCCTTTGTATCATATATTATAAATGTAAGTCTAATACTTAAAATTTTAATTACAAAATATTATTTATTATCACAAACATTTTTCTCTGCCCGTTTGACTTCAAATCATGTCACCATTCAATATGTTATTATTTTTTAAGTACAGGTTATATTACGTACGTATCTATATTACAAGCAATGAATATTTAATAGGGATATTAGAATTTATTCATAATGGTGTAATCCAATATGCAAAACTCTTTACAAAATCAAAATCACATTTCTAGTCCAATAAAGCGTTTACCGTCGTATTGGGAATTTAATAAAATCTTTTATTCAATAATGGTTGATGCTTCGCCCACTTGAGCTGTGAGGATTGTTTATTGATTAGGTGAGACAAGAGTGAGCGCCTGGGTTCACCTTTTTATAGTTAGTCGTTGACATGCAAGCATTTCATCTTTCGTAATACAAATACTCCAACACAAGTCATTAAAAATACGTATTATGTTTTGTTGATGTCGCAATTATGTTGCAGAATTTGCCTATTTAAAAAAAAATTATCCGTTTTACAAAGTTTACTCATACATAACTGGACTGAATGAGAACGAAAATGAACAGATTTGTTAATAACATAGTTGAACTTTTTAATTCGTAATTATTTACACTTTCTAATACACTTACATAAAATATTTTCTTACACCAAACCGTTTATCATATCTGATCTTCTTCCTACCTTGCTCCTTATTTATTTGGGGTAAGTGTAGAATGTCTTGGTATCGATAGCCTACTACTAATAGGTTTTGGCATTTGGATTTTGGACCATGTGATGCCGGCAGAGTAGAATAGCATACCCCCCATATCCTCCAATGGCTGTCGTAGAAGAGCAAAGGGATGTTGATCACCTTATACTCCGTCCACGAATCCGCATTGGGCAAGCTTGGTGCACTACTGCCTAAAACTCCTTCGATGACAAGAAGATGCATTGTTTTTCAGTAGTGGGTTGATTTATAAAGGCCGTTATGATTGGATTTATTTCAACATACGAAACATCTCCGATATTAGAATTTAAATCTTGTTTTAAATTCTAATATCAAAAATGTTTCTAATACGGTTTATTTTTTTTATTTAGTTGTAATACAGGGTGGCCAACTTAGAGGTATACAACTTTTTGCCGCCATTTTGTTTTGGCGGCAAATATGACAGGTATTGCATGAAAGTTTTTTTGTGTAGATACGGCAAATTCGTTATGGAGCGTTTTACGACGGAACAACGTGTTTTAATAATTAAAACGTTTTACTCAACCCAACCACGTATTGCGGAAACTCTAAGAAAATTGCGGCCAATTTTTAGCAGAAATCACTTACCTTCGGGGCTAACAATAGCTCGTTTAGTGAAAAAATTTGAGCAGTATGGCATCTCGTGTCTATGGCAATAGGCCAACGAACTTTCAACACTTCAACAATATATTCGAGACATGGTCACTGAGATGAAGCTGGAAATGTGTGAAAAAGTGATGAAAACGCGATGAAAAGGGTTCGCATCTTTCATGCTACTAGAGGTGGACATTTGTCTGGCATTATTTTCCATGTGTAATTGCCAACCCTAAATATTATATTTAACAAGGAATACGGATTATTATTTTTGTTTTATGGAAATAAATTTCAAAAATAAAGTGTATACCTTTTATTTGGCCACCCTGTAGATTTACCTTCAACTTCAATAGATTAAAAGATATAAAATTAAATGTAAATTTCCAATAATAGTTTGTAAATGTTGTCAATAACTACGTATTTATATTCACTTTATATTCCTAATTAAGTAAATATCTACGTGATACATTGCAAATCGTTATTAACAACGAACAAACGAACATTTCGACTTCGTTTCCTGAGCCTATAAATATGAATAAGTAATAAATCCGACGGGCCCCTTAAGAATCCACTTCTCTTCAAATTTCCAATATCACTCAATGGGCAAAGTAGTAATAAATATGTACTTTGTAATAAGCACTCTCGTCTGTAGTAGAACATTATAGATCCCATACAATTTAGTAGCATCGTATACGTGTACAACAAACATATTTTTTTATTGCAAACACAATGAAACTTTTTTCAACGCTATTCTGTCTAAACTTGCGCGAAATACCTCAAAAACCAAAGACTATCTCAAAACGAATGCTAATGAACCTAAGCGTATTTACGAAATATTTTTAATTAAATTCATCCGAAATAAGGCCGCTCATCAAGAAACTATCCTCGTGAGGGACGACTAAAATAAATTTAGTATGTAATAAAACAGAATTAATGCATATTTTAATAAATTTAGCCAATAAAGTTATATTAGAAGCACAAAAAAAAATTAAAAGATGAATTAAGATCTCATTTTAAAAAGTACCAAATTTTATCGTTGAGGATAAAATCAATAAAATCTTATGAAAGTAAAAATTTTTCCCAAATATTTAAATTTCTGATTTTTCTTTGAGAGATAAGGGGATAAAGCTAATAATTGGTTTACTGTAAATTTTCATTTAAAAGAAAAATAATTTAAAAATAATTTCGGTAATTTCATACTTTGGTATATTGTAAAAGAAATACAACAAGGCATTTGTTTGTAGGAAGGTCCCATATCCTGGCGTAGTATTATGGCTTTCAGCTTTTCATATTATTGTTTGTAAGATGTAGGAAGGTATACAGCAGCAGAATTCTACACATATGGTCATCGGTGCAATATTTTTAAATTGAAATGATATAGATATTGGATAAGTTCTTTCGTGGCAGGATAGGTCACCTAAGATTATAAGAAACAAAACGACGTCATCGTTTAGTAACGCTGCCTACACTTCGGGTGCTCCTGGTTCTAATTCTGGTAGTAGCAAATATTTCTGTATAAAAAATTTTGGACAACATAAAGAACCATGACCCGTGAAGTTATGGTTGTTTATATGTACCCTTTTAAGTTTATTTATAAAGTATTTATATTATTATGTATATTTGTCTGGTATCTAGTATCCATTAAACATGTTCTTAATGATACCTACTTAATTTAGACTTAAAGATAATTGGCGTGAAGTTGGAATATCGGTAAAAAATCCATTTTATCCCTTATGTCAATAGTATTAGTTATGATTACAAAACTGGTAATACAGGTGTGAATAGTAAAGAAAAGAATTTATAAAGGTTTTGAAGGACGGGAATATGAAACGGGAAATCATTTAACTATAAATTTTCGCACGCAGGAATATTGAACAAACACGTTAAAATTAAAAAGAGCAAGCCCTGTTACAAAAGAGGATTCCTCTAAACAACATTTTACTCATCATACATACTGCGTTAAATTCGCATGGACCTACCTATCCAAACTAACACCTGCTGTTTGAACTAACCGTACATTTGTCCTCGTTGCTTGGATATTCGAATTTTCGCCATAAGCCGTACTAAGCTCACCTCGTCCGGTGTTGCTAAAACAAACTTTATCTACTTGTTCTAAAGAACTAAAATGGTTTACAGTGACTTGTTCTGAAATGCTGTTAACATGAATAAAGGCTATGGTAATCTTCAAAACTTGGCAAAGTAAATTGAATTATACTAGCTTTCAACTTTCTTTTAAATCATAAATAAAATACATGTACGAGTATGTAGCGAGTGCGTCATATCAATATCTGAATTGAAAATTATCAGCACAAATGAGATGACTTTTAACTGAAGTCGCACGTTCCTTTATATTATTTTATCGTAAAATTTCTGCATACAGACTGCAAATTAAAAGTTATTGAATGCTTTTGTAATTTTATATTTTTGAAAAACTTAGATTAGAATCGAAAAACCTGATAAACCCAATCATTCCAAATAACATTTAATACCTTCTATAGAGGCCTCTATTTCTCAGAGCGGCATAACATTTTAAATTTATGGTTTTTATGGTCCCACTGAAAGTCAGCCGCCGAGGCATTTTAATGTCGCGGCATAAAGCTGAGTGGTGACCATTTAGTTGCATTATTACCATATTGATTTAATGTGTGTTTCTATGTGTGTGTTATGCTTTCTTAATGCTTCTAATAAATATACTTTCTTTCTTTCTTTACAGGAATCGAGTTTAAAAAAACATATATCATTAAAACCATTCAAAAACTATCTCGTGTCGTTGAACACACTCATACTTCATGAAATGATATTTAAATGAGCAATGCCCATAATACGTATAGGTATGGATACCTCAGACTCCTTTATCCAGCAGTCTACTATAAATCACCAACTTCCGCCTCTATAAATATCAGCTAGTTGTCGAGTGGAATCCCTTTAAAATTATGCACGGTTCTCTATAGCTTCATCAAGTCCTTGCTGGCATGACAGAACGCAGAGAAGGTTTTGTGGGTTTACGTGTAAAGTTTTCCTCATAAGCTCACCGCAGGGCGCTCCCCTATCAATTGCCTTTGCCCCCGCCTACCCCTCCCTTCTCCAGCGTTCCACTAATGATCCCACTTGTTAGGGCCCGAGCGGACCTTCAACCGTGTTGCTGAATGAATAACAAATTCTAAGTTGATCCCGCCAAGCCGACCCGTAACAGCTCGTCTGTCAAATATGAAACTAATGGTGCTTTGCTGACATATTGTGGTTTTATATCAACTTTATTACCATGGCGCGGGAGTATGTCTTTTAAATTTTGCTGCATAGAGCTCTAATGTGAATTAAAATTACATACCAAGTGGATGCTTTCATTTTAGAGATATATAATCATTTAAATTAGATTTAAAAAATTTACATTATTTACATATGACCGGTTTCAATATTCAATTCACATTTAGAGATCGTTCTACCACAGTATTGTAGTTTGAGTTTTGTTAGGTATTTTGTGACTGAGAAGTAGAGATACAATACGCGTGCTTCCTTCTTGCGTTTTAAATTCTAGTGATTTGGTTTTTAAAAACTATGACTATATCGAGAATAAAAACAGTACCTAGGTATTAATTCTTCAAATTCCCTTTGTCGACTAGACTTTTCTCGATGTTAGGTATTTATAAAAGTTATTTTAGTTTAACCATAATTAAACCCAATTGCCATCAAAGTAATTATTGAATCATCATTAATCGTTAAAGTCATCATTGAACTTATTGGGAGATTGCGAAATAGTCCCTTAAATTATTTCTTTAGGTGAATAAATTTTATGAAAGATAAAAGTCGTTAATAAAGAATACGATTGAGAAAAGTGTTAATTTTGAGATGGCGGTGGACGACGAAGATAACCATTTATTATGCTGACCCATATAAAATTATTAGTAGGACAGGTAAATTAATGAATATATATAGAAAAGACTCACCGTCAAACTGTTGCGTAGCTTGCGCGAGTAAGGAGGCAAAGACTCTGTCAGCGAGCGGAGGGGGCTGCGGCGGACGGTCGTCGTCACTGCTGCTGTAGCGGTCACCGCCCCACTCGAGCGAGCGCTGTCGCCGCACGCCCGCGGTGCCGCTCACCGCGCCGCCGGAGAGACCGCTCAGCGACCCCGCCTTGGCGCGACGGCCCGCTCTTTCCATCCTCGAGGTACTCATAACATTTTGTCAGTACATCTGAAATCAAACAAAGAATTTCTTTTACTAGGTGGTAGATCCATATGTAGTATCGTCTGGGTAGGTACCACCGCCTTTCTTATTTCTGCAGTGAAGCAGTGTGTTGGGTTGAAGGGAAAGGTAGCCAGTGTAATTACTGGGCATGGAGGGCATATCATCTTAGTCCCCAGAATGGCAAACGCACTTGCGGTGTTAAGTGATTTACACTTAATATTGCAAGTGTCTATAGGCGGCGGTGACCACATAACATCAGGTGGGCCGTAAGCTTGTTTATAATCTCATAACAGAAATAAAATAAAATATAAAAATTAATTTCTTTATACTAAGTATAAGTTTGTGTCAAAGCTCATCAGTTAAAACACTTTTTTTTCTGCTACTTGACGTTAGTCAATCACTTTTATACGTACTCATTAATTGAGTTATGTAATTATATCCTACTTATTAAAAATATCAATCACGTAGATAAATAAGAAATTGCATTTGTGTGGTTTTGTGTTTTTGTTGGTGAGTAAGAGCGCACGAGCTCCACAGGGTTGGCAAGGGGATTAGGGTTGACAGCGCGCGAGTGTTACGTCAGTGTTGCAAGAGTCTATAGGCTACGGTGGCAGCTTACCACCAGGCAGGCCGTATGATTGTCTGCCAAACACTGAACATAAAAAAAATAAGAAAATTGATATGTACTATGGAATAATTTTATTTTTGCGTTAACAAATGCGTAAATATTAATTCTAGAAAAATGCACTGAAAAAAATCGACTTGCCTCAGGTGGGACGTGAACCCGCATCTTCCACAATCCGGGCGGATGCGTTGACCAATTACGCCACCGAGACACTGCTTTTCGCTGTCGAAATTTGTCAGTGCTTGGTGCTTATGTTTATATGTATTATGCCATAATACTATAATTATGGTTGATATGTACTAATTACTCTTAACATAACTTTATTATATATAGTAATCACACAATAATTTACTGTGTGATTAATACAATAATACTGTTGAAACTATTGTTAAAGGCACAGAACGTTATGTTATAGGCACAGTCAAGAAATTTCTCGACTCTCGGGTAAGTCAAGGAGCTTATATTTTAGTAAGTAAACGCATTGCAGTGAATAGAACTCTGTAATTGGTTCGAGTCTGTTGCCTAGTTCACATCGTTGAATGTCCTGACGTTTTATAACTTCAAACGACCTTCAAACTTTAAACTTTTGACATCTGGGCGTTGCTTTTGATATCTCGACCTGTGCGTTGTGTAATATAGCTAGCTAGCTACCTAAGCTGTGCGTTCATTTTAAAGTACGCATAGTTCTGATCTCTCCTTAAGTATTGTCTATGAATAGGTTATGACGACACTGTGCGTCCAGTGGTCCACGCGCACCTATGAGACTTGAACATCCTTGGCATATGGCACGCACCGAGAAATGCCTGATTTTGCGTAGCATTGTTTTTACTATGATAAGTATTGTTTGTGAATACGGGCGTTAGTCTATTGCTTGCACGTTCACCCTTACTATCACTTAACTTCAGTAGGGCCAAGTGCTCTCCCAACAAATAACAGGATACTATGAAAGTTATTAACAATTAAAATTGGTAATTCTTAGAAATAAGACAATACAAATATACTTTTTGCACAGTTCAATCCTATAAGCAAGCTTCAGAATAACATGTAAATTTAAGACTAATAGAATGAGTTAATAATAAACAATGCAGTTCAATGTATTCATTCATAAAATACTTCCTTAAAACGAACTCTCCATTCCCCAAACAAATAACATAGACCAGCAAACCTGAGAGTGTCATAAATCAACACAGTTTCAATGCAAATAAAATTTAATTTAAATTTTCAATGAAAATCATAAGACGAAAGCGGCAAGACGCAACTGAACATAAATATTCAGTTTCCTGCAAACGGAACCGTTTATATTCTTAATTCTGAATCAACTACCGTGGAGCGAAACTTAAGCCCCTCACTGGAAAGAATTGACACGATATTTTATCGGAACGGTAACGACATCGTGAGCGGAAAAGAACAACTGTAATAAAGAGCCTACAAGTTGTTTGGTTTGGGCGGAACATAAATAGGAAGTTGGCGCCGGCGTGCGTGTTCGACGCTTAATCCCGCGGATCGGCCCGCCCGCAGTCCGCCGACAACCCAGTCTTGCGTTATTTTTCCTATTTACTCGTCACCTTCATCTTCACTATCACTTCACAATGATTGCAAATAATCGAAAACGATTCAATATTAGGGTAATTAAATATGTGCTTTATAAAGGATCGCAATATCCAAATTGTAATTCAAATAAATGTATGTTAATAGTGAAAAAAGTGCAGCCTGTGGAATTTGAATAGGTATCTGCCTTTTTTTATTTTAACAACGTTTGTTTGTTTCATCCTTTATACATGTGGCTTTGTACATATTTCATTAAATAGTTTCTAACTTAAAATAAGTAGTTTCTATTTGTCGCCAACACTTCTATTGATGAAGTCCTGGATAGGAGATTGAGACGATTCCTAACAAATTTCTAACAGTTAAACTACGTAGTGATAACTTATGAGGAGTCGACTGCGGCGTCAATAACATTCCTTAATTTTGTCTCCATTGTAACAATGATGATTTATTTAGAACATGTGGAAATTATACCAAATTTGGTACCATATAGGTTCCAAAAGAACACTGGATCAAAAGCTAAGTTGGTACTACTAAAAAATCAAATAAATATTTAAAAAGACAAGCTTCGGAATATAAGTTCTTTCAAATTCAATAAGGCCCTACGAGTGATGAGATTATCACTCTCTGACATCTAATAAAACACTTGAAATATACAGCCATAATTTTTGTAAGTACATGCGGAAAACATCCAATGACAGCTGATGTTCATTATTTAGACATTATTTCAGACCCGCAATAATTAATATTACAATATAGAGTATAGATCTCGGTGCGGATAACAATTGTTTAGGTTTGCTGCACTCATTTCTCATTTCGTATCGGCAGAATAAACAGAAGCGGTTTCATTAGAGATTCGTCGACACCCCATAGAGTTACGTAGAGCTTAGACCAATCCGTTATTTTTTAATTAAAAACTTTTGCAACATTTTTGCAAGAAAGTTAATACTAATCCAAAGTCATTACTTTAGATGTTGTGTGCAAAACTCCTGGCATTGAATTATATGTTTTGTTTAATAATCAAGACGATATACATAATAGTGTATTTAATATTAAAAATGCAGTGTAAAGCGTAAAGCAGCAACTTTACCTTAAAACATCTTTGAAGTTCTTTAAGTTTAATTAAATATGAATTTAGCGTAAAATGTCTTTTTGTTTTCTTATCAGAAATGCTTTATTAACAATTGAATTTGTAAATTATATCGCTGAATTTTGCTGTAGCGCGGGTCTAAATAACTTGAAAAATGTGGTGTAACTTGAAACATGTCTAGGCACATGTTTGTACCGCTCATTTTCATGATTCCTGTATCGAATTCCGATTATGTCTCCTTTCGTGTGTTAATGTTCTATACGCCTCCCGCTATCTCGCGGGATATACCAGTTGACCCGAAACCCTCAGGCATCATCAGACTTATTTCTATGTCCCGAAACCCTCTGCGTAAAGTTGGTGACGCTTTAATTCTATGTCCCGAAACCCTCTGTGTAAAGGTGGTGACTCTATACATGCGCTGTAACGTCTATTTACAGTTTGACTATTGCCAAACAAAAAATAGGACAATTAAGTCGATAATAGGCGAGACATGCGAAATAAAATATCAAACTAATCTGCCTCGCAACCTCGTAACGATTATTTTAAGATAAAGAATGGTGTTTTATATAATAAACTGTGCCATGTCTGATAGTTTCTTATGTGAATGCTACAGAAGCGGAGGCGGCTAATAGCGCGTCTGATGGACCGCCTGGTTTAATATAAAGTAGACACCCTGTTTACAGACTGTCGCAGCTTTAATAAATACACCGCTTCCCCTTACAGTCTGTCTGTATCCTTTACAGACTGTCTAGGCACCCTGCTTTCGATTATTTATATTGAAGTTGTAATTTAAACCGCTTGTCACTCGTTTTAAGCTCGTCAATGAACACTATTTCAATCATTGATTTTTAATTACTGACGTTTATAGATTGGCAATGAATCGACTAGGACGAGACGAAAAAAATGCACTCATATGTGCGTAAAAAATTGTACTGTAGTCTGCCAATTACTGTCTTTTCTACGTGACTGATAGGTCAACTTAGTTACATTCCATTCCCTGTATGCCAAGGCAATTAACTACTAAAGGGTTATAACGCAACCAGCCTACGAGTTCCATTCTACAAATAATACTGATAGAAATATATTTCGACGTTGCACTCAAAATTACTTTCCTGTGGCGGTCAGGGTGATTCCGGGTAAAATCAGCAAATGCAGCGAAAGCTGAGCGGCTCGTAGCGGACTCAGCGCAGCCTGATCTCGGCCCATTCCATACGTGATGAGAATCCGCCATTGCGATTGCTCGAAACCAAAGAGACTCAAAACCTGCAAGCTCGTTTTGATCACGTTCCCAAATAAATTGCATCGAACGCTTCCTTGATATGGTTCGTTCAATTCAATTAAATAATAACGAGATGACGTTACGCAATACCTGCATATTTTGCGAAGGTACCTTTAGTTCATCTATATGAATTTCGCAGAAATATATTTCGTAGAATATATATTTTTAGCCATGTGATGCTGGCAGAGTAGAAAAGCAGTACCCTATAACCTCCAGTGGGTGTCGTAGAAGGCGATTAATGGATCAGCAAAGGGGTATTGATCACCTTATATCGTACTCCGCCTAAAGATTGGTAGACGGTAGACGCATTGGGCAAGCGTGGTGAACTACTGCCTATATCTCCTTCGATAACAAGGAGAGGTCTTGTGTCCCAGCAGTGGGTCAAATTACAAAGGCTGTTATAATGATGATTATGATTTGATTTTATACAGTTAATACCAATAACCAATAATTTAAAAATATTTGTATATGATCAAAAAGCAAAATACAGGTAAAACTATCCGTTGACATGTAAATTAGAAGTACTTCAACAATTTTACCAGACGCCGGCTATAAAGGCTGTTGCCATCTCAAAGCACATAACTTCGAAACTTATATCTCGTGAAAGTCAAATTGAAGAGTCGTTCTATTACAATCAATAATGGGCGTATTCTCGTCTGTGTCGATATACTTTAGAATGACATAGACATAGCGTTACTTGCTCGGCTAAATTATGCATAAGTTTTGGGAGACGAACTCTTTTAGTTAAGCTAGAGGGACGTATAGTTCGTATAGTTTACCTATCGAGCTAAGGAGGCTGATTGGTCGATAATTACTTTTGAAACCGGTGCTTGAGAATTAAATTAGTACCTAGTCATAATAATTATAGATACACATAGTACTAAGTAGTAACTATACAAGCACTGACGTTGCTGTGATACGGTACTAAGGTGTTCATTTACTGGCTGACCTCAGATAGATAAACATCAGACGTCTTCATCGTCTTTTGCTGTTAAGAAGAAAGAATCAAGCATAATAGACAGTTGTATTTCCTACCTTACATAAGATCGCAATTACAAGATTAAAATGCTTAGTCATCATCATATTAGCCTTGACACGTCCACTGTTGGACATAAGCCTTCCCCAAGGATCTCCAACCCAGTTTCTCCTGCGCTGCCCGCATCAAACGGCTTCTCGCGAACTTGACCACATCGAATGTCCACCTTGTGGGGAGCCTACCAACGCTGCGTCTCCCGGTAAGCGGCCGACATTCCAGAACCTTTCCGCTCCAACGACAGTCAATCCTCCTTGTAATGTGCCCAGCCCACTGCTAGATGTTGAGTATCTAGAGAGAGTCCAAATCCCATCATGAAATGTTGTACTGGTAACATATTTTCAATATACCGCATAGTCTTAATACGAAAATGCACAAGGACCTTTGATTTCTTTAGGGATTTTAGATTTTCAACTTTAGAGTGATTAGGCAATGTCCTGAGCTCACGTTGTTAATAATTATTTTCTTTTTGTATTGAACTTTTACTGGCGTATTATGAAAAATAGTCTATACCATCTAGCATGGTAGTCATATTATTGTGAAAAGATAAAAATCTTTTCGTTATTCAGTCGATTACCGCGACCGAAAAATACTTCCGATTCCTTTTTTTATTCATACATCCTCAAGGAATACAATAAGGAGTACGTACTTACATAAAATACCTCTATAGATTTATTATGTTCCGTTTTCAATAAAAAATAATCAGCCTACCTCGAATAGATCACAAATCCCCAAATCTCCTTACGTTCTTATAAAAAATATTTTATTGAAACACGTGAGCTAACATTCCTGTGTTGTAATATATAAATAATATTACAATATCGCTAAGTGATTTATACAGTAATTGAAAGGCTAGGCTGTTAATCGAATGCTGATATTAATTTATATGTACATGCTTTATCATTAGAAATTTGAAATCAAAGTACAACCAAAGGTAAAATCCATATTGTTGAATTATGAAGAATTAAATATAAAAATAAATTTCTATTAAGCTCAGCCCCTCATTTACAACTTTTAGCGTCGTAAGAAACAAAAATCCAGAATATACTTAGCTCTACTAAAATCTCTGATTGTCGTAAACAACTCTATATAACATTGAACCTACGTTATTTTCGGCTATACTCGACTTGAAACAAAAATAACTTATTGAGCCTTTGATATCAAATCTCGAAAATAATATTTCAGTTAAAAACTTTTAATGTTAAGGGGCTGAATCCATAGAACAGGTAATACCTACAACTTCAAAGGATGATAAAAATTATTTATGGAGGTAATGTGACAGGCACGTCTCATTATGGGCGGGCTCACAAAGCACTTTGCGATCAATCACATGCTCAATAAGATTCAATTATCAACAGCATCGTCCTGCATAACGTTCGGTAATGGCTGGGAATCAACTGAACACCTGGCTTATGACTGCGATTCATTCAATGAATACGAGCATATATTCCTAGTCTAGACGCATCATAATGTTTATCTCTGTAGGCAAAGGAAGTTCTTAACAGTAAAGGTACTCGTATACTTTTTTTTATAGCTTATTATCTAGCAAATTATTCGACTCCGCCTGATGGTAAACAGAAGTGGATTCCAAATGCAAAGATAGCTTACGCGTGAGATAAACCGCCGCGCTAGCCACCCTCGACTTGCCGACCTGCAAGGTGCTTCTTCGCTACTCTTTTGAGTGAACCAGAATTATAAGAAAGAGATGCCTTAGATTTTTGTTCAGTCCACGATGTAACCGTGTATTTTATGAAAAGGAAAACGCCTGAATCCTCATGACATTTTCTGGCACAGCCAACGAATAATTAGCGTTTGGCAATATACCTCATCTGTGTAATTACCGGATACATGAGATCACTGCACCTTTTGAATTTAAGAGCATTTATTGGATAGCTAGGCTAGGTTTGCGTTTATATAAACCGTGTTGGTAGAGTGGTCAGTATAGCTGCCTACACATCAAGCGGTCCGGGTTCGAGTCCTGGTAGAAGCAAATGTTAGTGTGACGAACACGAATATTTGTTGACGAGTCATGGTTGTTTATATATTCATTTATGTTTATTTATAAAAATATCTATAAAAAATATTATGTATATTCAAATTGTCCGTTGTCTAGTATCCATAACACAAGTTCCTAATGACACTTAATTTGGTCTAGATAATTGGTGTGAGCTGTGGGTGTGAACGTAGAAATATATTATTATATACGCGCCAAATTGTTGAAATTGATGACAGGTCCAAAATTTGTAATCTCATAAATATATTCATGCATGAATACCTACAAAATATAAATTTGCTACTAGTAAGTTCGTAGACAGTTAGTAATTACTTAATTTTCATGTAACCAAAAGTTGTGTGCTGAGACCAAGTCATGAGTGTAAAATGCAGTTTTAATAGAGCGGGTCGCGGCGCGCGCCCCTTAATTCAAATGCTTGTCTTGTGCCCCATCGGGCTGACGCTTATTTCATACGTGACATGAACCACAATCCGACAATGGTCCTCTAATGTCTTTAGCTATATTTTGACAGCCTACTTACAAGTATGCAACATTCCACATCATAATGCTAAATAAATATTATGAAAACCAGCGAAGATGGAACGTATGCTAACAAGTAGACAATATTATTACGAAAATGATTGAGAGATATTTCTCTAGATATTTCGTATGAATTATCCCTATATTTTACGCAGGTAGGCAAGTAATGCTTAGTTCAGATGGACGCGCAGTAAAATGTAAGTAATTTTATAAATTAAACTGCCTGCATGGTCATCTATCATGTAGATAGTTAGATTGAACGTTATTGTCCTCAAATTTATAAAACAAGCCGTATGATGTCGGCAGGGTAGAATAGCATCACTCAGTATAATCCAATGGGTGTCGTAGAAGGCGACTAATGGATCAGCAAAGGGGTGTTGATCCCTTATACTCCGTCCACCAATTGGGCAAGCGTGGTGGACTACTGCCTAAACCTCCTTCGATGACAAGGAGGGGCCTTGTGTCCCAGCAGTGGGTCGAATCATAAAGGCTGTTACGATGATGATGACTCTAAACCAAAATGTTTAGTAATTATATACATAATTAAGATCTTCTCTATTAATAGTGAAAAATGAACATTATGATTTTTGATTACTTTTATAGGTTTTAGGTACTAATAAGCCAACAAAGTTTCAATCAAACGTGCAATTTAATTTCTTATTTGAGGGCTTAATTCCGACTAGTTCTGAGTTACAATATTATTTTGAAACTTTACGAGTAAAACAATGCAAAATATACACATTTATCTTAGTTCTACTACCTTAATTATGCATAGATTAGAGCTATAATACATGTCTAATCTATGATAATAACATATCGTGCGGTAGACGTCACAGCTAACGGCCAAAGATCTATACAATTAAGAGTTAATTAATATATGGGCAAGCGCTAATATCCCATTAGCGTTTGGTTGGTCTGGTAGCTACATGGTTCCGTCAACTCATAACTTAATAATGGTAACAGTCAAATCATTAGCAATGATCTAACAAAGGAACCGTGTCATAGTATTGTTCTCTTATGAACGCAGGTGTGCCATGAATATGTTTATGTATATATATGTTAACTAGTGTTCGCCCGCGGTTTCGCTCACGTCCTTATGCTATGTCCTTCCCTGGGTCTCACACTATCTTCACACCAAATTGCATCAAAATCGATTCGTTGGTTTAGGCGTGAAAGCATAACAGACAGACATACAGAGTTATTTTTGCATTTATAAAAAATCGGGAGTGGTCTCCCCTTGACATTCTCGTATACCGGAAACGACTCGAAAATTGATAGAAACCTTATATTTTGATGTCATACATGCATGTTAAATTTTGGTCACCCATCCGAGTACCGACCGCTCACTTTGTTGCTTAACTTTCGTGATCGACGATTCAAAAGTTGATAGAAACCTTATATTTCAGTGTCATACATGCATGTTTAATTTGGTTATAATAAGTTAAAGCATACTCGAGTTATCGTGCTAACGCACAGACACAATTCCAAAAACGGTAATTTTGGACTCAGGGAGGTCCAAAATAGGTAATTAGCGTAGGTCTTATCTAGTAACTAGCTATGAAAGTGGAGCATTCGAATTCTATCTGGATAACTATATTATAATTCTTATTAGTACCCAAATGAAAACTTTCTTTGAAAATTAACGTATTCGATACGATTTTAAATTCGCTAAAATTCCAGCTACCAAACCATTGTGGGTGTCATTACAGATTTCCAGTAAGACAAATTGTGCTCTGACTCGAAGTTCAAGTTTTTGTCCTTCAGGGACGTTTTACTTCGATAATGACTTGAAAACTTTGTGTCCTTACAAATTAATAAGAGTAGATAAATCCTGTTATATAACAGGCTATGGAGTAGGTGGAACGAGTCCAGAAGATGAGCACAATCCAATAAGTGTCGCACACAGAGTTCCCACGGGACTCGACGGTATTGGATTAGCAGCTGAATATTCTAACTAGCCGTCAGTGCGCTTTAGCGTCGATATGACGCATTTCCTGCACGAATTATAATGACAGTTTCATACTTCGGTGACATTAGTTAGTGATAAAATGTAATTCGAAGTTACTACGACAGACTTCTGATGGATGTTATAGTGGCATTTTGATTTGGTATAGGAGACATGAAATTATAGTTTAGGAGCCAACACAGCTCCTATACTATTGTTTCAGGAATTTGATACCCATAGAAAGCTCTAAGGGCGCGCGGAGGGTGGGTTATTTTTAAAATGTGAGTTTGCCAAGAGTTTACGTAATTTTGCGCAAAAATATATAATGTCAAGTAATACACAACGGTGTCCATTATATAAACAATTCATAACAATTCTACCTAAATCTCGAATCTCTGAAATAACATAGTGTCTAACTACGAAAAGAAATACGATAAGTCCACAATCTCTTCCTTCATAAACCAATTGATCCAATACACCAACAAATACATCCCCAATATCTAATATCAGACGTCATTTCATCCCAATCTCATAATATGTTGACGAATCTAATCTGCATTACTATTGAATATCACGGCTGGCGGCCATAATTGGATAGATACAGCGATAGTTGTGCCTAGCCGGTATAGAACGCGTCCACTAATGTAATCCGGCTAGGAGCTAATCTGATATCGAGACGAGGCAGGCACGGACTCGTCGCCAGTAATTGGGTTGCGTTTAATCTCCACAATGCAACTTTAGACTCATTTTCGTTGTCCAATAAAGCTGCCTAAGCCTTTGGTGTATCTAAGCTGCACTGGCATGATTTTCCATTAAATCTTCTCTTTCCGAGATAATGCCTCATGCAGTTTTTGACAGTTCCTCGGTAGTTTTAATAGATTATTTCCATTTGCCTTAGTAGGTAATTTCTAAAATGAATACTTAATACGATTAATGAAACATCTACAACATAATCAATCTTTTATTTTTAATAAATAAATACGATATGTGTCGTACATATTTTGTATTTTAGTAGATTTGTGAATGTTGTATGGATTAGCATTTTTTCTAATCTACCTTGACGATTTAAAACCTTATGGCAAATGTTTAATTTAGTTTTTAAGTAAAAAACAGATAAGCTCTTTTAAATTGTTTATAGTTAATAATCGCAAATTAGGTAAGTATAGGGTTCAGTGTATATTTCCTATGATTGGACATAAGACAATTAAATTAGATTGCATTAAATATACTATTTCCTATAGAAATGTGGAGGCATACACCAAAGCTATCAGCAGCAAAAGGGAAACATCCTCCAATGCGTTTCATGATATTAACACTATAATGAAAGTTTTTGGTTTCCAGTATTTAGCAATTTCACGCTGAGTAAATTCAATAATCTACGCCACAGCAGATAATTCAATTTCCGCGTAAATACATGGCCCGTTACCGAATTTCCTTTGAGAGGCGGAGCGTGCACTGAGCTGCGATCCGGCACGTCTGCCTGAACTTTGGAATTCCAATTTTGAAAAGTTTCCCAACAAGGGCCGATATTGACAAAGAGTGTCAGCCAGCCTTGAGTGGGTCACCTCTAGGTCAACTTTCGCTGACATGACTGTTTATAATGCAGTCTAGACGCGTACTTGTTCATCCAATTTCAAACAAAGCCCTAATAATATTAAAGTTCAAAACTAATTTTGAATAAAGTACATGCTTATACAAATATATTTTGCTGTATAAAGCTTTATACTTAAAGAAGTATTGTAGTAATATAGGATAGCGGGATTACCCCTCAATGTTCTCAGAGGGAGTCAATTAAGCTAGAATTCAAATAAAAGCTTATTTAAATACAAAATCTTTATTGCTACCGCCTAATAACAAAAAATACGTAATCAGCTAGCCGAATATGTATTTTTTGTGATTAAATCTATTCTGTTCGAGATAGATCAGTTTTTAGAATTTTTGCAATCAATTTTGGAAATAATAGCTAATATAATCCTTGGCAATGGTGGCCATCCAGTGGCTAATCAGAATCATATAAATTTAACATATAATAATTATGTCGCAGACGTAACCTTTGGCTGATTGACTCAGTGCAGTCTACGTGAGCCTACATAAAGTACATCTATACCAAATTTGGCATCTGATTTCTGCGTTTTCTGTACTCATCTTGAAATAATTCATCGGCATTCACATCTGCTAAAAAGAGCATCGTTTGAATGCCTTTCCATTTGTTTGTTTCTTTTTCTTTATTTCTTAGAGCAATAGAGATCACCTGACTTTGATTGCTCATAACCACACCTAGTTAAAAATATATATGTTACAAATCAAGTTGCTGTTCTTATGTTCGTTTAAAAAGACCTAAATCCTTTCTGAAATTAACATTCTTTTAGCAAATAATGTAAATCATCGTTGCTTATCTGGTCTAAATCACATTCTCGGCCGCGGGTAAAATGGATAAACGACTTCACGACGAAAAAACAAAGCAGGAAACGGTGGACAAAAAGTATCTTGTAATGAAGAAGGAGGCCTCGTGATTGTGTGCCAAGTGCGGAATAACTACGCCCATGATTCATTACTAGCTGGCACCAAACGAAGGGGAATCCGACGGCTTGGATTAACTTTTTTAAATTAAGGAATGTCCCGAGACAGTTGCACGGGGTACAGGGGCAGGGCTCACTGTTATGCTTGCTTCAGCCTGCGAAATAATGCTAGATTAGATACGTGGAAATAAAAGACTTGGAAGTAAGTTCTCTTTATGAGTACGTAAGTAAAGACTATACGTTTGATGTAGGTGTGCGGTGATACTTTTTTGATTTTGTCAATAAGAGAAGTGAGAATAATTATTTTCCATACAAAGCAGTCCGTCTTTTAAAGTGTAGCTGGTATAGATTTACTGGTAGAATTTATCTTAAAACGTATTTCGTACACTTCAAAGGTTAAATTTTAATGCACTTTTTAACCTATTACATGATTAAATCAGCGCCGACCAATTGCGTTATTTAGTAATCAATGTCGAAACATATAAATCATTTTCCTGAGCAACAGGTATCATCGTTTGTAATTGTAATGGGTAGACGTACCTACTCCGCAGTCGTAATAAATATAATTATTTCATGACCTCTCAGTTGCAAATTTTGTTGTAAAACTTTTGGAAAGCTGATTAAACCGCTTCCCAATGTTTTCAATTTACATACTCGCAAAGTCAATAAAATAATTCATTACGGATTTTTATTGAGGAGGTAGATGGCACCGCGGTTGTGCGTTCTAATTCTCTGCAAGTTTCGGGTCGAAAGGGAACGACCTGACTTAGAGTGCCGCTAAGGATTCCGTTTACAATTCAGGTGTACCGTGACATGAAGGAATAGGAGAGAAGTCCCCAGTCACGCGCGTGTGCGGTTAATGTGATATGTAGAGTTGAAGAACGGGTTGTACAAGCGATTCTTAAATGTCTGTTGTTCGATACTCCAAAAGAAAATCAACTCTGAAATTCTGTACAATTCTCTGTTAAATTTTATGACATATAACTAGGCACCTAGTCGTATTTTTGTTTTTTTTTGTAGGGATAAACTACGATAGTCACGCTAATTGACATTGAATTATCTTGGGTGTGTTAAAATATACAGAGTGTGTTATTCTTATTACAATTGAAACGTCGAAAATTAAATGAAAAAAAAAACATGTGAATTTGTAGTGAGATGGAATTGAGCTAGAGCATCAGACAGACTCTTTCTAACCAATATAAACTAATCAGCCATTTATAAAAACACGTTGTCAATCAATTGTGAGTCTTGAAGCGTAAGCATAAAGACCGTGTAAACTGCAAAGTGCAGAGCTGCAGATAATAGGGCACAGCGTTCTACCCGCTCGAAATTGAAGCGCCCATCCTAGAGAAGTTGGTACCTTAGAAAAGGCCCCAGTCAAATGGCACTGGTTATCAGTTGCGTTGTTTTTCTGCTAATCATATTTGCAGAGCTCTATGGAAGATTAGAGTTAGATTGGCAGCGTACTAGTAACCTTTATTTCATAAGCATGGCTACGGCAACCATTTACCATTATTGCACTCTGTAAGCTTGTTTCATCCCTTAGGCTTGTTAGGTACATATGTACCACAACCACAAACGGCAACACGTGAGTGTTGATCGTTGCATTTTCATATTAATTAGCTACCTAATTAATATGAAAATGCAACGATATGGCCGGTATCGACCACTTTACCATCACCAGCTACACCGCGCACTAGCAGCTGGCTACCTCGCAAACACAAAGACAACGCAATCACATCGACAATTAGTAATAACCACTACTTAGGTAACTGCTGTCGTAGGTAAACACAAGGTGGAGTGACGACTTGATTAAGGTTGCTGGTCACGCCTGGATGCGAGCAGTACTGGACCGGTCGTTGTGGCGTTCTTTGGAGAAGGCCTATGTTCAGCAGTGAACGTCATGTGGCTGAAATGATGATGATGATGATGAGGTAACTGCAAAATGCTGCAACGACGCTATTCACACCACATCACAGTACTTTTGTCGCAGTAATGTTGTGGGGTTTTGGTACAAGTAGGTACGTGTGAATTCAACTATAAAATAAGTAGGTACAATAAACTGTAAATCTACAGGTGGAGAAATAAGTGTTGAAAAATAATAAAAATAATACTTGGTACTAGTAAACGTACTTTGACATACGACGGTCAATGGAGAAAGCTCTTGAAAGACCTGAGTATTTTTTAGAGTAAAGTTCCTCCAAAGGTCCGGTCCCGTAGCAGTTAGATCTGTAATTCGATCAGCAATCGGACTCTGTAACACTATTATGTAGGTACATACTCACTCTGAAAAGTCCTGAGAATTTAATCATACCTACTAGAGCTAATACACTTTTTTTCTCCTATGGGTAGGCTGTAGGGCCCTCAGTCTGATTGGGATTACTCACCTGGGCCTAACTCATATAATTTTCTTTAATTATTATCTTGGAGATTAATATTCTTTTGTGTTATTCACAGAACACAGAAAGAGGTATTATTTATGCCTTAAACTTTTTTCTTCTTTCTTACATGCTACTTATGTATGCCTCCACATTCAAAAACAGGCGTATATTGGAATAAATGCTTTTGAATTGAAAAATTTAATGTATTTATTATGTTTCTCGACACTGGGTAACACCAGTTGAAGTTGATTGTTTAACAAATGAATTTTACATTAATTGAATTACATTTCAACAACATTACTTTACTCCCAAATATTCTCAAAATATTTGGAATAATAATCCCACAGCGCCATCTAGTAACACGTACATGAACTTTAGGGAAACCGTTAGCCTAACAGCGCCATCTGGTTTCGAAGTGAAGAACTACACGCTTCCTGCGTAGCATCGAGGAATACAACCTTCTTTTCAATTTGCTTTTCTAGAAAATTCAACTCGATATTGTAACCCCCGCGCGATATTGTAACAGATTTTCACTTGTTGAATTGAAACAAAAGAGGATTCACTTAATATTTTTAAATAAAGAAACACATGGAAGTGACAATAATTATTTGAGTAAGTGCCGAGTGCGAGTGCCGATAATAAATCACGAACCCACGAAGTAAGTAGTCTAGAATTTAATCACGAGCATAGCGAGTGACTCATAAATAGACTACTGGGCGCAGTAAGTGATTTAAAGACTTGAGACAAAAAAAATTGCTCTCGTGTGAAACATTCAACTTTTGACCTCTCCAGCAAAAAAATTGTTATAGGTGAGAAAATAAGAAAATGTTTAAATAAGTACATGTTTGTTACGCCAAAGTATTAAAAATAAAAGTAAAATTACCTACTGCAATTGTGTAGATTGAACGGTACAGTCCTGTTTGGAGCTCGCGGCAAAAAGCGTTTTTCCTTCTAGATTCTACGAAGCAAAACAGGTCTTTTGGTGCTTAAGAGGTGGCTTTATCGGTCCATGGTTGGCGTTTTGCGATGTATAGGTAATAGGTATAGATCTAAGACAAAGGAAGATATTTTCTTTCCAATTTACGAGACTAAATTTGTCAGTAATGGTCGTTTGCTCATATCGACAAACAATTGCCAAAGAGTAGTAAAAATAAATAAAATAATACGAGAATAAAATGAAGGTTAGTTTACCTCATTTACTATCCTACATACCTACTAGGTATTGTTTATTTAATACAATAAATTTGACAAGAAGTACCTAATAAACAATTACGGTAATTGTGCCTATAGGTGTAAGGAATCATACTCACACATTACCTATTGTTACCTATGACTAAATATAATTACACGTTTATAGTTATCTAAATATCAACATTATCACTTTTTAATTACCTACCTAACAAGTATAAATAGCTTAATACCTACCTACACTATATTCCTTTACGCTTCAATGACTTTATTGAAACTAATTAATTGATTAGGTATTTGAAGCCCTTAAGGGTAAACCTTAGTACTTAAGTACCTAATATTATAGATACTTTTAATAGATAGATATTGCTTAAATTACAAAACAGAAGGTGACGACTTTCAAAAGTCCTTACAGCTAAGTAGACCTACCAAGTGTACTAACTGGTCATAGAAACTTTAAGTCGAGTTACAGAAACAGTTCTTACGACAAAAATGAAGATACTTGTATTGCTGACTGAGAGATTTTAGAGTGTAACAAGTGTTCTGATTGACTGCTTTTAATTGTTAATTCACCCAAGGTCTCTAGACTCTCTAGAATCTTCTAGGCGAGCGTCTATCACCTTACGCCTCATCATCGCTATCCATTAGGCGTGATTGTGGCCCAACGCCCAGCCTATTCAACTTAAAAAGGTTTAGTTCCATTTTTGAGTTTTAATGCCCTTTTTATTTAGACTTATCTCGGTCATAATTTTGAGGCACCACATACAAATACAAATATTTTTATTTGACAAATGCTTACAAATAGGTAACTTACAAGGAATTTAAACAAGTTTTAAAAAATATACGCACATTTTTTTACACGAGGCTGCGTGATTTCTTACTACCCTAAACTAGGCACTGCCTGTCCTGTGGCGATCAAGTATACGTTTACAGTAGTTAAACGGATGCCAGTAGTAAAGATATGAAAAGAATTAAAAAAACACAAAAATATTTATCTAAGTGCTGTTAGATACGAATAAAAATAAAACCATATTTATTTAAGACTGTTTAGAAAGATTATTTAAAATAAAAAGGGTGAAATAGTTATTTATTATACAAGAGTGGAAAGTTCCTTTTTAACCGCGTGCTCGATTTGGATGACCGAGCAAGCGAAGGATTCTAAAGTTGAATCACGAGCGCAGCGAGTGATTCTAAATTAGAATCCTGAGCGTCAGCGAGGGAAACAAACGAGCACAAGGTGAAAAATCTTTCCACTCGAGTGCAATACGTAACTTTTCATCCCACCTCAGCGAGGAAATGACAAAATGAAAAAGAATTTTTTCACAATTTAAAAAGTTCTAATCATAAATTTGGCACCATAGAGGTTACATTAAATAGGTTTAATGACGTTTTGAATTTACAATTATATTGAGTACTCATTATATGTGATGTTCTAAATTCAAATCTACTTTGCCACTCAAGCGAATAAAATAGAATTTTCCAGCCAGATTTCGAAGCGCAAAATTACACTTTCCGAGGTGGTGGGATGAAAAAATACTTGACGCATACTGCACTGTGTAACCAATATTACCTGAAGCTCTACTGAATCCTTTTAGGATTATGAACTTTAACTATAACAGCACAGGCCTTTGTCGTTCGCGCTTCAGTTCCGTTATCATGATTCATTACCACTTGAAAATCATTAATTTTCTATTTCCAGTCACAGTTTTACATTGACAAATTGATTTTGTCTATCCATCAAATTTCGATTCTTCCTCAAGAATGGGTTTTAATATTTATACAAATTGAGCAGTTGAGAAATGGCGTTTGATAAACAGGGATTCGATTAGGATCCTAGGCGTATTTTTATTAGAGAGAATATTCCTCGAAAGTAGTAAATCGCTTTCTCGGCTGACTGGGGTTTTTCTCCGATAATATTACTCAACGGTGTGTGTATACCAAACTTCATCGCAATTCTTTCAGCTCGATTGAGTGACAAACATGTATTCAATCGAACATTATTCGTTTTTATTTGTTTCATAAGTACCTACTTGCCTACGTAAGATAAGTGATTTGTTATTTTTGTGAAAGTTTATCCAAGGATTTTTATCTTAGTATTTGTTTATGTTAAGCGTAAAATATATAATTTCACCTTTTATACGTCACGGTTCGATCCCTTAGGTCTGCTGCTCTCTTTCGACTCAAACTCTACATGGATTCTAAGCGATCGTGAGACCTTGCGGGAATATTATTATTAAGGCCCTAATAGGACACACCAAGGTCCCCACCTTCTTAGGAAATCTCAGGTGATACCGTAATTAGGCTAACAGCAATAGGCAATAAAAAAAATACAATTTTTGGACGCTAATGATAAAGCTGATTTCAGAGTCACGCGTTTGAAAAGCGCCGTCCAGGCGCGCGCGCCTTCTAATGCAATAGTGGGTAGTTGCGTATTATAACGACGCTGCATTGTATCGGGCTGCTAGTTTCATATTGCAACGCATTTGCAAGTGTGTGCGTCTTGATGGCGCTGTTCAAATTCGTGACTGATATCAGCCTAAGATAATAAACAATTAAAATAATAAACAACTTTACTTTATTTTTATAAAGTAAAGAAATATGTTATAAATTGTAGAGGAAAACAAGCATGCAGCTTGGAGCGCAGCATCTAGTAGACACAATAGGGTAAGACAATAGGGTAAGACATGTAATATTTCTATGGACACAAGTCTGAAATAAATGATTAAATGATTATTATTATTACTCAAGCATGGACAACCCTCACTATATACCTCCCTATTAGAGCTCTGAAACTCAAAGGAGTAACGGCTCCTGAAAAGGACGCAAAGAGGACTGTAAGATTAAAAGAAAGGCGCGGAAAAATTGGTAACACTTTACTTCCATATAATTTACAAGACAATATAAAACTAGAAAAATAACAAAGGTCACTAGGCAACCGCCATCAACGTCAAACTCAATTTATAAAAGTATAGACAATGTGGCGGCCAGTCGCCAACATGCCCGATCCCTAGTGCGAGCACTACAATACTACTGTGGCGACTGACCGACAAGGGACGAAAGAACAGGTTTACATTGCTGGGCCTTCCGTGGCCTCTCGTCGAGCTCCTCGTAAGTTGTCACCGCGGTGCTCAGTGATCAGACACTCTAGAGTATGTGAGTCGCCAACCTTTTCGAGATCCTATCTCACGAGTTTCGACTTGACTCTATTCGGCAATCACAGGGTCGATCAAACTTCCAGAAAGTTGTGTCATCATCAAATATGAGTTAGGGTACCGTCGTGAAGAAACTGCGGTGAGGATAGCGCCTTCGAGTAGGGAGAGCTGCACTCATGTTGACGATGGCATCTGCTTTCAAACAAAATGTCAGAGACTTCCAAATGTGTCGTAACGTAGAGCACCATGCGATTCCAACGCCTCGCCATCATGAAAATAAAGCGGCTTCCACTCCAAACGCTGCACAGATGAGTGGTAATGAAATAAGTGGCACACGTGCTCTCAACAGGAACGTTTACAACCAGTCAGTGGGTTTCAGGCTTGGCTTTCTTCCTTATGCACACTAAACATTTGTGGCAGATCACCGTATGGACAGACTAGACACGAACCACTGGAGTAAATTTGGTACGCATTCGTGTGAGTAAGGCATAGCCAGCTCTTAAAATAAAACACAACAACACGCTTGGTACGGTGGCGACCACATAAAATAAATACTTGCATTCTCGCTTAGGCCATCTTCAAAAGGCATTGGCTCTAGCGCTGCCAAGCGGCAGGTCTGGGGCAGAACCATGGGTGTTTTCAGCAAATCATCTCAGATCGAAAGCCATCTAGCAATTAACAAGCAAGTTTTCTTCTGCTTACAGCGTTAAATGCTAAGGAACAAAAAATGTATTAGACTAACTAATTACATTTTATAAAAATTATAAAACAAATAAAAGGATTTACGCAACAATATGGACGCAAGAATTGACTATCAAGTTGCAGTATGCAATTATTACGATACACAGATAATTATAGGTGAATCTTAGGAGGGAACTTAAACAGAATTGATGGCTACGCTACGAAACCTATACAAACGTGATAAAAAAAACATTAAAAATGTGTAACCCTATCAGTTACATTATAGTTGGTAACCAACACGTGTTATAAAAATACACAAATATAGCTGAGTACGAATGCGTTACGTCGCTACATAACAATATAATTCAAAAAAGAATACAACACTTCTAATTGAACAGCGATATAAACTTAAAATTATAACAGTAAACAGAGAAAATAAAATCGAATTCTTTCCTACAAATAAAAACAAACAAAACAATCAATTATAACCTATGTGGAGCTGAAAAGGTTATATCGAACGTAAAGGAAAAAATACAAAGCAAAAAATCAGTCCACACTAGTTTATACTTTACGTGGAGATAGTTCCCCCATTCCAAAAGGTGTATACCATCCCACCATGGGTGTTCAGTGACAATACTAAATATTGCTGGTGGCATGCAAAGTACACGATTCGAAGTTCGATGGAAGCACGATATCGTAGTAGTCTTAAACTTGCGTGAACCGGTATTTGTATGTAATCGTTTCGTGAATCTACTACGCTTATTGACGGTTGAGAGCGAGTTTGTCACAAATTTCGACAAAATGTTCTGTGGGACGAACGACATGATCTGATGTACGACAGAAGTCCATACGTAATTACTTACATCTGTATGACTTAAAATATTCAAAGAATTGGACTTCTCTCTACCGGCCCCAAATATAACCCCGCCTAATAAAGTCCGACGGGCGACTGGCTCAGACTGCTTACCCGTACGAGCCTCTCTGCTAATTAACAGCGGCCCGATGCATGCACCGATTAAGATTGTCGGTGTCGACTTGTGGAGAGCCAAAACATCATTCCACTGTCGAAGATGACTGTAGTTTAGGCCTGCCATATTGATGGTCTGTGACTTGAGATTCAATGACGTCAAACTACGAATATTATGAACGTCATAAGAAACATCGGAATCTCTATCTGCTGCGTAATCTGTCCACCTTGCTTTAGTTAGCGGGCTTAGCTCCGGGGAATATAAATATTCCTGCTCAATCAAAAGCTTTACAGTGGAAACGCAGTTGTACGATTTATAAGTAAATGTATTGAAACATTCTTTTAAACTTATCTGAGGAAAGATCCGTACTGCAGCAGCTTCATGAAGAACAATCTGCTCGGGGCGCGCGAAGCTCCTCTCCACCGCACACATGATCTCCTCAGGAACCTCTGCAGCGTGGAGAAGTACCATAATGGCTTCGCGTGCGGCGCCGCGTACTGCATTTTGCAGACGACAAATGTTGTCTGTTAGAGAAAATAACAATTTAGTGTCGTTGTATTTTCCCTTAAAAAGCGGCCACTCAAACTCGCTCTCAACCGTCAATAAGCGTAGTAGATTCACGAAACGATTACATACAAATACCGGTTCACGCAAGTTTAAGACTACTACGATATCGTGCTTCCATCGAGCTTCGAATCGTGTACTTTTCATGCCAGCAATATTTAGTATTGTTTCTGAACACCCATGGTGGGACGGTATACATCTTTTGGAATGGGGGAACTATCTCCACGTAAAGTATAAACCTGTGTGGACTGAACTTTTGCTTTGTATTTTTTCCATTACGTTCGATGTAACCTTTTTAGCTCCACATAGGTTATAATTAATTGTTTTGTTCGTTTTTTATTTGTAGGAAAGAGTTCGATATTATTTTCTCTGTTTGATGTTATAATTTTAAGTTTATATCGAAGCTCTTTCTTTATTCTATTACAGTTCTCGAGTAATATTGTTAAATAGCGACAACCGTCTGTTTAGCGCTTAAAGGTTTAACGCCTGCATTATTTTGTATTTTTATAACTGTCATTTAGGTATTGGTTACCAACCAACTATAATGTATATAATAATGTTAAACGTTTGAATGTTTTTTTAGTATAGGATATCGTAGCGTAGCCCATCAATTCTGTTTAGGTTCTCTCCTGAGATTCACCTAAAATTATCTGTGTATCGTAATAATTGCATACTGCAACTTGGTAGTCAATTCTTGCGTCCATATTGTTGCGTAGATCCTTTTATTTGTTTTATATTTTTTATAAAATGTAGTTAGTTAGTCTAATACATTTTTTGTTCCTTAGCATTTAACGCTGTAAGCAGAAGAAAACTTGCTTGTTAATTGCTAGATGGCTTTCGATCTGAGATGATTTGCTGAAAACGTCCATGGTTCTGCCCCAGACCTGCCGCCTGGCAGCGCCAGTGCCAATGTCTTTTGAAGATGGCCTAAGCGAGAATGCAAGATTTTATTTCATGTGGTCGCCACCGTACCAAGCGTCTTGTTGTGAATTGTTATTTTGAGAGCTGGCTATGCCTTACTCACACGAATGCGTACCAAATTTACTCCAGTGGTTCGTGTCTAGTCTGTCCATACGGTGATCTGCCACAAATGTTTAGTGTGCATAAGGAAGAAAGCCAAGCCTGAAACCCACTGACTGGTTGTAAACGTTCCTGTTGAGAGCACGTGTGCCACTTATTTCATTACCACTCATCTGTGCAGCGTTTGGAGTGGAAGCCGCTTTATTTTCATGATGGCGAGGCGTTGGAATCGCATGGTGCTCTATGTTACGACACATTTGGAAGTCTAACTGATATTTTGTATGAAAGCAGATGCCATCGTCAACTTCAGTGCAGCTCTCCCTACTCGAAGGCGCTACCCTCACCGCAGTTTCTTCACGACGGTACCCTAACTCATATTTGATCATAACACAACTTTGTGGAAGTTTGATCGACCCTGTGATTGCCGAATAGAGTCAAGACGAAACTCCTGCAATAGTATATTGAACATGTTGGCGACTCACATACTCTAGAGTGTCTGATCACTGAGCATCGCTGCGACGACTTACGAGGAACTCGACGAGAGGCCACGGAATACCCAGCAATGTAAACCTGTTCTTCTTTCGTCCCTTGTCGGTCAGTCGCCACAGTAGTATTGTAGTGCTCGCACTAGGGGTCGGGCATGTTGGCGACTGGCCGCCACATTGTCTATACTTTTATAAATTGAGTTTGACGTTGATGGCGGTTGCCTAGTTACCTTTGTTATTTTTCTAGTTTTATTGTCTTGTAAATTATATCGAAGTAAAAGTGTTACCAATTTTTCCGCGTCCTTTTCTTTAATTTACAGTCCTTTTCTCGTCCTTTTCAGCAGTTGCGCACTTTATTAGCAAATGTATTGAGACATTCTACTGAACTTATCTGAATTAAGTTCCGTACTGCAGCAGCTTCATGAAGAACAATGCGCTCGGGGCGCGCGAAGCTCCTCTCCAAGGCACACATGATTTCCTCAGGGTCCTCTGCTGTGTGGAGAAGTACCGTAATGGCTTCGCGTGCGGCGCCGCGTACTGCATTTCGCAAACGACAAATGTTGTCTGTTAGAGAAAATAACAATTTAGTGTTGTTGTATTTTTCCTTAAAAAGCGACCACTCTAGAGGGTTTCCAGTGAAGGTAACCAACTCCGAGTTTAGTTTGCGTGGCTGTGATGCTACAGCGTGAATAGCTACGGAGAGTTGAGGAATAGCGGGCGCTGAAGATTTATCTGCGTTGGTCAGGTTGACAAATGCCACGTTGTCACGTGGAAGGGCGACACTACGCGGCTGCAAGGACGTTCCCTCTATGACGCAGGGTACAACCGACGGAGTGTTCCACGCAACGGGTTGGCTAGTCGGACATGTTGCGTCGCCAAGAGGCTTCGCGGTGTCTTCAACCCAACTATTAACTACATTAGCTTTAGCTAAGCTACGAGTACGCATGTGATAAATATCTGTGTCTCCAGCGTCGATGGCGGCCAGCTTTGCCTGCAGCTCCATCTCCTCAACTTCTCGCTCCAAACGTGACAGCTCACGGGCGCGCTCCAGTTCCCGGCGTTGAAACCGAACGTGCGCGGCCAGCTTGCGAGCCATGATCGTGGCCGCCGACCGCGTCGTCTCGCTGCCGATGTGGGGCTGAGAGCGTCGAGCTTGTCGTTCCAAGTCACCTGAAACTTGGACTTTCAACGGACTCGCAGAAAAGCCCGGTGCGACGTCGTATAATGAACGTGAAGGTGTGTTCACGACGTGTGTCGCGCCGAACTTCTCCGGAGCACCAACATTAAGCGGTGCTCTGCGAGTTATCACCATCTTGCAAATTACAACACGAAAGAAAAGTGTTACGAGGTTCTGAAGGTAGAAGGACCAATGAAAAGGACGAGAAAAGGACTGTAAATTAAAGAAAAGGACGCGGAAAAATTGGTAACACTTTTACTTCGATATAATTTACAAGACAATAAAACTAGAAAAATAACAAAGGTAACTAGGCAACCGCCATCAACGTCAAACTCAATTTATAAAAGTATAGACAATGTGGCGGCCAGTCGCCAACACAATGAAAAGGACGAGAAAAGGACTGTAAATTAAAGAAAAGGACGCGGAAAAATTGGTAACACTTTTACTTCGATATAATTTACAAGACAATCAAAAAAACTAGAAAAATAACAAAGGTAACTAGGCAACCGCCATCAACGTCCAACTCAACTCCATTTCAATTTACCAATAACATACCAGAACCCTAATTTAGCCTAGTGACTGACCTGATTGGCCTAGAGCCACGCCAATTTAGGCTTACGGTTTTTTTTCACGTAGTTTAAATGCCCTTATGTCAATTTAACTAATACTTAACAGAGATCAATCAACAAAAACAAACAAGGACAGTTAATTTACGACCCAAGAGCTTTATTTCCGTAAATTAATAAGCTCCGATATTGCAAAACTCCCGCCTGTGTGGAAGAAATAGATGTTTCGAATTGATTGGCTCCAAAAGCTGTTAAATCAAACGTGAAGGCCGTAATAAAGACCGGCGGACCGCTCGCGATTAATTAAGATAGAGCCATCGTTGCTTCCGGAACGTTTCGGACACGCCTATGGCTCCCTTACTTTGACTTGGTCATTACGAGCATTACCATATACCATTCACCTAAGTAAACTTATCAAGTAAGTTTTAATATTTTTAATTTTTTTTAATTAATATTTCAAATTAGTGACATACATACATGAAAATATTAAAGATGAATACAAAATTCCAGAATAATGAAACAGTAAATAACGACGTAATAAATTAGATGTTCTCATCAAACTTAAATAATTGTTTTTTAAACAATTATAAAACTTACGTGTGCGTTATATACTCCAACCAGAATTCAGGACCGAACCAGGTTTATAAGTTACATACTAGGAAATCTTTTCCGCACTTATTTCGAAGATGTGTGAAATCACTATCATTATTTAAGTAATATAACAGATGACGGTAAAGATAGTTAGTTAAAGATACTATTAAATTGATTCACCCATAATGCCAGATGTGGCTTTATGTGTAACGAAATGTTACCTAAGGCTCTGTTCAACCCCTTTACGTGCGTAGTTATAGGTGAGTAATATGTATGTATATTATTACGAGTAAACAACCATGTTCTGGGTAGATAAATTGTTAGATAATGATGATGATGAACAAAAGTTCACTCGCAAAGGTCATAAAAAAATAACCTACCGATGATTAAATTAACCAATATGTTTAGAGCCATTTTAGGAATTCTACACATTTAAAATTTCTGATTTCACACATTTAAGAGAATAACTTATTAAGATACATCATAGTTATGATAATATGAAAAATCATAGTGCATGAGTGGTGACAAACTAATAAAATTTATAAAAAAAAAAAAGTTCCAAAACATACTCTTAAGTTCATGTAAATATACATTGCACAAAAGTAAGATTTAGGTGAGTAATAACTGAGTTTTTAATCGATCGACGACCTTTGCTGATCTTACTGAAAACACCATAAAGTTTGAATACCATACAATATGAGTAAATAGATTTGTTTATGATAAAATTTGCGACCGATCCATAACGAACCCAGACCGAGGCTAGTATCCGGGACAGAAGACTTACGGACACGCCTCCCACTTTATTTTCCCGACACGTTTACGTGTATCGCCGAAGGTGCCGCGGTCAAATAAGTTATGTAATATTTTACTGTTTTCCTTTAGTTTCCGCCTTGAAAATGTTTTTCGCAGTATTAACGTCTTTACCTCTCAAATAAGAGAAATATTATTAAATTATTGATACGTGCACTGTCGGCATCATAACTATCAAGAGTGACATGACATCAAGAGTTACACTTTTATCTTTAAAAAACCGAATTCAATCACCCTCAGCCTACGTCTTATTGCTGGGTACAGGTCTTCCGAAGTTTCCACATGTAAAGACTAGTATACAATATGTCTTAAAATTCAACGTTAAGCTGTCACCAGGGGGTAGTGCTGCTCTTAACTACTCGAAAATACATAAGGAAAAAAATATAACTCACACTTTTTTTGAAATTACAAGAAAAATTTACACCCTTGAAAAATTTACCAAAACTAAAAATTTTCAAATATGTCTTATTTTTGTTTGTACGCACCTGGAACTTAAGTAGCGCTGCTATCCACCACAACTGTTCGAAATCCCAGAATGCCTGTAGTTTTTACACAAAAGTCAATCTAAATAATTTTTTGGCTGTTTTAAAAGATTTCTACTTTTTGATTAATTTCGCTCATTGTTATATCAATTTTATTGTTCTGTACTTCTAAAGTTATGTGTATTGAAAAATACTATTCTGAGAGTAGGTAGAAAAATTGGTCGTTACAATAAAAACATTTGTTCCATAATTATGTCAATAGATATTGTGGTCAGTTTTTTGCAAGACATTTTATTTATTATACTGCTAAAACCAGCTGTTAGTTATGCCGCTTAGAAGTCACAACATGATAAGTTGAATATAGAAAAAAAAATCTCAACACTCCATATTCAAAAGTATGATCTTTTGGATATGATTCATGTCCAAAAGTGGATGTATCGATGACCAGGATAAAAAAAAATAGGTACCTAATTAATTTCAGACACATCGCATTTTTTTCCCATCCGATACGCGGCTGCCGTCTTTGACACCTTAACCTTATTTGTACCCAAAGTAGGCATTTGATTCTCTCGATCTGAGATGTTCTATCATGTATATACAGATGGCAAAGTAAGCTTAACATCAGGTAGGGATTCATTTAAGCACTGTCATCTGAATACTATTCTGTCGTTCCAAGAAAAATGCAGTAATGGCGTTTTCATTTTTAAAAAAGTATGGTTAAAAATGTGATTTGGTCGTCATAAAGTAAACTGCTCGATACAAGAACTATTTGACATATTTTTCGCTAGGCCGTTATCATATTAATTAAAATTCTTAATCTAGGTATAAAAGCAGAGCACTTTGGACACACTACACTAAATTTATATTATGCGGTTAGATAAAATGGTACTCACGGGAATAATAACGTTCTACCTTGATAATCTCAGGTTCGCCAAAACGAGATCACAAGGCAAGTACATATATCTCAGCTTCAATACCTCCAAGGTATTGGTTATGTGATGATGATTACAACCTCCAAATATCATTAAACGAAATATTCAATTCATAGACTTGAATAACATCAATTAGATCAAACAAAAAATACAATAGAGAAACTTCTGAGTAGCTTTAGAATAAAAGAAACTTTATTTGAGACTTTAGGGTGTTTGTTGATTCACCTTCAAATATTAGGTCCTTACCTATGAAATTGGCGTTTTATTATCTTGTACCTAAACTTGCAATTTCTTTAATTCAATAGTTGTTTTAGGTTCTTATTATTATTATTTGAAACTTCACTCTTTGCAATATTTTTGTCTGTAATTAAATTATATTTCAATTGTTAAATTCTGAAAAGAAAGTGAAAATGACTCTTCAATCTCTTTATCGGAATTGACTATTTGATGCCTACTAACTCATGGACAGACTTGATATTTTCATAATTTATTGATGCTAGACTTAGCCAAGGGTTGTTTACTTATTTCCACCAAATTTAGATTTAGGATTTATAGTTAAAAAAAAATAGAGTTTGTATGGAACAATGCCAATTTTTATGAAGATTTTCAAAAAAATATATATTTTCATACTAACGTTATTTAAAATTTCTAAAAAAACTCCGTTGTCAAATCTTTTGAAATTTGGAGTGTATAATTGGACAAGACTTAGTGAAAGATTGCATCAATAATTTAGGCAAAAAATAATAACACATTGGATGTAGGTACGAACCAATTGTACCTACATCCAATGTGCGGCTGCTCTAAAGATCACAAAAACTAAGCTACCAAGTGCGCGGTCGATAATTGTATGGCTGACCGAAAATTTTCCTCATTGCTTCTTAAGCTGGTGGTCCCGGGTGTCACCTAAGAGGCCGGAAATGGTAACTTATGAAAATCTGACATCAAGCTTAACTGTACCAGGTTACCACTCGAAGAAGAAGAAGACCTTCAGCTCTGCTGAACTCTTTTGGGCTTATGAGCGAAACAGGATCTACATGTGTAAAGTAACATAATAGGAAGTGTACCAATAACACTGCCTGTACTACTTCGCTGAATCGCAAGACAATTTTTTGTGCGAAATACAAACCAGCCTTAGTGTCTCACACATTTTTCACACTTTGCAATATCCTGTACAATTCGGTATGCTCCTGAACCCCGTGCTCCCTACCACAAATGGCTCAGACATCCAGAGTATTTGCGCCTTTGAGAGATACAGCGGAACCTGCAGCCGATCCAAACATTGCTAAGTACGTAACATAATTATAGAAAAGTATTGTAAACCGGTCTATTTTACCAAAACTAAATTAATCACCATAACAGCCTTTATAACTCGACCCACTGCTGGGACACAAGGCCTCTCCTTGTCATCGAAGGAGGTTAGGAGATTGGTGGACGGAGTATAAAGTGATCGATACCCCTTTTTCTGGTCCATTAATCGCCTTCTCCAACATCCATTTGAGGATATAGGGTGATGCTATTCTACTCTGCCACCATCACACGGCTAAAACTAAATTAATAATTCACATGAAAATACATGAAAACAAATTACTAAGTCCAAAAATTTGTGTTTTGCAGCAGAACATAAAGGCTCGACGCGTTCATAATCCTTGTAATTTCACCTTCTCCTGTTTATAATAAAGACTGAAATGAAATTATTTCATATAATATTCCGTTTCTGCAAACAGAGTAGTTTCATCCCGTTCGCAATCCCATAGGGATGTGCAGGTAATTTACGCAGATAATATCACTAACAAAAGCAGACATCGCTTGAAATACGATTATACCTTTATTCTTTCTTATCGTAGTAAAAACTACATACATACGATCACGCTCATAGTCCCAAGAGGGGTTAAGCAGAACCATAGATAACATTCCGTTACACATTAAGCTACTTCTGAGAATATGGACCATACAGTGCCTCCAAATAGTGACATGTTGTCAGAACTCTTTTTTTGATTCACACCAATCATCTCACCCAAGTTCAGTATCATTAAGAACTTGTGTTAAGGATACTAGATAACGGACAAATATACCCAATAATCTAAAAAAATATATAACTATATTGTAATAAATATATATACGATATAAAGAACCATGACCAAATATTCTTATTCATCACACAAACGTTTGCCACTACCAGGATTTGAACCCGGGTCGTCCGTTGTGTTGGCAGCGTTACTGACTTCTTCACACGGCGTCAATTTAAATAAAATAAAGAGAACAAAAGACATAGGTACAATATTTTTAAAACACAGAAAACGTTTTATCCTTCTTCAATTCTATCCGATTATCAATTTACGAATGTCACTGAAACGAACGTATTTATTAATAATTAACGTTACCCACTTCGACTAAACGTAATTTATAAATTTTGGTACTTCTTTGAAATGTGTTTCATTTCCTTGTACATTTTTTTATATGTAATCATTTTATTGTGTATATAATATAATTTTTACGTATATTTAATTACAATGTATATGTTTTTTTTTAAATCAAGTCTAATAACTATAAATAGGTACTTGGTAGCTTTTACCATGTTCAATTTATTTTTAACTTTACCTCATTATAGTAAAAGAGTAAGTAGTTATACAATCTTAGTGCAAGGCCGCCTACCACAGAAATATCTTATGGTACGTTTACACGCTTGCCAAGCCTTGGCAAGGATCGACAAACGCAAGCATGTAAAAAGGGCGTTTGGCTTGGCTTGCGTGGGCTTGTGCCTGCTTGCTTCCGATCCAGTCGAGTGTCGGTTTTTTTACGCAGATCAAAGGGCGTTTGCGGCAAGCGCTTGCGATGCATTTACATGTTGGTCCGCGTTTAGTAGCCATTGTGATCCCGCGACGAGTACACGCTTACTTGATTTTTCAAAAAATAAATAAATAATGAGTTGCTGGTCGAATGAGGAGAGTCTTTCGTTTTTGGAACATTACCAAATGGAATCATGCATCTGGAATCCGAAAGATGCAAATCATAAAGATAAGAAGAAACAAGCAGATGCATGGATTCGTCTTGCTGAACTTACTGGAAGGCCAGTAAAGGAGATAAAAAATAAAAACGAGATATTGATGACTACTTTTCGTTAAAGTACGTTAAACCAAATGCAATAGCCGTCACAAGTTCGGTGTCCGCCATGCTTGGATGTATATTGCAGACTGACGCATTCACAAGCGTATAAACGCCTTTCAAACGCCAAACGAGATTTGTGGAGGCTTAGGACTGTTTGCAGTTTGCCAAGGCTTGGCAAGCGTGTAAACGTACCATTAGGAGATCGGTCAAATCGCTGAGTTCATATCAAGTCCGAGTGACGCGATCAGCGGCCGTACTACATAACTTGGTTCTAGTTGTTTTTTCCCTTAATATACACTATTGATTGCGCGCGTATTAAGGACTGCGAAGCAATCTTGTATTATTAAATCTGTGGCGCCTACCATGTCATAGCAACGCCAGCGCTTGTACAGTAATACTTGCCACCATTACGTATGATGCATTATAATGACAAGGTGCTAGAATGTTAGTCTATTCTGATCTAAGGCCTACCGTACTAGCTTTAGCAAAAAGTTAGTTTTTTATACATGATAAAATGGAAAAGAGCAGTAATTTCATAGTAGCTCTTAATAATTATAACATAAAAAATATTTCTATTAAGAAAAACTATTACAGATAAAAAATTGTTTCTACCAAAATCTCGGACATCAAACTTCGCGTGCTAAAAGAGTGCTAAAGAGTTCCATCCCAAGAAAGATTTAAGCGAGAGAAGCTTATTTTTGGTAGGGCTGACAGCGCGATAGTGTAAGGCCCATTAGAGGCAAATTATGGAGGCCATTATTGTCCGCGTGTCCCGGCCCCGCGGCCTGAGTTACGCCGGGGGTCAATGGGTTTTATATAAGAAATCCTTTTCGAAACATCGACGACAATACTTTGTTCTTTAAGTGTCTACAGATAAGCTTTTGCGTGATTCCAGGTACTAATACTTAAGCGCTATTAAAAGGCTCTAAATTGGGCGCTATCTTTCAAAATATTTTAGAAAGAGATGAAGCTATAGTGTTCGTTTGGTACCTACTTGCGGGAGGGTGTGCATTTTATGGCTATTGGAGGTCAACATGCTGTATTTGACGACCCAAGGGTATACTTGGGCAAATTCGTACCCAGATATTGGCCTAAAATTTCCTGATTTACCCGACATATTTTTTCGTAGTGAATCCGTAAAAAGCTTGTTAGTTTTGTTTTATGAAGTTGTTCATCTCATTTTATATCTTGAGATATTTCCTGATTCCGTTTGTTTGTTTGATGGCAAACAATTACCGTGGGCTACTAATGCTTGCAACACAAAGGTGGTACTAGCACGCTAAGCACGCAAGTTGACCCTATCCCCTTCCCATGGACTTCAATATACTAAATTCTCCGACATAAACAAAACATTATTAAAATACAGCTTTACTTTATTATAATTGTTTTTGTAGTGAAACTTCTTTTGCACCGTTGCTGTATGGACCATATTGCCATATGTGGTTTTGTGTGTAACCGAATGTTACCTAAAGCTCTGCTCGGCCCCTTTCGGGATATACGTTTCAAATAATCTCTAGACTTTGCATACAAAATCATATGATACTTATTCAGTTAGTTGACTATGGGAACTTATGACGTCACTATTTGATACACAATCTAAGGAAGAATTATGTTTAAAATCATCATCATCATACGAATCATCAACAGCTCATATAATGTCCCCACTGAGGGGCTCGAGACTGCCCCACATTAGGGGCGATTAGGCCTTAGTCAACCACGGTGGCCAAGTGCGGGTTGGTCGACTGTGAAGTCGACCAACCCGCACACCTTCTTAGGTTGTGTGTGAACACAACCTAAGAATTTCTTTAAGCAGTGTGCAGGTTTCCTCACGATGTTTTCCTTCACCGTAAAAGCGTCGACGTACATATGCATTCTAAATTTGAAAACAGATTGGTACGTGGCGGGGATCGAACCAGTGCCTCCCGGCTGGGACTACGCCACCGACGCTTGCTTAAAATAAAATACCATTAAAACATTTACAAAGAATTCATACGTTTATTGAAAACATACTGCAAATCCAAACTATGCGCATAATTTGAATTAAAAGTCTCGAGCAAATAAGGCACTGTATTATATTTATATGTCTCTACTATAAAATAAAACATGAATATGAATTGCACAGCAAATTTTTACGAACATCGTCTCTGCACAAATTGAGAGAAAATCTCAAGTATACCTTGTGGAAAATAACACATGATTACTTTTGCGAACTTTACCCTCTTCTGTAAGAAGATATTACCTATACTAATGAGAACTTTACGACGGGATTTCTAAAGTATTCGCTTACAAATAAATAGACTAGTAATCCGTGGGTAAGTTGGCGTCTGATTAACACGGTCTCAAGAGCGGACCAAGTTTGACGAACTTCGACCATTAACAAGGTCACTAAATCATAAGTGGAAGTTCGCCACTTGACTTGTACTAAACTGTATTATTTTAATTACACTAGCAAGTTTGTTATGGCGAATAACGGGAGTTTCGCATGTTCCCCGAATATCCTGTTAATATGAAAAGGTAGAATGTTCGGTCAATTAGGCTGTAGTGGCGGTTGCTCGTTGATTATAAAAGTTGGACCAGAAGCCTAAGGCTCTTATTCCTTCAAGAACTATTTCGAGAGTGTACTTACGTATCCGATTTCGTAGCGCATTGAATTGTTAAGTGGGGCCTTTTACCCGATTGCGTCGTAAGCCAGGCTAAGGATTGGGTTTAAGATGTAAGCGTTTACTTGTATAAACAACGAATTTTAAAGAGATAAATTTCACAGCATCGATGTCGTCTATGGATAATATTTGAAGCGTGTTATAATATTTAGTTTTAATTTTGTAATTACCCAACGGACCGTTGTTGTAGAACTAACCAAAAACCTAATTTCGAACGCTGCTTCAATCACAAACAATTCCTGTCATTTGGTCTAGTTCGGACATTTGATTTTTTGAAATTTGATTCATCATCAACAATAACTCATATAATGTCCCCACATTAGGGGCGATTAGGCCGTAGTCAACCACGCTGGCCAAGTGCGGGTTGGTCGACTTCACACACAACCTAAGAATTTCTTCATAGGTGTGTGCAGGTTTCCTCGCGATGTTTTCCTTCACCGTAAAAGCGTTCATTAAACGTATCTATGAATTCAAAATTTGAAAACACATTGGTACGTGGCGGGATTTGAACCAGTGCCTCCCGGGTGGAAGGCAAAGCTCTTAAGCACTACGCCACTGACGCTTCTGGAATTTTACTAAAAATAAGCAATACTTACAAACCCATATAAAACATAATCAATATCCACATTCGAAAACTCCTAAAAGGTGGACCCAAATAAACTTTCGGACATTCATTCTAGTGATCGGGATAACGAAACGACAGTAATTACCCGTTGATTTAGATAGTTGTCCACTGATGCGCAAAATAGAGGCAGCTTAAAATCGGACTTAGATCCCAAGGCGGCTACAAAGCGGGATGTGGCCGATTAGGGTCAAATTATTGCTATCATTATAGCAAGAGCCGGCCCGATGCGAGGCAATCACCCCCACAGACCAGCATTACCCACCTCCAATTTAACAGCCAACATAATTGTTACAGCGGCAAACTTACAATTTAAGACTTTTAATTAAGGTTATATTTACAAGTAGGTACGCAACCCTAAACATAAAGTCGAAGTTGGTTAAAACAAAAAAGTTTTGTTTTCACCAATCCTAACTCGGAACGTTCGTTAAAAGTTACGTTTAGGTTTTTCGACAGTCAAAACACCGCTTACCGTTACCTTAAGCTACAATCGTTTGCAACTTTTATCAAAATTTCATCTGATGAAACACAAATATAATGGCGCCAGGAAAACTTCTGTTCTGATAATATAATAGAAAAGTCAACTGTTTTTACAGAAGTACGTCATCATCTGTAGCTTTGTTATTCTCATTGGATTGTTTTTAATGATCGGTTTATACTGTATATCAATCTATCAACTTTTGACACGCCACATTTGTTTGTTTTGAAATGTTCACATACAGGATGGTGCCCTTGTGTTTGCATTTTAAACTATTAGTTATTGAGTATTGCAACACCAATATGTCAACTGTGTTGTAACAAGAAGTTAGTATAATAAATGCGGTTTACAAAATGAGTCAATTGACACTTGAACAACGTTGGACAATATTATAAACTTAATTCCAAGTCTTCTACCGAAAGTGTAGGAAAATTACGTTCAGAATTCGGTAAAAAATATTTTCCGCAATATTTGGACAATATTAACAAGCGTGTGCATGAAACTGTATCTTTAATATTGTTACGCTAGTCATCGGTAAATTACAGCTCCACACTATCAAAAATGTACTGAAAATTAGCTTCATTGTATGAGCTACTGTAAAGCGAGTCCAGGAAATCATTGTAATGAAATAGTATTTCAAATTATGCTTTCGAATAAAAAAACCCGAAAGAATGGAATATTAATACTTTTTCATTTATGGCAAAATCAAATTACGAAACTTATACGGTCCACCCTATCACACCAAAATAAAGGTGAAATCACTTTATGAATCTAACAATATCGCTCAATAAATTATAAAACACAAGTGGTTATAATGAACCTCTTATAATTGACCTGCTGAACGGTAGCAATATTATGTAAATACGGCATTAATTACGTACCTACGGCTATTACAACCCTGCATTACCTTGATTGCCTTATAGAACAAACTTACAAAATATACAAGTGAAACATGTTGCAGAATTCCACCAAGATCTAACTTCATGCTAAAGTTTATGCAATGTAGAATAATAAGGCTCTAGTTTTCTCTCTTCAGAGCTGAAACTTGTTTGTCTCTATAGCGGGAGCTTCATTGCAACTTTGCTACGTAATTGCAGTTTTGACTATCGCTTCATCTGTAGATATTATTTGCTAATCTATATAATATACTACATTGTTTTATAATTTAATTTAATTAAAGTAATTTTGTTACTGGTTTATATAATGGTTAGTGGAGCTGCCCTACCATACACTGACTGACAGACCGACTTGACAATTTTTCATGGTTATTAATTTATTACTTTTCAATTTACAGTTTACAATTTAAGTTATATGTACTTATAATTATAATACTTTATTCCTTATGTTAATAAACTATGTTTTTATAATGGTTAGTATAGTCAATCTAACTGTCGCTTGTAATTCATGATATGCATTTGGCACCAGGATGACTTTACCACCTATAAGTATTTTTTTAGTAACCTGTGCTTTTTTGATGTTGGGTCACATTTACTATATGATTTCATGTAATATTAGTATTAGTACAAAATAGGTAACTGTTAGAAAACCCAAATAAAGAGAAAGAAAAATATTACATGAAAATCCTGACTTACTGACTGATCAACGCTCAGCCCTCGGACCTATATAGCTGAAAAAAAAACCTTTTTCTCTAACACAAACTAAATCACAATTAAACTTACATACTCGGTTAAATTTCTTATTACGCAGTTTACATGCATACATATCTACTCAAATTTTAATTGTGTTCTAACCTAAACATACTTCTGTTTGATCACTGACCAAATAATTAAAGTACAGAAGGAGCACTGTGAAGAAAAAACTGAAGCTGGTTTTATATCTATGTAGTGAGTGTGCCAGTTTTTAGGGTTCCGTATCCAGAGGGTTAAACTGAACCCTATTACTGAGACTCCGCTGTCCGTCCAACAGTCTGTCCATCCCTCTCATGAATCGAGATAGACAGTTGAAATTTTCACAGATGATGTAAGTAGTTTTGTTGCCGCTATAGCAACAAATGCTAATAATCAGAATAAAATAAATATTTAAGGGGGCTTCCATACAACATGCATGATTTTTTTCTTCGTAGTTCTGCATAGATATGGTATATCACCCGTCGTACGCGAGTCCCCCTCGCACTAGTAGCTAGGCGTAGTTTCGTTGCATGTGTTCGCGTGAAACTGTGTACGGGTGACGGGAGAGAGGCGTAATATTATTTTACTGGCATCGGCTTTTTCCTCTCAGCGCTCTGTCTGTACTTTTACATTTGATCTGAATATGTGGTCATAAAAAGACATAAAACCTATTGAAAACAGCTATAATTAAAAAAGGGTATCTAATACTACTTTTGAATACCAAATGATATATGAGCATGCTTTATACTAATTTCACCTAAATAAATTATCACCTTCAAAGTTACTCTTGCGGTAACAGGGTAGAAATTTAGAATTAAAAACCACGTATAAAATATGCCCACGTGGATATTTCGAGGAGGAGGTGCGGAATTAGTAATGTTAATTTGTTCCATTGTTTTCTACGAGATTTGTGTACAGAACGATTTAGCCGACATGTAAAATGTTTTGTCGGCATTCAAATATATGCATATTTATTTCTTATTTCCTTTCACGGAATTAATTGACGTTTATTTTGTGTTTTATACCCTATGGCCATACCTAAATATTGCAACTCTTTTCAACATGGACTGGAGAAGATGGAAGAAACCTTTTATCGCTGTTTCTCGTATACGTAGTATAGAGGAAGTCTTGTAATCGTCAAAAAAATCGAGACCTCGAGATTTTGACGGATTTATTTTTCACGTTTTTGGAATTATGTCTGTGTGTGTGTGTGTGTCTGTGCGTTAGCAAGATAACTCCAATATGCTTTAACATGCGTGTATGACATCAAAATATAAGGTTTCTATCAACTTTTGAGTCGTCGATCACGAAAGTTAAGCAACCAAGTGCGCGGTCGGTACTCGGTTGTGACCAAAATTTAATATGCATGTATGACATCAAAATATAAGGTTTCTATCAACTTTTGAGTCGTTTTAGGTATACGAGAAAGTCATGGGGATACCTCTCCCGATTTTTTTATTATTGTAAGTAGCCTTGCTTTATTAATATACTTTGTACTATTTTACTTTGAGCTCATCTCCTTCATTCCTCCTACAGTCCACATTTTACACGAGTTCGTTACACTACCCTTACGTTGTAAATATACATAAGTAGTAGCAAGTATAAATTGAACAATGTAAGAGTCGCTTTCATTTTAGATATGTATAATTTTAAATGATTGGCATAGAAAGGTATGTGTAATATAACCATTGCGGACGTTCCAAATTCCAACGGCGACTTCTCTTAAAATAGACATTAATAAATGTATCTTAAAAAACCCACAAAGAAATTCCGTAAAATCTTGTAGGTTTAAAAATTATCATCTATGTCGAACAGAGAGCGTCTCTCGGCTCATGGTGATGATGAATGTTTCATAAAAGAACTGTAGTTCCTTTATTTAGCTACTCCTATAAGATGAACATCTATATTTACTACTTATATTTAACATCTTCTGCTTGTTACTTCCTCTGCGCAGGATTTGTATAAATTATATTCTAAATGTTATTCTGATGCTATATTATTGTAAAGCTTCATTTAAATCCATTCAGTAGTTATGCGTGAAAGAGAAACATACACACATCCATCCTTACATACATCTAGAAATACATACAAACTTACGCTTTTATAATATTAGTTGGATTTTGTTCAATTTTTTCGAAGCTTTTCATAAGACCATCAATACTGGAACCGAAATCGTGTAAACAAGCCAAATGTAATTTTGTATAGGTTTGTCCCTTTCACTCGCTAGCTTTCTTGCATATCACTCATACAAAAATGACAGTTTACTACATTTACTGTTTATCAAATTTGTCTTAAATATCTGGCTCTGTTATATCGTATCTTTGCTGCACTATTCTACTAAAAGCTGTAATCCATTTTAAGTTTCTTGTACAGCTGGAATTACATAGTAATGCCCCACAAGCGCAACTCAACAGCTTTATTTGCCACTTCAGCTTGAGTCGGAAATGCCACTCTAATGATCGCAATTAGACTCTCTAACGTGACTACTAATTAAATTGAATCAAAAATAAGCATTAGCCGTGGAGCTCGTTGGGTTTATACGCTCTGGTTATAGTTTCCAAAGCAACTTTCGCCTGCCAGTTCAAGATGTCCCAATAAATGTATAATCTTGTGGAGCTCTGTGCAGTTTACCAAATCACTTTTCTTTGATGAACCATATCCTCATGGTTCTTCAAATATACCCTCAATTTCCTTCACTTTGCGTCATAAAAAACCGACTTAAATTGATCTAAACTTGTCATCCTCCATATTTTCGAAGACATTCCGGTTGAAACTGTAGCTGTTATTATGTTATTTTCTCTAGTTAGCTAACATTTTGTAATCTAGCAATGTACAAAACAATACAATAATCATAAAGACTATAATTAAACGAAAATCAATGGAAAGCTAACACATCTTACCCCTTTAGCCTCTATTTCGGAATTGGCTGAGCTTGGTGGCGTTACGACACTGAACTCCTCGCGTATTTCTATCACGTACAGTGAACAGCAAAAGTTGATTGTCACTATCCAAACTAATCATACTAAACTAAAGCTCTGAAATACTCTAATTGCATTACACACATGTTTTCTTACACAAATAAAATGAATGTAGGTAATTTTAACCATAAAAAAATATGGAATTACTTTTCTTTGATTAAATTTGAGAGTCCTATTTTAAATCATCTGCTTCGGTTTCAGGCTGTACAAAAAACGTATGTCCATCAGATGACCATGACTGTATTGTTTAAAAAAATACCTTAATTTGCTTACACCGAAAAAAACATTAAAGATCCATAGATTTAAATTAAATTACTTTAATTAACATTCGATTCAAATGATTTTTTCAGTTCTGCAAATTCACCCCATCGTTAGTCGTTCCTTTTTGTACAATTTGAATACCTCCTTGTCGCTGATAAAGCTTTGTCAAAATCGTTTTGCTAACAATGTAACAATGCCACGATCGAGATAGCAGTTATTAGTGGGAGACGGCAGAGGTGTTTGAAATCGGCCCGGTCAGCGGAGGAAAATTACTAGTCGTTTGGGTAACGAGCTGCTCTGATTGACGTTCTCGCCTTGATTAAACTGATCAGTTTTTGCCTCTTATGAAAAGAACTCCATCAACCTAACTGGTCGAACATGATTTAGGCACCTACATAAAGGTTTTATGATCGATTCCCGATATTGGCTGCCAATGTCTTCGCCGGAGATCGTGTTCTATACTATTCTACAAATTTTCTAGAAAACTCAGCATAAGAACTTATAAGTGAACAGTTTAAAATAACGAATGGCTTCTCTGATCACGTTATTTTATATTATAATAAGTTATTTTCAACATTATTAAAATAGGTGATCTCGTCTTCAACATCATCATCAGCCTATTTCGAACTTCGAAGCGTGTAACGGCGTTATGCATAAATACTTGCATTGATATTTTTTCCAAACAACCTATTATAAAAATAACCGATGAGTAATAAATAAGTTAGCTATATCATATTCACTTTTCGTACGTGTAGACAAACTATGTTAATTATTGTTATTGTTTTTCTTTTTTGGTAGCCAGACAAATTCCATGTCTCCCTTAAGACTCCGATGACACTGAAAAGGGCCTCTGAACCCAACTGCAGAAGTCAGTGAAAAAGAACTTTCATAATATAAAATACAAGTTTGCTTTAGAGATGTATGTTAAAATATAAAAATAATTGTCTTAAAAAACTTGTGTTATTAATGTTGAACTGAAGAAAAATACTAAAGAAAACTTTTCCACTTCAAAGAAAGAATGCAGAAACAAGAATTCCTACCGCATCTCTATTGCGGGAGAAACGACTTTTTTCAGGGGCTCGTAAATGCGAGCTGGTTTACGACAAAATGTATCCACAGCCATAATATTAAAATATTCGCTATGGTATCCCTCGATCGTTACTTTTTTTCCTACTTTCTCATTTTCCTAAGACGTGCAATTGTTATCTGATTTTTACAGTTTATTTTTTACTCGTAAACCTAGCAGGTTCTAATGTTTTATTTTTAAAGTTCATTTCCCGTATTTAAGTAATTTATAGGTATAAAGCGATAAAATTTTCAACCTTCTAAATACAATTTTTATCTACGCCTCTTTGTGTACGTATATCTTCATGTAGCCTAGGTATGTATTCATTGAATTTTGCGACCTAATTTCAGATAAATAATAGGGGTTTAAGTATGAAATTGCCGTTTTGTATAGAGAATTTAACGAAAATTCATTTTTCCATACAAACATATTTGCAATTTTTTAAGGAACCACAAATCTAAATTTTGTGTAATTTTGTGGATATGTTTAGATTAGACAACATTAAGCTATAGGATACTTAGAGAAAAAAATTGAAAATTTATACCTGTAAAAAAATATTCATATTTTTATAACGGAGACAGGCACCTCTTAGGACGAGCTGTTTTTGAAGATGTATTTCTAGTGGAAAAAATAAAAATAAGAATAAAATTTTATGTATAAATATATGTCCTTGTAATGAAGTTTAAAATAGAAAAAAAATAATGGACATAGCTATTGTATTACACACTAATGAATAATGAGGAAAAAATCGGCAATTTCATACTTTAACCCCTATTCTAAATATCTGTATGTTGCAATTTGGATATGCTTTTGATTTTTGAACTAACGTGAAGTTAGTTACAATCTTGCAATTGTATTTGTATTAGGCTCATCACTTATCACAAAAACACAGTCCTGTTGTTTTAAAAATATTTACATTATATTTACTATAGTAAATAATATATCATTAATAGTGTTTATTTTATACACTCCGATAGAGGTATGCACAGTCAAATACAAACTAATCTCATCTCCTGGACGATTTACCGCTATGCCTACGTAATAGATTTTGAATTGAATAGCAATACTTACAATTTTCTCTTAGCTGTACAACACTGAAACATCATAATTTAAGTAAATGTTATTTTAATAACTCTCAGCGGAACACTTCATACTGGCGAAATCTATAAGGGCTACGGCCTTAAAGAAAAAAGAAGAATTCAAATTACATTTTCACCTCTAAAATAAAAAGCAAAAGGTTTTGTTGACACTTTTCCTACGAGGATAATGCAGGATTCCGTGTCACTTTAGCATTATCTAATATATACGAGGAAAAGATTTGACGAAATTTGCCATTTCAAATCAGCAATGTAAAAGGTACAAATAAACTCAAACAAATTCTATCACTTTCATTTTTTTAATAGAGCTTTGAATATTTATTTGCTTATGCGTCTGTCAATAATTATTTGTGATTGCATTATCGAAGATAACGAGGAGTATTTTACACTAAACCAGATTTTACAGACGAGAGTGTTCCTCTAATTTCTAAATCTCCTACTACACAAATCTTGAATTTTTCCACTCTCCACTATTCATTTGATCATAAAAAGGCCGTAAGCTTATATAAACAAAAAAAAAGATTACTGAAAATAAAAAGAAGCAAATTTCAAAATTAGTTACAAAACACAATTAATGAGAGCTTAAACGACGTTAGCAAGTTGGCTCAATGAAAACAATGCGTCGTCGTGAGCAGTCTCAGCGGGCCAGTTCGATACTATAATGTAATTGGATCTGTCAGCAACAAACAGGCAAGCAGGTAATTACTAACTGCTACTAACGAAAATAACAGAACTCCTGTAGAGACAGAGCCTTTGCCTCTACATTTCTGTGGCAACTTATTTGCGTCTAAAGCAAGCTCGTTAATAGCTTTGTGTTTAAATTGCGAAAGGATCCCAGTTACACGTGAAACAATTCAATCTGTTCACTTTGGTAATGGTTTTCTTCTATTAAATTGAAAGAAGTAGCATTTGTGTTCTCGGAAAGTTTTACTTTGGTTAAATTCTGAGCACGATTATTTGCTGGTTACATATGAAAGATATAGATAGCAAAGACTATAATGAATGATCATATCGCTGTACAAGCAATATCTATTAGGCGACTTTCGAATGGACAAGAAAGACTAAGAATTATGAATTTATAACTATGAACAGCCTAAGAATATTATTTTTCCAATTATAATATCCCTTCTCCAGGAATATAAATAGATGCTTTTTTACCCGAATGCAAGAAAAGGGTTATGTTTTTCGCGCGTATCTTGTATGTGTATTTGTAATATTATATAAGCTTCCGCCCGCGACTTCGTCCGCGTGGACTTTCGTAAAAATCCTTAGAGAACCAATAACCAAGATAAAAAGTATTCTTTGTTTTAATTTCATCAAAATCCGAACACCCATTTTTACGTGATTAGGCAGATCCTCACCAAGCGAGCAGCCTCGTGCGAGGCCCGCCGCACGTGGCAAACGTTCTGCCTAACCTACACACACAGCACAGTGGCACAATTTTTCATACTTACTATATTATTTTGATCGAGAAACAACATAATAATGATAATGAAGTCAAATTGTTTTTAGTAATGAAACAAAAGGTTATGAAAAACATCAAATTAATTAAATTTTATTTTTCATAAAACATAAAACAGTATTACAAACTGGATCAAATTTGAAGCGCGCTAACCCCTCTGGATTAGAGGGTACCCTTAATTAGTATGCTTTTATTCCAATCTAATGCCAGGAGCTTTAATAAAGCACTTAAAAATCTCTGACTTTTTTATGTGATAAAGCGTCAGAGTTGATAACAAAAGCAATTTGTTAACGCTGCATATATATAACATGTAAACTAAATCACCAACACGAGTTTTTTTTAATTTTTTTTTTTTTTAATATTGAAATCAACTCGGAAGCCGATCCCAAACCACCTGTATTTAGGGTGTTGGTTATTTAGTTTACATGTTGTATATACACTATGACCTAAATATAAATTATGGCCTAAAGAAAATTTTAATTGTTGTAGTTATAATAGCTTAATTTATTTTCAACGGGATAACGGGATCTGTCAGGTCCGCTAGTATACAAATAAAATTACCAAGATTAAAATAGGAAAGATAAAAAAAAACAGTTACTCTTGTTACAATTGCAAAAAAAATATAAAAAAGCGTTTCTCTTATAATGAGGTTTTAACATTGACGGTAACAGTTCATCATCTTACTATATCAAATCGCACTAAAAAGTAGAAAATTATTAATAATTAAAAAAATAAAAAGACACGCTTTAATGATAAATCGGACTCAAAAGAGTTTTTTTTTAGTATAAATACATTGAAACAATATGATGAACGAAAATTATAATCATTATTTAGAGAAAAGCGTTATGTGCGCTCAATAATATCAGTTCTTGATTGTTTTTCCCACTTAAATTGCAGCACACGCTTTTCTTTAAATAATAAAATTATACTTTTCGTTCATCATTTTGTTTCAACGTACACTAAAAAAATATTTTTCACGTTTTTTTAAACAATCATTTATTTTGTACTTTTTAGTGCGATTTATTACCGCCGATGAAAGTACAACATGAATAAGACATAACAATGACAACGCCATCTAGTGATGTATAATGAACTAACAATACAAACGTTTAATTAATAGGCCTGGCGATTCTAAACAGAATAGTGGGATATTCTTATCAAATTATTGTTATCTCATCGGTCTTTGATAAGTGTATAGAGTTTAAATGAAATCTGACCGATTAAAGTGGGTGAAAATTGTATACAAAGGAGTCGGTTACAAACATACAAGCAAGCAAGGAAACATACAGGTAATGCTTCCGAGATGATAAGTGTGCTACGACTTTAATAATACAATACGTGACGTCATTCACATATGAAATTTAAAGAAAAGAAAATAATATGAGAAACAAGTATGCCCTTTGTATTTGTTTACCGTAATGTTCGTGTGTAGGATATCTGTGAAGTAACAGGAGCTTGCACGATCGCATTTAAGCCTTGCACTGAGGAGATTACGGATGGTTATTGTCGAAGACACAATGAGCAAGCAGTACATTACAGACAGATAGCTCCAATCCTGGCCACCATTGTTCACGTGAGACGTGTACACAGCTTAGTTACAAACTTGTCGCATTCAATCAAACATAATGTGTTTTGCTGTTTCAATGTTAAAATTGTACATTACCGTTTAAAGACGCCTTATAAATTAATAATTGGTTACCATAATAACTTTTAAAACTTTGACTAGCGGCAAGTCAGGCTTCGCAGGGGTGGACAATTTAATTTTTTAAACATGTTTGGAAAAGCGTATAGAGAATCTTTCAATTTTATAATGGGAAAGATTTGTATGTTTGTCATTCAAATACTACTGGACGATCAGATTTGATTGTTATCAATTTGATCAATATTGATTAGACGTTGGAAAGGATATTTTCATGATAAAATATCCTTTCCAATATTTTATCATGAAAAAAGGCTTAAATGGTTGAAATGAAGGATGAAAATTTATATGGAAGTTCATCATTTGTGAAGATAAAACCATGAATCTTAGGCCGTTGAAGAAATAAATAAATATTTGTTCTAGCGTTTTTGAAATTTTTACCTGTGTGGGGATGAAATATAGTGATAAATCCTGTGTCCCCACATAGAAAATGATAATATAGGGGATAAAACGCGTATATGGTTTCTCAAAATCTAATCTATATTTGTACCAAGTTTCATCAAAATTGGTCAAGTAGTTTTTGAGCTAATTCGTTACAGCATACAAATCTTATCTCTTTAAAATATTATTGTAGCTATAGATAGAAATATAGATGGAGTATATCTTGGCCTTCATCTCCTGAAGTTAAGAAGATGGGAGCAACCTTCACCCGGAACCATCAGGCATGGAGGAACTGGCTCTGTCAGAACATAATAATGTTGGAGTTAACCAACCATACAAACTGAATATAAATACATTTATATTCAGTTTGTATGGTTGGTGGAGTTATCCACCTAGCTAACTAACACCACCTATCAAAGTCTGTTGGCTTAACACTATTATTAACAGCATTATTATGGTCTGATTTTCTGTCCTGAGACATGTGAATCTAATTCTAGGGGGCGAAGCACGAAATCGCGAAGGCGTTTGACCACGGAGCTCCATTTTAAATACCACAGATATGTATTACGACAACTAATTTTTGCTCCGTATCATAACGGCGTATCGGGATCGCGTATCATGATACGCGTATCATCACCCGTCCACATATGCGATCATGATACGCGTCGGCGATACGGATACGCTGATCGGCAAATGATATTTAGCTGGACCCGGCTTTAGACATTTTACTCGACGTCGCGTGTTGAGCCAAATAGAAGAACACCGCGAAGAATGAAATTATTAAAAGATTTCATTACAGATCTAATTCTAAAATTTACTATTTTTACAATCAGTAGAGTAATTGAAAATTTAATTACTTACTTATCTTCTAAGAAACATTTTATAGATAACTTTTGATTTAGTGAGAGTTTCTTAAAATAACCAAATTAAGACATAACACTGGATAAACCAGTTAGGTATAATTACTACTAAAACAACGAAAGTCTAAAATGTCAATTTCATGCTTCAGCAGTTGATTTTATTATAACATATATTAACGAAGCTACCATTAATCTACAAAATATTGAATTAAAGCAGATAAGGCTTTTCGCGAGAAAATGAAACATAAAACTTTCCTTTTTCCTTAACAACTGCCAACACAATTTCGCAATAAAAAATCTGCGATATTAAACCGTGAAAACACTGTCAAAGTTCAACGAAAATATGTAACTTGGCGAAAGTCGAGCAAATTGTTTAAAAATTAAACGTTAACCGGCATAAACAATTCTAATACTTCATTACTTGGGAAGATAAAACTTTTAATTACTTTTGTGTTAATTCGTGCTACAGACACGGGTATTTATGGCGTCGCCCGCTTCCTCATTCTTCGGGAACAATTAGGCTGGTATAAGGTTCCGCGCAAATTGGCCACCGAGCACAGCCACCGGTGGCGGCCATGCGCCACCGTTGCTATGGCGGTCACGAGTGGCGAGTTGCCACACGTATGCCAAGTCTATACAAAATGTATGAAAAGCTTGTGGCCACCATCAGGGGTCGGTGGTCGGTGGCAGGTATGCGCGGATCCTTAGTGCCACGCGCTATTGTCCATATATATTTAAATTCATTGGAATTCTCTGACAGCACACATGTTCCCTCCTTTTTACAATCCTAAGTGAAATTCAAAAGAGGCGTGAAGAAGCATCTTACAGGTCGGTAAAGCGAATGAGGTCACCAATAAGGTCGCATCCATCCACCACCACCACCACATTATTATTTCGTATATATCACTATACTTCTGTAAATTACTTAAATGTTAACTAAGTTCTCTAGACTAAGTTTATAAAGAAACAAATTTTATCTTATCTCTTACCACCTCTGAGAAAGCATTGGCGTGTCAGGAACGACCGACCTCCCAGTTCCACTCAAAGCGGCCCACCAGCCTATCGGCTGGCCAACCCACGACGCAAGGGTCTGCTGGCCCAGAAAAGGGCCCTTCTGTGTTCCGATGCTAGCCATCTGTGAAGGCGCTAGACGTTGCCCACGGTGCGCCGCGGAAAGGTCTCGGGACATCCAGCGTGGCTAATGCATTTTAAAAATTTGCATGCCACTGTTGTTGGCTGAATGGGAGGTGTATTGTATTAACAACTAATATACTGTGTATGTACCCCAATCAAGTGCAAATAAAGAATTATTATTATTATTAACTCTACTTAAATGGGGGATGCTTAAATTGTTCGTTCGTTGTAAGTATACGATAAATTGAAGCAAATACTTTCCGTATTTGCTTGAATTAAATTTAATTATCCAAAATTATTTTTGAAGCTTAAATGTGGGTATTATCAAGAATAATTTTCCGATATTACAAAATTAAAATAGCTTTATTTCAGACGTAATAAATATCCATATTTTATTAGTAGTAGGTGAGTAAACCCGGACTGCTGAGATGATTTCGAGTGAAACATCTGTCCTGGTCGTTAGATTTAGTTGGTTTGTTCACTGAAGGATTGTTAATTTTTGGGTTTGGTGCTTCTTTTGTCTAGGCGACAGGCTGGCAACGTGTCACCATTTTGGTGTAGGTACTTACTGTATGACCCACACTGCCAGATGTGTCTTTGTGTGTAACCGAATGTTACTTGAAGCTCTGCTCCACCCCATTTGGGAATGTGAGTGTGATCATATTTTATGTATGTATTTGTATGTAGGTTAGTAAAAATTTTTGTTTAATTCTTATAGTATGTGTTACCTTTATTTATCTTTTATATTTGTTTTCTAACTAGATTGACCTAACAGAGCTTTGGCTACAAAAATATTATGTTCAGAAATCTAGTTGAATTCAATTATTGCTATTTCTATACTCTTATAGAGTACATATAAGAAGTTTTGTCGGCGTCCCGCGAAGCAGACGAAATCCAATGAGAGTAAATCGCTCGTTTTTATTATGATTAACACAATTTACTTTCCCTTAAAATAACTGGAGACGTATTTCTTGGTCCCAAATAACAAAGTGAATAAATCACATTTTCAAATAATCCATTCCATTGTGAACGCTGACGCTTATTCTGCAATCCAGCAATATCCCCGAGTCCTATTCAAATTGACAGCAGAATCTAGCATATTACCATTTAACGGAGGATATATTTTAAACGCCATTGTCATTTTTCACTTTTGAGCAACGATACTTTATGCCATTCGCAAGTCGATTTAGTTTCGTATTCCAATAGCAAAATAAAAATATTAATTTATATAACTGATAGATAACACTAACAACGTTATAATGCAATCGGAATACCCTAGCTTCAGCTAGAGAGTTTTAATGATTTCAATCGAAGATAAAGGGGATTAAAAATCTCAATTATAGTTTTTATAAGGGACGCAGAATCGTGAACTCAGTCGTGAGCAGTTCAGGAAAATATTACTCAATAGAAACGGAATTAAGGTTATTCAACTTGAGAAGGACATTTGGAATACATAACCAGAGTACTTAGACAAATCGCTGACGTATTACTGACAAAACACCATGGCGACCGGTTAAATGGTCAGTCAGAGAAGTAAATTCGGCGTTGTTATTCGCAGAAACTCTTTGTAAGCACTCTGGTCCACTAATGTGCATTTTATCACTGGCCGAATCTGACCCTGACTGATGCATAATTTTGAAATCGTATGATACCCTGTTACATTGGCACGGTCCGACACTCGTCGACAGCAAGTCTCCCGCCGATGTCGGCCGGCATCGCTATGCATGTGTTGTATTCCTACGCAATGTTCCATGTGTGCGTGTGCAAAGTCCCTTAGAAATTACAGCTCCAGCGTATCGTCTTGGTCCAAAAAGAATATAGCTGACATGCTGGTCTTATAGTTAAACAGCAAAGTTTTTTTAATAACCCTTCTTACGCTTGATAATAAGTTCAAGTGGAAAAACCTTTGGAAAAACTCATTTCAATTGTTTTTTATCACCAACTCGAGTTAGTGGCCCGTAAGAAGGGAATTAACGCAAAAAGATTTTGGTGCGATGATTTTTTATGATTTCAAACGTTTACTTTCTTCGCAATATAGCACACTCAATTTCAAAAAGCTTTTGGTAGCTGCTAACCTCTTTTCAGCACCATAAGTTACTGGTAAACTTATGATCGAGACCTTGTAGAGTGATGAGATACAAAAAGCATCGGATTAGTTGGTCTAATTTGGTTAACGTGCATGTATGGCATCAAAATATAAGGTTTCTATCAACTTTTGAGTTGTTTCCGGTTTACGAGAAAGTCAAGGGGAGATCACTCCCGATGTTTTCTAATTGTATTTTTATAAATCATCTTTAAACAATTATCTTCATTAGTTTCGTTTTCTTCGCCACTTTTATGCAGAAATTAATTGTCAAGCGCCACCAGAGCAATTTACAATTTACTGAGAAATATAGATTAGTTTTTGAGCCTACATTATAAGCACACATTTTTCTCTTCTAGTATTAGTGTAGATTAATGTAACATTAATTTCCATCTTAATTATAATACTTACTTAATATGGTAATAATTAATTATTATCAGTAATGACCAGCGACAAACATTATAAGCAATAAAAATGTCCAAATAAAACGCATCGTTGCCTGTGAAGAACATATCATAATTTTTGTTATTCAGACGAGAGAACATCGACAGCCCATCGGCTGGGATGGGCATAAATCACGTAACAAAACACAAAGAGCAAAGTGTTTACCATAAAATCGCATACGCGCCCTAAATCATAACACAATAAAATTTATAGCGAACGGAAGGTCCGGCTTCAAGTGCTGATAAATCAAACACATTTTCTTCGCGCGACGGAAATCATTCCAGCAAATAACGGTCCAGCACCGGCAAGCGACTCGTAAATATTTACGGAATTGTGTCATCATTTACCAATGTTTTTTGTGTAGACACTAAGGCACGTATTATAGAAGGAATCTCAAGAATGACCGTTGCCTAGAGCGTCGTACGTCTCTATCACTTTGTGCTCAATAGAAAGTGACAAATTATTCTTAAGATATGATTGATTTTCGAGTGACATTCTGTAATACGGGCCTAAAATAGGGATGATGCATACATACATAATAATCACGGCCATAGCTCTAAAAGGGGTTAAGCAGATCTTTAGGCAACACATCTGGTTACAGGTTACGTCACATCTGGCAGTATGGGCCATACAGTACGGCAAAATAGTGACAGGTTGCCAGCCGTTTCCTACACAGAAGGGGCACCAAAGTAAATAAATAAAAAGTAACAATCCTTTAGTAAACAAACAAACAAAAGCCGACGAGACGTTACACTCAAAATCATCTCAGCAGTCTTGATGTATAGTTAATATTAAGTACGTCAGACAGATTACCAAAAAACATCAAACACATATTCTTTACTTCATAAAATCAGTAAATATTTATAATTATACTAGCTGTCCCGGCCACGCGTTGCTGTGGTAATTTCATACTTCTGTCTTACAACATTAAAATTGCAGTTTAAAAAAAGGACTACTTTTCGAGATAAAAACTGTCCTATCTTTCAAATTGGATCAAACTGCACATAGTGTACAATTTTCATAAAAATCGGTAAAGTAGTTTAGGAGTCCATCGCGGAAAAACAACGTGACACGTAGTTTATATATATTAAGATAGAGCTATAGAGCATGTAAGTTCAGGTGTGGGAGCCTGTGACGTCACGCACTCGTAAAAAGTGTACGAAAGCGTGACGTCACACGACATTCAAATGCGCTGTTTCGCCGTCATTATTTTGTATCTTACTAGATAAAAGAAAATATACGTGTCCAATATTTTTTCGTGTTCTTTAAGAAAGAAAGAAAGAAAGAAAACATTTATTGGCCATCAGTTCAGATAATTATACATAAAATAAAAACAAAATAGCAGGCCAACTAGGTCACTGCCTCAGCGTGATGCCACAGCGACAGAAGACGCAATGGCGCTGGTATTCTGGCAGGGCCTACACACACATTTAAAAAACTAATAAATTTTAATCAACCTTAATATCAATAAAATAACAAAAAAGCAATAAACAATTGTAACAGCACAAACAAAACAAAAAAATAAACCTTTTAAAAAATCAACACAAATAACTAAAAACAGCAATTAAACAAAAAAACATTTCCATCAAAAAGATATGGCTGGCTCAAAGGTCTTAGTTACCAAGCTAACAAAATTCTTGATTTGACAGTCATTACCTAACTAGTCTGTGGTGACTGGTGACCATAAAAGGCGTAGATTCTCTAACTAGTCTGTGATTTATGGCAAAATTAATTATGTAATACAGACTGCCTATTACATAAATCTTATTTAAAGTATTAATAAAATGGAATACGTAAGACAAAACAAAACAAAAAACAAACAGCAAATTTTAGATAAACGGTAATCTTAAATAACTCAAAGGTGGAACCAAAACGATCTCACGCTAGAGCGCATCGTGAAAAGTAACCAGTAAGTAAATTTTATGAATTCTGCAATTGCAGTAAAGATGTTTTTACATGCCTTCTGAATGTTTTAATGGTTTTTAGATCACGCACCGGCGGCGGGAGATCGTTCCAGCAACGCGAAGCTGCAAATCTAAAACTTCCACGGAATGCCACCGTTCGGTGCTTCAGAGTGACAAAAACGCTCTTGCATTGTCTGGCCGTGTACCTTGGTTGATCCCGCGCCCACACAAGTTTATCAAAAAGGTATCGAGGCTTTCTCGTACTCAACACGCCAAAAAGCAGAGTAGCAAGATGAAGCTTTCTTCTCGCCTCCATCTTTAATAAATTAGCCTTGTTCAAGAAGGGAGTAATGTGTGAACGGGGTGGCACATGAAAGCAAAAACGCGCGCAGGCGTTTTGTGTCCGTTGAATAAGTCTCTTAGTCCGGGACATAATGCGAGGCCCAAATACTGTATCACAATAATTCAGTTTTGACAAAACAAGCATTTCACACAATTTTATTCGCAGCTCCTCACTCAAGAAGGGTTGAATGTTGTATAATAGTTTTAATCTATAAAAACAGCTGCGGGAACACTCGGCAATGTGATTCTCAAAGTTGAGATGTTCGTCTAGTATCAATCCCAAGTTTTTAGCTTGACTCACACGTTCTATTCTTTCCCCATTGATCTTTACATCAATAACGGTATTGTTAAAGTGAGCAATATTCTTTCTGGAACCAATTAACAATAATTTAGATTTCTTGGGATTAAGGACCAACGAATTAGACGTACACCAATCTGAGATCTGCATGAGGTCATAATTAATTTTTGTGACCGTGCTGACATAGTCCATTTTATTGAAAGGCAGGTATAGTTGCAGATCATCTGCATATAAATGGTACTGGCAATGATGTATGCTCTTTATGATATCTGCACTGTAAAGGATGTACAGGATAGGCCCCAATACCGACCCTTGGGGTACACCACAGGTTACTGGCAATCTGACAGAACGTTTTTTCGATCCATCCCCATTTGTGACCTCCACGCACTGCAGCCTATCCCTTAGGTAACTGCTAAACCACTTAATTGAGCTTGAATCGAACCCATAGAATGCCATCTTAGACAGTAGTAGGTCTATATTTATACAGTCAAAAGCTCGTGAAAAATCAAGCAACAGGAGAATACTTAGGTTTCCTTGATCTTGGTATGCTAGTAGGTTATCCACTACGTCTGCTAGAGCAGTTGCTGTACTATGTCCCTTGCGGAACCCAGACTGTCGTTCAGGAAGTATATTGTTAGCCTCAAGGTATTCCACTAATTGCTCGCAAACTACTTTTTCCAAGACCCTCGAGGCTAAAGGCAGCAGGCTGACTGGGCGCAGGTCATTCATACCTGTTGGGTTGCTATTTTTGGCCAAGGGCTTAACAATGGCCACCTTCCAACTATCGGGAAAGACACCTTCAGCTATTGACCGATTTATAATTGTAGTTATAGCCCGTAGTGTTTGTGGCAAGGTCAGTTCTAACATACTAAGTGACAGTCCATCATGTCCTTGGGCATTGGACTTAAATCCTTTAATAATTTTTATAACCTTGTCTTCAGGTACAGGACGTAGGGTAAACGTGGAGGAGCCATGCCTATGATGTTCGAAGTATGTGAGCTGAGATATTGCAGTTTGCCTATTACCCGGGGTATTCAGAAAGTGCGCATTTATTAAATCAGGGTCATTGATGCTGGCTGGAATATCAGAATCCTTTCTGCGACTGGTAATTTCAAATTTTTTTAAACTCTGCCACAACTTTTTTGAGTTTTTGTTGTTCCCATTTATTTGTTGAGAGAAGAAAATTTTCTTTTCCTTCACTATAGCTTCCGCCACAAGTTTCTTCATGATTAAGTAACTTTCCTTTACAGCGGGTACTTTCTGGGCTTTGAATTTTTCATAGTATTTGTCCCTTATTTGGATCATGGATTTAACACAGTCAGTAATCCATGGGTGCGGAGGATGTTTGAATTTTTGCCGCTTAACTGGTGCGTGAAGGTCAAATAACATAGTCAAGCACTGGGTAAAAGCATCCACAAGGCTATTTACATCATTCAAACAGTAAAACCTACTCCAATCAATAGCATCTAAATCACTACTGAATTGGTTCAGCATAATGTCACTTAGAGGCCTGTAACTCACCCACTGAGGGCACAATCGTTCTTTTTTTATTTTAAATTCCACAGAAATTATAGCATGTCTCCCAAGATCAGGTATTTGCTTGACTACAACATTCATAGCACTAATGTCGCTGCATACAATATCTATGAGGCTAGAACTGTGCTCAGTGAAGTGTGTAGGTTCCTCAACCAATTGCTTTAAATTCACACTGTGCAGAAATTGTAGCAGCAATTTCGACCCAGTGCTTTTTGTGTCTAGTAGGTTAATATTAAAATCGCCAAGCAATATAAGTGCATCCCGTTTAGAAAAAAAAGTAATAGAATCCACCATAGCATCTAAAAAAACTTCCACATCCTGCCAAGGTGGTTTATAAGCAGTGCCAATAACCACCCGTTGACCATTAATACGCACTCTCAACCACATTTGTTCAACCTCAGATTCTGTAGGATGCTGACATATACGAGCATTGATACCCCTCCTGATATAAAATCCTACCCCCCCACCACGACCACCCCGAACACTTTGAGGTCTAGGGTTATGTTTTAGCCGGTAACCTGTTAGCACTGGTGCCCTGTCATCCTCCCCAGCCCTCAGCCAGGTTTCATTTACAGCTAGGATGTCAAGCCCCAACCCCTCCACTGCCACCATTAACTCCTCATGACCAGTGCCGAGCGACCCCGCATTAAAGAGTCCAACTTTAAGATACTTAGACCTTATCTCTGTGTAAAAATTATTACAGATACCAACTTAACAGTGAGGAGACTGCTAGATAAAAAATCAAAAAAACTATGGACCCACACTGTGTAAATATATCTTATGTAAATAGTTCTATCTTTAGTTTTATGGTTCCAAATGTAAATGTACATAGTATGCTGCACAATTTCTGAATTATAAATGTAAATAAATTTAAAATAATATCTAATTCCAATGTTTAACTTTCTCAAATCAATAGTATACAAAGTTACAGCCCACATTGAATTTGTAAATAAATTTATTATGATACATGTAAAGTGTTTAATTTTTTTACAGATAGCCTGTTTTAACGAACGTAATAATTTATAGACACTAGCAGACATTACACAAAAACAACGCCACAAACCAATATAAAGGTACATACATTGCAACCAAAACCATACACAAAAAAAGCACATATAAAAAACTATAATGGAAACATTACATTCACAGAATCGGATGCCTACCATTTCGAGTCACTTATTACTGTTATGTGGTCCAAGAACACGCTCGACGTCCTCGCGGGATCTGAGCTGATGCGCCGGCGACCCGTCCGCCTGGCGAACGTACACGCGGCCTCGCTTGGTCCACGAGTACCGCCACCGAAGCTTCTTGCACTCTTCCCGTGCCAGATTGAAGAGCTGGCGATTGGCTCGGGTCAGCCTCTCGTTGATGTAGACACGCTTACCGGTGGAGCCGGTGAGTCCGCGGCGCACGCGCGCGGCGCTCAGCAGCTCGTCGCGCAGGTGGCGGCGCACCAGACGCACCACGACGCGGCGCGGCCGGCCGCCCGCCTCCGCCGGCGGCGCGCCCACACGCTCGGCGAACACCACGTCCCGCGGCTCCAGCGTCACCCCCAGGCGCGCGGCGAGCGTGGTCACCGCCTGGACGACGCTCTCCCCCTTCTCCTCGGGTAACTCGCCGATCTCCAGGTCAGCCAAGAGAGCCTCCTGGTCCCGGTCGTTCAGCTCGTGCTTCAGCTCCACGACGGTGCGCTCCAGCTGTGCAGCACGCTCTATCTCCGCAGTACGCTCCAGCTCGGCCTCGTCCCGGCGCCGCTCTATCGCCCCCATTCTCCGCTCGAAGTCATCAAGGCGCTCAGTCAGAGAAATGCGCAACAGGGACATTTCCTTCCGGAATTCTCGCATCTCTGCGATTAATTCCGCCAGTTCCCCGTCTCGTCGATCTGATGGTACACTGGCTTTAAGCCCCTCATCATAATTGGACGGTGCGCCACCCCCATCACACGACCTAAGCGTCCCAGAAACCTGTTCCTTATCGGGTTTCCGCATAGTGACGTAGTCAGAATCTGCCGCACTTTCAGGCATGTATTCGCTCAAAGATCGAACAGGAGTGTTAATATTGCTGGACTTTGGCTGTTTACTCTTACATTCGTAACAGGTCCAGTGACTCTTGTGATCCTTAGTCATGGTGTTCCTGAAGCGCTGCACCGACACATTAGCACAGTCGAGATCATAGACTTTCGAGCATTCTACGCACTTCAAGTGCTCACCACTCGTGCACTTCTTTCTGCATCCACCACAAACAAATTGTATGGGGGCCATTTTGGTGTTAATTTCCTCTCAGAGAAACACTAATAGGAACTGCGGTTTGTCGCCTCTGCGTTAACTAATCAATGGCCGATGACGCACCGGTATCAAGTTGACGCTCTGACCAGCCGCGCGCTGCCGAAAACAACCCGAATGTAGTGGACGCAGTGTCGTTATTCGCGTACACGCAACACCTACAACCAGTCACTTGGGAATAAGTCAATGTTTGCGTACCGCCGGTAATTTATTGTTTCGTGTAAATTTTGTCTTTACAACCACTTAAAACTTGTAACTAATAATAAATTCACGAACACTGCACATAAGTAATTATTAATTTTAATAATTAAATGAGTCTACTATTGAAAAAGTATTTTTAAATATAAACTTTTTGCGGAGCACTGCTACAATGATGTGTACGATATTAAGGTCAAAGATAAGTCCTTTCTTATCTTTGACCTTAATATCGTACACATCATTCCTTCCGTCCTTCCGTTCTTTCTGACGTACTAAACAGAGTTAAGTCATCACCTTTATTATAAAATCAGTGACGGCTGCAATTTGAATCCTCTATGAAGAACTACTACGTGCATTCATATGTCATTGTGGCCGTTGGTTTCTGTTTATATTTCTATGATAATATGAACTTCTCACCTTGACCTTGAGAGATTTTGTTATTTATTATAAAATGAAAAAATAACCAAAACAAAAAAAAACACTACTCACGGTATATATAGCTAATATATTTTAATGTAATTTACGCAGTTACGCCATGTAAGATCTTACCAGTTTTAAATATTAATTTAGTGTCATCGGGACTTAAATGAACCATTTAATATTTCTATTTCTATTAATAGATATTGTAAAACCATAAAGCTCAACTTTCACATACTAAATTATCTCATACTACATTATATATTATTAACATAAATATAATACTAGAAAAATGCACTGAAAAAAATCGACTTGCCTCAGGCGGGACTCGAACCCGCACCTTCCACAATCCGGGTGGACGCGTTGACCAATTTCGCCACTGCTTTTCGCTGTCGAAATTTGTCAGTGCTTGGTGCTTATGTTTTTATGGTAAACATCGTTTCATCAAATCTTTGAAATTTGCACTTCCAAGACCCGAACGAAATATTTTTGCAAATATTTGACGCCCAGCTAAGATGAAACTACCTTACATTTTGGAATAATTTTATTTTTGCGTTTACAAACGCGTAAATATAATACTAGAAAAATGCACTGCCTGACTTTTACTATAAGAACATACATTTTGACTTGACATTGGCGAAATGCGTAATCTATATGTGTCGCGAACGCCATTTATTTTAAAGAAGAAGAAGAAGAAACATAATTTTACCATGACACTCGTAGTTCCATTTTTGGGCCATTTCACATTGCTTAGCAACCACAAGGAGTTTCTCCCATACATTAATGTATGTACTTACGTAGTTTCTCCTGAGTTCTTGTTGTAAAAACACGTGTTGACTCCATTTTTAACTCTAACCAACATCTAATCATCATTTTTGTTACTTTAATTGCATTTTCACTTGACATTGGCCAAATGTACGTTATAATAAGTATAGCAACGTTATTAATTAAGAATAGAATAGCAACCACAACAAGATATTGTTTACAAACTCGAACGGAATTTTATTGAAATCGGTTACAAAGAAAAATTCTCAAACTCCTCTTGTTAAAGTTGGTTAAAATAATGTAGCCATTGTTTTTCGAACCATAATAACGAATTGATGGACCTCATTCATTAAAAATCAGATGTATAACTTAGGCGCTAGGGAGGAATATACATAAATACAAGCATACATACATACATAGACTGCTAAAACATTACCCTTCCTTTTGGGTTCGCCGTAGTCGGGTAACAACTGTATTTTCAGCGCTATCAAACAATAATTACCTTATTACAGTGACCAGTTATGTATAAAATAGTGATAATATATTTTAATATTAAACAAGGGATGAAAGGTATCGTAAAATAGCAAAATCTCCGACAAAATTATGCTTTTCCTCGCACCAAGAAATAGGAAAAGAGCGAAAAATTGTTAGAAACGGAAGGTTCGGTCTCAAGTGCTGACACATCAAACACATTTTCTTTGGGACGAAGGAAATCATTTGGACAAATATGGGACCACTTTGAAAATATTGTATTATTGTAACAAAATTGACTGTCCTTAAAATAAACTCGAATTGTAGTCCTGAAAACTAGGTGTATTGATCTATGTACTCAGTAATATCTAGAGTATAATTTTACTATTAATCTAATTATACAAGGAAACTTAATTTTACAATTAAGCTTACCACTTGCAGTCATCACTCACGTCACGCCGCACGCGCCGTGTTTAAAGTTATTACAAAATTATATTTTACCTAAATTGTCGCCATTCTAGGATTTTTTAAGCAGCAATCAATCATGCAAAAATATATTCATGAAACATTTACGGATCGGTGTGCAAATTAATCGGGTCCATTCTATGAATTTTAAGAAACACCGTTGTTATAATTAAAAGGAAAGGGTGCGGAATTAATAAGATAATTAGTAAGACCACTGGACTGTGCTGTTATTATATTCAAAGGGAAAATACTACACCGTTCGTTGTGCTTCAGTAGGCCTTCGAAGTGGACGTATTGGTCTCATTATGAGTTTATAATTACAATATGTAAGGTATCATATACTACTAATATACGCCGTATTCCCAAGGGTGTGTATTCATTTTAGTCTGTTATTAAGCCAATAAATTGGTCATTTAACATTATGGATACATTCATGAAATTTTATTATTTTTCATTTTATACAAACTAAATTCTTGAACACGAAATAATAATAAATTACTCTTTATCCTTACCCAAAAGCTTAGGCAGTTTAGAACTAGCTTTTACTTTCGTATATAATTATTATTTAATTATTTTTGACATCAACAAGTGCTTGTAAAAGTCTATGTTGCATAAATTATTTGTGAGCATTATTAATTGTTCAGGCTCATAAATATATACAATAGAATTCGAACCCGAATCTCTAAATGCATGAAATGTCGAACACACTGAAAAGTTTAAATTACGCGGGGTCTTCGTTAAATTCCAGTGGCGTATCTCTTGCTTTACAAAATACAGTGAGTGCATTCTCGTAAAATATTCGTTCGACGAAAGCTCCGATGCGTTACCACACGCATCTTAATTTCGCTTTTATGTTTTAAACACTCTATAAGTCAATCCAATGCCAACTATTTTTTTAGGTTGGTGCCAACCTCATCTTATTCCAGATTTATTTTCATTTCATATTTTTATTTCAACACACGGTATTCCAAATTCATTGTGTAAATATGGAGTAATCATGCTCATGAATTAAATTATTTATTTTAAACTAAGGCTGGCACCGACCTCAATAAATATCGGCATATTGACTTACAAAATTTTTTAAAACATAAAACTTTTATTTGTAACAATCCAGTTTTTAAGCCGGTTTAAACTTTTAATTACTTTTTTATTTGTAATTTTTTACATTAGTAGTAATTGAAACAACATGCATAATGACATGTGTTTTTAGAATTACGAACGACTCGTTTTCTTAGTGACTGATACACACTTAACTGAGTATCTCAAACACTACCGAACCGATTTTGATGAAACCACAGATCCCTAAGTTGGATCTACCTGCATGGTCGAATTAATAACCTCCTATTTATTTTGAAGTCATTTCAGTGAGAAGATTAATAAGGGGTAGGAAAGCGGTGTTCTCAATTTGTGTTATTTTGTATGAACATACCGTATCATCCTCTAAAAATACAAAATTGAAACCTTCAAATTACTTTTTTTTATATGTAACTTGTGTGCGAATTAAAATCTAAACTCTATCTTTTCTATTATCTTTATCTACACCTCGCTTAAAAATCTGTAACATCTAAATTGGGAATGTAGTTTTAGTATTTTCGAAAACAATCAAAGCAGTAGTATAGGATTGAAACTGAGAAATAAAAATAATACAATGTATTATTTTATTGGTTACAGGCAACAACTGCGAAATAAAACGGCTAGCCTTATTTATTCAGTGGCTTTTTATAACAGGTTTTCGTGACATAGCGATTCATTCATCAAATTGTTTCCCTTTTCTCTTAAGCTTGACATTAATGTACTACCATTACGATTTCGTGTTTGTTTCAAGTATTAAATTTGCTACAAGTCGGTTTACGTAATATTTATGTTTCCTTAGGAATATTGTGCGATATAAAATGTTACAACATCAAAATTAAGTTAGGGCACAACAGATTAGTCGTTGGAATTTGGGAACAATGTTTTTGCTATTTGCAGCACATTAGAGGAAGTTTGAAAGTAGCACCAGTTGCAGAAAGGCAGGTAACAGATTGGCATTTAATGAGAAGAGATGATGAGCATGTGACCAAGAATGTAATGAGGATAAATGTGGCAGCTGGCTTTCGAGAGTTGCAAGGGGTGGAATGGGGTCACAATTGGTAAAGCGCAAGTGACACCCTGGTGTGTGTCACGCGAGTCACAGCATGCTATCACTTTTACGATCAGGCATTACTTGTCTTCCACCCATTCTGCATAAAAACATCATCTCAAAATTAGGTACTTGTTTTTCACCCATATTGAAGAAAAACATCTGAAAAAATTGCATCTCTAGTGTCCAAATTTAGTAAGTAGCTTGACATGAATTATGTTTTATTGTGAAATTGCCATTAGTAAGGTTCTCACCTATGAAATTGCAATAATTTAGTGTAGTTAATTAATAAATTAAATGTGTTCAATGATTTATTATTTTCTTCAACTTTATTAAAAATGAATTCAATGTATTTCTAATTAAGAAAAAACATGTTAGAAGTGTATTTTTTTGGCAGAGTAGGCTCGTTTTATTAGTAATTTGCTGACCGATATTTTTTCTGATTGACTTTTGTTTTACTTTATCAAGAACAATTTTTAGATTTACATTGAAATTACATGACGTTATCAGTTATAGTCAATAAGAAATTTGAAAAGACGTCAGCATGGAAAATATACTTTCTTTAAAAACTTATATAGCTACTAAACTGTAATTTCTTAAGGACGTAATACAAACCTATCTTTGATGTACTAGATTATGGTTCCTATTTAACGAACCTTGACCTTTAATTGACGTCAAGAATATAAACAGCATGACGAACTAGGCATCATCAACAGCTCATATAATGTCCGCACCGAAAGGCTCGAACCTACCCCACATTAGGGGCGATCAGGGCTTAGTGAACGACGCTGGCCAAGTGCGGGTTGGTCGACTTCACACACAACCTAAAAATTTTTTCCTAGGTGTGTGCAGGTTTCCTCACAATGTTTTCCTTCACCGTTAAACGATTAAACGTACATATGAATTCAAAATTTTAAAACTACGGGCGGGGATCGAACCAGTGCCTCCCGGGTAGGAGACGACGCTCTTACCCACTACGCCACCGACGCTTTTTGTGAACAAGATGACTGAAATCTATTTCGCTCCGTAAAAGCGTTTACTTTGTTTTAATCACATTCGCTTAACACATGGCACTATCCGCAATGAAAATTGCATTCCTTTTTTCCTATTAAACCATTTGCATTGAAATTTATTCTGGTCTCTCGCAAATATTTCCTTCGTTAAGCTGAGTGTATTTTGATGCGTTATTTGCACATTTGTTTTAGTATGCACATTCTCATTAAATGATACTTATCAATTTACTTACGTAAAGGTTAAGTCAGTAAGTCCGGTTTTGAATCCTAGTACGGACAAAATATTTACGTGATGAACACGAACATTTTTTCACGGGTCAGGGCTATTTATGAGAATTATCTAATTTGTTATTTCTGCTTATATTTAATCTAGTTCGTAATGATACCTAATTAGGGCTAGTTTAATAATAATAATTTATTTCGCTTATAACATCGTAATTATTACTTACATGTCTAGCTATAACCAATATAAATATACGAGGAATCCTTACAGTACCTACTTACAAACTAACCATCTGTCCCGGCTTCCACTCAATGCTTAAATTTCATTCAATAGTTAATTAGTGTCATAATCATCTGATGATGATTCTGTAATGATTTACAGCCTTCTTATTCGACCCACTGCTGGGACACAAGGCCTCTCCTTGTCATCGAAGGAGGTTTAGGCAGTAGTCCACCACGCTTGCCCAATGCGGATTGGTGGATGGAGTTTAAGGTGATCAATACCCCTTTGCATTAGTCGCCTTCTACGACACCCATTGGAGAATATGGGGTGATGCTATTCTACTCTGCCGGCATCACACGGTTTTTCTACTCTGCCAGCATCACACGGTTAATTAGTGTAAACGTGAAAATATATTATTACTATTAAGTTTACACAAACTTGATAGTAATATACATACACATATAGTGTGCTATATATAAAGTAAGACATAGACAAATTACACTTTTTAAAGTCAGTTAACGTTAAATAAAACATTTCATTTTACAGATTCTACCCCAAAAACTTAATTTAGGTACTATTAGATCCCTTATAAAATTGCTCCATTATATAAAGAACACTAATTACATTTTAATTACAGTCGAAAATTGCGCTTTGAGTGGCAACAACGTAAAAGTTGTTACTTCCACGATCACAACAGAACGGAGGGAGCCAGACATAAATTAGTATCAAAATCCTCCCCGGTCGGAGTCGAAAGACTGTTAAAAGTGCTTCAAGGCGTAATAAATTCCGCCCATAAACCGGTCACGCTATAAAAACTTATTTGGAAATAATAAATAAAATTAGCAAAAATGTGCACGGCAGCGTCGGTCGCGAGGTGGAAATAAATAATTTATTAAGGACAAGTTAACAAGGGTCTCATAAAGAAGGCAAAAGGTCGGCTATTTGTTTCCAACGAGGATGGTACGCCCGGTTTGTTATTTAGAGTTTACGGGAGTCGCAGGGCGAAGCTAGCGCCCGCCGGTAAACAACTACGCACAACCGAAATTATGGGTGGGAACTAACTTCTATTGTCATTTGTTTGAGCTCTCATATTTTGTGGGGTTCCGTGTGTACCAACTGCGTTAACAAAGTTTTGTCGAGAATATTCTCCCAATTGTTACTCTAAAACTTAAACAATCGGTCTCCACATGTCCCAAAAAGATCATAACTCATAATTAACAAAATAATAGTCAAATATTTACCATATGAATCATGAAAATTATTTCGCGTCGCTTCAAAGAACCGCCTATTTTGTAAAGTCATTGTAGCGCGCTGTGAATCCTAGGATTAAACTTGGGATGATTGGCTACAAAATTAATTGAACTTTGCTAGTGATATCTCATTGAGAAAGTTGTATGATTCCAAAGAAATTATAATGATTACAATCTTTATAGAAATCTTTTAGAAAGTAAATTTAAAAAGAGCTGCACCTTAACAAAAGAGCGATCGCCTTTTCGTATAAATAACATGACTTTCAGACACATCAAATCACCGAAACCAAAGTCGAAACCTGTGTAAGGGTCGTTCACCACTTGACGCAATAGAAAATGTATTACTTACCGATTGCTTGTCGCTTTGTTTGGGTTACCTTTGTCGCGTACTAGTGGTATTAGAACAGCTACATAACAAGCAGAACAGGACGTAACTACGCTGTCACTGTGGTGCTATGGTTGAATTATGGCGGAAACAGCATGTCTTCCGTCGAGACTTCGTGTAGCCACCCTTGCTATCTGTACATATAATAAATCTAAAGGTGCGCGTCTCTGGTTATTAAAGGTACCTGTAGTTCATTCGTATGTTTATATGGGTATATGAAAGTGAAAATGTAACCAATGAAGAGTTACTAATCGATAATTAATGCGGTAAAATAGTTAAGAGATGTAGGTTTTATTCAGCTAATTATCTTCTTAATATATAAAAATTACGTGTCACGTTGTTTGTCCGCGATGGACTCCAAAACTACTTAACCGATTTTAATCAAATTTGTACACCGTGTGCAGTTTGTTCCAACTTGAAAGATAGGAATGTTTTTATCTTGATAAGTAGTTCTCATTTTTTTTAAACTGCAATTTCAATGTTATAGGACAGAAGTATGAAATTGCCACAGCAACGCGTGGCCGGGACAGCTAGTTTAATATAGATACTTTCATTACCGTTCACTGCTTGCTAAACTGAAAATTAATCTCATAAATAAAAAAGTCATCTTCGTAAAAAACAGCCGCAGACCCAACTTTTTAAGTACTACTTAATACAGATACAATCTAATCAGAAAGTTGAAATGGCAAAGATTGAAGATAAGTTTCAATTCACAAAGAATTGATCATTAAGTATTTTTGTTTGATGAAATTAATTGAGTGTAGGATAAGTCTAATATGGTTACTAATAATTTAAAGCAGTAGTTAATTTTTTATAAGAAGGTCAAGCAATGACTCCATTCAACCTGATGGTGAGCAGAAGTGGAGTCCAATGCGAACATAGCTAGCACGAGAGATAAACCGCTGCGCTAGCCACTCTCGCCTTACCGACCTACAAGGTGCTTCTTCACGCCTCTTTTGAACGACTCAGGATTTTAGGAAGGAGGAAATACGTGTGCTGGCAGTGAATACCATTTCTTGATTGTGTAACAAAGAAACGTGTTGCCAAATTTCTTAGTTCGCGTTGGAATGGTAGCCACGGTTTGTCAGTGACTACGTAGGCCAGCACGCGTAGTCCTTAAAAGTTAGGGAGATGGTAGAATTGGGGGGAAAAAAAAGCTCCTCAGAGCACTCTCCGTGGTACAGACGGTAGAACGCGCTCAATGACGCAACAACTTAATAAATGAAACTACTTTTAGGGATGCGTATAATTGTTTTTAGGGTTGTTGGCTTTGATTGAGTATTATTAGCCAACAAAAAGGATAGGCGTGAAAAACGCTGTATATGTATAGTGTCAACCTAACTAAAAAGAGTATTACTTAAGGTTTAATAAACCATACATACATCCTCGTCGATTAGCGGTAATAGAATATTCTAGGGTTCAATTACCGCTAATCGACGAGAATATAAACCCGGTAATTCAACCCTAGAATATTGGGTTGAATTACCGCTAATCGACAAGGATTCAACCCAATATTTTATATTCCTATTATTAATAGGCTATCGAACTAAAACACACTCGAATTCCCAATAAACATACTTAAAAGCACAAGAGTTTCCTCGTCAAGTATCACACGAGTAAATACGTGAAAGAAGTTTTATTCAAAAGTTTTGTCATATATAAAAGTAGAGAAATCTAAATTATTATGAAACATGAATATTTTATTTTAGCGTTGTTGGGTTTGATGGCATACATACATCTGACGAAAAACATAGGCGTGAAATACGCTCTGTAGTTTTAACCTCACTAAAAAGTATATTATGTAAGGTTTGGTAAACCACACATCGTCATCAATTAGCGGTAATGCAACCCTAGAATGTTACGCGAGACTATCGAGCTAAAAACACACTATATTTTATTTCCAATGAAATATAACTTATTGTGTAAAAAGAAAAGGTAGCATTCTAACGGTAAAAGAACTTTTAATATTGGTCCAGTAGTATCTACTTTTTGAATGTATTTAATACAAACACATATACAAAACTTTCCTCTTCATAATATAACGTATTACGGAAAATAATAAATAAATTTCTATAAGCGATTCCCCAACAATAAAATACCTTCGTAAATTTTGAAATGCATAATATTGCAGACAGCAAAAGCGGTAAAAGCTTAATACACCTCGTAGAGTATTTATTTTAAACGTGTTCATAAAAAATTATTAGGTCTTTAAAACATTCGCATATCAAAGCTAGGTTCATCAAACTATAGTGTCTACTCTTTATTGCATTTATTGCTATAGTATATATTTAATAAACACTATATTTTTGGAATATATTATAGTTAAAAGAAGCTTGTTCTTACAGATGCAATTTTTCTTTCAATTATTTTAAGATCCATTATTAGGTGTCTGTTTTCTTTGACATACTTACACACATAATTATTAAAGAAGGTAAATAAGTTTGGCGCGCGTCGCTTCCACGGCGTCACTTATATTTTTTCTCAATAATTCAAAACTTATTCCCAATTGGATTTTGACTGGTGAAAATGGTGTTCTAATCATACACAAGCAACTGTGATTATGAGGAATTATTTAAATAAAATTGTATCAGAAAACCTTTATTTCTATGATGTATGAGGACACCACATATTGGTTTTTTTTTAATGATTATTACTTTTATTATTTATAGGCAAATTTTCAGTCTAATATCATACTTTCTTTTAACCAAATTTCCTTCTTAATTTGCACTAATAATGTTCTCATGTAATCTTAATACATTTTCCTTTTCAATTAAAACTGAATCTCAAAATTTATTATTTTGTCTCTGCTCTCCGTTAATCCTGCCCATCAGTAGAGCCCTCTCGACTCGAACTACTCAGCTCCGAACAACTAGCTTGAATAAAAGTTCCTTGTGATTGGAAAGAGAAAAGACTGGACTAATCTCGGATTAAAGTCTCAGCAAAGTTGCTTATTATATTTAAAAAAGCTCTTACTTTTAACAAATGTATATGCAACGTAGATAGAATACATTTTTGCATTGCGGAAATGTGGCTAACATTCTAACGCGAACTAAGAAGTTTGGCAACTCGTTTCTTTGTCGCACAATAAAGAAATGGAATTCACTGTCAGCACACATGTCCCCCCTTCCTACAATCCTGGGTCATTCAAAAGAGGCGTGAAGAAGCACCTTGCAGGTCTGCAAGGCGAGAGTAGCTAGCGCGGCGGTTTATCTCTCGCACTAGTTATCTTCGCATTTGGACTCCATTTCTGCTTACCATCAGATGGAATGGAGTCATTTGCTTGACGTTTTCATTTTCTCTATCTACAAAAACCATGGATCACCGATAATGAAGTTACTACTCCTTCATTTGACCTAGATATTTGATAGCAGTGTAAGAATATCATTTCAAAATGTTCGGTAATTTGTAAACAAATTAACATACGAGTATTTCATCTAAAAGCCCAAGCATATGGACAAAGTTTTACAGAAAATATACGCAAAATTTTATATAAATATATCATCATTAACAATTCAGTCAAAATGGATGCATTCGTACATTAGTTCCTCTCTCGGTAACCATTTAAACGTAGGATCGATTTGGCAATGTGTTTTCAATTAACTTCATTCCATAGCACCAATAATTGCATGTGCTTAATTTCCTTTGTTTAAATTTATGCCCAAATAACGTAAATGACGACATCGGGTATAGTGCGTTAAATTAATTTAGTCAATTTGTACCCGTGAAGAATGGACACACGTTCAAAATACACGTAATACTCGAATATTCGTCCTCAATAGAATATAATGCAATACCGCTGCCACTAATTAGGGCACTAGTCAAATGCCACTGTTGTCAATGCAAATTACTCAAATTGTTATTTGCGAAATTAATGTCTAGTTACTCGAAGCAACCAGTAGAGTATTACCTACGTGGCGTGATAAAAGCGTGCGTTTAATGTCAATCCAAGTTGTCATTTGAAGTTTTCCGTATTCATTGTACATATATGAGCAATCACCAACAACATTAAATGAGTTGCCAAAGTTTAAAATCGTTACACATGCAAAAAGCTGGACTAACACGCAGATTAACCAGTCCTCTAGACAGTCCAACCCAAAACTTTTGTTTATTCAGAGAAATAAATAAATACAAAGTTATTGCCTGAATAAAATTACAGTTCACCAAGAGCTACATACACATTACTTTAAAAATTTAAATGAGGGCAAGTGGTGAAATTGTGGAGTGGCGAATATGTTTTTCTTACAAATGTCTGTGCTGGTTCTGTTTTCGCATTTCATTATACTCAAAGAACGAAAGCGTCTAGCGCAAATTCTCCGTGTGTCGTTTGCGTAGGTAATACCAGCCATTGTAAAGATTCACCTTTGAAGATAAAAGCCATTCGTGTTACCTCTCTGGGCGCCTTTTCGCGGTCCGCTAACCCGGCAACTATAGAAGTTGAAACGTTTTATAATTACGTATGTAACACTCCAAAGTTTGCATATGTGTTATCCTCGCCAGTATTATTCTAACTAGCAAAGCCACAAATCTGGCTAATCACTGTGACTTGTTCGTTTCCACGACAAATTTTAAGGTAACATTTTAAGTGATTAATTGTTACCTTTAGTATTTCCCGTCTTAAGACTTGAGGAATATTGCATTACATAGAAATTTAGGAATTGCATACATTTGTTTTATTGTAATTACACATTCATACGAGCAATACTTTCAACAGTAGTAACAATAGAATAAGAATCTGTTATCCGGGATAACAAGTGTTCCTGAAATTCTGAAAAGAGGTGGAGAACAGCGCGATGTTGAACAAACAAAGAAACTACGAGTAGACAATAATCACGGTATAGTATGCGGCTTGCATAATTTTACAACTGACTAATTATGTATATTATTATTACTATTTGCTCGTGGACTTAAGATTTTATCCCATTAATGAACCTACGAGGGAGAACTGCTTCTTTTAGTCCCATTCTTTATGATCTTATATGATCTAAGGTCCCATTACTGTTTACGATTATGGATTTTTTCCTCCTATTTATAGTTCCTGCATAGATAAATATTTTTAGTGTATAGTGAAATGTCAGACAATAACAATCAATACCATGCATACCTAAAATTATAGATAATATAAATAACAATTTTCCGGCAATATTACATGGAGCCGCGGAACTCTTCTCAGTTGGCTCAACGATTTCCACTGAAGATAAGCGAAATTGTAAATAACTAAATTCTATTGGTTGCTTTAAACACATATTGTCTCCGCTTTGGTGGAAAACGGGTCTAACTATGTAACTACTAGATATGTTACCTTTTTTGACGTAGAATATTTTATATATACACATGACGTGGATAGGGCCCGTCATCGTTAGGGGAAGTCACCAGCCGCAGTGGCAGGTTTACCTACTTAAAACCATCGGTAATCCTTCGCTTCGCATGTCAACCATTGCCATGCGGGAACATAGACAGACACTACCGTATGGCATGTCTGCGTTACTTTTCTGACTACATAGAAACGGTTTCTATGAATTAATTTTACTTTCATTTATTCAAATTACCAGGACTATATAGATTTATTGGATGTTCTTTTACCATTTGTTAATTTCAGATGCAGACTGCTCGTAAAAAATAATTAGTATAAATGCACACTTATATTGTCCTGGCCAAATTATTTCGTCTAACCCTCCTCGAGTAATATTATTAATCCGTACATTTAAAATTTACATTATAACAGAGCTTTCGACTGAAAAACATGAAACATTAATCATAACACTGCGTCATCTATTTACAAGATTTATTCTGACTACTTAATAAGGGACAAGAATTACCTAATAAAATATATTGTTATGAGAACATAAATTACGAAAGCAAAAACCTTAAAATCATAATATATTAATCCGATAAGCCGTGCCTATCGCAACAAAGACCTTTTCTCGGTTATATTTACTTACATAAGTAAATATAAGATAAAGTTTCCAAGTATTTTCATTGTTGGTATTACCTATTAAAATAATTTATGAACTTAATAATTGACATTCTGTACTCGTGAGAATCATATTGAGTGAGTTTTTTATACCTATTCTAAGTATTTTACGTCACGGGAAACTTCTTCGTGGAGTTCCGGCTGGAGTAATGCAGTCCATACTCTCCAATGCAAAATAGGTGGACAAGCCGATGGGTTGCGGAAGCCTGTACGAAAAAGAAAATCAAAAAATCGGGTGTGGTCTTCCATTGACTTTCTCGTATACCGGAAACGACTCAAAATTTGATAAAAACCTTATATTTTTATGTAATACAGCATGTTAAATTTTGGTCACCCACCCGAATAAAGACCGCGCACTTGGTTACTTAACTTTCGTGATCGACGACTCAAAAGTTGATAGAAACCTTATGTTTTTATGTTTTACATGCATGTTAAATTTGGTTGCAATAAGTTAAAGCATACTCGAGTTATCGTGCTAACGCACAGACATACAGACAAACACACAGACATAATTCCAAAAACGGGTTTTTTGGACTCACGGAGGTCCAAAATGTGTAAATCCGTCAAAATCTCGAGGTCGAATTTTTTGACGATTACAAGACTTCCTGTATACTACGTACACGAGAAAGTAAAAAAATTAAATTTATACGTTACCAGATGACACTAGAGCCTAACCTTGGCCAATAGCTATAATATAAAATCCTCAATTTTTCGTACAGTGTTTTCTTTCATTATTGCTAAACATGAATAGCAATATCCACATGAATAGCGTGTCGCTTGACTCTATACTCAAGTTGAATATCTAATGGCCTTTTGGCAATAAATATTATCGTTAGCGGTAACCTGCCACTAGACACATGACCTAAGTCAGATAGTTTTGTGCCAAGTTCTGTATAGCTCCACTTAGTTAAGTCACCCATATTAGAGTCAAAGTGAAAGCATTCGCAACCGCCACCCCATGGCTTAGCGTAAACCTTTGCAGTAAAGTAAGCCAGATTTACTTTCATTTACAGATACTATTTTGCTCATCGAATCTCGTCCCGAGTATTGAACTCCCAAACGTTTTACGTACTTTTAATTTTAATCAGTGACATTGAGGATATGAATTAAACTGTGATAAATAGCTACTTTAAATACATTTTTAATGAGAACCGTAATATTGACAGACGGCGTGCTCTTCGCTTTTCCATCGTCACAATTCAAGACTAAAAAGTTTGGTGATTCGGCTGGGGTATTCAGTGCCTATAGTGCCATGCTTCACCATTAGTGACTTTCAAGTGGAAAATGTCACTAGGCCTACCTAGACTATCCAATTGCTGTCATATACCTAAATCAATAAATAGTATTGGGTAGTTCTCTACAGTCAATATATCTCAATATAGCTTATTCTTCTGTCTGTATAACCGCAATAACCTCTAAAACCAGCGATCAGAACTGCTACGGTTTTCACTTTCATAATCTAGATATTCAAATGTTTGTTTTGTTACTCTAATTTTACTCGAAGCCTGTCTAGGTCGTGTTTCAAAAATTAAAAGTCAGCAAAAATATACTTTATTTTGATTAATTAATGCCACTTACCGCTAATCACTTCATACAAATTATCATCTTACATGTACGACAACATCACACGCAACGTTTTACTTACGCTCTGAACAAAATGATAAACCATTTTTCATTAATTAAATAGAGCATTCCTATTTGTGAAATAGGGAAATTTAATACCATTGCTATTTATACAGGCTTATGTACACTTGTGTGTATTTGATTAAAAATAGGCTGACGTATCACATTTGAGTTTGTACTGTACCTAACTTTAGTTCAGTTTTTCTGAATGCCGTTCGTCTAATCAGTACTACGAATGTGAGAACGAGACTTCCTAATACTTGTATTTCTTCGTCAAATGGTGCCGCAAATGTAATGAATAATTTTTAATTATTTATGAATATGTTTTCATATAACTAACAACATAATTTATGCATGCAGTGTTTGCCTATGTGTTTGTGGCAATTAGTTGACTCATTGTATTACTTTCATATCTGTATTGTGAATGAACTGTTGTATATTAATGCTGGCAAGCCTAAATAAATAAAATAATTAAGTCTGAGCGAATAAATACCGCTATCAGTTTAGTTTAGAACTAAAGAGAACTTAAGATTTTTATTGGAGCTAAGTGGAGACTAGGAACAGGTTGGTTTTATTGTGATCAAATTATCTTTAGTGAAAGAAAGTTGATCTGCATCAGAAGTCTCATATAACCCCGTCCATTTACGGACTCGAGGGTTTACGAAGAAAATAAAAAGAGATTTACGTCAGTAGTTTAACGATTACTGCGGCTACCAATTCAACGCAAACAAAGAAATGTGGCAACTCATTTCTATGTTGCTCGATCAAGAAATTAAATTCCCTGTCCGCACAAGTGTTTGCTGGATTCATCAAATTAGGCGTAAAAAAATACCTTGCAGGTTAACAATTGGAAGGTATCTAGTACGACTCGGGTACTTTCTCTGGTTCTAACTATCTTAGCATTTCTATCCATTTGCTCGACCTTTTAAATATACGGGGACGTTTCGGAGACAGTGCCATGGTATACTTACGGTTACGGACACGGTTCCCATAACGCCACAAAGGGGAGAATATCAGTGGTTTTTTGGTAGGACCGGCGTCATTGAGGGCGTCGGGTATTCACACACACACCGCATCGTCTAGCCATAGGTTCTCAAAGTAGGCGATAACGCCTCCTTGTGGGCGTTGGGGACTTTCAAGGGGGGCAGTCGAAGACCTAGAGAAAATTAAGGAGCATTGAGATAGCACATAGGTTTAGCGTCAGTGGCGTAGTGCGTAAGAGCGTCGTTTCCCACCCGGGAGGCACTGGTTCGATCCCCGCCACGTACCAATGTGTTTTCAAATTTTTAATTCATATGTACGTTTAATCGACGCTTTTGCGGTGAAGGAAAAGATTGTGAGGAAACCTGCACACACGGCGACGCCGCCGTGGTGGAGTGGTCAGTAACGCTGCCTACACATCGGGCGGTCCAGGTTCGAGTCCTGGTAGTGGCAAATGTTAGTGTGATGAACACGATCATTTGTTCATGAGTCATGGTTGTTTATACATTTATTTAAGTTTATTTATAAAAATATCTAGATTATTATGTATATTTGTCCGCTATCTAGTATACATAACACAAGTTCTTAAAGATACTTGATTTGGGCTAGATAATTGGGGTGAGCGTACAAATATATATTAAAAAAAAATATCATTCTTAGGTTGTGTGTAAAGTCGACCAAGCCGCACTTGGCAAGCGTGGTTGACTAAGGCTTAATCGCCCCTAATGTGGGGTAGGCTCGAGCCCCTCGATGGGAACATTATATGAGCTGTTGATGATGATGATGAGATAGCACATAATCGTGGTAATCCGTTTTAAAATTACGACAGATGGTAAGTAAAATTAAGCTTTAGAAAATAAACATATTCTGTAAGTGGAAGGTAAAAAAAGACCTTTTACATACAAAAAAAAAACTTTAAAACCGGGTACGCGGTTACGCAATTATACTACCGACGTTTGAAAATACGAGCATTAAGTATAAATGGTGGAAATTATACAACTCAATCGAGCTGACTAGGCCATACTAAGCCAGCCAAAGGATCGACTAAGCAAATTTAAGGGTTTCGTATTGTAACATTTTCTAACAAACTACGCGATATTCAGTTGTAGGTACCGCTTGAAAAATATTCCTCTCAGTATCGGTTGTACTTTCAGTCAATTCACATTATTTGCATTGGTAACCCAGCGTGTTCTGTAAGCGTAATTCGTTTGTCGAACAAGAGCAAACATCCCAAATTAGCTGGGAATATGTGAGAGACGTGCGGCACGTTCGCCTTGCTGGAACCGACACTGAATCCTAAGTTCTGAACAAGAATGACGTGCGCCGGTTGGAATCCATCATCAGTGCTCACGTGATTACCCGACCGGCCATTTCAACCTTAACGACCTACATATAAACAAGTGTATAGATTTACACGCATCTACGATTCTCTGATTTTACTATAAAGCTGGATACTAAAAGAACAGCTTCAAATAAATAAATTTACGCTTCTATTGTACAATAATAACACACATACACAATTACGACCATTTTAAAATGGTTCGAGTAGAGTCTTAAGTAACATTTGGTTACACCAAAAGCCACATTTGGTAGTATGGGTCGTGTAGTAACTCAAAATAGTAACAAGACTACCAGCTTGTCCCCTACATAAAAGGGGCATCGTACCAATAAAGTAATAAGCTTGCATGAACCAACAAGAAAAAGATACCAACCCGATCCCGGTCCAGGTGTCCGAAGTAACTATACTACGCGGACGAATTCGCGGGCAAAAGCTAGTTCTTTTATAAATCATAAATAAATATTTAATATCTTAGAAACACATAAAGAAAATGTAGTATATCTTTTTTGCTGTTACGTTCAAGAAATCTTATGTGCATTGATGACGAGTGTCACACAGTGTGGCAGCAAGCACGGTAGTGCTTAATAATTCAGGCGCTCACCGACAAGCGCACCTACTTCTTTGAAAAGGGTAAACCCGACGCCACATTAATGACTGAAACGAAACACCTTCACCTTTCCAAAAATTCTTTCTACATTTTTTTCATATAAATTAACCACAATCCTTTCGGCATACATCCGCGCCGTTCTTTCGAAAGGTTTTAAATTCTCTTGCAATTATATTAAATAGAATTGGCCACGGTCGCAATAAAAATATTAGGTTGCATTCACACGATGTCTCATAAATTTCGCTATGTTGTCAAGTATATCACTCTTCTGGTAGAAAATATATTACGCGGAAACGTTTACGTATACGCTCCATGATGTATTTATTGCTTACTCAGCCTGCGGGCGGGTCACAATATTCTCGAAGGTGGCCTTAATTCACTTACAATTAAATTAGCGTCACCCGATCCTCTTGACGTTAAATAAATTAGGACAGAGCCATTAAGCCGTCGGGAATTTATTTCCTAATCTATTAGTTGAGTACCTTTCATGAGGTAAGGGTATACACTAGTGCGCTCTGCGAGTTTAACTTTACCGAAAGCGCACAATATAACGCCAGACTTATAAGGGCAGTCATTAATTTACCTTAACCGCTAACTATCAGATGACGGTATTAGATTTAAGGCTAGAATCACGGAAAACGGGAAACGTGGTCGTAATAATATAAATTACAATGCTCACATACATAATTTATTTAATATTACTGTTTTTCACATCACTTTTTGTGTAAAGCTTATTTTTTGTTTTTTTTATACACACGAATACGTCACAATAAGCTCGCTAAAATGAGAGTTCTTTATCATTTGCCATTTGCTCCACGGGGTAGGAAGGGGATTAGCGTTGGCAGCGCGCGAGTGTAACGTCAGTGTTGCACGCGTCTATAGGCTACCCGTAACTGTACCCGTAGTTTAAGTTTTTTCTTAACTATTTTAGTTGTGTTAAAAGTACCTCATTTTGTACGGGAAACACAATTTGCGCTTCTTTCCGCCAGGGGCGTTATTTACGTTTCCTATACAAATCGAGTTTTTAACACAACTGCAATAGTTACGTATTTTAAACGACGTCTGCCAACCAACAAACATAAAAAAATCGTACATAATTCTTAATAATTTAGGTGTTGCATTTTTGTATGGAACACCTGATTTTGTCCCATAGCAAGAGTTGTTTGTTACCTACCAATTAAAATGTCTTCCACCACTAAAATTTCACCGCGTATAAGGTAATTATTGGAATTCTGCCAAATACTTAGGCGGTAAGCAGAATTGAAGTGAAATACAAATATTAGCGCGAGAGATAATTATGCCACACACAACCTCGTCTTAATGACCTCAAAAATGTTTCAACACACCTCTTTAAGAGGGATAACAAGTATGGTAGCAGACAATGCCATTTCTTGTTTGTGTGATATAGAAATGCCAAATTTCTTAGTTCGCCTTTGGATGGTACCTAGCCACCTCAGGTAGCCACAGTTTGTCAGTGACAGCATAGACTAGCACGCGTAGTCTTTAGAGATAAAGGAGAAGAGGGTTTAGGGAAAAAAGGTCCTCAGAACCATGGCCGTGGTATAGACGATAAACCGCAACATCGTAACGTAATTGACAACATTGCGTATTAGTATTTTTTTTATTATACGGATGGAAAATAGACTCGTACTTTTTAATTTTCTTTAATTATGATTCTTAATATTTAAATTTAAGAATAACGTACGCAACTGTAGATTTTTCTGGTTAATGTCACGGGCTCTACAAAATTAAAATAGTTATTTATTATACAAGAGTGGAAAGTTCCTTTTTAACCGCGTGCTCGATTTGGATGACCGAGCAAGCGAAGGATTCTAAAGTTGAATCACGAGCGCAGCGAGTGATTCTAAATTAGAATCCTGAGCGTCAGCGAGGGAAACAAACGAGCACAAGGTGAAAAATCTTTCCACTCGAGTGCAATACGTAACTTTTCATCCCACCTCAGCGAGGAAATGACAAAATAATCTTCATTCTAATCATAAATTTGGCACCATAGAGGTTACATTAAATAGGTTTAATGACGTTTTGAATTTACAATTATATTGAGTACTCATTAAATGTGATGTTCTAAATTCAAATCTACTTTGCCGCTCAAGCGAATAAAATAGAATTTTCCAGCCAGATTTCGAAGCGCAAAATTACACTTTCCGAGGTGGTGGGATGAAAAAAAAATTACATCACAACTGTCAACTCTTTGAGGTTAAGTTTGGTTATGTTGGCCATACATTAAAACACATTTTGTGTTAATAATCCTACGCTGTCCATTTTTGGTACACATTTTTTTTAAATATCTCTTAATTTGCGAGTAGTAAATTCTGAAAAATTACAGTGTTTTAGATGACCAAAGCTCCAAATGGTTTTGGAATTACCATAACTTATTTTATTGAAATGCTATCAATTGTAGAGGCTGTAGGTGGCTAGTCACCTCTACGTTACCAATGCGTTGTAGGTTAAATACCTTGAGTATACTGGTTGAAATATTAATTAATTATCCAATTGATATACTGATTCAGGTCCTAAAAGGATAAGGCATTGGTATAGCTACGTTTACGATTACAATGCTTTTACTAAATATATTGGACAACATTTCAGTCTAGATCAATCCATCTTTGTCACAATACGTCAACTATGATATTCTGTTTCGATACATTTCAAGTATGCAACGATAATATGATACAAATATTATTAAAAGATATTCGAATATCAAGACGACAAAATATAAATATGTGAAGCGCTAGCGTGCTGCATGCAATGTAAACACAAGTACTGTCCGACAAAGTATTTCAGATAAGACGGCAACGCGCCTCCTTCGTATATTTAGATATATTTTAGTCACTTGGTACAAAAAACTTTGGTTAACTTAATAGTGAAGAAACTAGACGACTTTACTTACGACTTATATTTAGATTTTCTCTACTGTATAAAGACAATGCTCCTGTTAGTTCGATAAAGTTTTCTTTTCCATATTTCTCCTTCAAAACTTATGAAGAATCTCAGGGGGCCAATAAAACTTAACTTATTTAACACCACCAAAACTAGCTTTTTTATTTGGCATAACAGCCGTCTCCATAGCATTCGCGGCCTTCTTTGAGAGGTCGTTATCATTTTATGAAATATCCACATAATATTTTTTTATTCAACCATGATGTTACAATCATAGCCAGATATTTTGTACTGCCTTAGTTTGTAAGAATTTCGACAATTAGCGTACATCCTCTTCGAGCTTAATTTTCTCCATCTTTGGTTTCCTTTTAGCTCAGAGTGTTTCCAAGAGTGAACCCATTTTAAAGTAAAAAATAGCAGTTGGAGTATTTATTCTTTTTCCGTGAAGGAACAATATCAATAAACGTTTACACTGAAAAAACAATAAGTTGTTAACAAGCAAAAAATTAAAAAAACTTTAAACTGACTACGAACAAAAAGAAGGAATGACATCGGCTAAAATCGGGGATTAAAAGTAAAATTGGCTCCTCCTATTGTGAAAGTCCGTTTAAATGTGGCCTTTGCTGACGAATCCATTCACACTTTATTCGTAAAAATAGGGTCAATAATGTAGGCGCTACGGAGGAACATAAATAAAAACATACATACATAGAGTGCTGAAATCATAACCTTTTTTTGCTTTGGCGTAGTCGGGTAAAAAGGCGCAGTACATTAGCCGCTGGAAATGCAAACGTCTGTGTTGGAGAAACACTTTCTCCTTAGAAGAACGCAGTCAAATAACGCTCGTAAAATACAAATATGGGTGTTGCCAGCGTCTATTGGCTATGGTGGCCGCTTAGGCCACCTGTCCCCTGGGACGGAGAGGAACGCAGCAGAGTGGAACTGCTATTGTTAGCCAAGATTTTTTTTAATGTCCGCTCCACTGCTGGAATTCTATTGTTTAATATTGGCACAGCTCTCCTTCGCTCCTCTCTTCTCTGCTCCAGTGGACAGGCAGTTGTGCTTGCTTGCTACCTTTATAGTACATAAAAAGGACATGATAAATAGAAACTTGGAAGTTGTGAATTTATTAAATATTGTTGTGGATGTATGAACTATATCCCCTTTGTCACTTGGTCATTTGCGTCACCTTTCCATCTCTATTGTTTTTTCTGGTCGCTCCTTTTAATAATCTTACGTACTATAAGTCTCTTTTGTAAGGTATTATGTAAATAAACTACAAGATATTAATTATCAGCTGTTTTAATTACTACAAGTATTATGCAAATACTGCAAAACACATAATATAGCCATATTCTGTGCTGCTAACATTGGTTTGAATGTCCAATCCAAAATCCAAACAAGTCATCAGTTATAATAATTGTCATGTTAAAACATGAAAGAAATAAAAACCCAACATTTAGGTACACAAAAAGACTTGGCAATAGTTTATACAATACAAAAGCCAAATATTTATATTTTAAATGTGTAGTTTTCGTAAAAATATATTTAAGATACGTATTTCCGCTAAAGTAGATCCCAGAAAAAGGTCGTTATAGCACAGCGTGCTCAAGGAAGCCAAACAAACATTATTATTATATTGAGATTTTCCTGTTCAGGGCCCTGAAACGAAACGAAACATTGGAGACTTCGGAACTTGACCTTCTTTTAAGACAAATATCATCGGGGCTTTAGGAGTAATTGCTTCATTTCCAACAAAAGGTAGAGGTGCACACCTAGCTCGAGTGTCCTTGTCATCTCTAGTACCTACATACTTTTTGAACTCATCTGCATTTCTTCTACGATAACAAATACTGATCGCAAGAACTGTACGGATTGAATATCAACAATTAGTTAAAATTTTGAACTGAAATACTACGAGAATAATGAATAATCAATAAGAGACAACAGCTAACTGAGTTTCTTACTGGTTCGTTGTTTCTTCTCAGCCGGCTTTCTCAGTTTTCGGAACCAGCATTAGCTTTAGCCTTAGTATAAACATTATTTAATTTAATTATGTATGTAAGAAGTGCTTGTAATGAGTCTACGTTGAAAAAAATATTTTTGATTTTGAATAGGGGTATTTGAAGTACTTAAATCCAGTATAAAGGCATAGATAGTTATTTTTTTCACGCGCTGTAAACTATAATATAGAATAGGATAGATAGAACATAACTTCATTTTAGGAACATAGACTAATTCAAAATTACAAACAATCTTCTTTCTTCTACTCTGCTCTCAATTTTAATTGGAGTCAGTGCAGTATATATCTTGATAAAGACAGTATTCTGGAGGCGTTTTGGTGTAATGGCGCACAATGGTGCTCCAATCCCAAACGTCCCATAAGGGCCTAGGAGGGTACCGGTGGGTTTTAGCGGAGTAGTACCGGCGCTGTTCCGCGCCGGTGAGTCCCGCACACGCCGTACGCCTAACCAGTGTGCGGTATAATCCGTAAATGGATTTCCCATCGTCATAAAAAAAATGGTGTCGACAATACTACGATAGGTTTTGTCCTGTCTGACACCTACCCTTGGAATGACTGATATCTTTCTACAGCACCCGAACCACCAGCTTAACATGCCTTTGGAGCACGTAGTAAAATCGATTTGAAAAAATTTCGGTCACCCATCAGAGTACCGACCGCACACTTGGTAGCTTGACTTTCATGATCGTTACTAAAAATTGACGTCTCTCAACGTTCTCTTATAAATAATAATAAATGAGAGATATTACATAATTAGGCACATAAGACATTACATAATATAATTAATATTTTACATTATCTCACTTATTCTAAGTATTTTATAAGCCTACTTTGTATTTGAGTGTATCTACGTTATAAAGTATTTAGTTTTACAGTGGATTGTGTATTCTTCCAAAGTGCCTCATTTTACAAATTTAAACAAATATATAATGACGTAAATCGCTGCCTATTTTTGTACCGTAACATTACATTACAACTTTAGAGCGGACATAATTAAACTACTTACATCATAATAGACACTCGTATTAGAAAACTAAACCTTTTTTTTCGATGGAAAATCGTTTACGGACCGTACCGCACTGTGGGCTAGACAGTGCGGTGTGTGTGGGACTCTTCCGGGGGTTCCGGGAAGACCCACTAAAAACCATTGGCCCCGTCCGCCGTCCCCACTAAGGGCTGTGAGGGTTCACAGCCCTTTGTGGGGACGTTTCGGGAACGGCGCACGGTGTACGTCTCGACTCCGAAAAGTCTCCGGGCTGCCCGACCTAATAACAGGCCAGGCTGCGCCTGAGAGGGATTACCCTAGGGCACTAGAATAGAATAGAATAGAATAGAAATAAACTTTATTGTACATCGACATAAAAATAGTACATTTTTATAACATTTTAAGTATATTGTACAATGGGCGGCCTTATCGCTAAAAGCGATCTCTTCCAGGCAACCTTAGGATGGATAGGAATTTTACAGAAAATAAAATGGGAAGATGACGATGTAGCAACCTACTGACAGTTTTTATGTATATATATACTAATACACTAAATAAAAATACTAATACATTAATACATGTATTATAAATACATACCATTACAAACTACATACATATATTATTACATATTAAATACTTATATACATAAAACAGTTATAGTGACAAATAGTGTACCTTTACCAGTTTCCTAAACGTATTCAAGGATTGTGCTCGTCTGATTTCGACAGGCAATGCATTCCACAGCCGAGTAGCCTGCACGGTAAAGGATTTGTTATAAAACTTAGTGAAATGCATTGGTGTCGCCAAACTAAGATTTTCCGATGATCTCAGAACTCGAGCGTGCGTGTCGTGAAGATATTTAAAACGGTCTTTGAGGTAGGGTGGAGTGTTTGGATGAAAAAGTATAGTATAAAGTAAGGAAAGGATATGGGCATCCCGGCGAAGGCGGATTGGCAACCACTTGAGCTTAACGCGAAATTCGGAGACGTGATCATATTTACGTAAGCCATATATGAATCGAATGCAGACATTTTGAAGGCGCTCAAGTTTATTTAGCTGCTCTTCGGTAAGGTCAGGATAACTGGAGTCGACGTAATCAAGGATAGGAAGGAGAAGGGATTGAGCTAACGCAACTTTAGTAGCAGTGGGAAGGAAATTACGAATCCTTCGGAGAGAACCTACCGACGCAAACAGTTTTCTACTAACTTCTTGTAGATGTGGACCCCAAGATAAGCTGGTATCAATGTGAAGTCCCAAGTTCTTGACAGATTTACTAAATGGAATATGAGTTCCATCAAACTCTATGTGGGGCACCTCAGACCAGTCAATTTTTGAAGTTAATCTCTGACTACCGATAAGTATCACCTGTGACTTCGTTGTGTTAACTTTTAATCCATGCGAATTGCTCCAGTCGCATATACTGGACAAGTCCCTGTTTACAGTGTGCACAGCTTCAGCCAATTGTTCTATAGATGTCTGAAAGTATATTTGCAAGTCATCTGCATAAAGGTGGTACGATGAAGACAAATTAAGCTTAGAAATAGAATTTATAAAAATTGCGAAAAGTAAAGGAGATAACACGCCACCCTGTGGAACACCCGCGGATGTAGTACACCATGACGAAAATGAATCATCTAAGCAGATCCGCTGACGGCGTCCAAACAGGTAACTATGAAACCAGTCGATTGCCGTTGGAGATATGTTAATAGAGCGAAGTATGCCCAGCAGCAAATCAAAATCCACTGTGTTAAAAGCGTTGCTGAAGTCTAGTAGGCATAAAATTGTAACGCAGCCGTTCTCCATGCCTAGCCTGACATCGTCGGTTATTTTTATTAGTGCAGTTGTGGTGCTATGGCCGGGCCGGAACCCTGATTGATAAGGATTAAGAAGATGGTTTTTACAAAGGAATAGGTTAATTTGGTCGTAAACAAGACGTTCCAAGGCTTTAGATAAAAATGGAAGGATAGATATAGGACGGTATTCAGAAAAGGATTTAGGATTTCGCTTTTTAGGTAGTGGTATAATATGAGCATCCTTCCACATTGTAGGAAAGATACCACAATCTATGGAATAGTTAAGGATATGGGACAGGACTGGGAGTATTTCATCAAGGATGGGAGTTACCATTTTACGGCTCAGTGTATCACAACCCACTGCATTCGAAGTAATAGACATAATGCTCTTCTTAACACCACAATCCGTAAATCGACTAAAGAGAAATGGAGAGTGATCAGGCGACGGAAGAGTAGACAAACAATTTAGAGTCCTTGTTTTTAGATTTGAATCCAGAATGTACGTAGCTGAAAAATGTACGTTTAAAGAGTTAATGTCCGAGATGCTAGACATCTCAGACGAACGAGATTTACTAATCCCCATGCTACGTAGAAATTTCCAAACTTTCGCTGGATCACTGTTTTCGACAGAACTATGAAAATAGTGGCGTTGAGCATTTCTACACACCTTATTACAGCGACTGCGGATAGCTACATACCTTTCCCAATTGTCATTGGTAGGTCGACGTTTATATTTACACTTTACAGCAGCCTTTTTGCCGATTAGTTCCTTAATTTCAGCTGTTAACCACGGTGACGGATTGTGTTTAATTTTAACATTACGATTTGGAGCATGTCTATCGTAAAGATCCGTAATGTTAGAATTGAAAATGATAATCTTTTCATCAACTGTGTCACTAGCGAGAAGTAAAGTCCAGTCAATTCTTCTAGCGTCCTCACGGAGTTCATCAATATCCATGCCACTAAAGTTGCGTAGCTTCAGGATTTTGGGTTTATCCTTGGTTGGACGAATTTTGTAGGATAGGAATATAGCGTCGTGGTACGAGAAGGAATCTGCTGGAAACTGACCATGACGAGCGACGTGGTCGAGGGACGAAACGAAAATGAGATCTAGTAGTGAAGGAGTGCAATTAGGGAAATGATGGGTAGCGTTTAATGGTGGAGCAAACAGATTTATAGACTGTAAAAGAGATAGAAGAGAGAGAGAACGAGTATCATTCTTAAGGAGACAAGTATTGAAATCCCCCATAATAATTGTATGACTGTAAGAAGGGATAAGGTTTTCAAGGATGGTTTCAAATGAGGAGAAGAAGTCTATGCGAGAAGAGGGAGAATAATAGACTCCTAATAGGATTTTGGAGCAATGGAGGGTTATCTCTAAAAACAAATGCTCACCGGCATTAGACGGTGGTGGTTGTGAAGAAATACTAACAACAGAATAAGGAATATGCGTACGAAGATATATTGCAACACCTCCACCACCGCCAACCAAGCGATCATTTCTTATCAGATGAAAACCAGGAAGGGAATAGGAGCTGGAAGGAAGCACAGGCTTAAGCCAGGATTCAGATACTAGGAGAGCGTGGATATTCTTACAGTCAAAATTAGCAAGCAAGTCTGGAAAATGAGCCGGGATGCTTTGGGCGTTTATATGAACTACGTTAAAATTTCTTGGAACATCGGAGAACTGACCTTCAAGAGCATCATGCAATGTTGGTATACTGGCAAAACTATCGACACTGTTATTACTAGCTGATAAAAAGTCGTCGGTATCAAAATTATTATCACTATCACTATCCATAATAATATATAAAATAAATAATATAAATACACAAATAAATAAATTTACAAATAAAAATTAACTATAGTTACTATACGAATTTCAATAACAGTAAAATATTACAACTACTATCCACCCGCCAGTTGTTTTAACATAAAAGAAAACTAAATATATCATTACATCACAACAACGTCAGTAAGTACTGATACCAGTCACTTGATACGATAATACTACATTAAATATCGTGTGTGGGCAGCCTAAGACACAAAATTAAAAAAGAAACTACTTTGACAAATAGAAATGACAGTTTGTTTGTTTGACATAAATACTCAATGAAAGAAAATTATTTGGAGGTTGAAAGAAAAAGAATTATTAAATATTGCTACTAAGTAATAAGTACAAAGAAAGAAAGAGGACACAAGAAAAAATAAACCGTTTTCTACCGTCCATTTGAAACAACCACAAGGGATAAATAATCTTGCATGAAAATGGAACGGCAAGAACAAATTCACTGCGCAATAAATGATTCTTACTTTCTCACAGTTGCCGGCCGCTTAGACTTTGTGGGAGCCTTCGAAACTGCAGGTTCTGGTCGTGTTATTTCTGACTCAATGTTTTTGACGTCGCTAATAGTCAGTAGCCGGTGACGTGTCCCGTCGGTCCCTAGCGCGTAGACACAGCCTCCTCTGGTCCAGCATCTGTTCACCCCGAACCGCTCTCGAGCCGCCATAAATGCCTCATGCCGGGACCGGGTCAGGAATTCCGACAATGTGAAGGAAGTACCTTTTAGTTTGGTTTTGGCAAACCACACTGAATCCCGCACATCCACATCTGCAAACTTAACAAGTATGGGCCGTGGCTTACTGGGATCTGCTGCGCGCCCCATTCTGTGGCACCTCTTTAAGCGACTGTTGTTGAAGTCTGGCATCTTCAGCTTATCTTGCAAAAGATTTACTACAACATCTGATGTCACCTCAGTCTTGAGTTCCTGTACACCATGAAGCAGAAGAATTTTTCGACGTCCCTGCATCTCTAAGCGATCAACACTTTTAGCGATGATTTCGAGTTGTTGTTGAAAGCCACTTAGCGACTCCAAGATGAATTTCTTGAACTCAGCAAACTCCGATGCAAGAGCAGACGTGGTGGTACTAGAAGCTGCTGCTGGTGTCTTCAGCTCAGCCTCGAATTTCGCCATCCTTGTGTTAAATGTGTTCATAAGCCCGGAAAGTGACTCCTGAATGTGCTCCATTTTAGTTTAGTGTTGTGGTGAATTATTCAAGGAGTAAACAATAAGCGGGTGAGCTGGTTATAATATCATGTACTTTCACACATAAAATATGTAAAAAGTTTAATAAATTATTTAATAAATAATTTTAAATGAAGAGCACTTTTTAGTTGACTACACTGCCACTAGGGCAATCCCCAGACGAGGGACCTCCGATAAGTACTTGAAGCTGGCTAGTATGCTGTGCGTACCTTTCTTTTATATAAATCTTGCTAGGTCATTGTATAACAAACGAACACCTGCCCATGGTATCATCATAATAACCAGAATGAAGTAGAAAGAAAAGTCCTGACTCACTGACTGACTAATCTCGCCCAGCTCATACCATGAGCTATAGTTGAAATTTTGCGCAGAGGTTTCTTTTGTGCTATAGACAAGGGATAAGGCCGGATTTTTCGAAATCCAACCTTTGGGTAAAATAAGGAATAATAGTTTATAAGGGGAAACAAGACGAGTAAGACAATTTTATTCGAAATTACGACTTCTTCACCTGATATAGGTATATATCCTCCTACAATGAGAAAACAATTATTTCAGGTTTCTTCACAACCCCCTAAAACCCCTAAACCCCTAAAACACTAGTGCAGTGCACAGGTCCCACCGTCTGAGGATTGCCTGGTACCTTAGCGTGATCCCCCACAGGCGTCGCCCGGCTCACTTGAGTTAAACCATTCTCAGTGACAAGGTGTACGTACGTAACACCAATCCCGAAACGGTTACGTATTTTAATGGGTAAAACTGGCGTTATTCCGCGTCGGAGAGTCCCGCAAAAGCCGTACGGATAGCCAGCGTGCGGTATGGGTCCGTATATGAATTTTCCATCTCCCTCAAAAAAACGACAGGACGGCCTGTTACTATTTTGGGGTACTGTGTGGCCCATACTGCTAATTGTGTGTAACCGAATGTTACCTAAAGCTCTGCTCGACCCCTTTTGGAATTGTGTGATTTTATGTATGTATGTATCAAAAAAAAAGGTGCTCGCTTGTTATTATACCATGTACTAAACAGTCTGTTTTGTTAATTACCATCAAAACTATTTGCTTTAAGTAGCAGCCTAATGATAACTTCAAGGGCTGCGGCAGAAATTATCTCTGACCGAGATCGATAAAGCAAGTTTGAATGACCACTAACTATTCGCGGCACGTTATGGGAACAGAAATAAGCTGAACGCGTGGAAAGACGCCAACTCCTATCATATTAGGACGGAAAAATAATGAACGCTTTATTTTATTCCCTCTTCTGCAGATTTTAACATCTGGCCGCTACAGTTCCTGTTGCTTAAGTTTTGAAATTGTCAACAAGCTGTAAAATGTGTCTCACCGCTTCAGTAGAAACGGACGCCATTAAAGTAAATCTAATATTGACATATTTCTCTTTCATTTATCAACTGTAGACCAAAAAATAATAATTGTTTGATGTGTGGACTTTAATAATATAATATATGTCACAGGCGAATATTAAACGGCTATACGGATTGTAGTCTATTATAGAGATTATAGAGAGGAGGTATGTTTAAAGAATCTTTAAAATTGATGATGGCGCTGACCAGGGATGTTAGCTGTCAAGTCAGTTGAGGTACTTTTTATTAGCTGTCAAAATGTATGTCATTACGAATTTGCGAGGTCATAAAATCTTATCGTCAACGTAGTCAACTGACTGAATATTAAATATTTTTGATGCGCTTAAAAATCAAATTCTAGAGCTAATTTGACACGATGGAGATTTTCTGGCATAAAATTACATCACCTTTTACCAATTTAACACTTTAACACCTTGTAATTACTTGTGAATGGTGTCGACAATTTCAATTGTAATAGTATATTGTAAAACAAGGGCATAAAATGAGCTTGTGTATATAAGTGTTTAACACACTGCTTTTCACTTGGATTGCGAGAATATTAAACAAATACCTACTTCAAAATATAAACGAAAATTTAAAGTAAAATTTGTCAGCCTAAGAATGTTGCAGCCGCTACTTAAATAAGTTAAATAATAGCCAATTCCCGCCTCTAAACTTTTTTTTAATTTTTACATTGCGTTATTTAACTTGGGTACATGTTTAAGTCTGCCAAGTAATAAAAATAATTCGATGCGTTTTAATAATAACCGGTTACTATTTTTATCTGGTTTCATGACTTTTGAGGTAGAAAACACAAGAAGTATAAGCGATAATTTATTTCTCTACTAAGTGATAGTTGTTTGATAAGTTATTTTGTGAAGTTTTATTGAGCGTTGTTGGCTGTTGGGCCTAAGAACCTTTGTCTAAAAGAAAATTTTACTTTATGCTCTAGAACATAAAAAATAAAAAGCCATTTTATGCAGCCTAAACGACAGAAAGACAAACATTGCGAGCATGAGAAGTGAAAAGAATCTTTTTAAATTTAGAACATACCGCGTCACCGCTGCTAACCATCTCGTCGAATTGGAGAAAATATTCCCTTACCAATTGGATACAGTTCTATTTTTAAAATCCATTCCCGCTCTAGAAAAGGAAGCATTACTATGAGTTTTTCCCGGCAAGTGGTGGGAATTAACGTGTTCCACCCAATACTCAGGTCCAACAAACGCAACTTCCCGAGTATGAGAAATGAAAAAATATTATAATATAATTAATAACCTTGCAAGCAATGAATATATTCGAATAGTTATTATAAAAATGTAAAGTGAGGAACAAACTTGCTTTTTTTGCCCGTTCTTCTCAAAACAAACCCTTTGGTTGGAGGGCTTAGATTTTTGACTACCTACCTATCATATGTACATACTATAACTAAATAAATAAAAAAAAACTTGTTGGACCCCTAAAAGATCCTCTTTTGATTTGGTTGGTGTAAAAGTATTTAGTTTAATATGAAAAATGTTATAATAAACAAGATGAATAAATGCATGTAGCAACTTTGGGACTTATTTAGCTCAAGCAACAGAAGTTATTCCATAAGTTTGTTACTAAAGGAATTTCCACAACAGAGAATTTTAAACTTTTGAGCTGCTAAGATATTGTGAGTAAAAATTATTATGCTAAGCAACTATTGCAAGTTTTATTTAATGTTCATGATGCAGTGGCGAATAGTTTATATTACATAATAACTATAAATAAAAATTAAGCATAGCACGCATCAATCGGAGTATTACGTTCTAAATTGGGTAAAACCTCAAAAACATCATTGCTTCCAATGGAAAATGGAACACTAAGCTTATCATCTACATATCTAATAATAAACAGAACTAAATGGAGTTTGCTTCGCTAATCTTATATCGATTAATGCTTAAATTATAATACACACATTGAATTGACTATTTGAAAATACTTAGGTGTTAATGTAACGATATTTATAGTGATTGGAAAATAGAAATTGTAAGTGTTAAAAATCTTCACCTCTGTGATGTATGTATAACTTAGTATAAGTTGAGAGTTTAAGAAATTACTAGTTTTAGCCTAAAACGAGATTCGTTTTACGATTAATCAATCAAAAGAAACCGGGACCAAAATACCAGGTTAAAGTGTTAAAAAAAACTTATCCTACTGAATTTCCTTCAGATATCTACTATCTTTACGCAGAACTTCTTCTTTCTTCTTCTGCGCCTGTTCTGTGCCATTATACATACATATAATCACGCTCATAATCCCATAAGGGGTTAAGGAGAGCTTTAGGTAACATTTGGTAACACAAAAAGTCACATCTGTCAGTGTGGGCCATGCAGTACCTCAAAATAGCGACAGGTTCCCAGGGGCATCAAACCCCAAATATTCTTCAACCTTCATAAAACCAACAACTTGGGCAGCTATAACACTCCAAATTAATAATTTTAAATTATGTCTAATAATATTTTTTTATGAAAATTATACAACGTGTAACAGAAATAAAGCTAACCCTTGAAAGTAGTTTTTACTAATATACAAATAAATCAATCGTTATGTCATGTCCGTGTAGATTTTTGTTTATATCGTACCGTTTTTGTAAGGTAAACGTTATTACCATTACATAAAACTCAATTTTAGTTGTAAAATTATTTATGGCAGGAACATTTCAATTATTTTGATTTTATCCAAAGGTAATTTAGTCAAAAGGTAATTTTTTGAGTAAATTACAACCAGATATCTTTACGGCAAAGCTTGCTAAGGCAATTGTATTCATCACACACCCCTAAAGTCTATTGGTCAATAGGCTAAGGGTAGTCGTTGACAGTGTAATACAAAAAACGACCAAGTTTACCGACTCCTTGATAGTACATGGAAAGGATGCTAGGCCAGGTTATAAGGCTGGCCAGCAAGGATATGTTGTTAGGAAGGAGCTGCCACAGGGAGTAGCCCTGGCAGACCCAACACGGACGGTTGGAATCTGTTTATTGTTGCTACTAATTATATTTATATATTAAATTTTTTGAATGTACACATTGAAAGGTTTTTGTATGTCGCTCATAGGTGTAAGTAGCCGACGGTGCTCGTAGTTGCTGACCGGCGGAAAGTTGTCCGCTGCTGACCATGCAGCCGCAGAGTCCAATGTTCAGCTTGTGGCTCGAAACAACATAAACCCATTTTATAACAAACGGAACAATGAACAATTGTAGTATGTCATTTAATAAATTGTACTCGCATCTGAGAAAATCGAGACCAATTCAGATTTTTCGAATTTGATTTGGGTTAGAAGTTATAAAATTAAATGTAATGGTAGCGTTAGTTAGTTCGAGTCAGCCCCTTAAAGACAGTCACATTAAGTGATTCTCAACATTAAAGAATCTCAACTAATCTCCATAAACAGCATTGTTCTAATATGTGAACGCATTAGGAAACTTGTGTGTAGGTACAACGTGCATTTGACAGTTGATTGGTAACATAAGTTAATCAATTAATTTAGATATATTGACAAGGTGATTACGCGATAACATTATAGGTAAGTACTATGTGTAGGTACTTACATAGCTGTATCTATACTATACTTACTTTAATGATAAGAACTGACCTGTATAGGTACACGGTTAATTTTAAAAGACTGTTGAAGTTGAACCAAAGCCATTTTAATAGGCAGACTATTGAACTATCGTCGAAATCGCGAAAAAAAACAGCTTTCCCATACATTTTTGTTGCGTAGATGTTACACTTTCGTATGGAACCGTTATTTTCTTTTTCGCGATTTCGATGTTGGTCCCATAGCAAATAGTTATTTGTTCAATAAGTGAGCAAAGTTATTTTTCGCTGTGAGTGCCGATATTAAATCACGAACCGGCGAAGTAGCCTACAATAAATTGATTGGATTTGTATGTTATAGATGAAAATAAAATCGGGAGTGGTCTCCCCTTGACTTTCTCGTATCGACTCAAAAGACGAACGAAACGACTCAAAAGTCGATAGAAACCTTATATTTTGAGGTCATACATGTATACTAGACTATTTTTTCAGTGCATTTAAGTTTTCTAATTTTTTTAAACATTTTAATTATTATCGTATTTTTTTATTTTTTAGGTTTTTTTAAGTTACATTATTAATGGTAAGTTTTTTTAATATTGTTATTTTATTATTTAAGTTTTTCCCGCCCGATCGATGGCGGGAACTAGCGTGTTCCACCCAATACTCAGGTTCACCTGACGCAACTTCCTGAGTATGAGAAATGAAAAAAATCTATCATCATCTATTCATCTATTGAACCATTGTCGCGTGTGGACGGACACCATAGATATATCAATGTAAGGAGATCGGTCAAATCGCTGAGTTTATAGGAAGACCGTTCAGCGGCCGTACTACATAAAATAATTCTAGTTGAGCATGCCGTAATATACACTACTGATTGCAAGCGTATTAAGGACTGTCACACAATGAAAGTTAAGTACAGCCGCAATGTAGTACAATTTGTTAGATAGTAACACAGAATTATGTTTTTATGAATAAAAATCGGACTATTTGTTTAAATATTGTTTTTTAAATATAAATCTAAGTTTTTCGGTTCATACCTGTGAAAAGTTATTCCATTTCTTGCATAACTGATTCACTGAGATGATTGCATGTTACATTTGAACAAGGCGGAATTTAAAAAAAAAAACGGAAATTTCTTTCTCTCATAGGTACATATTAACTCTACTTTAACAGACGGCGAACTGGCGGTAATGTATGCCCGCGGGGCTTACACTCGTCACAAGTTAAACGCCGGCTTGGCCTATCTCCTTGTATTATTAAATCTGTGACGGGCACAAATCCAAAGTTTATAACTTATATTAATATTAAGGTTCTACAACTTATAACTTAACGTTACAATGTGTATACATGTATATAAATCCCACAAATATTAAAAGATTTCAAAATATAAGGAACATCAAAGGCCTAAAATAAACATATCAAATAAATATTGAATTATTAATATCCGATAAGTGTAGTCATAGATAAAAACCACAAACATTAAACAGCAACCATTCGATAAATTTGTCCAAAAATAGATTTTGTATATCGATTCTTGGCAACCAATACGTTACCTTTCCGAGGTCTTAGAAAAATTAGTTGACAGTGAACTTTCAAGGTTCCTGAATGTAAACAATCTCCAAAATCCATTACAGTTTGACCTTTGTACGGGTCATAGTATCTACTGCGTTGTCAAAGTACACAGAATTTATTCGCCGGGGAATGGAAAATCCCCATCTTACAGTTTGCTTATTAGATTTCAGTAACGCATATGTATAAGTATGTGTTGGAACTTGGACTACCTATGTAATATGAAAAGCAACTCTAACAGATTTCTGACATCATTTATTTCTGTTGACGTCTTATCTTGACCAATCTCCTATCGCCATTGAGTGAGTAATTGATTTCAAAGTTATGTACTCATCGACACCGCACAATTTGATTACGGAAAATTTAATTAATTAGACTTCATTACATATTTATTAGTATTTTTTATTTAGCATATTTGTAATTATTTTCAAATACACTGTGGGAAATTTTGATAACACAAAATCTTGGACTAATTTTGGTCTCATAAAAGCAATTTTTATAGTTTATTTCCGTATATTATTTCAATTCTCTTAAATTTTGGTATATATTTCATTTAAGAATCCATGTTTTTTATAGAAAGCAAGGTAATCCTACTAATATTATAAATGCGAAGTTTATACTTAATGGATGTCTGGATAGATGTATGTTTGTTACTCTTTCACGCAAAAACGACTTAATAAATTTTAATAAAACTTTGTAATAATATAGCTCCTACATCAGAATAACATTTAGGCTATAATTTATGCTAATCCTGCGAAGAGGAGGTCGCAGGCAGACGCTAGTATTCTCATATAGTAATATGATATGTATCCACTAAGATGAGATAAATCTTAAGAGCATGCGTTGAAAGAACCTACGACGCCTTTCCAATAATTATTACAAACGTTACTTCTTAATAGTTCGAAACGTTCTTTCTTAATAAAAGTAACTTCTGTGCATGTACTCGCTCCTTATAATAGCGGAATAGTATTCTACTAAAAATTTAAATATAATTATAAAATTTCCCAAACGCTATAATAGTTACTGAATGATTGTTTCTTCTAATTAGTATACATGTGAAATACAAATGATTTCTTTATTTAAGTTAAAATAAACAAAAGCCACGCAACGCATGTCACATGAACATAAAAGTTGAAAATAAGGAACCGACAATAAATCACATTGCAATCGCACTAATTGCTTTCGACTCGCACTGTATTATTAAAAAACTGTTCCGATTCCAGCAATTGTCACTCGTTTTAAAAGTTAAATTACTGCGGTCAGTCGTTCGTCTGTGCTTGAATAAAACATAGACTTTTTAGCGGTCCTAATGAGGTGGCTCTTTGTTTTTCTTGGTGACTGCATAAGTTGTGGGTGAATGCGGGATCAGTGGGTGCGCGTCGGATCAAATCGCACTTCATTTGTCCACGTCAGCCGCCGCCCCCGCGTGATGGATGACAGCCGCTGTGCTGGTCGCTCCCCGCTTTTAATTGATACCGACATTTTTGTGCCGACCACAGCTAAGGTCTGACTACATGAAAGATGTGCGGAAAAGCGACGCAGGTGTCCTGAGTAATTAATGCTAACGTATTTCAGCACTTCACGTATTACTTTTTTTTATTTATAATAACCAAATACAAAATGTGTCTAAAACAAGTATATACGCAGATATTTACTCATTTTGTAACCAGACATGTTATTAACTAAAAGAGCAGAAAAGTATAACAATGTTTATTGGCATTTCCTTACCAGTTTACAATGACTTTATAAAATACTAGCAAGTGATAAGAATTGTGATAAGTGGTAAGAATTGTCTTATACCCTTTCTAGTGTCTCAAAATATTTCCATACCAAACTTCTTCAAAATCGGTCTAGTAGTTTCGGAGCCTATTAAATGCAAATAAACAATCAAATCTTTCCTGTTTGTAGCATTTGTAGGAATAGATTATTGTTGGTTATTTTAATGAATAATTACACGTCTGTATCTCTTTTTATGTCTTTAATGCGTAAAAGCATTCCTTTGTTAAACTACATAGAAAAAAGCTTAGTTACTTACAAATGCTTTTCACCGCAATATCATAATTGGCCTGCCTTGCTCTTAGTTTTATTTAGGGTCGGCGTAATATGTTTTCTTTTCCACACTCCCCGATCAGCCGTTATCTCAACATTAACACCCTTTGCCATATCATTTTTCACAAAGTCTGTCCATTTTTTCCTACATCTCAACGTATAGCCGAAATTTGTAAGTGATCAAATCTTTATTGGCCTGTATTCGACAATTTTTTCATAACTTATAAACGATAGACTTACTAACGCGTCCACAGCTCTACAAACAACAGAAGAACACGTTGCTGAGTTCGATTGAAAATCAACACAATTAATATAATTACTACGCTGGGTCCACTAAGAATGGCTGGCTAGTATTCTTTTGTTGCCTTGATCGAGAGAAGTTTCGCCTTTATGATGTACATTTTAAAACTTCATTTGAGAGAGATATTCTCTGTTGTTCATAAATCGAATCGCTACATTAACATGTCGTTAAGTGTGTTAGTATGAATTAAAATTAAGGAACTTTAATTTATTTTCATCTATACACCTTATCTTCTTTTCCTCTCAATGAATTTGGTACAGTATGCCTTGCTATCGACATACTGCTATAGGTTTTATTTATATTACGTGATGACAAACAACCCTCCTTTATATACCTAGTCACGTCAAAGCAACTTTCATAGACTGCATTGATCACAGTTGCCTTCCTAAACATAGAGAACTGTGCAATTAATCTAGTAATATGCACAGGAGGATACAATTAGAGCAAGTCGTGATCCCATAATCTCCAGTGTGTCCGCGTCTCAAAGGCGCGGCCTTCCCGTGTCCGTGTCATAACTCGTTTCATTCCATAATAGCACGAAACGCACCAAATCATTTATCATATACCTCTACCAGAAATAAGCCTTAAGGAGCCCACTCTATCGCTTGACTCGCGCGTGTCTATTATCATTGATGGAGGTAATCTGTTTAATATTTCACTCTGCATGCAATCCACGTTTCCTATTCGATAGACTTGGACATGTGATAAGAAATTTTATTACGATTTATAGGATCCGTCATCCAATACACGTGCATAACACGTCAGCGTGTTTGAGGCGCCATAAAACCGTGCACCCAATAAACTTTACAAGACGTATTCTACGTACAAACTGAATTTGAAAACCGTTAAATTGTATTTTAACGACATTCGTATTCCATTGAAGTATAAGTTCATAATAGTATCTATTGTGATATCTGTACAGAATATCCGAAGCGAGTGCACGCCCACTCGACCTACATATCCGGTAATGTCAGATAAAAAAGCAAAGTGAACAATTATTCGCAATGGAAGGCACTCCAAGCTATGCAGGCTACGGGCTACGGCTGCGGACTACGGCGTAGCAACCGTAGCACGTAGCAGGAAATAGAGTTACTCGCCGGCTAGCGCAGGACTTCTGCCAAACCCGCTAAATGGTAATGAGTGCAATTTATTTTAGCTTTCAGTTTAGATTTATTTTAGGGAATAGTGAATTTCTTTAAATTCTACAAAGTAACCACTTTTTGTGGAATTTACGGAAAATAATATTTACATAAAAAAATAACATACTAAGGTGGTTTCTTGTTGAAATATGTTGTGACCCTAATATTCAACTTCTTCCAATAAAATAGGAAGGAGTTGATTATTATGGGGATGACATATTTCAGCAAGAAACCACGTTAGTACGGCACTCTATATTTTATATAAATATTATAGCTGGAACAAAATTTGGACATTGCTCAATGAAATTTTAAAATACAAATAAATCTAGAAAAGCTTTACTTATTTAAGTTTTGGAAATAGTTAAAAACATGTTTCAATCTTTAAAAAATCCAGTTTTGAGTTGCTGCTAGATTGCCTTGTTCTGTCTTTGCCAGCATTTATAATATTCTTACAACGCGGAATTGCAAAATCGACAAATATTGATGGTCCACTTAAAAAATATATGCGATACTGTTCTTTTTGCTGTCGTCGTTACTAGAAGAAAAATACCAAAAGAAAAGTATAAATGAAAACTAAATATGCAAGGACAAATATTTTAAGAAACATCTTAATATACAACTATTATGATTCTTTGGTGAAAATTTAGCAACTCTGCATATTTAGCAAGTCAGCTTAACGGAAACAAATGCGTAGGTTACTTATATGCAAATTTTAGTTAAGATGATCACCCCAACGAACCCCTATTCATAACCATGTCGCAGTAAGCTAAAGAAGTATATCAGGGAGTAACCAAAGAAGTTAGCTTAGGTACATTTTTCATTTTATGCGGCCACTGATAAATGCCACTGGAGATTTAGTTGTCGACGAATGTAGGAGACATTTGTTGGGATCACGACCCTATCTGGAACCAACCGTGAATTCTAGAGCTCTCATTTGCGTAATGTGATTACAAAAGCACATCTTTCGAGATAAAAGCGTAGGCTTTCAACGTAAGTAATGAATACCACAGTTTTTATCTGAAAAAAGATGAAAGCTCAATAATTATAACAGCGTAATGCGAGATCTCCATTGAGGATGCCAGATTTTTTAAATTCTAAATTAACTTACACAACACACGTTGTCCCCGCTTTTTTTATAGGAGATGTAAAAATAATTCGTGTTTCATCAAAACAAAAATTAATGTTTTATAAGGAGATTGTCCGCTTTTTATAGACACTAGTCACTCGAAAAAAGACATTTTAACTAATAACAAGTGGTAAGTTTTATAGTTCGATTTGTGAGATCGAATCAGGAATGAGGAGATCTGCAGAAGAACGTCCAGAAGACGAAAGTCCAAAGAATTACAAAACATACATATATTGCAGGTAGGCGGGGGGCACATTGCTCGGAGAGTGGATGACCGATGGGGCTGAAGAACGCATCGTAGTGTGGTACAAGGTAGAATGACAAACTGATTAAGGTTGCTATTATATTTAAATATTCTAATTTACAATCTAGATGTACAAGTTTCGTATAACGTCATATATGTTACAATAATAAAAATAAGATAAATAACTTTCACCTGCTATCACCAATATCTAGAATTGGACAATGTCTTTCAATATTCATAGTAAATGCCGAATTTGTCCACCAACATCTATCATTTATCATATTAGTATAACATTAAGGACTCGCTCAAAAATCGTTTTATTTGTGAGTAAATAAAAGCCGCTTATGGTACTAATGGTACTAGATGTTGCGGGTTCGATGCCTAGAGGATATTAAATTTGTGCTCTGATTGGTTGTTAGTAGGATTTGTTTTAAGTCCTACTGGCTAGGTAACACAATCTTATTAAAGAACGTCGCAAAAAAAATGTGTAAATACCATTATTGAGTCCACTAGCTGATATAGCCAGTCCCTCAGTAGTTTTTTTTTATATTACGAGATGGCAAACAAGCTTGCGGCCCACCTGGTGTTAAATGGTTACCGTCGCCTATAGACACTAGCAATATCAAGGTTAAGTCACTGAGATGATATGCCTTCCATGCCCAGTAATTACACTGGCTACCTTGCCCTTCAATCCGAAACAGAGTGAACTGCTTCATGGCAGAAATAAGAAAGGCGGTGGTACCTGGAAAGGCGGTGATATATAATACCATACCTAAAGAAATTTGAACGTCTTTCGGCTGATATGATGAGTGATGATTGACAATATAAAAGTGGCGGACATCGAATGTTGACCACGGCAAAGTATAGTAACACTGACATATTTGAACTAGGTGGAAGACCCATCCACGCCCGGAAGCCTCCTCGTGGCGGACTCTGGTAACGTGGTGGGGAAACTTTCTCGGCGGGTGTGTGCCTTTTGATGTCAAGTGTGTCCCTGGCATTCGAAGTCACATGCCATCGTCGAGTTGTTTTTGTTTTCCCACCACAGCTAGTTCTTGACGGCCCTTTTCAAGGCGACGACCGCGCCCGAAGTCCCCCGAGTGCGGTCCGATAGCTGCTCCTGGTGTCCTAGTCAGGAGGACGCGCTAGGTCGAGCAGCCGTCGGTAGAGGAGTGACTGCTGGCCACCAATTGGGTGCAAGGAGTGCCTAGATGGGCAGAGTTGGGAAGGTGTCGGTGTAGTTGCGTTCACGTGCGCAGATCCCGAGCCGTCCCGTAATAGCGCACTGAAGGTCATGCCGGGGAGGATATTTAGTGGGTATGGAGGGAACGCCTTTACCTCGAGTCCCACATATCCCCTGCTATTGGCACCACCCCGCAGGAACGATGCGTAAATGCATTTGACCTCCCCGTCAACAAAAAAAAGGTGGAAGACCCATAGGTCGTCTGGGTAGGTACCATGGCCTTTCTTATTTCGGAAGCAGTTCGCTGTGTTTCGGATTGAAGGGAAAGGTAGCCAGTGTAATTACTGAACATGGAAGGCAACTTAGTCCCCAGGATGGCAACGCACTTGCAGTGTTAAGTGATTTACCCTTTATATTGGAAGTGTCTATAGGCAACGGTAACCACTTCACACCAGGTGGGCCGCAAACTTGTTTGACATCTCGTACTATTAAAAAAAGAAACACATTGCCTGTATATTCAAAATTGGCATCCTTGATGGTGGTTTCGCCGAACGTACACAAATGTTTCGCAATCATTGCTAACTTTTCCTTTTAACTCTCCAACTAAACTCGAATATTTGTATCTGGAGTAGTTCGACTGGAGTGCACTGTTTGAACAAGGGTCGGTACTCAATTGAAAAACAAAGGAACAAGAAACTCTTGATTTCGGGTTAGACTTTAGAAAGCTTCCTTTTGTTGACAACGTAGACGGAACCGGTGGCAAAGCTACAGAGAAACTTCAAGAAAACCCAGGAAAAACGCTATATTCGGTCAACGTAAAAATACAATCTGACAAGTATCAAAAACAAAACGAGTATCAAAAAATATTAAAAAGTAAACAGAAAATATATCAAAAAGGATTAATACCCAAATCAGTCGGCAACACTTCCAAATAAGTAAAGTTTTATCTCTTATATTATACTTGCCTACGATATTGATGAAACTCCACAATCTTCATACTTGACTCTGCTTAACCTATTTTGGGAATATGAACACGATTATATATAAGTAAGCATTAGCATACTATAATATATGTCTCAACACTGAGTAGGTATATCATGAAGAGCAATGAAGAGCATAGTAAGTAGAAACACATCCTTTAATAATATTATAAATATGAAAGTAACTGTCTGTTTTTTATGTTTTAAATTTAGCATGAATTTAGGCACTTGATAATATATAAATATAATATAAAAATTAAAAAAATAATACATTTTATAAATATAAAAAAATATTTAAATAAACAAAAAATATTGAAATTAATAAAAATGCTGCCCAAAGTATCTTACTATACCACGCGGAAAATGGCGCGGGCAAAAGCTAGTAAGAATATAAATCCACCCATCCAATGCGGGTTGGTGAGCGGGAGTGGTTGTAAACAGTTAAAATAGGTATCCACCGATACCAATCATAAAGTAAGTTCTGAAACAAAACGAGCATAGCTTACAGAATAGGTTTCCACTGAAACAGAAATTCAAAAGATAAAAACTCTCAACCAAACCGAATTGGAACCAAAACAATATATTATCAATGAATTCCAATATTTGTCGAAAATCCTGTTGAACAGTTCTATAAAATAAAGCAAATATTTGTTTACTTACCAAAAGACCAACCCTATTTATCAAAAACCTAAAACAACATTACGAAGTTAAACAAAGTTAAAACCGAGAACTACTGTACAAAATTCACACTCCATTAATAAAAGCCGCCAACTGTCGTTTCTAATAGATTAGTGTGCACATTTACACCGAAAAGATAAAACAGAAATGGCCTATTACTTCCTACCAGCAGGTTAAGAGGATTATTCATCGGTGTGGCTTTAAGTACAAAACGAAATTTTGTTGCAATGATAAGCACTACATTAAAGTGTTTTTTGCCAAAATGGTTTGTGAAAGGAAACATACTTTTCTTTTTACTAGCATGGATATTTTTATACACTCTATTTTTAACTCACGGGATATGACATGAAATATTATTTTAAGCAGTGCATAGAATCTTTTTTACTTTTGAGAGTGATTTTGAGCTGGCGCAAAGTAATTTATAATTTTCAAATTAAATTGAAAAAGTGTGATTACATTTCTTTTTTCATAAAGTACCTAATAAAACTCTAAAGCAAAGAAGAAGTCAAGAATTTGGAGCTTAGTTTTATCCATTTTTTTATCACTTCGAACATATAACAGGAGCGAGCAATACCTCAACCCGGAAAATCGGAAAGCTCCCTACGGACGTGACATCACAGCCGGAGTATAGAGATAAAACATTGAAAGCTCCGACGACAGCTCAGCGATATTAAAGAAATAAAACAACAATTATACCAATGTCCCAGACGCAAAATGTCAAGTGTCGGCGTGCCGGAGGTAAGCACCCGTAAACTTCTGTATTTTTATGCGCAGCCTCGAAAAATTACCGAGCTAGCTGTGAGCAGTAAAAACTTCGCACAATAAAGCCTCACAAAGCGCCTTTCTCGGGACGGCCTTATCTATACGTCTATACGCGTTGAATATATAAAATGAAAAAGAAAGAAGTAGCAAGTCAGTATATGTTAATGTGGATAAGAAACGACGAGGAAGAAAGAAAATTGTGCAAGATCTGCTCGTCATGTACCTAGTAATATCCGGATGAAAGTCTGCATTACAAGTTTACTTTTGTTAATCATTGCTAATCAATGTGAGATTACGACGGTCAGTTAACAGGTTCAAGTTTCTTAATACAGTCACAGAGTAGGTAATAAATAAATTACTTTGTGATACAGCAGTATAAGTTATATTTATGTTTTTGATAAATTTTAGTCTTCTTATAAACCAATATAGTTAACCTTGTACTCGAGTATTCTAAGCCCTATTCAAGCTTATCATGTCCTCGAAGTATGTTTTTATTTTCGACTGCCATTTTCCGATAGCTTCCAAAACCCACGGCTTAAGTTTCCCTCCGAAACATAAAGGAAAATCGATATTAAATTTTGGTATACCGCCCGAGTACCAATTTCTCGAAAGTTGCTTCAGTTCTACGGTTGCTATATAGAAAGTATAATAAGTGCCATTTGATTTCGTCGCGCTGTTTTGATAAATCATAATGGAAGTTGTAAAACGATAAAATAATCTGTGGTTGGTCTAAGATGAGTTTCCACAAATTTATAATTCTAAAATATAATGTATTCATCTTGGTTTGTTTGCGGTTGGCATAAGCGCAATAGGTATACTAGCTAAATAGAATAAATTTGAATAGGTAGGCTATCTTCTAACCATGGTAGTAAAGATACTCGCCATACGTAGTAAAATGGAGATATTGCAAAAGTGAGATTTTATCAAGAAGACATATGGATATGGTAATACTCACCGACCACCGTACCGTGAGTATGAGATCTGACTGCAGATGTAATCGGGCATTATCGGCTATCGTCCGTCGCAAACATTCGGGAGTGTATACGATGTGTATCGCCCCGCGAGTTAACTTTGATAAGAGCGCCCGCCACGTAGACAGAGTAATGTCCTACCATGTATCCAGTCATTTCAGAATTATTATTTTTTTCAAAAATTTTAAGCCTAAGTTTTTTTTACCTATTTAATAGTTTTCTATTAATTTTATCTGTGCAAAGTCCTCGGCTTATCTAGAACTTTCGTACTTTCTTTCGTTTTACACGAAACACTTTTATGGCTCTTGTTTTGTTAAAACAGCAATGGATATGCAATTCAAAGTGATTATCACTTTCATCTGTTAAAAAAAGTTAGCGAATAGGCCTACAGTATAGTGATGATCACTTTCATCTGTCAAAAAAAGCGAATAGGTCGGCTGGAACGCGTATCTGAAGCTCTCGCAGAATAGTCGAGGTGAGCGCTGATGCATCATAAAATTATCCTTGGGTCACATGTCCCAGACACTGCTCCTGACTGGCTCCAATACAGTCGACCCATCACGGACATGGAATGAGATTCTTAGTTTTCATCTCATTATAAAAAGTGTCATGAAAACTATTCCTTCTATAGACATCTCTCGCTTCCAGTAAGTTTTAAGTAAAGTTTGGACAGCGACCATTCGTTGTTTGGCCGTTCCTTGCGAGTGAATTAACCGTAGACCAAACACATTTTCTTAAGAAAAAAATCCAGAATTCATAACGCCTGCCCGCCTAGCATGACCACCGAAATACGATATGATATAGCCATTTAACGCATTGAACTGTCAAAAATTATTGGATATAATCGTCATCTTGAAATTTTATCGAAACTGCGAACATTGTAATAAGGCTTGTACATATTCGCAGCTTCGATAAATTTTCAAGATTGCGGTTATATCCAATAATTTTTGACAGTTCAACGCGATAAATGGCTATATCATATCGTGTTTCGGTGGCTGATGTTCGTATCAACTTTTGTATATGAGTCTAAAGTTTTGTGCAACATTCGACCGCCAATCGCAACACTCGAACAGCTTTAAACTTTAATATTATTTAACTGTATTCCTCAATAATAATTCATTATTCAATTCTCAATTTAAGGACTAATGTTTTATACTAAACGAACATTAGTTTTAATCGTTTATTAATAGTAACAGTCAACCAGTAGAGTGTGTGATTGTGTGTGTCAATTTTGTGATAGGTATGAGTGAGGTTCAAAATATTATGCAAAATTTAACAGTACCTAACAAAACTTTGCTGTCGATGGATTCCTCATACTTGAAATACACACGCAGAGAACAATTGTAAAACAAGTAAGTAGTCTTATGTTTTCAAAAATGATTTGCATGAACGAAAAATTACTTAAGATACGCAAATGGTCATTGGGTGAGGAATCCGGGTAAAGCTCGCATCCAACTTCATCCTTATCATCCGTTACCATTAGGTGAGATTAAAGGCGAATCATGTCTTGAGAATCGTTTGTCACTTTCTATCAAGCACAAAGTGATAGAGACGTACGACACTCAAGTCGGCGTTGATTCTTAAGACTCATTCTATAATACGTGCCTGCCTAAGAGCTTTTCTGACATTCAATAAACACAAGTTATACAAAACTCAAATTTCTCCAATTGATTTTCAACTTCAATGTAATAAAGTGTGCATTTTATTTTTTATATGCGTGGGGTAGTTATCGTAAATATAATGGGTTTTCTGTATTACCAAATTCACAAATACAAAGCCTGGAGCGTTGAAAATAGAAGCGATAAAACAGTCACTTATGTTTTACTACAATCCCAATTGTACATACCCTGTAAAAATCGGTCACGAACGGTTTTGACTGCAAAGCAGTCCGAAACAATAACTCAAGGTTTCAATAAATTATAACCTTTCATCGGTAATTTCGTGTTAATAGGGTTCCGTACCCAAAGGGTAAAACGGGTCCCTATTATTAAGACTCCGCTGTCCGTCCGTCCGTCCGTCTGTCACCAGGTTGTATCTCATGAACCGTGATAATTAGACAGTGGAAATTTTCACAGATGATGTATTTCTATTGCTGCTATAACAACAAGTACTAATAAACAGAATATAATAAATAATTAAGGGCTCCTATACAACAAACGTGATTTTTTTTGCTTTTTTTTGCTCGATATTGATAACGGCAAAAGGTAGACGCTAAAAATATTCACAGAATATTTAGTTATATATTCACTATAGGAATAAATATTTGCATCAAAATAAAACCAATTTAAGGGGCCCCCCTTAGGGGGCGCCCAGATAACAGACGTGATTTTTTGCCTTTTTTCTATAGATAATGGTACGGAACCCTTCGTGCGCTAGTCCGACTAGCACTTGGCCGATTTTTTTATTATAACAAAAATAAACTCATAAATTTTATTTGGAGTTGAAATAACAAGATACCCTCTTACAAACACCTCGGTCAGCCGTCATCTCAGCATTATCTTCTTTCTATGCCATATCATCCCTCACGCAATCTCTACATCTTTTCTTCGGTATTCCTTTCCCTCTCTGCCCAGCCCATTCACGTTCAAGTAGTTTCAACCAGTTTAAGTTTTGACTGTAATGTTTATACAATTTAAAGCTCACAAATATATGAGAAAATATTACATGTTACAGTTGCTATTACATAACACCATAACACTTGTGCCTACTTTGACAATGTATTATTTACGATATGGGGTTTCACATGAACTACTGGCCCACTTCCAGGACCGAAAAGCTTGTTAATACTTTATATAAAAGCTATCTGCTGTGGCGTTTTTATCGTATAATAAATCTGTTTGTAGTGAACAAAGAATTGAACGAAGCTTTGACTGTCATAAATTCATGAATTAAATTATGGTTAAGTGATCACTGTGTTACTAATAAACTAGACGACCCGATCAGCCTTTACAGCGACAGATTATTGTGTTATATTCACATAACATTTTTAACGAGGATATTTATGATCGGTTTGGTTGATAAATAGTGCTAATAAGGTACATATTATAAGTAAAAAGTAAGTTATCTTCATAGAAGCGCACTGAGTGCTGCTTGTGTGTAGGGCAGGTACGCATCGACTGCACGCACACATTGACAATTTAACAGAACTAACGAATACCCTTATTCAACGCTACGCCGTATGTTGTAACACAGCTGGAAGCTCACAGGGGCAGTCGCTTTCTTCGAAAGAAAATTTACTTTCACTTCAAATAACAAGCTGTATTGTCTTCTTAAAAATTAAAGATTTTTTCACGTCAAATCAAACTTTTTTAATTAATTTGTAAAAAAACGTTAGTGGTGTAGTACGTAAGGGAGTTGTCTCCCACCCGGGAGGCCCGGTTTGAACCCCGCCACGTACCAATGTGTTTTCAAATTCATATGTTTAATTGACGCTTTTACGGTGAAGGAAAACATCGTGAGGAAACTGCGCACGCCTATGAAGAAATTCTTAGGTTGTGTGTGAAGTCGATCAACCCGCACTTAGCCAGCGTGGTTGACTAAGGCCTAATCGCCCCTAATGTAAGGTATTGTGCCGACCGCCGGGATCGTCTAGGGCGTAGCTCAACAAATGAAATACTTCGATACTTTTAAACTTTTATTCTTTTATAGTGAATCTCAAATAAATACAATCAATGGTACAGCGCGGCGGTCGTGCATCTAATGTGAATCTGTCAACTCCTATTCTCTGACGTCACCCCGCGGATCGCGTTCCCAAATCAAATATCTACGATTTATTAATTATAAATCGGCAAACAACGTGCCAGTGGCGAAGGAGTATCGACTCCGCCACATTCGGTGGAGGCGCCGGGTACGTCTAGGGCGTAGCTCAATAAATGAAATACTTCGATACTATTAGACTTATATTCTTTTATAGTGAATCTCAAATAAATACAATCAATGGTACAGCGCGGCGGTCGTGCATCTAATGTGAATCTGTCAACTCCTATTCTCTGACGTCACCCCGCGGATCGCGTTCCCAAATCAAATATCTACGATTTATTAATTATAAATCGGCAAACAACGTGCCAGTGGCGAAGGAGTATCGACTCCGCCACTGTACCTCGAGGTGCTCGAGCCCCTCGGTGGGGACATTATATGAGCTGTTGATGACGATGAATGAATTTGTGGTCCAAAATTATACCTACTCAGTTTTCAGTGCACTAAAAACAAAATACGAAACAAATCAACAAAAACATCGAATATTTTATGACGACAACCCTAGACGCGTAGGCTATTATCGCTCGCACGGGGTCTCGCTCATCGTACTCGTTTATTTTATACTATGTTACTACAAAAGTATAAGTAAACAGGTACGTTGACTGAGACCGCATGCGAGCGATAATTGCCTACTCTTATAATATGGATGGAGTTGTCGTCAAAAAAAATTACAGGTTAGTTTCGATACCTTTAGCTTATATCAGGTAAGCATCAGGTGAATCGCTGCCTTATCATTCCTTATCATCAGGTGAGAGGATTTTAGTCGATAATTGAAGGCCAAGAGCTCTCCCAAGGAACATCAAAACATAACATCTGTTTATAGCTTTATGTATAAATAGTGAGCATATAAAAAGTAATTACCGATTTTTACTGAAAATTTCCGTACTTTGCAAAATTTTTCACTACGTGTTCAAAATGTCTCTCCGAGATATGGACTTCTAATGAATTTGAGCTCCATAAAGCTCAAGTACAGTGAACTTGATCGTAGCCTCGTTTCTCTCCTTTATGATATTCATAAAGGTATCTTAAGTGTGACTACTAAGCAAAATGTGACGACGTAAGGGGTCTAACTGAAAATTACTAACGTATAATATTAGTTCCTTCTCTATAATATTGCCTTTAGAAGACCTGTTTTCCATATGAAATGAAATGAAAAAGCTCTTTATTTAAATGGACTTTGCTAACTACTTTTAAATCGTCAAAAGCCCTACCACCATTTCGACAAAATAATTATTTTACTTAAATAATTATTAGTATGCTGAGACGGAGAAGAAATGGCGAAAGAAACTCCGCAGCTTACAATTTCTATAGTAACTTATCTTTGATATTTATAAAGTGCCAAAATTTTGTGACTTGTTTGTATGTATAGTCTGAGACAAGTAATACAACAATAGTCATTAAAAAATCGGTCTTCAAATTACGGCTTACGATAAAGCTTTGAACTCAACTTAGGAGCACAGTAATGCTGTTAACTCTATTATTATGGAGACAAACTTTAATAAGTTAGTAGTAACTAGTCAGGTGGACTTAAAACATGTCTTACCGCCAACCAAATGAAGTAAATAAATTGTTCCCTGTGATGAACTCGAGATCTCTGGATCTCATTCCAGTGGAGAAAATCAAATAAACCAAGGAAGCGGTTAAAACAAAGGAACTAAATATAAATGTAAACAAAATAAACTATTCGTTTTATTTCGTTCCATTCTTTCAAAGTAAACAGAATTTAAGATCTAATAAGTGAAAACGGTAATTACAAATGATTTAACTGCAACATTCGGTAGTCGGGCTCTGTGGCACGTTCGGTGAAATTCGCTAAACTATTCAGGTCGAGAAAACCGCAGTAGCTCAGTTGTTCGTAGCACTAACTTACAACTTTGGCCAGAAAAAGTTTTATTATGTCACTTACTTGGGTCTCCTTTATTTACTAAACAAAGAGTAGAGACATAGAAATAGAGTTATTTTATGAGCGAGTCTAAAATAAGATAGAATACATATTTATAACTATATTTAAATTCCATCAAACGGTGAGGAATAATTGCCAGGTTTTTTTATTTGATGCCCAATCAGACGCACAAGTATAATTGAATTTGATCAGTCGCGCCGAGATGGAGCGTGGCACAGAACATAGATGTGGAGCGTGGATATATCTTCTTGGTTTCAAATTGGCTGTATAAATTAGTAACAGTATTATTAAATTATTAATTATTATTAGCCCGACAAAACACCTGATGATAATAATTCAAAATGGATGGACACCTGTTTTGATTATGTAGAAACATTGATTAAAAGGATTGAAAAGGATAAGTTAATCGGAGTGAAGCATATAATGGAAAAACTTAGGTGACTATTTGTCTGGACATTTGACAATTGGTAGTAGTTAGACAGGCAGCCGTTTGTGCTGCATGTTTCAGAAGGCACATTAAGGCGCTTTTCAGACGGCCGGTCCGGTCGATTTCACCGCGAACGATAGCGCAAAGAGAATCCTATACTAGCAACGCACATAGAGGGTAAAAAGTCTGCGCCGCAGGTGCCCGGCGGGCACTAGCGGCGTGGCATGTCCCTGGCTACCCGCCATGTATCGCAGAAACCAGTTTTTATGCAGTAACGCAGACGGCGACGCGAAGCGGCTAGATCATTCCGCATCACCTTCACTAGAATGAACGTCGTGAACTACCTAACTGCCTCCATACCTCGTGTTTCGTGTTCGCGGTGAGGGCAACCGCAGACATCGACGGTCAGACGCGGTCTTTATTGCTTCTCGGTCAAAAACACTGCCCCGCCCCGCCGTCTGCAAAGCGCCTAAGGCGTTGGTTTAGTTTCATTATTACAATTATTTAAGCAATCTGCATTGAATTTGGTGATGCTATGGTACCGAGTCCTTATGACGAGCCTGTAGAAAGGTCATTTAATTGTGAGTCAGTTGATTACATGACTTGTTGATGAGTTTGATTATTGGGGTACCGCCTTTAAAAGTTCATTATGTCCCTGGCATTTGCAACCATTTCTTATTATTATTGTGTGTCTTTAGAATGAGAAGGTCGCAAGTCAATACGCATGGAAAAATTCAAAGAGATTCTTTTAAACATTTGTAACCTACTATAACCTGCTCAAGGTCTCCTATTGTGATGCTACCACTACCCACGCTTTTAAGCAATTACCAAACACCCTCATAAAGTACAATTAAAAATTTACATAACACTGTTCCAAATTTACTTTTAATTCTCTCGTTTTTCGTGTTATGTAAGTACATTACGTTCTTTCACTATTACGTCAGCAAAAATATCTGAAAGCAATGATACATTTCATGAGCGTCGCATTGGGAATAGTGTTTTAGACAAGTCAATGTCGCAAAGTTACCTGGAAATACGGCAATATACTTACGTAACAATCAAATTGGAATGAAAATATTGAAATATTAATAATTTTTGGTTATTGTAAAAATCAATTTATATTTAATTCAGTCAGAAATCAACGTTCAAATATCATATAAGAATTACAGTAAATAATTTTATTGTTCCTTATCATCATTACTTAACTTTTCAACCTAACTATAAATGCCTTTAACATTTAGAAGGACTAGACATTATCTCAAGAGAGAGATGAAATCTCAAGAAGAGGAGGTCGATAGCGCTGCGGCCGTGCGTTCTTCACAATGATCACGATAACTAAGCTACGAAATGCGCGGTCAGTACTCAGATGGGTGACCGAAAAAAATTCTCTTCGTTTTGTCGGGGTACGTTAAGCTTGTGGTTCTGGCTTCCCAAGGAGGGTAGGTGTCAGCCAAGCACACGTCCGTAAAAATCTAATACCAAATCCTTAAGCAGTAGGTATTGACGGCAAGACGTGCAGCACCAACCCCAAATGAAATGGGAGTATTGTAGGAGAAAGAAAAACTTTATCCCCATAGCTTAATATCATTGCAATAATATACTGAACTTGTTAACAGTGGGTACAATGGGTACCCTATTGAAATGCAAAGAAATGATTCTGATTGGCTAAATTCGTCGTGGTCAATCAGTGCTGTGTAGCTCAGTTGGAAGAGCAGTCGCCCGGAGAGCGAAAGGTCGCGGATTTAAGTCACGTCTCTGCACTTATCCATGACAGGATTTTTGGCATGTTTTTCGGTTTTATATTTAATTTGGTATCAATTTCAATCGATTCATAAGTGTTTTTTTAACCTTGCACAAGTATTGACAAGTGGAATATTTTGTAAAAACAAATAATTCCACTTCGTTTCTAAAGATGAATATTAGTAAACAAGAAGAAAGAAGGCATTGTCCTTTACCTTACTTTGTTTTTCATAGATAATAAAAGCAGCCCAAAAGAACTTCTTCGTTAATCACAGCAGGCCTGGCAGTAGAGGAAAAAAATTGGTTGTCTGTAAAGTCGGTTTACTGACGATAGTTGAACGTGACAACGTCTTAAGAAAATACTGATGGAATGGTAGCATTTTTCAAAAGAAAATTTTAATTTCATTTGTTTAATAGATTTCGCATTATAGTATGAATAAACTTGTAATAAAATCTCTTTGGCTATACTATTTGTATCTGGCTGGTTTTGGTATCATTGAAAGTTTAAATTTTAAAGAACATAATTCCAAATTCAAATAAGAGAATTAGATTCAGAGCGAGGTAACGCCGCATGACGTCATGTTTTTTCGTGCGTGCAGCCGGCTCTATCGAATTATAAGACGTTGTCACGTCAAAAAATCGCACGGCATGCTGACATAGTAATACCACAGATAATATAATACTATACAAATTCAAATTCAAATGTTTTATTGCATACCATAATTTTTTACATGGGTTCTTACAGTAGTTACAGTAAAGGCACAATTATGGACCCTGATGGGCACACCAATATAAATGATGAGCTGAGGAGAGGGTAGATTTTATCATAATCTAAACAAAGTGCTACTGTATTTTTACAGAGTGTGAGTTAGGTACAAGTCAGGTAGGCTATGTTTAATTAATTAATTTAAGTGTTAAAAATTTATTATATCATAAGAATGTATTTTAAATGAATGAATGAAAAAGCTCTTTATTTAAATGGACTTTGCTAAGTACTTTTAAATCGTCAAAAGCCCTACCACCATTTCGACGAAATAATTATAATGTCTATATGCTATTTATTTAATATAAGTATTATAAGGTCAAAAATATTTATAGGTATCATTATTTATAATTTATGAATTATTTTACTTTGTTTTGATGTCAATGGTACTAAAAGAATGTCAAATTTTATAAGAAAAATACTAGTAGTAATACAGTGTAACTAGTTATTTCCCTGTAATACTACGTCAGTGTGCCGTGTTTTGGCGATATGACATTAACTATGCTACAAAAATTAAATTGTTTGTGCACTGTAATACTATGTCAGCATGCCGTTCGGTTTTTGGTGACATGACATTAACTACACTACGAAAATTAAATTGTTTATGCACTGTACCCAAACTGTACCTAATAAAATGTCAGCGTTCCGTGCGGTTTTTGACGACATGACATTAACTACACTACGAAAATATTTTTTTTTTGTTTAACCTTATTCCAACTGTACCAAAAGATTTATTGAGTATTTCAGACAATTGAAACGGTTCGGAGGCATATATTTATTTTACTGAACTCCACGTGGGGCCCATGCTACTGTTATAAATAACATAAAGTGAATAAAAGATTTAAATCACAAACTAAGCATACTTAGAAGAAACAGATTTTTTTTTTTACTGTCCTATTCATTTCTCATGGCACAAATTTAATATTTTAAAAATGTATTAAAACTTTGAAGGAACGAACTATAATACACTTGTAGAGTTGAAATACATTTTAAAAGAAGAAAATAATCTCTTAATGAGATTATCTTCAAAATGTAATTTTAATATATCTTTTACTGAATTACATAAAACCTCAAGTTTCATCATAAAGTACTAGTATAGTATTATATTATCTTTGGTCGTATTAACCTTGGGTTTTTTCTTCACAATTCCTTACAGTCCTCCATTTCAAAGTACATTTTTATCTTAATTAACAGATTTCAGAGGACACCGCCTATTATTTTTCATACCTTTAATGAGCTTCCTTCGGAGCGTATAAATTTACAGTAAAATCGGCAGAAATTACTGTCCAATAGGAACACAAAGAAAGTTCGCTGGAGCTATAAAGACATCGTACAAAAGTCCTCATTTTTTCTCTGTCCACGAACACCGCGATCGCGAGTTTGCACAGTGGCACGACCCTTTTTTCCTCGAGTTTATGACCACCCTTGTGCGGAACATAATTTATTTTTAATCTCATTGCTCACGTTTCAACTCACGTAAGGGCGTGGACATAAAAATTCACCACGTACAAATTGGAAATTGCTTGTGACGTCTCGCTATGATCTGTACATTGAACGTCGACAATAGAACAGCATCCCAGATTATTGAACACTTCCTATGTAAAGCACTTGTATTAGAACGTAAGCGTAATGTAGTGATTAACATTATATCTTATTTATGACAAAACGCTTATTTGTTTTACTTAGGTAACTAATAAAAATATACGCATTTTAATATGCAATTGCATAGTCTTAACCAAAATATACCTAATATCAAAATTTGTTATTATTATGGCAAGTTAGTAACAATTACGTAGGAATATCTTGAAATTAAAAATTTGAAGCATAAAATTAAAATATATTTTTAAGTACACGTCATTTTGTTCTTGTGCTATAATTAACAAAATGATATATTGGGAAGGCATACTTTTTAATCGTAAAGTAAAAGAAAAAAAGATCTCTAATTATAACTTTTTTATTTAAATTAAAATGGTACTTAGTAAAAGGTAGCTTTAAGTAGAATATAATAGTAAATTTTAATTTAAAATAATTAACTTCTACACAGATAACTCTGCAATATGACGACAGTTTTACTACTAAAATTTAGTTAACTTCCCCCGAGTGCAGAATTCCTAGTGTATACGTGGCTACGTGCAGCCTTATAGCTCCATAAAACTGCTCCTTAATCAAGCTAGTTGTTCGTAAATTGTACCTTTTCACCATTATTTCAACTTCATTGTTATTCTTTGCGCTATTTATATGAATGTTTTTGTTTACAGGTAACTTTAGAACAACGAAATGGAGGTTTCTACTTGCAAGTTGGTTCGCCGTGGGCAAAGTACTTTGCCGAGTTGCCTAACTTCGGAAAACTTGGCATTGAGTTATAGATTCCCAACAGCCTTCCAAATACTTATTTGTTTTGCTCTCTTTAACTGAAAACAGAGATATCCTTTTTGATCTTTTGGGGTCATAGCGAGCTCACAGCGGTACGGTGAATGTCACTTTAGAGAGAACACTTTTAAGTTATGTTCAATCATAAATCTGTAACTTACTTGGGAACTTCCATTGCCATGTACACGGATAACATTACCTTGGCCCCTATGAAGTGAAGTTAAGAGGAAATATTAATTAATTATCATTTAGTGCAAGTATTAACAATGGACACCTATCGTGTGCATTGTTAATACTTGATATTGGGTTTTGAATTGTTACTATTTGCTTTATGTTGCTTATTATAGGCGTTTGTTTTAAGGCTTCAGAATTGTTTATGATATAATTTTTTGTGTTTATTTTAGGTTGTTTCCTGCTTTTTACAAAAATAAAATCTAATATTGAACATTATTTATTTGTTAAGATCAAACAATGTGTAAAAATTTATTACACATTGTGTAAGCAATTTTGATTTCACAATGACAGAGGTTATCTATATACTCATTTAACTCTGTAAATATTACATAATTTATAATATTTACAGAGGTTACATGAGTGAGTAAAATCTTCCACAGTTTTTTCGATTGAAAACGATCTCTGTTCTGAGAAACGAACGGTAAATTGTTGTAAGAAAGATAATTATGATCGTTACGTCAACGGTAGGAAGTTGCTTAGACATTCTCAAGTTTACCTTTAATTTGAAGTTCTCTGTGAGCTTTTTTCTTTGCTTACTAAATTGCTTGCGAAGAACGTAAGAACCCCTTTTTCGCATCAAATCAAAAGTTGTGTTAAGTTAGTAAACTGAAACGAATGCTTGTTATAACTACTTTAACTATGTTCTAATAAAACGAAATTACGTAATATACTCGTACCATTATATTTTAACACATAGTACCTTTTGGCCGCGGTTTCGCTTGTTAATGTAGATTTAAATTTAACTTTCACGAGAAAATAGCCCGTCGTCCCCGATACAATAACCTATAACCAGATCCTTGTCTATCTCTTTATTAAATTTCATCAAAATCTCAGTTTAGGTGTAGAAAAGTAACAAATAAACAAACCTACTTTCGCATTTATAATATTCGTAGGTCTTACTTACGTAAATATTAAGATATTCAAACTGTTATTTTTCTATTTAAAATAATCTATTAACCTTCATTAGAGATACCTAATGGCCGGCTGAAAAAATTATCAGTTCTCTAGCATTTTATCGACGATCACGCATTCGAAAGAGAGCTCGGTTGAAAGGAATGTGTACCTCACACAGACTAGGATTATTTTGAGTATGATAATTTTGTCTTACCTATGTGATACAGCTATGGGGAGCAACCTATAATCAATCAAATCAAATCTAAATATAATTCAAAGAATCCAGAGCAGAATTCTTAAACTGACAACACACCCTAGTATATCAGAAAGTCGGAAGTTCGCAATCACCTAAATATGCCAACAGTAAAAGAAGAACTCAAGCACGCTGCGAAAAAGTACAAATATAGAGAGGAAAACCATTTAGCTATCCAGCTCACAATACCAGACTGCATAAAATGGTTGAAGCGACACCGGATCCTCTGGCTTGGTGCTACTGAACGAGTCAATGTATTGAGGAGACATTCTTGTTGGAAAATGGCTTGACACGTCAACTGCCACTCATCAAATCTGCTCATATTCCGAAAGACTGGTTGCATGATGATCAAACTGGACATTAAATTTGTACATATTTCTTCAAACTCTACTTTTCTATGTGTAACATACAAAAATGAGCACCTATTTACTTTCTAAATTAAATCAATAATGCCCTAACCGCTTCTATGAAACAATTCAAAATTAATACTTAACTCGTTAAAAATCACTCTACAAGTTGTCTACGTATAAATCATAACTCCAAAATTTATATTTCCCAATGCCTAAACGTGCTGTTAATAAATATAGAAAACGCTTATAACTATTCCATGAAAGGACAGCGACGGTCGTGAATCGTTTTATTTATTTTTTAAATAGCACAGTACAAGATACTAAAGTGATGAACAAAAGCCTCGGGGGACTTTGTCCACCAGTGCGACAGTAATAGGGCTATTTGTGCTGCCTCATAAAAGCTTAATTTTTATTTTATTTCAAGGTAACAGAATTAAAACCACTTTGAAGTAACTACTTTCCAAATGGAAGAGGAACGTGAAAGCGACTGATTTGAGACTAGATTTGAATTCCGGTGAAGATAAAAATATTATTGGCATTAAGTTAGGGTTCTGACAACAGCTCCAAAGTCCGAAAATGTCTATTCACGTTTGCTTGTATTTCTAAGAAACGATAGACTCTTTGAAACGATAAATCAATGGCATTCTAGACACAAAAATTCAATTTATTAATTACGCCTTGATTTCTTAAAGTATGTTGTAATTTCATAAAGAGAAAATATTTGCTTGTGTATGAATAGGCACAAAATCTACTGAATCGATTTTATAAATTCCTTAGCCGGAGCATGTTACATTTATAATGAGTAACAGGCAATATTTTATTGTAAGAAAATAACGGATAAAGTCGCAGGCGGAAAGCTAGCTAAGCGCCGAGAGACATCATAAACTCTTTTATTATAATTTAATTAAACCATATTATTTTCTTTTTTTACCGACGATTATGATCCAATTTCTTCTACAGAATTTATTACATTTTTTCATTCGTATGAAAAAAGGCAGAGAGTGAAGCCAAGGCCTCCCTAACCCTACCTGGGTCACAAGTTCCAGGCAATGCACCTTTTTTTTCGATGGAAAATCCTTTACGGACCGTACCGCACTGTGGGCTAGACAGTGCGGCGTGTGTGGAGCTCTCCCGGGGGTTCCCGGGAATACCCACTAAAAACTATCGGCACCCTCACAGCCCTTTGTGGGGACGTTTCGGGAACGGCGCACGGTGTACGCCTCGACTCCGAAAAGTCTAGGCAATGCACCTAGCTCCCTTCTCTGCAACGCGATGGAACTGGCACACGCACTACATGAAATTTATTTATTCAAGCTTCATTGTACACAAAATAATATACAAATGGCGGGCTTAATGCCATAAGGCATTCTCTGCCAGTCAACCGGAAAGCTGGGTACATAAATAATAATAGGTGGTACGGAAAGTGATTACCATTGTGTGAATGTTAATAAAAATAAAGCTACAAAACAAAAAAAAATATATGCTAAAAGTTTTTGGCTCTTTTGTCTCTTTAAATTGTTTCAATGTGCTTTAATGCTGCGGTTAGATAACAAATCGTGTCAAGATAATGTATTAATCGATATGACGATATACAGACAGTTATTATATTTTCCCTCTGATTCAAACAACATTTTCGCTAAATAATTTGAATCATTATTGAACTCTCTTAAAATAAATGCCTAAAAATTTCTAAGTTGATCCCACGTTTGACGACTTTTTTTACCATAAATTTAATTTAAGAATCCAATTTGATGTCCACAAAGCACGTGTGACGTTACTTTATGTTTTTATATAAATTTATTACGAAACATGAATTATACACTTTCATGAATCACGAAGCCGCGACGCCAAATGTATGACAGCAATGAACGATCACATTCGGGCATAATTTTTGTGACGTTCACGTGGACATTTTATTTCACTTTTAAATAGCGTACCGTGTTTCTACCGTATCGGCACAATACCCTATAGGGTTTATTTATTACTGTGTGGTATCGGGCTTATAATATAAAATTGAAAGATTTTCCATTGAAACAGATACAGGTGTATACATAGATTTATAATTACTGTGACCAATCGATGATATACACATTTGTATTGTTCCTTTTACAATGAAAAAACTTTTTGAAAGCAATTTTGCCTTTAATATAACTTGAAATATACTCGTATATAGCCCTTATAAATACCTATAAGAAATCGTATTCTACGAAGAACCAAAAAAGACAGATTTACACTATTAATAAAAGATGTATATGTTTGCAAAGGCACGCTTTCATTAGGTAATAAATATTGAATTGATTTTATGTTTTTTCAAAATTCTTTCACCCATAGAATGTCACTTTTTCACCAAGTACCATAGGCTATACTTTGTTTTATTGGCGACGGTACCACCAGACGGGCTGTCAGTTTGTTTGTCTTCTAGTTGTATAAGAAATCGCGGTTAGATTGTCAGTATGCAATTAAAATAAAACATCGATTATTTATTAGATATTACTGCATAGTAAAAATGAAAATTATCGTCAATATTAAAAAAAACTGTCAAAAGAACTGCTGCTGCATTTCAACACGAGGATGTGTCATATTAAGAAATTAATCAAATAAATATTTATTTACTCAGTTCAATCTTTATTCAAAAACAAATCACGATTGAATGGTGTTCTATGATATGGACCGAAGATAAGAGAAAACTTCTGACGAGGTCTGTTTTGCCTTTGACAAGGCACAGACCCGTCCAATTACCTATCGTCTTGCATATCCATGTTATTAGGATAGTAATCCTATAGGAACAAACATATGTGACATTGTAGCGATATATTCAAGATACCTGAAGCTCTACCGGCCAAAGGAATCTTGCCAACTACCAAAATAGGTAGTTATGACCATTGAGTAATTTGTATATGAACATTCCTAACAATGTCTGCATAACTTAGTGAACAGTATTCAGAGACGCTCAAAATACAGACGATTCAGCCCTATCCTTAGTAATAGTTGGCTATTTAGTTTCTATCATTTAAATCACGAGTCTTGTCGTGAAGTGAGATAAACCCAGGATTTGGAGAGAACCCGAATTAGTTCTAGTCGTATTTCTTAACTTTGTTTAAAGTTACAATACCTAATGAAGTATCTTCATAGGTTTGTTAGCTTGAAAACAGATGCCAGATTAACCAGCTGAGGTTTGAATCTGAGGTGAAGGTTTCTCACGGGTGACGAGACCTATTCATATTGTCGAGAGAGGTTGCATAAAATGTCAATTGTCTATAGAGTAAAAAATTAATTGTGACAGTAGTATGAAGTAAGTTTAGTTTTCAGTTGGTACAAATATAATTTTATGATCTTAAAGCTAAAAGTTTAATTATTTCTATCGAGATCACATCTGGCGCCCCACGTTGGGCGCCAGATGTCATACTACTGTCACAATTAATTCATACTACTGTCACAATTAATTTTTTCCTCTATAGACAATAGACATTTTATGCAACCTCTCTTGACACATAATATATCATCATAACTAGTCGCCGATGAGCCAGCAAAGAGTACAACATAAATTTTATTTTTCTTCAGTGGTGCTGTGACTAAGTAGGAGACGAGGAGGAAGGTGCGCATTAGCGCTAGTAATGGGGTCGGTCTACTCGAGCAGTATGTTAGTTTTCGAACTCGATCAAACGTATCGTCTCTTTTCATACATTGGCCACTACCGCCTCTAGCGTAAACTATCAGAAACAGTGGGCAATGTATGAAAAGAGACGACACGCTTGATCGAGCTTGAAAACTAACAAAACTCTTACTAAGGGTCGGCAGTTGCGCTGGACAATATCCCTAATCCGAACGTAGAGTTTTGTAAGTCAATATGCCTCACAGTTCGTCAGCTTTATTAGGTACTCCTGTAGCACAAAGAAAAATCTTGAATATCCCTTCCAGGTATCCTCGAAGTCGTTCCATTAAAGTTCAAAAATAAGAATATAATCCTGTATCACTTAAACTTACCTGAATATTGAATCATCAATCCATATATACCTACTCCAGCACCCGAGCACTTACACGTATCTTCCATCCTACCTGCATCAAGAGAATTCTGTATTACGCAATTCATGCGATACACCTCTCGCAAGTAGGTCAAGTTTTTCTATAGGAGCCCTTCATACGCGCGTGATACACTATCTAAGGTTTCTAGTTAGGGCCTTGACACAACTGAGCACCAACGCAACGTAAATAGATTTAATAGATACCATTTTATTTTAAACGTTCTATTGGTATGAAATAAAAAATTATTAATTGTAATAATATTTGATGGTAAGCGGCTGAAAGGAAGTCTATAATTAGTCGATGTCACTATTGTCGTACATACTTTGTAAGTATCTACAAATTGACAATTAAATATAGGTAGTTTATCGAATCGATATTTGTTTACAAAATAGCTTATCGTCAAACCATGATAATGACGATATTTACACAACACTTTTTGTCATACTACAATATAAATAATATATTTCTCCTCTCACATCAATTACATTGCTTATTACATTTATTTAAGTACTAGCTGTGCCCGCGCGACTTCGTCCGCGTGGATTTCCCGTTTTTGCAACATTTTTCATTGATGCTCAACTCCTATTAGTCGTAGAGTGATGTTATGGAGGTATATAAGCCTATATCACGGTTTCCTAAACTGTGCGTCGCGACGCCCTGGGGTGTCGCGGTTCTATCCCGGGGGCGGGCGTCGTGAGACGATCCACATAGAATGGCTGTCTAGCTAGCTTAGCGAGCTAGTCGAACGAAAATAAATGTAGACAAAGAAATGTAAGTCGCGATTTCTAAACTTGAACCCGGTTTTGAGATGCTCTGTTTCTAAAATAAGAAAATACACTGAAAAAAATCGACCGTCCAGCGCGGGCGAAAAAATCGAATATAAGCATCTTTATGCTACCGGGACATTGCTTTCGCCGTCGAAATTTGTCTGTGATACTTTATGTTTTTTTGGTATTTTTTTTTCAGTCTTTCTAATTTTAAAATATTTGCGCATTCGTTAACGCCTAAATAATTCAAAAAAGCTATGCTTTTGTTTTTGTAGGTATGTACTTAACTTGGCTGTTACTATAACGGGGGGAGGGCTCGTAAAAATTAGAAAATTCCTAAGGGCGTCACTATGAAAATAAGTTTGGGAAGCTCTGGCCTATAGTGTTCCTCGATAAATAGACAATCATAGAATTTTTCAGATCAGTAGTTCCCCTTTGTAGGATTCTGTACCCAAAGGGTAAAACGGGATCCTATTACTAAGAGTCATAAATAGAATAAAATAAATACTAATAAATAGAATACAATAAATATTGAAGGGGCTCCCATAAAATAAGCGTGACTTTTTTTGGTCGATTTTGATAACGGCAACAGATAGACGCTTGAAGTATTCACAGAATATTTAGTTATATTATTCACTTTTAAAATACAACAACAAACGTGTTTTATTTCTCGGTCTTATTAACGATAATAACAGGTAGAAACTTGAAATATTAACAAATACTTAATTAAAATTTCAAAAAATTTTTGGAGATTTTTGATAAAATCTATGGCACGGAACCCTTCGTTCGCGCCTTCGACTCCTTCTAGGTGGTTTTTTTTTGCAGGCTATCTCTGATGACCTTCTTGAAGTCACCAGGGCTTTTAGTAAAGGAGAGGACCTCGAAGGGTCCTCAAGCTTTAAGGTCGAATCACTCCAAAAACGATTCCTGACCGGTGAGCATCTCCCTCGGAGGAGTCTCTGAACCTATTAGTCTCTCATGCGTCCGAATCTGACGGGATCAGTAGTTCCTAAGATAAGCGCGTTCAACTAAACAAAAAAAAAATTAAGTATAGATGCGTGCGTAGTACTTGATCATTATTTAGCTGCGGAGTTATGTTAAAACTGTAATATCTCTGAAGATATTCTTTGAAATCTAATGATGTAAAGAACAATTTTGTACAGAATTAAATACTTGTGATGAATAATGTATTCATTTTGATAAGGAATAATATTATGTTTACAAAAAATACCTTCGCATCTAATGCATTATTTTAGAACAAATTTTATTAACTAAAATAGGTTATAGCGAGTCAACCTTAAGAGATAGACAAATGCTGTCTAGAACTTTTTTTTAGAACTTTTAAAGGAAAGTAATGCCGTCATACATGATTTTTGCGTAACTTTAACCGTTTACCCAACGCACGCAACAAAAGCTCTGAAAATCAAAATTTATTATTTTCCGTTTATTTCAAACTATGATATCTCTTAAGATATTCATTGAAATCAAATGAGGTCATTAACAATTTTGTTCAAAATTAAATGCTTGTGATAAATAATGTATTTATTTTGATAAGGAATAATATCATGCATACAAAAACAACATCGCAGATAAACTTATGATTAAAAAAAAATTTGATTACCAAAAAGAAAGGTTATAGTGAGCCAACCATAAAAGATAAACATATGCTATCGCGGACTTTTTTTTAGAAAATTTAATGGCAAACAATTCTGTCATACATAATTTTTCCGTAACTTTAACCGTTTACGCAGCGCACTCAGGGAAAGCTTTGAAATGAAATATTTTTCTCCCGTTTTTGCAACATTCTTCATTAATGCTCAGCTCCTATTGGACGTACCGTGATGTTATATAGCCTATAGCCTTCCTAGATAAATGGACTATCCAACGAAAAAAGAATTTTTCAATTTGAGTCAGTAGTTGCTGAGATCTTAGGGTTCAACCAAACAAACAAACAAACAAACAAACTCTTCAGTTTTATTATTAGTATAGATATTTATAAAATACTAGAGTAGTGGTCGCCCGCGGCTTCGCTCGCGTTAATGTCTGTTATTATATAGCCTTCCTCGATAAATGGACTATCCAACAACAAAAGCATATTTCAATTCCAACCAGTAGTTCTTGAGATTAGCGCGTTCAAACAAACAAACCAACTGTTCAGCATTATAATATTAGTATAGATGTAGTCGAGATAGGCGGACTAATCACTCGAATTTGGAGCACCCGGTGGTAGTACATTCACCTTACAGAAGACCGTCAAATAATACTACCATTTAGTGGTCTTGTTGTGTTTCTGTTAGTATGTAAGGTTGTCAGTGCTCCACGGGGTAGGAAAGGGGAGTTGCCAGCGCGCGAGTGTCACGTCAGTGTTGCGCACCACAGATTTGTGATGTGACAAAGTGTATGCCCAGTGGGCATACATTGCCGTCAGTTCGCCGTCCGCGTCACTCGGACTTCCTATGAACTCATCGATTTAACCGATCTCCTTTGCGGCTGTGCTTAACTTTAATTGCTTCGCAGTCCTTAATACGCGCGCAATGAATAGTGTATATTACGGCATGCTCAACTAGAACCATGTTATGTAGTACGGCCGGTGATCGCGACACTCGGTCTTCCTATGAACTCGGCGATTCGACCAATCTCCTTATATTGATATATCTGTGGTTGCGACCGTCTAAAGGCAACGTTGATAGCGTATCACCAGGCAGGCCGTGTGTTTGTCTGCCAAATAAATAACATTAAAAGACACATAAATATTATCACCCGTGATCGTGCTCATCTCACAAACAAATGAATAATAACAAAACCATTATATAAAGTTTTTTGTTACACTACCATTTGTTACAATATGCTAGTCATGAATTAAATTTATAGATGCTATGATGACACACTCGTAGCGTTCTGAGAACCTCATTCATCGACGGAAATAGAACGGAAACTCGGAGTCCTGAACAAGGTGCGGCGCTTCTTCACGCCAAATCAACTTTGCTTGCTATACAAGACGCAAGTACGGTCCTGCGTGGAGTATTGCTCGCACCTGTGGGATGGCTCCGCCAAGTACTTACTCGATGCTTTGGATAGGTTGCAGCGTCGCGCGGCCCGCATCATCGGCGACGAAGAGGTGAGTAAAAACCTTGAGCCTCTCCAATTGCGTCGCAATGTTGCGTCATTGAGCGCTTTCTACCGTCTGTACCACGGCGAGTGCTCTGAGGAACTTTTTTCCCTGATCCCACCATCTCCCTTCCTTTTAAGGACTACGCGTGCTGGTCTACGTTGTCACCGACAAACTGTGGCTACCATTCCAACGCGAACTAAGAAATTTGGCAACTCGTTTCTTTGTCGCACAATCAAAAAATGGAATTCACTGCCAGCACACGTGTTCCCTCCTTCCTATAATCCTGGGTCATTCAAAAGATGCGTGAAGAAGCACCTTGCAGGTCAGCAAGGCGTGGGTGGCTAGCGCGGCAGTTTATCTCTCGCGCCAGCTATCTTCGCATTTGGACTCTACTTCTGCTTACCATCAGGTGGAATAGAGTCATTTGCTTGACCTTTTTATAAAAAAAAAAAAAAAAAAAAAAAAACACTTTGAACGTGGTGAAGGTGGTGTCATTTGATTAAGTACGTTTTTCTGCAATGGAAAGGAACACCTACCTTACCTCTCTCATCTATAAATTCTTTCAGTATTCAATATGTGTAAGGGAAAAACATCGAAGATTTTACAAAAATATTGCCAAGTTTTCCGTCGCCGTGTTACCGCAGTATTGTGTAATGGCCCTAAGGTCCCTTAGATGAGAGGACCGATATCGTCCTGCCATAAAAAACTCGGGCCTAGGACCCCAGGGACCAAGTGTCCGTCGGATCACGTCCCGTCACCTTCCGCCCCACTTTATAGACGTGTGTCCCCCAAACAGTAATTTATTTCCTACTCGCTTTCCCTTAAATTAATTACTTAATGCTAATTTTATTACACTCGGCTTGAATTGGAATGTACTATCTCCACCACGAAATAATCATTTATGCTTTTCATCTTCATTTGCTGAAACAATACATTTATTTTAATGGAAATCTTTTTCGCTTTTTTTCTACACTCACACCAATTGTCTAGACCAATGTAAGTACATATCATTAAGAACTTATTAATACTAGATATCGGACATTTTTAATATACATAATAATTTTAGATATGTTTTAAATAAATATATTAACAACCGTTACTCGCAAAATAATATTCGTGTTCATCACACAAATATTTGCCGCTACCAGGATTCGAACCCGGTCCGCTTAATGTGTAGGCAGCTATACTGACCACTCCACCACGACACCTATCCGATCTATAAAAAAATTGAATATTATATCCGACGAATACATCTATAAAAATGTGAAATGACTTTTTAATTTTAGAGACCTCATGAAGTTTTTCATTTATATAAAATTAAGACCAAATATTTAAATTTATGGAATAATGAATAAATAATAATAATATTTACTATCTCTTACGCATCAGACTACCACAAAGTATAGAATTTTCTTAATTTCATTACTATTGTTGTCAGAAATACATTGAAGATTTTTTCAGCGATTTGAACTAAAGAGTATCAGTTGACACGTACTACTGCTACTAGTATAGTATTATACTATCTGTGCTAATACTAACAAGTATAACATTCTATATAAAATGAAAAAATATATTTATCTTTGACTTACATAACAAATATAATACACTAAATTACAGTAATTAACAAAAAATTGTAAAGTATTTTAATTTGTTGGGAATAAGTTCCTAAAATATATTATTTATATAATCAAATCAATCAAATCAAAAATATATTTATTTTCCCATCACAATTTAGGAACTTATAATATAGTGTATGTATGTACATATACATTTATTTATATAATCGATGCGCATTATGATGTAAAGAAAAGACAAGCTCCGCTCGTTAAAAACGTCTTTCTATCTGGAGCATTGCTCCTGCGCTAAATACCCATAATAATTTATTCATTATAAAAACCAACTATATGTTGATAAGGTCCAGTTGTGCATAAAAAACTAATAAAAGACATAACTATACTTTTTATGTATTTTATATTGTACCTACTAGCATGTTACGTTTAATAAGATTTATAAGGATACGTAGCTACATTATAGCTGATCACTCATAATACAATGAATACTCGAAAAACAGATTCAGATTTTGTTTCACCTTGTTTGCCTGTAAATTGCACGAGAAAAGCTACGCAATCTGCTAGTTTATGAATAAAACCAATCTCCGTAATCGGAGTTTCAAAGAAAAAATCGTATAAAAGTTTACAAACCTTATTATCAACAGATTTGTTGGAAACTCTTGTTCCGCTTATTCCCCTTTAAATATCCAAAAGACAGCTGTATACACATTTTGTATACAGCACACGGCCACATAAATTTTACACAAAAGATCCATATTTTTTGTGTACTGACCGTAAGGTAAGAAGGAAGGTTTACTTATTATTTCTTGTTGCTTTAATTCAATTCAAACGAACATCGTAGGTAGTAAGAAGCTTAGCGAATTTTTAGCCGAAAGTAACGTATAATGCTATTATCCAGGGAACCTTAACTTTTGGGAGCGCTTTAAATACTTCTTAGTAACATTATTAAACCTCTTAATTCGGAAGCTTTTGTTTTTCTGGAAAATAACGTCTTAAATGTGCCTACTGATTCAAACAACCTTGGTTAGTTGTAGGGATTGTATTAGGCCCACCTCTTCACCACCATATTTTCATAGGTTGCTGACATAACAATAGTTATAAGTATTATTATGTTTATTTATAATTAAAAAAAAATATTTGTATTGTTTGGTTGCAGAGTAGGAAAAAGAAGATATACAACCTGTATAATTACGTAGCATAATCTCGAAAGCTCAATTAAAATATCGAAAGCTCAATCAAATGAAATGTTAATACAGTCGATACAGGTTTTATTATTTCGACGAGAAAGCATTGTGATATGACCTAAATTCTGGAGTATTAATAAAGGTTTATGAGTTTTTTTTATTAAAACTCAGCTTCCTATCGCCGTATTATTCCAATACCGCGGTCTGATTAAATATTTGCATGGAACTCATATAAAAAAGGTTAAGTCGTTTGCTTCTCGTATTTTATAACGTAGGCTTAAAGGTAGGATGGCAGTACCTGAGCTGAAGTACCATCATGGTACTTCAGCTCAGGTGACAAAGATAGTAAAAGATGGCGCAGCACTGCGGAATTCTATTAGAACTTAACTGGAGCGAACACAATAAAATAAAATATAAAAATAACTAGCGCCAACCTAAGCCCTCCAACTCCACATTAACACGAAACAGCCCTAATAAAATTTTACTTTTAAAATGTTTTCTCAGGTATTCCCCACTCGCCTTGTTTGTTGTTGCAGATGCCACTTCAGTATAATTTGCTTGCGGAAAGTTTTTTTCGTAAGCTCGTTTAATTATTTCGGACAGAGCACAATATGGCGTTCCGAGAGCTCCAATATTGAAACCACAACAGTTATTACGGAGCGTATACGAATCGCGTCGTCGGTTACAGATGGAGCCTTCCCCCTCGTCGAATACGAACAGAAACGAGATAACGCAAAAGCTAATCGAACACAATGGATAAGCCGACCGATTCTGAATACACGGCTGAAAAGTAAGCGGTTATTAACTGGAACAAGTTCGTTCGTTGTATACATATTTCCGGTGTAACCGTTGTAAGGACACGCATTTGTACGAAAAGCTTGTTTGGGCCATAACTCGAGCGACCGCAAACCGCCCGATATTAAAACTATAAAGTGGTGCGGCACTGGCGCGGCGTCCCTTACGACTCGCCGACACAACCAAACCTTTGTTCTACTCAATATAATGAACATTTTACTGGAAACTGTAATTGTATTTTATGAAGCAATTTACAGTTTTCTTTCATTTTCAATCCTTGGAGCTTTCCGGAGAGTTTGATTTCATTTAGTAACATTGCATCTGTGCAGTACTAATATAGCTCTGGATATTTAATAAGATACATACATTCTATCACGCTCATAATCCCAAAAGGGCTTTAGGTACAGTTTAGTTACGCATAAAACCACATCTGGCAGTATAAGCCATACAGTACCCCCCAAAATAGTGACAGGTTGAGTCTATCGCTTACACAAAAACCAGCAAACCAACATACAGGACAAATGTTACACTTTAAATTACTCAGCAAAATAGTTTAAAAAAATTTAAGTGCATAATTAAAGAAATTAACGATTACCTTTATAAAGACAGCATTGAGTGATACTAGAACGATATCTGAGCGCACACTTAAGAGAACAAGTTCCATTTCTGTCTGTATATCACTGAGAAGGCTTGTCGCGATTCGCGGCGGGACTATAAATCTTTGGATACAACGTCGCATCGCACCGGTGCGCGCCGCTCCGTATATCAAACATACACTATGACGAACGGCATGCAGAAATTCGTGTTAATATCGGGCCAAACAGGTTACTTTATTATGGAGAGTCATATTTTTCTTTTATTAAACGACTTCGCAAACATGTCCTAATGAAAAAGTCTTATACAAAAATGTATAGGTAACAACGTATTCAAATGGAAGATGGAAAAGGATATGCGTGTTTATGGCCGTCCCCAGGGACTCGCGCGGTGAAGTTCTCACGGTAAGTACAGCGGAGCAAGAAGGGGTGAACATAAAACGACTAAGTTATCGCTCTCAGAAGACATATACAGTCGTAAAAGTCTGAAACGGAGCTGCTCATATGAAAATAATCAAGTAGGAATCGATGTTCGTTCAGTTGACTCGCTGTCATTTTATCGGGGACTGTATAGGCGCCTTCAAAATAAATAAAAATGAAAATATATTCGTTACTTTACTACGGTAAACTACGTAAATATAAAACTGCGCCGTATATATACTTATTATTGATATTTTTTAACACAATAGTCTCGCTTACCTAACGATGTGTTTTTTTTTTCAGAATGTTGTCTATTCCATCCAATTCAATTTTTAACTTAATACGAAAAAAGAAAATCCCTGCTATGGAGTGACAATAACGAAAATACTTTCGTTAAACCAATGACTTTACTTACTGGTACCTAATTCGATAGCAATATGTAATACCTACCCACATGATTTTTTGAAAACTGTTTTAAATCAATTGACCAGTAGAATTTTTATTTCAATTTTATAAAACCAAAAATGCATTAGAAACTTAGTTATATTTTCGATTTTGAATTTTCGAGCGGAAACGCTAGCTGCCACGCTTTATCGATCCGTGACGTCACTCCGTTAGTAAACAAAATGACTGCGATTTCAAAATCACCACCAAGCACGATACAAATCTACTTTGTTTACTAACGGAGTGACGTTACGTCGCATTCCAATATGGCGAAGGACAGATTAAAAAGGTCTATTTTTAAAATTGAATTATAACATTTAAATTGCATATTTGTGATTAAATATCGATATTTCTCTTTTTTTTTACAATATCTATCATAAAAATACAATTTTATATTTTTTCTTTCATGGTGTAAAATACCCTATTGAGTAATACAGTCAACAGCAAAATTTTAAAAATCAAAACTGAACATACGGAAACAAATTTCGGGAGCATGCATTACTCAAACTTTTTTATCGGAGAGGTCAAATGCATTTACGCATCATCCCTACAGTACGATGCAACTGCAGAGGTATGTGGGACTCGAGGTACAGGCGTTCCCCCACTACCCACTAAACATCCTCTCCAGGCATCCTGTATACCACCGTGGAAAATCAAACCAGAGATCGCATCCATCCGCCAACTCTGAGAGCAGAGACGTGTTTATAAACGCCAAAATTATTCCACAATAACATCTCGTAGTTTCATCTTAACTGGACGTCAAATATTTGCAAAAATATTTCGTTCGGAACTTAGAAGTGCAAATTTCAAAGATTTGATGAAACAATGTTTACCATAAAAAAACATAAGCACCAAGCACTGACAAATTTCGACGGTAAAAGCAGTGCCCCGGTAGCGTAGTAGTTAACGTAACGCACCTGCTCGGATTGCGGAGAATTCTGGGTTCGATTCCCACCTGGGGCAGGTCGAATTTTTTTACTTCTAAAAAATACTTCTCTTATTTAAAAAAAATCAGAAACTTTTTTAAAGATTTTTTATGAGTTATCTCTTTAGATCATCTACTTCTGCTGTTGACTGTATACAGTTAATAGGAACAAGCTTCAATAATTATGTTCACGTAGGTATTTTTATTACATGTATGTATACTATAGTAACCTTTAAAAGGTACAAGTTATCTCATCGCTATTCTATTGTCTGTATTTCTGTTATAGAACTCCTTCCAAGTTTTTGAATACGAAGACAATAAAGGTATTCATTATCAAAGTCAATGTCAATACAAAAATAAGTCCCTTCGTTAACTTAGTTTTAAACTGAAACAATTCTTTGTCTTAAAGAATTGTTTCAGTTTAAAACTAAGTTTCAAAATGGAGTGTGTATTTACGATTAAGTATAAATTTGTATAAATTTATGCTCAAAAACTGGCTTAGTGTAATTTTTTCTTTCGATTTCAATTTGAATAAACTAAGATTTTGAAATATTCGTTTTGAAAACGATTTAATCTATTGGACTCAATTTAAAAAAGATATCGTAAAAGATTCGAGCGATCACTCATCATAATTCGTATGTTTTAACAAGATTCAATTTGCATACTCGTCACGTTGAGTGTTTGTTTCAGAAAAACATATTTTCATTCTAAATTTTACGGGATTTTTTATTTAATTAATTACAAGCACCAATACAAAATAGAAACGTGTTTAGATTTCATAATTTAAAAAAATGTCTTCGTTACTGAGGAATGGCTGTCGAAACATTAGATTCTACTAAATAAATTTTAAATATTAAGCAAAGCTTTCTGAAGCACGAAGGAAAATCGATTAGAAAATATATACGATACAAAAATACAAAATAGTTGATTGTGCATAATTTTACAATTTGTACACACCGAAAATAATTAAAATTAAATAACTTTACAGTGTATTTCCTATATAACTTAACACCAATTTATATCAAAACAATTTTATTAACATAATGTAGGTAGGTAGGTATAGTAACACAATCCATTACCTACTAGTACAAGACTGTGTTACGCCGGTTAGTATATAACCGATAATGATATTAGAATATGATATATACGTCATTTCTAATATCATATTATTACAGTCAAAATGTAGAAATATTAATATGTAATTTTTGTACATTTTGACTGTAACATTCTAATAAATATCACAAAAATAACATAATATATCGTCATAGTAAATTATAACATAATAGAAATTTTAGACACGTCATGTTATACTTAACAATTACTTGTATGTAGGTTACTTGTAATAATGTGATTATTTTTTTTTTATTTGTTATTCTAACCATTTTTCTCCTAATCTAGTCCATTTAATTTTTTTTCTAATTCATGATAGAAATTTTGTTAAAGCAAAAGAAATTACGACAAGAAAATAATATCCACTGCAGCAATTGCGGAGCGAACGCTAGGCCGTTAGGGAGCCGTATCTAAACTAAGTAAGCCAATTTGCTGCAAATTTGTCATTAAAATTATCCGTGACTAACATGATTTTAACGTTTCATTAGTTCAACTTCTAATTTTAAAATGCACGAAGTAAACTTATTCAACTTTTATATTTCAAACATCTTTTTACGTTCCACAAACCAAGATTAATGTTTGCATTTCTTGTGAATTCGTATTGGGCGTGTTATTCCAATTTATTTTTAAAGCACTTTGCTATAAATTTCAAAAGTGTAAACAAGTTCGGCAAAGCGCTTAATAAATAGTAAAAAGGAAAACGTGCAAGAAAAATTGGTCTAGAAATATGGGTTCCCACAAAGTAACGGCCGTTCTAACAAACTGTGAAAGATCGAAATAGTCCGGGAAAAATACGAGCCGAGTCGAAACAGCTACGTTATCGTTCGGTTTCTTTTCATGTCAAACGGCAATGTGTTGGATGTCGTTGACCCAGAGGCACCGACTCGTAATACCCCACACGAATTCCTAAAGCCTCCAAGCAAAATAAATACAGAGCACAAGCATAACGATATTCAATATTGAACGTTAGTTTTTTTAACTAGTTATATTGTTAGAATGGCATGCTTGTGATTGACAGCTCGCTGGACCCGCTACCTGCGTAAATGGGAAACGTCAGAAACATTCCGCATCCGCTACGCTATTTTGTTATAATCTTGTGTAAAACAGACTCGTAAAAGACAAATTAATTTAAAGGAAGCAAGACGGACACGGAAAAAGGCATTAAAATGCACACTAGGGGAACTAAAACATATATTCTGACACATCTGGCATTTGTTTAATGCTAGCAGCAAGCGGTGACGTGTCGCTCCATTTATATTGGGCTTAATAAAAATCTAACATTATCTGGAGATCCTTATAATCATTAGGACACTCAGAGCGTTTGTATTGTACACGTTCGGTATGTTTCTCGTATCATCGAGCTTCATTAATCTTCGCAGGTTTCAATACTCTCTCAACAAACGCTTCAATAGTAGGTAATGTATAGATAGAGCGAAACGCTTACGTAACATACATCTGGGTGTTCTTGTACCTGAGCTGGCAAACTTAGCAATAAGTGATACTTTGAATGTTAACACGGCTTGCTTCGTTCAGCTCACCTGTGATAAAACTTTAACAAAGCGCTTCTGCGCAAAATAATCACATTGGCGGATACCAACACCAAATACATTTGAAATTGTAAACCGTAACATATAGGGTTTGCATTTCATTGGATTGTCTGTACTAACTCTGCTGTTAATGTATATCAGTAATATTACAGTTGAAATTGGATGGACAATTGCTTTGTTTGCAATATGTAAAAATCATTTAATCTTACAAATATATCATACCAAAATGCTCTTTCAAAGACAGAGCGAACAATAGACTGAAAATTATCTCATACTTAATATTATTTTCGACCCGGTTACGAATAGGACTACCCTTCTCATCCCGTGGGTGTTGTCAAAGTTGACTGCGGGAGATGCTAAACTCTGTGCAGACCATCACACCACGAGGTTACTCGGGCGATTATGAGAAAAACACCCACTACAACATTTCCAACGAGATTTTTTTTTTTTTTTTACGTTCACACCAATTATCTAGCCCGAAGTAAGTATCATTAAGAACTTGTGTTACGGATACTAGATAACGGACATTTTTTTTAATTTACATAATAATTTTAGATATTTATATAAATAAACTTAAATAAATATATAAACAACCATGACTCGCAAACAAACATTCGTGTTCGTCACACAAACATTTGCCGCTACCAGGATTCGAACCCGGACCGCTTGATGTGTAGCCAGCTGTACTGACCACTCCACCACGACGGCGTCAATTGGTGTCAGGCAGGCATCCACCATAAAAAAAACTATGCCCATACCTATAACAGTGTATGAAAATCTATAAAATAAATATTATTCTATTGATTGCCCTGAATTATTAGACAAGGTCCCATTCAGTGTGCCCTCACGATTGTTGCGTAATGATAACATCTATAAACCTTTCAGTATTCCTTTAGTCCATAGTAATTATAGAAAAAATAGTTTGCTTATTATTTATTAATGACACTAATGTCAATATTGATGTATTTCATGACAGTTTAAACAAAATTAGAAAAGCATTGCATCCAGTACTTGAGTCAAGTAGTTAGTTATTGTCACTTATTTAGTACCGACTTATTATTGTTTGTTTTTATAAGTATTTGAATATAGTTTAGTTTTAACTGTTATTCTTAATATTGTGTAAATTTTTGATATTTACGTGTGGTAGCTTGTTAATAGCTTCTAGTTTTAATTATCCGTTTATACATAGTCGTAATGCTGTTAGCTATCCTAAGAAAGAAAATAAATAAATAAATTGAACCTGGAGATTACTTATTTTAGTTAAATATTACTCATTCTGATTAAAGAAAATAATACTTACCAAGAATATTTTTTAATAAAATCACCTATAAACCCACTACCGTAATTGAGTAATTTTTATTATACAATGTTAAAATGATATTACAAAAATATAGATGTTAATATAACCTCCTATGTTATTAAAAAATCGGCTCATAATCTTGATTACTTAGTGAAATTTCGTTATTTAATGAAAATATGATTACCTTCCAGCCATTACTTGCTCATTATTACTCATTTCGCTAACGGTGCTAATATCATTTGCGTAGGTTCGACGCAGTTTTCCGATGTTTTCCCCATATATTTGGTATCATAACGTAAATTGAATATAAGCGGAGCCGAAAGATTTTTCAGTAATTTTAATATAACGAGCCTGTCTCCAGCAATAAATTAATAAATTCCCGAGGACGGAATGTTTATAAACGTCACGTAACCTTCTGAAATCCCTCCATTAGACGTTGTTTACTTAGTCAGTGCGCAAATCTTGAGAGGTCGACTCACGAAAATGCCCCATGAATATGCGATGACACAAACCGTACACAGTTTTTCCATTTAGAAACCATAATGAAAACTCACGCACGCGTCTTATTTGTTTTTCAATCAAATGAATAGATATTCAAATTGAATAAAATAAATACCGCATTTTTATTAAAAATACACGCGAAGACACATAGAAGTATAGTATCTCTTATTTATATATTTTTGTCCACCACCCTGTGTTGACAAAAGTTATCCAACCATGCTATTGCTTAAGAACACTCCAGAAATTTCCATAAAATATGGTTCGGCTGATCACGAATAAAAAGGCTGTTACATTTCAAGTCGAACTCTCATTTAAACATCTTTTTTCCGGGTGTAAGGACAAGTATAAGAACAGTATACTTATTTCTACAATATTCTAGATGCAGTTTTTGGCTATGGATAGGTTTTTCATCGTCTTCTGAAAGCAAATTATTTAAATTCAATGTTAGGCCTAATTTCGACTTTGATTAAACTACCTATCACCTCGGGTTTGATTCCGTAATCATTTATATCCGCATTCAGGTCACGTAGTGACATAGATCTAAATACGATTTTACACTTAGAGATTGCTTAGAGGGGAATTTTTCCTTTACTTTTCACTATTTGAAATAAAGTGTAAACTTTAATTTATTCATTAAGAAATATCCTTTAATTTATCTGTTGGGCATAGAAATTAAAGGATACTTCTTGATTAAACTGGTAGAATTATCCTTGCGAAAACACAGTAATTATCTTGGGACTACAGCAAAATGTAAATTTCACCTAAGCAAAACATAGATGCAAATTACTCATTGTAATTGATGCGTGTTTTGACGTGAACCTCTCTCAAAACGTAGTTAGATATTTAAGCTTGTGATTCTCGATGCCATGCCAATAACAAAACAAAAACAACCTCTCAAAAGAACAATTAGCCGTATCGCAAACTTTGTTTATCAAAACCACAGATAGGGTAAACTTCTAGTCATTGGACACTACCAGTCATTGGACAGAACCCAATTGATAAGGTTGCCTTATAAACTGGAACACTGCAACTGATCTCTTTCTAAACTCTGCTTTTTGACAATACATACAGTGTTCCAGTTTTTAAAGCAACCTTATCAATTAAGGTTTTATTGGGTTCTGTCCTATGACTGGTAGTGTCCAATGACTAGAAGTTTAGCCTATATCAATCTAAGGAGATCGGTCGAATCGCCGAGTTCATAGGAAGACCGAGTGTCGCGATCAGCGGCCGTGCTACATAACATGGTTGAGCATGCCGTAATATACACTATTCATTGCGCGCGTCTTAAGGACTGCGAAGCGATGAAAGTTAAGCACAGCCGCAAAGGAGATCGGTCAAATCGCTGAGTTATGTATTCACTTGACTTTGTCGGAAGGCGGAGTGGCGGAAATGTATGCCCACAGGGCATACACTTGTCGCAACTTAAACGACGGCTTGGCCTATCTTCTTGTATTATTAAATCTGTGACCAAAACATTATGCTGATTTTTTTTATGAATGTGAGTCACGATAAGGTTAGCATGATGGCAGTCCTAGGACACGTGCAACACAACTGTCGCTTGCGTATGCTGCGTCGGTCGATTGCATTACAGTAATAACAAATTCAAAATTTAGTCGCTTCCAAGCGACATGATGCAACTTGCTTTATATTCGCAATAAAACATTCTTATTGAAACGAAAAGTTTTACTATCATAACACTAATATTCTATGCAATTTAATGGTCTAATTAAACAAACTATTATTATTATTTTGCCTGACCGCTCCTATATCTAGTAGACCTCAGAAATCCTTGCTTACCGATACATACTCGTACACAACATTAATAAAAGGTCATTTGACTGAGCTTTCCTGTGAGGCGAAAATGCTTGTCCAAGATAGCGCTCTACACTGTATGTCTTAAAGCAAGCTCCTGACTTAAATCAAGCAGCATGTACCTACGCAAGCCACTACGCGCTGTTCAAACGATGGAATGTTCACGCACTCCCAACTAACGCTAAATGGGGTCGGGGCCTATGCGGCATACCCTATTTTGGGATATATATCAAATCAGAGACGGTGCTTTAAAAATCGAAAGCGTAAAATTTGGCACAAATTCTAAATTATTTAACCTCCAATTTAAATAAAACAAAAAAGAAACTTATTTCACTTTTAGCTAAAAAGATATCTCATCTTTTAGATAACAGCTAGCTACAAGTTCCTTTTCTTACAATTATAAATTAACTAAATATTGATTTAAAAATACATTGATTTAAAAAGTACAAGAACAAAAAAATCTCGATTTATTTCAATTTTGTTTTCTACTTAAACAATAAACAGAAACAAGACTAGCATTAGAAATTACCGTGACACGGTGTATTTACGCGAAAGGAGACCCTCGGATTTATTTTCCACAAACAACAAAGTCAAGGCAAATTTTGTTTAATTATTTTATCCCCTGAGGATACTAAGCAAGTCCTATTTAAATTTCATTTCAGCAAACAGCAGCCCGTAAACGTCTCACTGTTGGTTGGGCACTCGGGGTAGAAATACGTGATCTTATTTATTTACCTGTGTACGACTATATAGTTACATAAGTATACACGAGAACATATTAATTTTAATTCTTATCTATGTTAAGTTTAAGTAATTGCTATTTTGTTTTAGAATACGATTTTCGAGAGATAAAATATATATGTAACCACGTTTGTCAATCGACTCTAGCACCTGTGACCATGCTGTGAAGACATTTCCGCAGTTTCCCGTGAAAAAAGTTTTTAGTAATGTACTTTTTGTACAAATAAGACATAAATACAAAAAAAATGTTTCACGGGAAACTGAGTAATTGTCTATACCCGCTCACAATTGTTCTAATCAATATTTAATTTGGGACCAATTATTAAAAGTAAAGTAATAAAATGTCACAATGTTTTATTTCAATTTCGAATAATAAATATAAGGATATTATAATAATAGTGAATTTTAATCTGGAATGTTACAGCATGCAAGATTAATATTACTGTAAAGTTGCCAGTAGGCTAAACGGCATTTTCATATGTAACCCTTATTATTAATGATAATATTATGGCTATTGAAATAGAGATCCCGGGTGCGGGCAGGCCTGTGTGTATATGTTATGAACACTAATGTTTGTTCACGAATTATAGTTGCTGTACAGTTGTTGAAGTTTCAAATACATAAATGTAACTGTGTTTTATGGTGTTCCCTTGTTTCGCAGCCCGAAATTCATAGAATTTCGCAGAAAATGTTTTAAATATTATATGGTCCTTGTATTTTTATTACGAATATTATTTTTTCAACAACTATTTACTTGAATGAAACATATTTCACAGAAACACCATTCAACGAATTTTATAATCTCATTTTATTTATATAACAAGCTTATCCAACAAGTAGTATCCTACCTACATGGCTGAGTGATAGATAGGATCAGGGTTATTTTTTATAGCCATGTTGTAGATATGCATTTATGACTCGAGTATCGTTAGAAGCTCGTAATGTTCTAATTCTAATATTACAGTGTTTAGGATAAACTAGTTTGTTTATTGCTCGCTATACCTATTTCATTGATACAATTTTGCTTATATATTAAGATATATAAGCAAAATAGTATCAGTTGTGATGTAAATACATCTCCTTTGATTTAGAAGATGGGGTCGCAAATACAAGTACCGAGATATTTTTTATTGTAATTTCTACACACCTCTTTTGTCAACGTCCATTTTCTTTTCGATTCCTATTTTTAATGGCATTATAGTAACTTAAACGAGTATCAGCAGCTGCCAACTTTTAAAATGCCCAAAGTTTTTATCCGCTGCCATGGTCTAGTGGTTCGCTAATCGGAATTAGATTCGGAAGTTCCAGGTCCAATCCCCAAGGAAGTACAAATTTATGGCCAGTTTGGTTGTGATAGGGCTAGATATAATTATTCGTCCCGAAATGGTGGTAGGGCTTTTGACGATTTAAAAGTACTTAGCAAAAGGCCATTTAAATAAAGAGATTTTTCATTTTCATTTTCCTAACAAAGTCTGCTGCAATAACAATAGTGTATTAACAAAGAATTCTTTCCTCAATTTTGTGTTCATATAGTACGCGCAGCCTAACAAAGAAAACAAAATAAAATGTCTTCAAAACTATTTCTATTTTTATTTTTTGATATAGCCACTCCTTCAGTTGTTGAGGGTTCCGGTTGAAGCTCGCATCCAAAGGCGGGGCGAGGTGTGGGCGACGTGGGCGACCGCCTACGGCCTCGCAGCGTCTGAGGGGCTTCGCAGATCGCAGAGTCCAAAGGGGTTCACGTCTCGAACATATTTCAGCAGAGACAGCACCATCAAGGCATTTTTTAACGGCCAGAGGGGGGGGGGGGATGCATACTTTGCTCACGTCAAATTTGGTCTTGGCCTGCCATTGCTCTCTGCCACCTCACATCAAGTGAGATGCAGCCCAAGAGCTTCCTCGTCAAAAAATGTATTTACAAAATCCTCAGATACGGTATCGTTACCGTTAATTTTCAGGTGTCCTCTAAATTCTATGCCCAATATGATCGCATTAATAAAACAAATGAAACATAGGACCTTCTTGTTTCACAGTGGAAATAAGCTCATTCTCAATTCAGCACTTTATCCATGAAAAGAACACGATTTGTACTTATAAATAAATAATGCTGTTGTGTAGTAGAGCAGCAAATGAGATTTGGAACCGGGAGGAAACAAGTTGAATAAAAAATTGAACTAAGCCGTAATGAAAGCGATTGCTTTATAAATTACAATTTTACAAAAAAACTGTATTTTAGGCAAGATCAGACATGCATTTAATTAAATAATCCATTTACAATATGTACTGATGATTTTTTATGTAACCCTCTACTTCATTACTCCATCCCCTCTGATGTTAAGCGGATGTAGAATACAAATATACTAAGATAACTGGTTCAAGAGAGAGTATTCGTTCGCCTTGCCTGCAAGGTGCTTCTTAACGTCTTTCATGAACGATACAAGATTGTCAGAGGACAGTACGGCGAGCATACTATTTCTTATCCAATCTTTATAATATTTTTAAGATATTAAAAAACTATGTCTGTACGTATTCCCTTTTTTATAATTCCAATATTTTTCAATAAAACTTTCAGTATACTTTGAATTTTGAAAAAAGGAAAGACGTAGATTATTTGTTTTTATTTAAAACATTCTAATATGCATCATTAGATCGTATAGTTGATAATAGGAGTTGGAAAACTTTTTCTTCGTTTGTATGGAGACGTGCGCGCTACTGTCCTCGAAAATAAACCCATGTCACGTTTTCGTTTTTTCAGAATTAATTATTTTTCAAAATTCTTTTAAATGTATGTCGATTTTATGGCCATAGTTTGTTAGTATGATAAAAACATTCTAAAATATCATAAAGATCAGATAAGAATTAAGGTTTAGGAAAACGTTTTCTCCATTTATGTTATTTTATATGAAGACGGCACTCGCCGTACTGTGCTCTTAAGAAGGACGGATTACGGGAGCCGGCAGAGAATTCTGTCAGCACATGTGTTTTCTCTTGGCTGTGCAATATAGAAATACGTTCTCTTTCATTGCTCACGTTGGTATGGTAGCTACAGTTTATCGGTGACAACGCATACCAGAACTCACGATCCTATGGAGGATGGATACTTCACTTAATTACTCGTAATTAAAGTTCAAATTAAGAGCAATTATTTGTCCGCACCATACTGACAATACACACTGTAGCACACAATGCCCAACTGGTTACAAAAGAGTACGCTCTAAAACGCTTCCGATGCTACGATCTGCTCCGTAGCCAATCCGCGTCCGCGCAGCGTAGCGCGTAGTGCAATAGTTGGCAGTCGAGATTCAGAAGCGTACGGAAAGTTCAATATATAGAAAAGTAGTAAGATGCATTACGTTACGTCTGTTCACAGTCAGCAATCGACGATACTTTTGGTTTGAACATCGCTTTAATGCTATCTACATTAACTTATGTTCGTATTATAGAATGAGTTTCAAGAATGAACGCCGACTTGAGCGTCCCACATCTCTATCACTTTGTGCGTGATAGAAAGTGACAAACGATTCTCAAGACATGTTTGACTTCTGAGTGTCATTCTGTAATACGAGGGCCTTAATCTAATAAAAGAATCTAAAATGCTTAATTTTTCCTTTTCCATTTAAACATCGGAAATCTTAATATTATTTATCATCACACTTCTGTTAACACGCATTGATATGTAGATTTCAATTCGATCCATCAAGATTTCGAGATTTTTCAGAACAAAAATAAGGAAGCTGTATTTTTGTACAACATTTTATTATAAAGCCGTAAATAGTACGAAATGACTCGATAAATTAAGTAGCGCAGTTGTGAAAATAAGCATCAGGTCAAGCAGGATACTGTTACGTGTACCGTCCACCGGTTGACCTGTTTTCGTTGCACATTTTGGCCTTTTTTCATACTTATTTGCATGCATATTTTAGCATTTTGATAGAGTACTTCGATGTCTACTCATAAATATTCATATTAAAAAATAACTCTTTGAGAGTATTTACTTTATTCAATGCTTTTTATGCAAGCTGTTATAACTTCATTTCTCAGTGTGTAATTTAAACCGTTGTTTTATTATCTTATTAATCATATACACTGCAGTTCTGTGTTTTACGGCAATAACAATTTACACAGCAGACATTTTAGCCCCAAAATGAAAATTTGAAGATATTAATTGAAAAATATGCTAACAAATTGGGTATGTAGCGGCTTTTTCTAAGAAAACTCGGAAATATCTAACATTTTTTTCTTTTTTAAAGGCAATATTAACTAACGGCCTATAAATTATCTAATCATAAGTATTTTAGACACGCTTAGTTTTCAGGCCTCGTACTATTATTTCGGACTCGTACTATTATTTATTTTATAACTACTCCAAAATACAGTTGAGAGTTAATAAAAAAAACAGATCGAGTTACTTTATTGAAATACGTAACATTATATTTTATTTAAACCAGTGTAGGTAGGTACTAACAAGAATGAATTTTACAAGGCTTATGAAGGAAAGTAATAATTAAAAGAGAACGAAATGAAGCGTACCTAATATTCTGTTCTCACAACAAACATCCATCCTTTGTTCAGAATTTTCGAGTACAAATATTTTCAACTTTTGTATCAGGATACAAATATCACGGGGATTCGGAATGACGCGGCATGCTGCGGTGCGCCTCAGGATGCTAAAGGATGCTGCGGCTCGATCTATTCGTGTTAAAATAAAAGAATGTTAGTGCTAAATTCACTTAAATATGGTTCAAATTCATTTTACTACGTAAAAACCCTTTGACGTGGCATGCCGTCACTAGTAGAATGTAAGAACTATGTAGACTGTGGGGCTAGATTCATCCTTATTTTTATTACTTAGGACTCACTTTCCTTTAACAACACGAGGTAATGTATGCGTCTCACGTGCCACTATATGCCATATGCCGAGCGATAATTGTAATAATATGCACTTCTGTAGATTGATAATTAATTAGGTACCTATTTACCTGGAGTCCACGTCCGGATGCCTCCTCGTGGCGGACCCTAGTAACGTGGTGGGGAAACTTTCTCGGCGGGTGTGTGGCTTTTGATGTCAAGTGTGTCGCCTTGGCATTCGAAGCCACATGCCATCGTCAAGTTGTTTTTGTTTTCCCACCACGGCTAGTTCCGGATGGCCCTTTTCAGGGCCACGACCGCGCCGCAAGTCCTCCGGGTGCGTTCCGATGGCTGCTCCCGGTGTCCTCGTCAGGAGGACGCGCCAGGTCGAGCAGCCGTCGGTGAGGAGGCCGCCTATAAGGCCGGCGTCGGCCAGCAGTCCACAGGGGCTGGCGTTAGTCGGTAGCCCCTGTGGGCTGCTGGCCACCAATTGGTGCACATGGAGTGCCTAGACGAGCAGCGTTGGGACGGTCTCGCTCGGTGTAGTTGCGCTCACGTGCGCAGATCCCGAGCCGTCCCGTAATAGCGCACTGGAGGTCAGGCCGGGGAGGATGTTTAGTGGGTATGGAGGAAACGCCTTTACCTCGAGTCCTACATATCCCCTGCGGTTGGCACCATCCCGCAGTAACTGCATTTGACCTCCCCGACAGCAAAAAAAAAGATGCCGAGGGATGCTGCGGCATGCCACAGGACGTCGCGGCACGCTTTGGGTTATTTCGACTTATTCGAGTGAAATAAAAGAATTTCAGTGCTAATTTCAATTAATTAAGGTCGAAAATTCGTTTGTCCACGAAAAAATCTCTTGCCATTTGTGCCGTGCCGCGGCGTCGATGGGCGCAGGCCCTAACATTCACACTTTTTCGGTAGCCAGAAATAAGAACTATAAATTCACCAATTCACCAACATCTAACAGATGTTATAATATTGGTGAATTAATAGTTTATGTTGACAACATCCAAGTACTTAATTTATTTAATTTTATTATACACTAGCTATTGTACTTTATTTTTGAGACAATTTTATTTTTGGAAGTATTAAAATATTTAAAAAGAATTTCTGTCTATTTTCTAATTAAACATTTTGGTATAAGTGTAGGGATGATCTTTCGTTTTTATAATTGGAAAGTTTTGTATGTTTGTTATGTTCGCGCGGAGACCTATGGAGCCATCTATCGAGCATAACTGGAACCCTTTAACTTTGGTATACCTTGGGTATACCCAACGTCCTCGGGTAGTATCGGGTCCCAATGACGTCACGTCGTGTAACTACGTGGTCGCAGCGTCGTGCCAATGGGTGACCACCACATCTAGTTACCAGCATGATCTACCACGCTATTGGAGATAAGCCCCCTCTCCCTGTTTCTAGCTTAATTGTTAATTTTTGTAACCGAATTTTCATGTCACTTCGATTAAACACGCAAGTTGATCAAGTACACGCATTATCTCATTTATACTCCAGTAACTGCACCTCAAAAACTATTTTCATATAGCGGTTAACGCACTGCCGCAACATTTTGGACCTTCGTAGCCAAATTCTACGCGAAATCAGCGATTTGGATCCAAGGACGCAGCCACTTCTGGAGCAACTTACGCAAGACGAGATTGGGCTAGGAATCATCTACGCGCAAGGAATCGAAGGTGTTGGAGCCGTAATACCCGTACGCAGTCTGGTGGGACCAATCCCTTCTCTAAATACCTTTCCCATCTCCTTATTCTACTGTTTTTAGCCCGTGCTAACTTTGGTGTCGTTTTGCTAGCACAGCCTTCGTAAACCGTGAGTACTTTATTTTCATAAACCGCCAAAATGCCTATCGAGAAATCTCGTGATAAGTCCCCTAATGTTCTTAGTGTAGAATGTGATAGTCTAGTGAGAGACTTAACTAGAAAGCGCGGCATCATTAAGGGTAGACTTACAAAGTTCGCCAATTATTTGCAATCAATAGCTGATAGACAGCGCGATATCTCCACGCAGAATCGCATAGATTTAAAATTGCGAGTTCAAGGCGCTACTACGCTATTTACAGAATTCACAGAAATCCAAACTAAGATCGAGGAAAATGTTTCTGATAGCGAACTACCTGACCAGTTAAACCAAAGAGAACTATTTGAGGACTCTTATTATACTACCATGGCACAAGCCGAATGTATGCTTAACAATGGTGAGATCGCTGACTACTCTAATAACGCACAAAATGTCGCTCAATTACAATCGGTTAAGTTGCCCACTATTTCTATGCCTACCTTCGATGGTTCGTACGAAAATTGGTTGGAGTACAGGGACACATTTTTGTCGTTAGTGCACAATTCCAAACAAATTACTAACATTCAGAAATTCCACTACCTAAAATCGTCACTAAAGGGTAGTGCTGAATTAGTTATAGATTCCATAGAATTTTCGTCTGATAACTACATAGTTGCATGGGAATTGTTACTTGAGCGGTACAATAGTTCTAGACTGTTAATATCCAATCATGTTAAAGCGCTATTCACAATAGATTCTTTATGTAAAGAGTCCCCCTCCCTAATTAGAAAACTTATTGACACTATATTAAAAAATTTGCGCGCATTAAAAATCTTAGGTGAACCTACAGACACCTGGGATACCCTAATAAACTATATTATAGTGTCAAAGCTAGATAAAACTACCGAAAGGGAGTGGGAGACTCACAAGTGCACTTTGTTATCGAGTGATAACACTGCTCAACGGCGAATTAGGCTAGACGATTTATTAAAGTTTCTAAAAGATCGCGCGGATATGTTGGAAACATTACAGCTTTCACGTAACACAGATAATCGCACGTTCAATAACAAAAAACAAAACACATACACAAAATCACAAAATATAACTACATCGCACTGTAATTTTTCCACCAATAAGCCGCAAGATAATATGAACCGCACTAGAAAGCCGTGTTACAAATGTAATGGAAATCACCCACTTTATTCCTGTGTTCAATTTATCAATAGTAATTTAGAATCGAAATTAAAACTTGTTCGCAAAAATAAGCTATGTGAAAACTGTTTACGCTCGGGACATGCTTTGGATAGTTGCAGATTTGGGCCGTGCAGACAATGCAATAAAAAGCACAACTCGTTGCTCCACGACGCAAACCTAAACAATAAAACATTATCATTGCCTTCCGTGATAGCTACTGAGCGGACAGCTGGGACTGGAAGTGTGGACGGAGCGTGTATCTCGTCGCCTTGCGCTGACGTCACATTCCCCGCCACTTGTTCCTTCCAGGTAAATGACGCAAAAAATAGTAGCACCGTTTTGTTATCCACTGCAATAATAGATGTCGCTGATGTATGTGGTGGTTATCACAGGGCTCGCGCTTTGCTCGATAGTGGTAGCCAGCGTTGCTTCATTACCGAGTCTTTATGCCAGTTATTAAATACGCCAATTTTACAGTCCACTAATTGCATAAAAGGTATAGGTGATTCAGTGTTACATTGTTCGCAAAGTTCTGTTATTGAAATGAAGTCTCGTGTTGATTCCACTTATAAGACGCGTATTCATTGCTACGTCTTACCACAAATTACATCCACGATACCCGGTGTTACTGTTCGCGAGCTTAGTTTACAACGTTATGTTCCTGACAACGTACAGTTAGCGGACCCACAGTTTTTAGAATCCAAAGTGATAGATATTTTGATAGGTGCCGATAGGTTTTGGGATCTTATGACTGTTGGAAGCATAAGACTACCGTGTGGCCCTTATTTACAAAATACGCAGCTGGGGTGGATTATTTCCGGCCCTTTATATAATAACATTCCAAATTCTAAATACATTCAATGTAATTTAGCTAACAGTTTACATTCGCAGCTTAAACTGTTCTGGGAAATTGAGGAATTACCCAATGTTAATGACGTATTGACTGAAGAGGAACGTAGATGTGAGGAGCACTTCATTAGCAACACTACGCGCACTGCTGATGGTAGATTCAGTGTTGTTATACCTCTAAAGCAGTCCTCTGATGCCTTAGGTGACTCGTATGCACTAGCAAAACGCAGATTCCTTTCGTTAGAAAAACGTTTATTACAATCGCCTTCATACAAATCGTTATACACAGAATTTATACGGGAATACGAGAATTTAGGTCACATGTCTCGAGTAGATAATTGTCAATCGCCATGTTATTTTATGCCGCATCATGGTGTTTTCCGCGAGCATAGTACCACAACTAAGTTGCGTGTTGTGTTCGACGCAAGCGCAGCGTCTACCTCCGGAAAGTCTTTCAACGATTTACAATTAGTCGGCCCAGCCATACAGGGAGATTTGATATCGATTCTTTTACGATTCAGACAACATGAATTTGTCGTTTGCGCTGACATCGAAAAGATGTATAGGCAATGTTTGGTAGACCCGAAACAACGTAACCTACAAATGATTTTGTGGCGTGAAGATCCATCACACGAACTGAGCATGTATGAGCTGAATACCGTCAGCTACGGTACCGCGTCGGCTCCCTTTTTAAGCGTAAGGTGCTTAAAACAATTGGCATTGGAGTCTAACAATCCCGACGTAAAGCGAGTAATTAATGAAGACTTTTATGTTGACGATTTGTTATGCGGATCAAATAATAAATTGGAATTATTGCAATTATGTAATAAAATAAAAAATACTTTACAGTTAGGTTGTTTTCCTCTTAGAAAGTGGATATATAATTTTTCTACTGAGGATAGCACTAACATTGATAGTACGTACAAAGAAATAAAATTAAATGAAAATATTTCAAACAAAACCTTAGGAATTGGTTGGAATAACTTAAGAGATTATTTTTATTTTAACACGCAAATCGAAAATAAAAATAATTCAATCACTAAGCGTTTTATCTTATCAAATATATCGCAAATATTTGATCCATTAGGACTTCTTAGCCCTGTAATAATCGTCGCAAAGATTCTATTGCAGGAACTGTGGTTGTTGAAGATAGGTTGGGACGACACAGTTTCATCTAGCGTTGCTCAGGCATGGAACCGGTTTGCTATTTCTTTGCGCATTATAGATAGCATTCATGTTCCTCGCCACGTAATTGGTAGTCAGCCTCGCACTGTGGAGCTTCATATTTTTAGCGATGCGTCGCAAGCGGCCTACGGTGCCTGCGTTTATGTTCGCACTATTGGTAAAGATTGTAATGTTTCCGTTCGCTTACTTTTTTCGAAGGCCCGGGTCGCGCCGTTAAAGCCGTTGAGTATACCACGGCTTGAGCTGTGCGGTGCTTTAATTGGTGCCAAGCTATATAATAAGGTGCGTCATTCTTTGCACATGACCTTTGATAATGTGTTATTTTGGACAGACTCCACTATTGTTTTAGGGTGGTTACGTATGGCACCGAACAAATTAAAAACGTTTGTTCAGAATCGAACTGCGGAGGTTCATGAACTAACGCAGGGTTGTTCGTGGCGTCACGTGAAGGGAAAGGATAATCCCGCCGACCTTGCGTCGCGTGGGTGTACATTAGAGGAACTTTCTTCGTCTAATTTATGGTGGGAAGGACCTACCTTCTTAAAGGATAGTGACTTTGAAGTTCCCTGTACCGATTCTTCTGAGTACTTGACAGAAGATCTACCTGAAGTCAAGACAACTATTGTTTCGTGTCCCGTTCAGGAATCTAAGTCCATTTCGTTCTTTCCATTTACCAGATTTTCACAATTAAGACGCATGAAGCGAGCGCTAGCTTATGTATTACGGTTTTTGAATAATGTGTCAAGCCGACAAATTAAACGGATTAGTAAAATTACTGTTGATGAATTGGCACAGGCAGAGCAAACTTTAGTTCGATTCTGTCAAATGGAAACTTTCGCAAATGAATATGATTGTTTACAGAAAGGTAGAAAAATTATTAAGAATAGTAATTTATTAAAATTAAATATATTTCTCGATGACAACAAGATTATACGAGTTGGGGGGCGTTTAGGCAACTCAATTGAATTTAATTACAATAAAAAATATCCCATATTATTGTCAAGTAAACACTATTTTACAAAGCTACTGTTTCGACATGAACACGCACGACTGCTACACGCTGGCCCACAGGCTTTGTTGTATCAAGTTCGCGAACTGTGGTGGCCTGTAGGAGGTCGAAACTTAGCTAGGCAAACTGTACATGAATGTGTCACCTGTACGCGCATTAAGGGTAAAACATTGACACCACTGATGGGAAACCTACCTGTGGAGCGTATAACTCCAAGTTCTTCGTTTGCAAGGAGTGGAGTAGATTATACTGGTCCATTTTTAGTACTGAATCGCAAAGGTAGGGGTGCAAAAACGCATAAAGCATACGTTTGTTTGTTTGTGTGCTTTACAACCCGCGCAGTGCACTTAGAATTAGTCAGCAATCTCTCTAGTGAGGCATATTTGTTAGCGCTAAATAGGTTTATCTCACGCCGTGGTAAACCTATCGAAATATTTTCCGACAACGGTCGTAACTTTGTTGGTCTCATGAATGAGTTTTCTAAATTCTTAAAAAATTGTAGTCCTGATATTTTAGAATACGCGCATAATAACAGCATTAAGTTTAGTTTCATACCACCGTATTCTCCACATTTTGGCGGCTTATGGGAAGCGGGAGTTAAATCCTGCAAATACCATTTACGTCGGGTAGTGGGTAACGCACACCTCACTTTTGAGGAGTTTAGTACGGTGTTAACGCAGATAGAAGCCGTCTTAAATTCCAGACCCCTATCTCCCCTCTCGGCAGATCCTCAAGACCTTTGTCCACTTACTCCTGGTCATTTTTTAATTGGTCGCCCACTGACTTCACCTGCTACTGATGACCTTCGAGATACGCCCATTCATCGACTGCAGCGGTACCAGATGATTGAAAATATGCGACAGCATTTCTGGTCTCGCTGGGCCAAAGAGTACATCTCCGAACTGCAGGCGCGGACCAAGTGGAGAGAGCATCAAGATGAACTCAAGCCCGACACCCTCGTCGTCATAAAGGACAACAACCTTCCCACGTTGAAATGGCAATTGGGACGTGTTCTACAGTCCATACCGGGCAAAGATGGTGTCTCACGAGTGGCAGACCTACGCACATCTTCAGGAGTTGTACGACGTTGTTACACCAAAATCTGTCCACTCGTTGCAACGGACTGACAATAATTTTGAAAGGCACTGCTTTCAAGGCCGGGGGCATGTTCGCGCGGAGACCTATGGAGCCATCTATCGAGCATAACTGGAACCCTTTAACTTTGGTATACCTTGGGTATACCCAACGTCCTCGTGTAGTATCGGGTCCCAATGACGTCACGTCGTGTAACTACGTGGTCGCAGCGTCGTGCCAATGGGTGACCACCACATCTAGTTACCAGCATGATCTACCACGCTATTGGAGATAAGCCCCCTCTCCCTGTTTCTAGCTTAATTGTTAATTTTTGTAACCGAATTTTCATGTCACTTCGATTAAACACGCAAGTTGATCAAGTACACGCATTATCTCATTTATACTCCAGTAACTGCACCTCAAAAACTATTTTCATATAGCGGTTAACGCACTGCCGCAACATTTTGGACCTTCGTAGCCAAATTCTACGCGAAATCAGCGATTTGGATCCAAGGACGCAGCCACTTCTGGAGCAACTTACGCAAGACGAGATTGGGCTAGGAATCATCTACGCGCAAGGAATCGAAGGTGTTGGAGCCGTAATACCCGTACGCAGTCTGGTGGGACCAATCCCTTCTCTAAATACCTTTCCCATCTCCTTATTCTACTGTTTTTAGCCCGTGCTAACTTTGGTGTCGTTTTGCTAGCACAGCCTTCGTAAACCGTGAGTACTTTATTTTCATAAACCGCCAAAATGCCTATCGAGAAATCTCGTGATAAGTCCCCTAATGTTCTTAGTGTAGAATGTGATAGTCTAGTGAGAGACTTAACTAGAAAGCGCGGCATCATTAAGGGTAGACTTACAAAGTTCGCCAATTATTTGCAATCAATAGCTGATAGACAGCGCGATATCTCCACGCAGAATCGCATAGATTTAAAATTGCGAGTTCAAGGCGCTACTACGCTATTTACAGAATTCACAGAAATCCAAACTAAGATCGAGGAAAATGTTTCTGATAGCGAACTACCTGACCAGTTAAACCAAAGAGAACTATTTGAGGACTCTTATTATACTACCATGGCACAAGCCGAATGTATGCTTAACAATGGTGAGATCGCTGACTACTCTAATAACGCACAAAATGTCGCTCAATTACAATCGGTTAAGTTGCCCACTATTTCTATGCCTACCTTCGATGGTTCGTACGAAAATTGGTTGGAGTACAGGGACACATTTTTGTCGTTAGTGCACAATTCCAAACAAATTACTAACATTCAGAAATTCCACTACCTAAAATCGTCACTAAAGGGTAGTGCTGAATTAGTTATAGATTCCATAGAATTTTCGTCTGATAACTACATAGTTGCATGGGAATTGTTACTTGAGCGGTACAATAGTTCTAGACTGTTAATATCCAATCATGTTAAAGCGCTATTCACAATAGATTCTTTATGTAAAGAGTCCCCCTCCCTAATTAGAAAACTTATTGACACTATATTAAAAAATTTGCGCGCATTAAAAATCTTAGGTGAACCTACAGACACCTGGGATACCCTAATAAACTATATTATAGTGTCAAAGCTAGATAAAACTACCGAAAGGGAGTGGGAGACTCACAAGTGCACTTTGTTATCGAGTGATAACACTGCTCAACGGCGAATTAGGCTAGACGATTTATTAAAGTTTCTAAAAGATCGCGCGGATATGTTGGAAACATTACAGCTTTCACGTAACACAGATAATCGCACGTTCAATAACAAAAAACAAAACACATACACAAAATCACAAAATATAACTACATCGCACTGTAATTTTTCCACCAATAAGCCGCAAGATAATATGAACCGCACTAGAAAGCCGTGTTACAAATGTAATGGAAATCACCCACTTTATTCCTGTGTTCAATTTATCAATAGTAATTTAGAATCGAAATTAAAACTTGTTCGCAAAAATAAGCTATGTGAAAACTGTTTACGCTCGGGACATGCTTTGGATAGTTGCAGATTTGGGCCGTGCAGACAATGCAATAAAAAGCACAACTCGTTGCTCCACGACGCAAACCTAAACAATAAAACATTATCATTGCCTTCCGTGATAGCTACTGAGCGGACAGCTGGGACTGGAAGTGTGGACGGAGCGTGTATCTCGTCGCCTTGCGCTGACGTCACATTCCCCGCCACTTGTTCCTTCCAGGTAAATGACGCAAAAAATAGTAGCACCGTTTTGTTATCCACTGCAATAATAGATGTCGCTGATGTATGTGGTGGTTATCACAGGGCTCGCGCTTTGCTCGATAGTGGTAGCCAGCGTTGCTTCATTACCGAGTCTTTATGCCAGTTATTAAATACGCCAATTTTACAGTCCACTAATTGCATAAAAGGTATAGGTGATTCAGTGTTACATTGTTCGCAAAGTTCTGTTATTGAAATGAAGTCTCGTGTTGATTCCACTTATAAGACGCGTATTCATTGCTACGTCTTACCACAAATTACATCCACGATACCCGGTGTTACTGTTCGCGAGCTTAGTTTACAACGTTATGTTCCTGACAACGTACAGTTAGCGGACCCACAGTTTTTAGAATCCAAAGTGATAGATATTTTGATAGGTGCCGATAGGTTTTGGGATCTTATGACTGTTGGAAGCATAAGACTACCGTGTGGCCCTTATTTACAAAATACGCAGCTGGGGTGGATTATTTCCGGCCCTTTATATAATAACATTCCAAATTCTAAATACATTCAATGTAATTTAGCTAACAGTTTACATTCGCAGCTTAAACTGTTCTGGGAAATTGAGGAATTACCCAATGTTAATGACGTATTGACTGAAGAGGAACGTAGATGTGAGGAGCACTTCATTAGCAACACTACGCGCACTGCTGATGGTAGATTCAGTGTTGTTATACCTCTAAAGCAGTCCTCTGATGCCTTAGGTGACTCGTATGCACTAGCAAAACGCAGATTCCTTTCGTTAGAAAAACGTTTATTACAATCGCCTTCATACAAATCGTTATACACAGAATTTATACGGGAATACGAGAATTTAGGTCACATGTCTCGAGTAGATAATTGTCAATCGCCATGTTATTTTATGCCGCATCATGGTGTTTTCCGCGAGCATAGTACCACAACTAAGTTGCGTGTTGTGTTCGACGCAAGCGCAGCGTCTACCTCCGGAAAGTCTTTCAACGATTTACAATTAGTCGGCCCAGCCATACAGGGAGATTTGATATCGATTCTTTTACGATTCAGACAACATGAATTTGTCGTTTGCGCTGACATCGAAAAGATGTATAGGCAATGTTTGGTAGACCCGAAACAACGTAACCTACAAATGATTTTGTGGCGTGAAGATCCATCACACGAACTGAGCATGTATGAGCTGAATACCGTCAGCTACGGTACCGCGTCGGCTCCCTTTTTAAGCGTAAGGTGCTTAAAACAATTGGCATTGGAGTCTAACAATCCCGACGTAAAGCGAGTAATTAATGAAGACTTTTATGTTGACGATTTGTTATGCGGATCAAATAATAAATTGGAATTATTGCAATTATGTAATAAAATAAAAAATACTTTACAGTTAGGTTGTTTTCCTCTTAGAAAGTGGATATATAATTTTTCTACTGAGGATAGCACTAACATTGATAGTACGTACAAAGAAATAAAATTAAATGAAAATATTTCAAACAAAACCTTAGGAATTGGTTGGAATAACTTAAGAGATTATTTTTATTTTAACACGCAAATCGAAAATAAAAATAATTCAATCACTAAGCGTTTTATCTTATCAAATATATCGCAAATATTTGATCCATTAGGACTTCTTAGCCCTGTAATAATCGTCGCAAAGATTCTATTGCAGGAACTGTGGTTGTTGAAGATAGGTTGGGACGACACAGTTTCATCTAGCGTTGCTCAGGCATGGAACCGGTTTGCTATTTCTTTGCGCATTATAGATAGCATTCATGTTCCTCGCCACGTAATTGGTAGTCAGCCTCGCACTGTGGAGCTTCATATTTTTAGCGATGCGTCGCAAGCGGCCTACGGTGCCTGCGTTTATGTTCGCACTATTGGTAAAGATTGTAATGTTTCCGTTCGCTTACTTTTTTCGAAGGCCCGGGTCGCGCCGTTAAAGCCGTTGAGTATACCACGGCTTGAGCTGTGCGGTGCTTTAATTGGTGCCAAGCTATATAATAAGGTGCGTCATTCTTTGCACATGACCTTTGATAATGTGTTATTTTGGACAGACTCCACTATTGTTTTAGGGTGGTTACGTATGGCACCGAACAAATTAAAAACGTTTGTTCAGAATCGAACTGCGGAGGTTCATGAACTAACGCAGGGTTGTTCGTGGCGTCACGTGAAGGGAAAGGATAATCCCGCCGACCTTGCGTCGCGTGGGTGTACATTAGAGGAACTTTCTTCGTCTAATTTATGGTGGGAAGGACCTACCTTCTTAAAGGATAGTGACTTTGAAGTTCCCTGTACCGATTCTTCTGAGTACTTGACAGAAGATCTACCTGAAGTCAAGACAACTATTGTTTCGTGTCCCGTTCAGGAATCTAAGTCCATTTCGTTCTTTCCATTTACCAGATTTTCACAATTAAGACGCATGAAGCGAGCGCTAGCTTATGTATTACGGTTTTTGAATAATGTGTCAAGCCGACAAATTAAACGGATTAGTAAAATTACTGTTGATGAATTGGCACAGGCAGAGCAAACTTTAGTTCGATTCTGTCAAATGGAAACTTTCGCAAATGAATATGATTGTTTACAGAAAGGTAGAAAAATTATTAAGAATAGTAATTTATTAAAATTAAATATATTTCTCGATGACAACAAGATTATACGAGTTGGGGGGCGTTTAGGCAACTCAATTGAATTTAATTACAATAAAAAATATCCCATATTATTGTCAAGTAAACACTATTTTACAAAGCTACTGTTTCGACATGAACACGCACGACTGCTACACGCTGGCCCACAGGCTTTGTTGTATCAAGTTCGCGAACTGTGGTGGCCTGTAGGAGGTCGAAACTTAGCTAGGCAAACTGTACATGAATGTGTCACCTGTACGCGCATTAAGGGTAAAACATTGACACCACTGATGGGAAACCTACCTGTGGAGCGTATAACTCCAAGTTCTTCGTTTGCAAGGAGTGGAGTAGATTATACTGGTCCATTTTTAGTACTGAATCGCAAAGGTAGGGGTGCAAAAACGCATAAAGCATACGTTTGTTTGTTTGTGTGCTTTACAACCCGCGCAGTGCACTTAGAATTAGTCAGCAATCTCTCTAGTGAGGCATATTTGTTAGCGCTAAATAGGTTTATCTCACGCCGTGGTAAACCTATCGAAATATTTTCCGACAACGGTCGTAACTTTGTTGGTCTCATGAATGAGTTTTCTAAATTCTTAAAAAATTGTAGTCCTGATATTTTAGAATACGCGCATAATAACAGCATTAAGTTTAGTTTCATACCACCGTATTCTCCACATTTTGGCGGCTTATGGGAAGCGGGAGTTAAATCCTGCAAATACCATTTACGTCGGGTAGTGGGTAACGCACACCTCACTTTTGAGGAGTTTAGTACGGTGTTAACGCAGATAGAAGCCGTCTTAAATTCCAGACCCCTATCTCCCCTCTCGGCAGATCCTCAAGACCTTTGTCCACTTACTCCTGGTCATTTTTTAATTGGTCGCCCACTGACTTCACCTGCTACTGATGACCTTCGAGATACGCCCATTCATCGACTGCAGCGGTACCAGATGATTGAAAATATGCGACAGCATTTCTGGTCTCGCTGGGCCAAAGAGTACATCTCCGAACTGCAGGCGCGGACCAAGTGGAGAGAGCATCAAGATGAACTCAAGCCCGACACCCTCGTCGTCATAAAGGACAACAACCTTCCCACGTTGAAATGGCAATTGGGACGTGTTCTACAGTCCATACCGGGCAAAGATGGTGTCTCACGAGTGGCAGACCTACGCACATCTTCAGGAGTTGTACGACGTTGTTACACCAAAATCTGTCCACTCGTTGCAACGGACTGACAATAATTTTGAAAGGCACTGCTTTCAAGGCCGGGGGCATGTTCGCGCGGAGACCTATGGAGCCATCTATCGAGCATAACTGGAACCCTTTAACTTTGGTATACCTTGGGTATACCCAACGTCCTCGTGTAGTATCGGGTCCCAATGACGTCACGTCGTGTAACTACGTGGTCGCAGCGTCGTGCCAATGGGTGACCACCACATCTAGTTACCAGCATGATCTACCACGCTATTGGAGATAAGCCCCCTCTCCCTGTTTCTAGCTTAATTGTTAATTTTTGTAACCGAATTTTCATGTCACTTCGATTAAACACGCAAGTTGATCAAGTACACGCATTATCTCATTTATACTCCAGTAACTGCACCTCAAAAACTATTTTCATATAGCGGTTAACGCACTGCCGCAACAGTTATGTTATGTTTTTTTTATATTATTATTACCTTATATAATATCATAAAGAGGAAAGATTTGTATGTTTGTAACGAATAAACTCAAAAACTACGGGACTCAACATCTAATCTGTATTTGTACCAAGTTTCATCAAAATCGGTGTAGTTTTTGAGTTTATTCGTTATAAACATGCAAATTTTTCCTACCTTTAAAACCTTATACAGTATAAAATATCATATTATATACTATATAAGGAAATAATAATATAGTAAAGTAATAATAGTTTATATTGTATATTATACATATATAGCATGGTAGTATATATAAAATTATATATAAAATATATCTAATATATAAAATTCTCGTTTGTGGTTAAACTCCTCCGAAACGGCTTTCCCGATTGTCATGAAATTTTGTGTGCATATTGGGTAGGTCTGAGAATCGGACAAAATCTATTTTTTATCCCCCTAAATGTTAAGGGTAATCCACCCCAATTTTTTTTTAATTTTTGGACGAAATTTTTTGTTTTTATTTTTTTATTATGTGGCATTAAAAAATACATACAACCCTAAATTTTTACTTTTTTATCACCAACCCCGATTTTTTTATAGCCATTTTAGTAATTTAATCATTTTTGTAAGGCAAAATAACGTTTGCCGGGTCAGCTAGTATATATATTATAGTTAGTATATATATAAAAATTACCCGATGTAAACAAAAACAAGTTCGTGTCTATTTTTTGTAACCCTACGGCAGCTGAGTTCCACATTACCATCGCGGGGCGGCAGTCGACTGTAGAGGAAGCGTGATTTGTATTTGCCGTCGCCAGTTTTTCCGCCGGCCGGATGCACCGTGCTCAACACTACTCTGTTGAACTAACGAACCATCCGCGCGGATCCATCCGACCGAAATATTTATCCCAATCATTTGTTTTATCTGAACCGATGCTCTTAATTTGAATCCGCCCCATTTTTATCTGGCCTATGAAATTAATCCTTAGTCCTATTAAGATTAATATTGCACGCTTTGTGAATAAGCAGACCTAAAATTAGGGAGAAAAAATTTAGGTCATTACTTTGTTAATCTCCGTATCCTTTAATCCTTGAGAATATCTCACGGATTCGCTAAGAAACAAATAGATAGTTCTAATGACTTTCGCCTCTTTCTGTGTTTCACATAAGTATATGTTTTATGCCTATGTATTATGTTATTAATTGGATACTGTCTACTAAAACCAGTTTTATAATAAAAGTTACTAGTCTGTTAATTTAATTAATCTCCTTCTCTTCATCAAACTTAAACAGCTCTCAAAACAAGCATCAACATTAATTGCCAATCCACTGTTATGCTTTTAGCACAGTTTTCTAGCAGTTATTATTTACTGACTGTCTTATTTGAGAGTGGACGTGGCAACTTCGAAATTGTTCACTGAAAAAGCTGGTATTTTAAACTGCCTCGCATTCACACGAAGCATTGTAGGTGGCTGAATGCCAAATGAGTTTTGTGATGGAGTCCCCTCGTGTAAAAGGCAGATAGTGTACCGAGCCTCTATCCCTAAACATGAAAGCTGGACCCGCGATACATCGATAGCCTGATATCTCACAACCTATTGGCGTGTCTACGTCGCGAATAAGTAAATGACAAAGATCAGTCACGTACTTTGATTAGCTTTCTGCCCGTAACATCGACTGCGGGAAATTTTTTGAAGACAATATATAGCCCAAGTTGTTCAGTGAAAATATAACATTCTACCTGTGAAAGTATTTACAAAATTAATGCAGTATCTTTTTAACTTACACATTACAAACAAAAAATATTTCGTCTTTCTTATGTGTAGTAATAAAGTGTAGATATAATTTCTTTACGATCACATTTTGGTAAGGTAATAGTTTAAAAAAAAAATGGTACACAAACTACGCTCATAACAAGTACGCTAGCGCATGCACCTTCCAGTTTCGTTAGTTCAACGGTCAACAAAAATTTATATGCAACTACCTACGAAAAGTGATGTATTTTTTTATTTTTTTTTTAGTTTATTTTGATCTTACTTTGTTTGTCGTTCGAGTTATTTACTTCATAATGTTTCTCATGTAAGTGAATTATAAATTCTTTTTGAGAAATAAATATCTTTAACCATATTTTGGTTAAGATTTAAGCAAAATTTGAGCGTAAAAAAATTAAAGAGTTGGTAACAAGTAAATGTTCAGTTTCAATCGCAATCAATCATTTACAAACATTCAAATATCCTCATAATGTTCATCTACATCTAGATAATTGACGACAAACACTCTAGAATCACAAAGTCCTTAGTATGTACTTATAATATATGTTAAAGGAACTCGTTAATGTCTAAGTGTGTTTGTAACACAGCCTAAATGAACAGCGTTATTAATGAGAACGTCATGCTCGCTTGAACATCTACTAGCAACACGAAAGCCTTGTTACCACTAAGAATTGTACAAACAAGGAATATACCATACGTGTGGAACGCAGTACATTTGATTCCTTATAATTTGTTAGGTAAGAAAATTATAAGTCTACAAAATGTTCTTTAATTACATACATACATACCAACACGCACAATAAAAGGGTTTGAGGACAGCTTTAGGTACCATTTGGTTACAATACCACATCTGGCAGTAAGGACCATGCAGAACCTCAAAACAGTGATAGGTTAACCACCTATCGCCTACATAAAAAAGCAAAAAAAAAATCCTTCAGTGAACCAAAAAAAATTAAGATAACTACCAGTCGTTACACTGTAAAACACCTCAACCATCCGAATTTAATTACATAGTCTCTACTATGCTATAACTGTAATTTTTTTCCTTCCTTTTACCTTTCCTGTCTTGGACAGTCTATCAGTATACATGAAGCTGATCAGAATAAATATTAACACATTAATCAATTTGTTTAGTAAAAAATCAGGAGTGGTCCCCCCTTGACTTTCTTGTTTACCGGAAACGATTCAAAAGTTGAAAGAAACCTTATATTGACTTATTTAATCTATGTGATTATGATGTAACACTATGGATGCAAATCTGAAAATAAATGAATTAATATTATTTTATTTTGATGTCATACATGCATGTTAAATTTGGTCACCCATCCAAGTACCGACCGCGCACTTGGTTGCTTAACTTTCGTGATCGACGACTCAAAAGTTGATAGAAACCTTATATTTTGATATTATACATGCATGTTAAATTTGGTTTCAATAAGTTAAAGCATACTCGAGTTGTCGTGCTAACGCACAGACACACAGACATACAGACACACACGCAGACATAATTCCAAAAACGAGTTTTTTGGACTCAGGGAGGTTCAAAAGGTGTAAATCCGTCAAAATCTCGAGGTCGAATTTTTTGTCGATTACAAGACTAGGAAGTCTTGTATCTTGTAGAGGATTTAGACTATTCCTCTAGACTCTAGTATACGAGAAAGTAAAAAGAAGGATGTAGAAAATAGTTCTACTTTGTGATTTTAATGAACACCTGAGCAACCAAGATTGTCACTTAAAATAACTAACACATTTTCGCTGCCAACAACTTTAACTTACCGAGAAAATATATATGTGAATTTTATTACAAGTGTGCAAAAATGTGTCACGGATGGCGCATGAGTTTTTTCTCGTTTGCGTCATAAAACCTAGAGGTAATTTCGAGCAGCGCAATTTATATTTTGCAGCGAACAGTTCCGCGTGTCGGGACACTGAATAAAGCTTCGCCACTTGCACCCACTCGACTGTTCTATACAAACGTGCACCAATTTACTTTGAGCTCTGGCTGAATACAGGCCCTTTCAAAAACTAAACTGTTGCTTAACCGTACAATATTAAAACACAACCGGACACACTCGAATTTGTACTATTGTGGGGTACTCTTTATGCATTATGTTTTTACGAGGGTTATTTTCGTTTTAAGGGTTCCACTTTCACTTAAAAGAAGCATATAACAGTAACATTATTAAATATTGCTATAACATTTTTTCACAATTTTTAAGTAGATACTTATTGAAGGAAGACTATTTAATTTGCACTAATTAATTTTAGTAACTTAGACCTCACTGTAACCTTTATGTTACACGAAGTACTTTTGTTCTTGTTACTCAGAAAACAAATTTTTGTTATTAAATGCGTCATAATAGAAAGTTACGATAAATGAATTATTCCTTTTAGGTTTTTACAAGTTTGCTCAGTAAGATTACACAAAACATTTAATTACGTAATAAGGAAAAATCGTAAATGCCGTCAGTATTTTAACGTCGAATTAATATAAATACTCATATCAACATCGAGATTTTTTTTTTATAAAACTATTATTCTTTATCGCAATAAACTTGTATTAAAATATTGCCCTATGGGAAATAAATAAAGACATTTTTTCTATAAAACTGAGTCGAAACACAAAAGAGCAAATAGGCAGCTAAAACAGCCAGCCTTTATGTCCGATATCGAACGTAACTTACCTCCTTAATTGACACCTCAGATGAATTCCCAGGAGACGCTCCGAAACACAAATAACAGCACTCCCTGATCTAATCTTACAGTATATCAATAGCTAACGAATTCACTTTACGCCAATGCTCGGAGTATTTTACACGAACAAACAAACACATAAACACTTAAGGGTTTATTGATCGTTCATTATTCATGATTGTCTGTCATCGTCGTGATTGTGTTGTAGTTATAGACACGCAAATGTCAAGCTCCTTACGCTGATGCACGAATTCCTGGAACAATAGAAACAAAGATAAGTTTCTATTTAATAACAAAAGAAAGGTTAACATGAACTTTATCGTTTATTTTTTAGCTCATTGAAAAACAATACTATAATACCTATTATAGTATTGTTTTAGTATTGTTATTTGTTCTTAACGTAGTAAAACTAAACCCAGATTGGTTGGAATCCAATTCAAAAAGGATTGTTAAACAAGACTAGGTAGAGAGTTTCGATCTGTCTTGGAGCTCGAGCGAGTTTAAACGTAGACAGAAACCTCATGAAAGTAAAGGTCATAGCGCATTTATCAGCTCAGGAAGAGAACAGAACCCCTTTTTCGTATAAAAAAGAGGCGCTACGGTCATGTTCTCTCTCCAAATTGATAAGTGTACTGTAACCTTGAATGGTAAAGTTAATGTAAGGACTAAACGGGTAGAAAGACAGCGGACGTTAGATGGATATACAAAGTAAGAGATTAGACTTGTTATTATTCCGCTATATAGAAGGATAGGTGACATTTATTTGTTTACAAGTGACGGTACAGTACACCCAAGGTGAAATTGCATTTGTATTCTAATTATAAACACATTGAAAGAATAGCAAACTTTCATAGTTTTAGCTAGGATCCAGAATAAGCATCATGATAGAACACTCGTATTCCACTGGATTTGCGTGTGAAGATATAAATTCATTAAATAAATTTCAACAACAACATTGTGTCTGTATTTGACAAAAATGAATTAGTTGAAAGTGTAAACAACCAGTAACTACTCTTATTGTTAACAAGGCATAAATTGACAAACTATTAAACGATTTCGACGGTTAGCAATTCTTTTATCCTAACTCGTCAAGCACTTTGACCTGAAATGTGATTATGAATACCCCGTATTTGATGTGTGTTGCGTGCCAACAAGAGCATACTCAACAAAACAGGATATTTTGTAGGAAATTAAATGTTACATTTTAGTCTCTTACTTGTTTAGCATCATCCTGACTTTTAAACATTGTCTTTAGAATGCTAAATATTATTATTCTGTCCTGTTATTGAACTGTCCAACTGAAGAATAGATGATAAAAGCAGTTTCTCCCGAGTTCTTGTTGCAAAAACATGTGTTGAGAGACTACATTTTAAACTCAATCTACCGTACAATTGTCAGTTGCTTTTAAGTACATTTAAGCTTGACATTGGCGCAATGCGTAATCTTTATGTGTCGCGAACACCATTTATTTAAAACAAGATGATAAAAAAATATTGCCACATTTGTACATACTATCATCGCTTGTATTTCAAAAGAGTTCAGCAGAGATTTAGGTAACCTTTGTTCACACATAAGCCACATACAGCGAGCGATAATTATGATATCATTCACTCGTCGCAATTAAAAGCAGTTCATAAGAACAAATTGGTGTGTTTGTAAGACCTCGGTTGTTTACTGATTCAATTAATTGTGACCAATATTTTTTCGGTGTATTAGTAGTACAAAAAGGTTGTACATATATTATATTAAGTCTTATATTATACTTAATACCTATGAAATTTCTAAAAAAATGCTAATAACATAGGGTACTTTTTGGCGTGATAACCGACAGTGTCGTGAGCGAAGCCGCGGGCGACCACTAGTAATGCATAATAGGATTTCACCCAAAGATGATCATTACAAAATATTAACAAAATAAAGGACATTCAATTACTTGTTTATATATTTAGAGTCTTCGTTGTTTATATATTTATTTAAGTTTGTTTATAAAAGTATCTAAAATTATTATGAATATTAAAATTGTCCGTTATCAAGTATCCATAACACAAGTTCTTGATGATACTTACTTTGGGCTAGATAATTGGTATGAGCGTGGATATATATTATTATTATTTTCACGGTATCAGCGAGTAATTCCATGAACTTACTTTACATCAAAGATCTTATTATATATCCATTATTAACTGTTTGTTTCACTGCCAAGAACTATACTACATATCAAGCCAACAAAAGACGGTAGGTTCATCAAAAAATAAGTACTAATCGAAGCCTTTCTCTGAACCCATTTGCGGTCGTAAATCGGGGCTTGATCCAATTTAATACGAAAAAGGTTCTGAGTAACTTTTAATGGAAGATCTGATTTTCAGCAAAATTTGACGTTTTAGTGTTATGCAACGGTAATAGCGAAAACTAACTCTGAGCATCATCAGATTTGTCTGCTGTTGTGTCCGTATATGTCTGTATCTTCTATGAAATAATTGTTTGCATACATATTTCGATTTTGCTCAGTCACTTAGCACGTTCCACCGCGGTATCGGCATAGACCGTAAAAGTAGAATTCATATAATGACAGTACGGGTATCGCCGTATTTACGAAAATTATTCTAAAAATTGCTACGGCAACAACAGTAAAATTTACATTACAATTTTATAGAAAGCAGTCTCACTGTCATTCTGTACAGGAGGCTTGAATTCCTAGTGTCAAAAATACAAGTTCCAAAAACATTGTTTTGGGTACACATACACAGCAGCTAAACACATTTACATTACGGTGGTGACCGGTGTATATGTATGAACGGTACTTCGACGCGCGAGTCAGTGCTTCGCCGAGAGCGGTCAGTGACGGGTACCACCGATATACGGTTATACTGATGTAGAGGTGAATAATATTGCATAATTATAACAGTACAGGTGCATTAAAATTTGTATGAAGATTATTAGTGGCATTAATGGAGTGGAGTAGGACGCTGGAACGTGTTAGTCGACCTTACAACCAGAACACATACGAGTATAATAACATTTAAAATAGATCCGACATTTTATTGTGCTACAACACGATTTCGAGTCGTGGCGAAGATTTTTTTTATGTCAGTTGGTTAACAGGTCGGAAGCACGGAGGAAAATTGAGGACTGCTATCTTTCATTGGTCTGAGGCTATCTTTGATAGCAGTCGTTCCCGGGGTTGTCAGGCAAGCGGCCGGCTGCAAAAATGTAATGCCAAAACCTTCGGCAGTATGTCGGTACGGTACTGCACCGACCCCAAATAAATCGGGATCATGGTAGGTGAAATAAGAGGCTGTCGAACAGTTACTATATGTGCACGCAGGTCAAGATATTACTTAGGTAGATGAAAAACAATTTTCTATGCAGCAGCTTCATCTAAATATCAACATGAAAGTAATGAAAAAAGTTGTAAAAAAACCTCCCTCAAAACATTAGCGACGCCGACGAAAAAATCTAACGTTGAACGCTAACGTCGATCGGAAATCATAATTACATTTTTAACGTTCGACAAGTTGCTTGTAAAATAAAAAAAAAGTTCTTCCAACGAGATAACGAATCATAAATCCGAGGTTGTTTTGAAAGTTTGATACACGAATCTGCGTAGAATCTAAATTTCGAGTTGGGCATTTCCATTATAATGTTGCACACCAATTACCCATATGCAATAAAAAATAAGTACCTACTTTGATTTTAGCGATTTTAGCTTCTCATTTTTGTTTGGCAGTTCAGTTATAATTGAAATTGATACCAAATTAAATAGAAATCGAAAATCGGGGTATAAGGTGATCAATACCCCTTTGCTGATCCATTAGTCGCATTCTACGACACCCATTGGAGAGTATGGGGTGCTATTCTACTCCGCCGGCATCACATGGCCAACATGACTATAGATAAAAATATTTCTATACTATTATGTAATGCTGTTTTGAAATTGCAATAAGTATACAAGATATACTTTTGAAATAAAAAGGACTCGAAAATAGTTTAATGTTGTGAAAAATAGTTCATAGTCGAGGATTTTTTTAAAGAAATGGCTAAAATAAACTTTAAAAACAATAATAATCCTTTTTCTTTCAATTGTAATATTTAAAGTGTAGTACTTAGTTTTGCAGACCAGTTTATTATCCTCTACCACAATTCAACCCGAGGGCCTTTCGGTATATAGGCAGACACCAACCACTTTTAGTTTTGGTGGAATGGTGCCTATACTCTGCTATACGGACAACGAAAAGTCGCAAATAATATCATAGATTATCATAACAACATTCAATGAGTTTATCATAACATTCGATTACGTAACAATACTTATTGATATATGATTTTAATTTTTTAACCTATATAGCCATAATTTTCAATATCTAATTTATTACTGTACGAGCTTCTAACGTCGTATTACCTTTAACTATTTACGAATTTCCACTTAAGCGAAAGAAATAAGTAATCTACCAAACTACGTCGAATATTAATTAATGTTCCAATTTGATACTGTGATACTTGATTTATTAAAAGTTATAGGTAGTATTTCTCAATACATAAGTTTTATATTATTACTTTTAAACTCCCTTTCAGCTGCTTTATCTCTCTGTCTCTCTCTCTCTCTCTCTGTACTCTAAAGGATACTCAAAATCTCGACGATCGGTTCGTGATCGGTTCCATCCGGCGTAGTTTGGCTATTCGTCGATTCGGTGGCCGCATAGGAGAGTATGCAGTTATTAAATACAATTATTATATTGCTTAGCTTCGCCCGTTTGAATGTCGTTTTTCCATAAAATAGTGAATTCAACCCACGGGAACCGTATATTTTTCCTGCATAAAAAGTAGCCTAGTAGTGTTATTCTAGACTTTTATGTATTTCTGTGACAAATTTCTTCCAGATACGTTTAACCGTTCTGGCATGAATAAGTTATAAACATCTATCGATACAAACTTTGGCATTTGTACAGTAGAAAGATTACTTACGTCACCATACATGTCCACATGTTAGTTATAGAGACGTTCCCGCTAAATACTCGTATAATTAATGCTTATCAATTTCCAGTAATTTTATTCAGCAACTTTTTCGTGATTGTTTATTTTTTCTTTAGTTAGCACCTTTCTATTTACCTTTTTAATTTTATCTAATATTGGTAAAATAAAAATGTTTCATACATTTTGATTTTTAAAAATACGTAATAATATCATGTGTATAAACTTATAGCAACCTATTATAGATCTTAGTTGTCGTACTGATCTCATAATCGTAGCACGTTTGTATTCAAAATGTACGTGTTCACGTGGCATGTATATTCCGCCACACATTCTAAGGAATTTAACCTACTTTGAGGTAGGCAGTAACATTATTACTTGCTGTAACGTCGCCTCGCTAAATTATTTTTTTACTTTTCCCGTTTATTGTTACAATACTGTTGTCCTAACCCACTCCTCTGCCCTTTCTTAATAAAGCCGTATTGTCCTGCCGCTGCGTAGTGAATTATTAAGCAGATGTACAAATTGCTATGGAGTTTCATTAATAGGACACCCGGGCCGTGACTAATGTTTCTCATAAATACTTATCTGTAAAGCCATGTATTAATTATTAAAGTGTGGACTTTGGGCGACATTAAGGTAACCTTTCGAAAGACAATTCGAAAACTTATTTACGGAGTAGAAAAGATTTGAAAAAACCTTCTTTGTTCGAGTACCGTCGAAGCGAGCTAAAGTCCTTCAGTCGAAGACATAATTATCTCTTTATATTAAACGAGGGACGAAATAAAAATTTTGATATTTGAAACATTTTTTAACGTATGTAACGAAGTATTTGTTTAGATAAACAAGTTTAATCTTAGAACAAGATCAGTACAATAACGGAAAGTTTGCTCTCTGTGTTCCGTTAGTTAGAGTAGAAAGACAAACTTGCTGCACAATAGTCTAGTGGTGGGACACAACACCAGCCTCCGAACTCCTGCGTTTGCAATATTTACAGCGACGGTTCGAGTCCGCGCCACTCAAATGAATTGGACGATAAAACGCAAGCATTCGTCAACTTTTCCCTAATGAAACTTTTTGATAATAAAGCGGAATTGTGCCACTGAAGAGTTCTTTGTCTCTTTGATCAGTTGAACCTTTTAGAATTTTTAATTCAACAACTTTGCGTCCGCACCGAACATCGCTGTCTTTTCGTTGTCAGAAGATTCATGATATTGAGAAAGACAACTTTTATCTGTTTATTAATACGTAAAGAACAATATTTGTATCCCTTTCTAATCAATATTGCGCGTGCGGAGGAGTGATGTATAATATGTGGGTACTTTTTGCCGACTTATCGGTGACTAATGATATTAAATCCTTGCACTACATTTTTTTCTTTAAAAGCATATTTACTTGAAAATTACTTCTCGAAAAATAAACTGTGATCGTCAATCGTAAAATATCTAATTTGTCAGAGATTGGCAACAAAGGGTAACAAAATATAACGCGACTAAAGTATTATCATCAATATTTATTTCAAATTCTTTGTACTAAACCATATTAAAAATAATTTAATCCAGACACTAAGTAATGCCATCGCTGATCATTGCAAAATTGCGATTAATATGTCCTAAAAGAAGAGGAAATAACTAATGTAGTAGACAATCAGATTGATGATTTAACATACATACATATAATCACGCTCACAACCCCAAAAGGGCTCGGGCAGAGCTTCAAGTAACATGCGGTTACACACAAATCAATATCTGGCAGTATGGGCCACACAGTACCTTAGATTGCAGTTTACTTAAAACTGTACTTAAAAATCTTAACTAGCTCCCAGTTACGCAATAACAATGAAGTTCTTTTAACTGCTGTACTTATATGGACATAGTAACAAACAAACACTCGTAAATGTTTCCGAAATTTAATTTCTATGTTAGAACATTATTTCTAGTAAATGGAACTTCAGTGGTCCCATTCACAGCACCTTGTACAGTGTACAATTTGTAGTTTTATGAACGTAGTAATAGAGACACACGCCACTGCTGCAAATATTGCCACGGACAAACACATTCCTGGACCGCTTTCATTTTATTCACCTGGACACAAATTTCCTGAAACGAAACAGGTCACTTACATTCTTGCTTGTTAGAAACTGTATCATTTAGAACAAGCACTTAGTTAAAACGTAAACAAATGTTATATTTATGAAATCTATTACTAAAATTGCAGCATATGTATTGTTATACAAACATTCTTCCAACGTACTCTTTATACAAGCGTGGAATAATTTTACAACTTTGCGTTATTGCTTTTTCAATGTCATCTGTTATTCTATGTAATAAAGGCGGGACTGAATACATTGGTACATGGTAAAGAAAAAAGAATCCGACCAAGAGCGAGTCTAATTCTCGCACCAAAGGTCGCGTACGATTTTGTAAATTTACAATAGTTCTTTCATCACAAAAATCGATTCTCGAAAAATGTTCCCATTTTTTCGGTTTTGTTTTAAATTTGATACCACTACGCGTTCTTGAGAAAAAGATTCTCAACAGACAGACGAAGACAGAAGTGATACATGTTGAAATAAAAGTTGCTTTTGTACTTTTGTATTATGGAACCCCATAAATGTTCAATTATTTTAATTACGCATCCAACACATTAAAATAATTGCTTGTATTTGTCACTTAATCTAAATTGACTTGTGTTTCACGAATATTCAATAAAGCGTGAAATAAACTTCGCGCCCACACATACACGCGTACAATTGACGTCAAGGTACATTCGACAGGCTCCATGTTTAGCAGTTTATTCCAAGCCATTTGTCTATTCCTTTCAGAGCGATGTCGGGAGCGGCAGATGTTAAAATGTTTGAACGGGATTCAAATATTTCAGATATATCCGAAAATCGGCTTGGTCGTGGTTGGCACGTGACCGCACTATCCTCTACCCTTATCAATCAAACTGTACTCGATAGAAACTATGAAACGATGCAAGTTCCATCAGGTCGGACGTGACGGCTCAAAACGTTTTGCCGTATGACGATGCAAATTTAACGAACATAACCGATATCTTCGATCATGTTGGCACAGGGAGGAACCTTTGTCTATAAATTGAAAGCTCCTTTACGTATTACGTACATTGTGCTAAGTTAAAATACTTTCAAACACTGTTAAACATAGTGAGCTTTTAGTAAATTATTTTTATGCATACAAATAAATTGATGATATGCTTGAGTTAAGATGAGAAATATTTGTATAATCTTAATACCTATAATATGACGCCGTCGTGGTGGAGTGGTCAGTATAGCTGCCTACACATCAAGCGGTCCGGGTTCGAGTCCTGGTAGCGGCAAATGTTTGTGTGACGAACACGAATATTTGTTAACAAGTCATGGTTGTTTATATATTTATTTATGTATATTTATAAAAATATCTAATAATTATTATGTATATTAAAAAAATGTCCGTTATCTATTATCCATAATATAGGTATACTTAATTTGGGCTAGATAATTGGTGTGACCGTAGAATATTTATCGAGAGAGAGATCTATATATATATATATATGTAATAGGTTGGGGAAAATTCAAAACATTTTTTAATATAGTTTATTTACATTTAACTAATGTATGTAGGTACCATTTTGTTCGATAACTTTTTGCCATCTTGTACGTAGGGACATGATCCCATTGCTATAGAAATTTTGGGACTTCTGGTCAAAATACCGCGACAAGTGGTTTTGGCAGTCCTCTCGTGATGTTAACCTGACACTGCCTAAAGAATTCTGAAGAGACCGTAACAGGTGGAAATCTGAAGGTGCAAGGTCAGGACTATACGGCGGATACATTAACACCTCCCAGCCAAACTCTCTTAATTTTTGCTGAGTGGCTAAAGATGTGTGAGGTCTAGCGTTATCATGATGAAAAACCACACCCCTTCTGTTGATTAATTCCGGCCGCTTTCTTTTAACTTCTTGCTTTAATCTCATCAGTTGTTCGCAGTAGAGTTCAGAATCGATGGTCCTGCCTGGTGGTAACAGCTCATAATGAATAATGCCCTTCCAATCCCACCACACACACACAGCATCACCTTGTTGCGAGTTAACCCGGGTGTCGCCACAGTCTGTGAAGCCTGACCGGCCTTTGACCACGACCTTTTTCGCACGTTCTTGTCGTACGTGATCCACTTTTCATCACCAGTTATCAGCTTCTTCAAAAATGGTTTGGTTTCATTACGTCGTAATAAAGAATCACAAATGAGTACACGGTTCATTAGGTTTCTTTCAGTGAGCTCGTGAGGTACCCAAATGTAGAGCTTTTTTGTGTACCCAGTTTTTTTCAAATGCGCCAAAACTGTTTTGTGGTCAATTCCCAGTTCTTCAGCTACGTCGTAACTACTGACATGCCGATCTTGCTCCACTTTTTCAAAAATGGCATCCATTTTATCTGTAATAGGGCGACCAGAGCGACGTGCATCTTTGACATCAAAATTTCCGGATTGAAAACGCTTAAACCAAATTTGTGCTACTCTCACAGACACTGCACTAGGTCCATAAACATCGCAAATTTTTGTCGCGGCTTGCGTTGCATTTTTACCTTTTTTGTAGTAAAATTTTAAAATGTATCGAATTTTTTCATTAGATTCACTCATCTTGGCGGTACGAAAAACAAATGAAAATCACACATTTTCCTAATTTGAATTTGGAATTATGTTCTTTAAAATTTAAACTTTCAATGATACCAAAACCAGCCAGATACAAATAGTATAGCCAAAGAGATTTTGTTACAAGTTTATACATACCATAATGCGAAAAGACTTTTTCCCCAACCTAATATATATATCTTTGTCGTACTGCACGTCGGATAGACGATGCGGCGTGTGTGGGACTCCCCGTCGCCTTGACATTGACGTCGATCCTACCCACTAAAAACCAATGGTACCCTCCTACGCCCTTTGTGGGGGAGTTTCGGGATCGGCGTATAAGTGAGCGCCTTGTCAGCGAAAAGTCCCCGGGCTTATATAATATCCATAAGTTTTCATGAAAAATAAAACGTTTAATATTATACCTGTATGATTACATGATTATTCGCAAAACTTTATCAAAACTTAGAAGTTATAAACCGTACAAGATTAGAAAGTTCAAAGCGATGAAATTATTAAGTAGCTACGTATTCAGAATTAATAACTGCGGCATTCCCAGCGCTTTCAAATGTAACGGAAATCGTACAGTTTTACCCGAGAATTATTTAAACAAGAAGTTTTATTCTAAAATGCTTATTTTACTCATTGTTAATCTTTATAAATATTCAGTTTCCGTAAATCTTGGAAAGTAGTTAATGAATTGAGTTAAAATCTTTAAGCTACATTGGATTATAGAAAAAAGTGTTTTATGTACTTTTATTCGGAAGTTTTCCAGAGGTCTACTAAATACACAATCTCACCAAATAGTAAACGAACCTAAATACCGAATGAGAATGGCTAGTGCAAAAGAAAATATACCTATGCGCCGAACTTACCACTATCGCGTTGCGAATTTGCAAGGAGCTTGTTCACAGCTCTTTTAATAACCCAAGTTGTAAGAATAAGGGTACATACATGTGATAATTCCATTTGTCGCTTCCAATAGAAGCGGGGAATGAAATATATCCAGTTTAACTTACATATACCTATCACCATATCAGCCGATAGACGCCTACTGTTGGATATAGGTCTCTCCCAAGGATCTCCGATCCAATCGATGCTGCGCTACCCGGATCCAGCGGCTTCCTGCGACCATTACCAGATGTATCGATTATTTCGTCAACATTATATGACATCAATATCACATAATACGCAGTAGCGAACTAATCTATTTCATGAACGTGACTTCTTCAAAGTGGAAAATTTTCGTTCGCATACTTTCCACTCGTGCTGACATTTAGAGCCTACATGATTTGTAAAGGAGCGGCGTATTATACGTTTCATATTTAAAATTTTTATGTACGTACTAATAACATTTTGTAAACTTTAACTTGAGCGTACGAGCTTGTTGGGAACTATTTTATGTTATTTATGTTTTTATTTTCAGTTGTGAAAATTAAACAGTTTTGTAAAATTGTTAACCTAGTGTGTTTTTTTTTTTGCTTCATGGCTTGTGGTTAACATTAGTTTAAAGGTTATATTTTACAGTAAAAGTTTAAAAGGTTTTTATTTTATTGATTTTATATTTAAATTTATGTAGATTCTTTTATAAAAAATACCAGTGTACAAAAATAGATCCGAGAAACTCTATAAGGAATTTGGTGTAAGCGGATGATGCGTCGGCGTTATCCGCCGAATCTTGACAAAGTGTCGGAGGGGCGTGGATGAATGCCTTGATATTATTATATTATTTCTTACGATTGATGAGGACCCTACCCGGTACAGATGTTCTTTTAAAATAAAGAATTTCTTTTGACTTAATAGCATTGAGCTGCCAATTAAATACATATATATTTGTAACTAGCGGACCCGACAGACTTCGTCCTGTCATAAAGAAATTATTCGAATTTTTCTCGCCGTAAAAACCATCCTTGAACTTCAAGGAACATTTTAAAAAAAGAATTGGCCAAATTGGTCTAGGCGTTGTTGAGTTATGCGCTTACCAACATATTTTGCGATTCATTTTTATATTATAGATAATTACTGATGAAGAATATACTCATAGAAAAACGAATTCCTTATTAGTAATTTTTCAGAACCTATTTCTGCAAATTGTAACTCACAGATAATCGTACATAAAAACAGTTTCAAAAACTAGATAATTATGTTTTTATTTCAACTAAAAGGCTCTTCAAAGTTATGTCTGTGGATTTAAAGTTTTGTTTGCGAATATTTATTTAATAAATTCATAAGTCAATGTTAAGATACGATATCTATTTCACTGAAACTTTATATTCGCAAGTAAATACAATTCGATCCTCAATCGTAAATTAGTTCTTAGTAAGTTGGGAGGATATAAAATCTAATTATGATTTCGTTCGTGAGGCAAATGTGCGCAATCAATGGGCATTTAATATTACGAGGATAAAATCATTAACTTTTTACCAAAAATAAAATATTTCTACCGCTTGTTAGAATATTATTTATTTTCAAGTGTAGCCATTATTATCAACAGGTTCTTTGGTTATATTTTTAGCTAGTATAAAAGCAAGAAGTAGGTCATATAGTCCTAAAGGGCCCCGGTGAATGTCAAGATCGTTAACGATTTACTTAATCGAAGACGATCAGATGTTGAAAGAAAATCTATGCAACCATCAATATCGTAACGTATGAATTTTGTGAGATTGATCGAAACGATGAATCGCATCGCATATGGGATCCTTAAGAGGTGCTTAAAAAACTAAAGTACACCTAGTTTACCATGTAAAAAGTCGGGAGCTCTCAAGAAATAACTCTTTCTGCTCACAACATAACGCTTTCTCGTCTTGCTTTGGCAAGCAAGAAACCTACTCACTGCTACGACTATGCTATATCCATTTTATAAATAAACAAGAACGTAGGCGAGTAGGTACTACGATTTGAAAGCAAAATGTTTTTCAGGCTATTTCAATACAACATTGTTAATAAACTAAAATATATATAATATTTTAACTATTTTTACATTACATTATTTGTTAATGAGATTAACCGCTTTTGTTCTTTACTTACTGTCGAATACTATTTTGTGGAACTATTAATTGATAAGAACACAAGGAAGAAATGAGTGTAAAAAAGGTTTAAATAGGGAAATAGGATTACCATTGAAACCAATTAAGTATACATTATAGATTTCTTATCGCCTGTTCTGCACGTGTAGTAATGCCTGAAGATCGTTTAATGACATAATATGGACATATTTAAATACACAGTTCTGTGTGAGTTCTGTGCGTCATAATATCTAACTCTTTCTTTCGTTAATTTTACAAATGTTTCAGGTTTTAATATAACTAATATATTTTAGTTCACGTAAACACGTTGGTACGCATATACAAAATAGTTTACTTCAGCATTATAAACTAACTTCATAGAGCTTTAATTAGTAAGTCATAGCATTCCTACTAATGACTTGAACTTTAAGAGATAGCGCCAAACATAAAGCGTAAAGCTTTTCGCGGTAGCTACATTCATGATACAAAATCTTTAAAAAGGAAATAATTATAATTATGTTAATCAAACGAGTGTCCCTAAACGTGAATATTATATGGCCAATCTCGCATGTCGTCTATCAAAAAAACAAAAATGAGAAACACCAATATACACAGAAGTGAACAAATGTTGCAACTCAAACAGTAATAAATAAAACAAACGTCGAATTCATCAGGTTAGAAAGAAAATACGTTCACTTCCCAAGAGACGAGGGTAGGCCAAGAGTTCACTTGAGATGGGCTGGCCACATTACCTAGATTAACCACAGTGGACATACCCGCGACGAAGCCTTCCGAGAAGAAACCACGAAAATTAACGAATGACATCTGGGAATAGGCCAGGATAAACTGGACTCAAGTGACGAAGGACGAACAGCCGCGAAGAAATGGAGAGAAGATCATATAGCGAATAAGAATTCCGATTCGTTTAAAAGTTAGTTCATGATTGCAATGGGCCTTTGAATATTCTTTCCAATAAAGCTTCCGTTACCTTCCCCACGTTGACAATTTAAACGTTTATCATACAAGGCGGATAAAGTTTTTTTCATACTCAGGCACTGGGAAAATGCGCCCAACAGAAACTATTCAAAAATATACTTTACAGATGGTGATATTAATGGAACTATAGTCGCTTTAGACCTTGTCCAGAAGAGCAAATTCGCCGCGAATCTCTATGTGCGAACTCACAACGCGCACTCGGTACTGGGGCACAATACATTGCGTCCACAAGCTTCGCGCGAGTTTCAAATTCTGCTAGTTAAGCTTCAGTGTGTGTTCGCGCGTAAAGATTCGCGGGGAATTCGCTCTTCTGGGCAAGGTCGTAATAAGATCGATAAATTAGAGAAAAAACGTCATTTGTATTTCATAAATCGATCCCATAACATGAAAGCTTAGAAATATTTTTTTTAATAATAGATGTTTTGTGGAATAATTATTTTAGTTTTAAAAAGATGTTTTGTTGAATTTATTGTGGTAGAATTAACAATAATCCAATATTTAGTTGGCAAAGTAAAATCCTCTAAGAGCTATTTACCTAGAAAGGAAGTAAGCTCAGAGTAAGAGGGTCTAGTTAGCCACTCTTACTCTGAGCTTACTCCCTTTCTAGGTAAATAGAGTAATACATTTGACCGTAAAACAGAGAAAACTATTTCTGGCTATTTAAAAATTAATTTAGAACTACATAAATTTCACCGAGAAGGCTCATTGAATATTTACGTTTATATATTTACGATAACTAATATTGAAACCATACCAACGAAATTACCAATAAAAAGGTACTGCATTCATAACATGTACTTCCTGGAATTATGCACCTCCCATGAGATGGAATCAATCTCCTGTCCAAAACGGAATTTTGCCGAATTGATATTGGAATCCGAATATGGATTTTACAAATTATATATTTTATAAGCGATTACGCGCTGATCCGTATTTTCTATTATCTGAAACGCAACCTGATGCCAAACAAGGAATAGCAATAAACCACTTAAATACAAATAGGTACATAAATACTACTTGACTTTTTCTAAAAGGACAGTAAATTAGCGTGACCCTTGATCGACTTCACTAGCAAACATAACAAATATATTTTTATCCCGAGGGATAAGTACGTCCTAACATAACGAAACGAAATCTATACCGGTAAGAGGTATTGATCAAAAAAATCCAAATATTACAAATATACCTTTCTTGAAGATTGACGAGTAGTTTGGATTAGCTAACGGTATTTACTGAATAATAAACATTTAAGCAAAATGTTATACAATAATTTAATATTAAATTGTAATTAAAAATATTAGAATATGGATGACGAAATATTCTGTTTAGCCCGTCAGATAGAACCCGAAAAAATATGGGAAAACTATTTTTCTTCTATTACGTAAACAAATAATGACGGCCATACAGTGCGTTGAAATGTATAAAGTCACTTTTTCGTACACTTTTACGATACCATGGCTTCTCACATTAAATATAGGTCATTAATATCGTAGCGTGTCTTTTCGCGACTGATATTTTTTCAGATTTCTGAGCTCAACAATAATTTAAAGGAGTACTTATACTTTTTAATCATTATAAAATAAGTAATTTCTAACAATCATTTTACAAAACAATAGTTTATTGCAAATTGAATATTCCTATAATTTTTTATCGTAGAGTGTAAACGTGAGCGCTTTTCAACAGTAGCCTATGAATTCACCAGATCATTCCCACTTGACTGTTGTTATTACACAAGAGAATTTAATTATATCTTCCTAGCATTTAAGTTATACTGCCTATTTTAAATCATCATTTACGTTTTTACCACGTAGAAAGACATGCCTTTAACCACCTGCTCTTTTTTTGAGTTTTTGATATCTTTTATTTGTTGTCCAGTTCATTTTATATTCTAACCTCGTAGACATAAGAGATTAAACTGTATAAGGAGTTTTCACTATGATCGCTTTTATTCTAGTTTCTCATCGAGAAATCGTGGACTCATATTGATGCCTGTTTTGTGGGAAACTACTCCAGGAGATCGCGGCTTGCTTGCATCATTTTTAATATCAGTGCCAAATAGTTTACCGTATTGCCGATGAAAGTTTCGCCTAATCGATTCTATCCATATTAGACAGAATAATCGAATGGAGGCAACTTATTGTTGATAGGTTCATGGTTATTTCTTATGACCAAGCGGAGCAAATATTTAAAACTTGTACCTACTTATAAAACCAATCATAAACTATTCCGGGATTTCGGGAACCATTTGGCGGCCATGATGCGTTTGTACTTATTTTTGGTACGTAGTATCTAAGCATCAAAGCATCAACTTTGGTTCAATGTAGGTACAGATAATCTTTGCTACTGTCGCGTTTGCTGCTTGAAGCCTATCAACACGTGTTATTTTACACGAGCCGATGACGAGCGTTCACTGCTTTTTTCACACTGTTTCGGTTGTAAGTATTATTTTGTATCTATTTGAACTCGTGAACGTAATGATACAGAAGCATTTTAAAATTTTGTCTTTTACAAAGCAGCAATGAGCCAAAGTAAACAGGGTTATCTCTACATATTGTACTACTGTTGGCGGAGGCTATGATAAAAACGCGGAGGTTACTATGTACGTACATACGAGTCACTACATGACATCTGTAGTACCCTATCTTGTTGTGTACACCGATACAGCCAATCCACGCATTTCCGGCATTACAAATTTTTTAGCGTGTACAAAAGTAGTAAACTTTTGTACACGCTAAAAAATTTGTAATGCTGCAACTGTTATTATACGACATATACACCTTGTCTTCGCGTTAAAAATACGCAGTTTCCATGCGCACGGGCCATATACTTTAACGCGTCACCATTTAAGTGCTCACCTTTAGCGAAAGTTATTTTTTGACGTGACAACGTCTTATAATTCGATAGAGCCGGCTGCACGCACGAAAAAACATGACGTCATGCGGCGTTACCTCGCTCTGAATCTAATTCTCTAATTTGAATTTGGAATTATGTTCTTTAAAATTTAAACTTTCAATGATACCAAAACCAGCCAGATACAAATAGTATAGCCAAAGAGATTTTATTACAAGTTTATTCATACTATAATGCGAAATCTATTAAACAAATGAAATTAAATTTTTCTTTTGAAAATGCTACCATTCCATCAGTATTTTCTTAAGACGTTGTCACGTTCAACTATCGTCAGTAAACCGACTTTACAGACAACCAATTTTTTTTTACCCAGCTTTATTGAGTTGTAATATCTATAACAGTCAATTAATAGTACATTATGATATAAGTGCGGTAAGTTGAAAATTATAGCCGAGGCGATATTGCTAGCCTGAGCGGTAGGCGAGGGCTACAAGAAAACAGAGGCTGTAATTATCAAAGCGCGCGTATGTCATACGACGTTTTATAACATATTTGCGAGGAAATAATTAATAAATTCATCACTACTTGACGACATTTTCAAATAAAAACAATACAGCGAAAAGAAAAAGCGCGCCGAATAATTTTTACTTGTTCACAAATTAGTAGCGATGCGCGCGCATCAGAGCTTTTTTTTGTCAATGGCACAAACAGCCAATATTACTAATAAAGTAAATTAATATTTTTGTGTTTTTGTTACAGATAAATGGTTGTAATTTATTGTCAAAATTGTTTAAATTAAAGAATTTAATGTTTATTTATTATATTTTATCTCCCAAAGTTAACTTTATTCATAAAATGTTGACCACTTTTCCGGAATAAAAACTCTTTGCTAAGATTAAAAAAGTACCGTTCGTTTTTAGACGGAGCTTCTTGAGAAACAGTGCGTTTACTTTACAATAACGCACAAGTACGTAATAAGATACAATACGATATTGAAATTGTTGAAATAAGAGACTCTTTACGAGCAAATGTGTTACAAATAGCCATTTACTACATGGATGAATTCTAAAATAAATGTTCCATTGTGACGTTAATGAATATTAGGAAGGTGTACATACAATAACGATCGTTATATTCATGCTTTAAATACAGGCATAAATAGGCAATGGAATATAGAAAGAACCAGACAATTTTTATACGTGAGTAAGTTCAAGACCTCGATTATCAAAGTCTCTCTTTGAACGTGTCACAGCTTTACCTCAATCTTGTCAAAAAAATCCTCAAGGTGTTTATTTTGTAATTTATTTTCAACTGAACTGACATTCACAGAAATAAGAAGAGTAATTACATCACACAATAATGATTCGCAGAATTCGCCGCCATAGGTACATAAAAGCAACAACGTCGTTAATGTACGTTAATTTCTTTCAGTCATTATAATGCTACTGCTCCACCTGCGTTAACGTTAAGTGTTAATGTTGATAATAGGATTGATTATGCAAGTAATCATTAAAAGCAGCTTAAAATTATCACTGAAATTGAACTGTCGGTCTGTAATTACAAAATGAATGCTTTTTTCTAAGCTCATATGAGCATAAAAGAAAATTTAAGAAAGAATTTTTATTTCTCCGTTTTTAGTTTTGAAAGCGATTTTTTTTATTTATAAATAATTTTAGATGGTGGATACGAGTCAGTATGTCAGAAACCTTGTTTTTGTTTCTTATTTCTGAGTTTGTAATTCTGCACTAAGTTTTATTCCCAATATACTTTCCCCAGGAGAATGGAGACAAGTATGGTATTTTTAATGTAAATATGAAATAAGGTGGTAGCACACTTATCAACTCGGAGCCGTATCGTTATTACTGTGAAAATGAGGCGATACGCTATCGCCCGTAGCCGTCTCGTAGCCACCGTTCCGTAGCATTCAAAAAAAGAGGCGATCCCTTTTCGACCTTAAATAAGATTTTTTTTGACCCAGTAGATTTACTTATAGCATATTCATTACAAACATACAAATATTTTCTCTTTAAAATCATGCTGTAAATAATAAATGTATTAATTATTATATAGGTCATCTACAAATTCCCACTCAGACCATACGTACACAGCGTTAGAAAGTAATACTTTCGTTTAAATTCTATACCCTGAAGCTTTGGGATTTTTATTGATTACAGCTATTTACCGCTTGAGCCCTCTCTCTTCTCAGTAATTGAACTGTTCGGAGCAGCCCCGAATAAAGAACACATACCCATTAATAGCATTGCTTTATCCTGACCCAAATAAAAGGGTGTTATATAAACGGTTACTTTTATTATACTATATTACACTTGCTGGTAATTCAATTTTAGATTTAAATGTGTTTGCTTTATTAAAATGTAACAAAATGATCGGGTTTATTCATGTTATTGCCTTTACCTGTGCATTTAGTAGGCTTTTTGGGTATAATATATTTACAGCCTATCATCAAATGCGTCATTACTACTTTGCGTTGATTCTTGAAACCAGTCCTCCATCGTCGTCATTTATGAACTGTTTCCGTAATTCGCACATATTTTTAAAAATATTTTAATGTTATGATTACTAAAATTATTAATTCATGATTTGTTATAGTTTTAAGTGAAATTCTGATTAAATGAAAAACAGTATTACCTATTTGTAACCTTTTATCGGTAAATAGTGTAACGTACCTAATCAATAAAAATCCCAAAAGCTTCAGCGTACAGAATTTACATGGAAGTTTTACTTACTATATCAATATGTATGCTAGTTTATAAGGTGTTTATTGTATGGGTATTAGTAGCTTTTGTACTTAAAAGCTACTAAGGCCAATTATTATTATTAAATAAGGGTTAAAGGTTTATTTATTTTACTTCACGACTTCTTGGGAAAGTTAAATGTAAATCATAGGTATGTCTAACTAAACTATTAACAGGCCGATAATGCATAATTATAATCTGCACCTAGCTATAGTTAATATAGCCTATAGTTAATTATTCCTTTTTTTTATTTAAAAAGTGAGATTCGATGTAATGTCTAATTTTGTTACGCAATAGCACTGGTTCACCGTCTTGGATGCTTACAGTTCAGGTATATTTATTAATAATATTAAGTAGGATTAACTGTGTTCTTATTTAGTTACCATAGACACCATATTAAAGAAGAGATATAAGAAGTAGAGAAGTAGAAGAAGTAGATTTTATTTTAAATAAAATGTGCCATCCCAACGGACGTTCCAATTATAATAGACTTCTATCTCACTACCACCCTCACGCTTGCCTCACGCCTTGCCCCCTCCCCACTAACTATAGTTTATAACGTATACAAGATTATGCACCTATCGTAATAAATCTGCTGAAGGAATTTGAATTAAATTTTACTCTTTTTAAAACTGAGATATACAGTAGTGTATTCAGTGGATGATAACGAAAAAGGAAAAATAGACACACTACATGTTTGTAGTGTTGTGTTTTCTATTTACCCGTACTGCTGGGATGATTTAAGGGTTTAGCACACTATCATCTCGGAACCGTATCATCTCTTTTTACAATGCGCTATGGTCTGTACCGTAGCTGTTTCGTTCGCTCGCATCGCACATTTCGAAAACATCTCCTACTAAATTGATCTCCCAGTCACAATAGTTTTAAAATACCTTTCTAAATCCCTATATATGTGGAAATAACGTATTGTCATACAGCACCTCGGAGCATACACACTAATAACATTATTCACATTTTATTTGTAGTCAATGTATTGAGAACGGAATAAAATAAAAACACACTACGAACCTACATTTTCCACGAGTAAACTGAAACACGGGTTAGAGTGTTACGCAGCCAACTGTAAGAGAAAATTTACAAAAATAGTTTCTTTTCCTTGTCGGTGCCATTCACTATGTATAGATATAATCTAGAGAATGAATTGAAAAGGGGTTTTGCTGTCGTAAAGTTTAAAGCTCCTGAGAGAAACTGGGTTGAGTTTTATGTCAATACGTGATCAGGAATACCAACGCAAAATGTAATAGACTTATAATACACATTTCCATGCGTTTTCCAGTGAAACGTCTTCATCTTCAAAGAGAATAGTTAATTGGAACATCAACACATAGGTACTAAGGAAACTATGAAATGCGTTAAACAGTTGAAAATATTTTTTTAGGTTCCATACCGGGCGTCCGGAACCTCCGCTCTAACACGTGAGGCGCTAGAACAGGGTTTTTTAAAGTTTTAATTGTTATGGACCACTTGTAGTACTAAAAAATTGCACGGACCCCTGGTAAAAAAGTTTTTAGGAAAAGAAAACAAGGTTAGTACTAAAAAATGCTGCGCGGGAGTGCGCCAGCATGGTTGTTTTGTTTACTTTATATTGTAGTTAGGTTCACAATCTCCCTGCGCCCCGCACCGCTCAGCAATAGAGCGAGTGGTCAAAGAAACTACTCGTGAATTGCAAAATTTGCTAATGCTTCTAAGAACTGAGCTGCTGCGAACCCTTGGTTCAGATGCTACCTACCCTTAAGGGGTCAATGGACAATACTTTAAGAAACCCTGCGCTAGAAAATCGTTTCTCAGTGATGCGCACTGCTCCGTACGGGGTACGTACCGTGTGGCGTCTTCCGCACTCCGTACCCACCACCATACGGTTCATCCACAACACGCTTGTGGATGAACCGTAATTTGCGAACGAAGTGAAACCTGTCAGTAACGGGCGGAGATATCAAATTGAAAAAAATATTAGGTCTGCACTGCAATTCCCATAAAGAATCACTCAAATTAACAATCGGCAGTACGGCTTTAGACCAAAAAGATCGATGGGTGACCTTCTAGCGTACATAACGGAGGTCTGGGGTAGAGCTATAGACATTCGTGGTGAGTCACTGGCTATTAGCCTTGACATCGCCAAAGTTTTTGACAGGGTCTGGCACAAAAGTCTTCTTCCAAGTTTCCGATGTATGGTCTACCTGTTCAGCTCTATACCTGGGTGGCCAACTTCCTGCATGAGCAAAGAATTCGTGTCCTCTCTGACTGATGCAGCTCGCGGTTCAAGTCAGTGAATGCCGGTGTTCCCCAGGACTCCGTTTTATCCCCTACAGTTCCTTCTGCAAATCAATGATATCCTCTCGAGAAAATCCTGTCCTGTCCTGAACAAGGTGCGGCGTTTTTTCACGCCTGATCAACTGTGCTAGCTATACAAGACGCAAGTAAGGTCCTGCTTGGAGTATTGCTTACACCTGTAAGATGGCTCTGCCAAGACCTTACTCGATGCTTTGGATAGGTTGCAGCGTAGGCACAGGTGAAGAATAGGTGACTAAACATCTTGAGCCTCAACAATTGCGTCATCATGTTGCGTAATTGAGCGCTTTAGTAGTACACCGCACGTACCGTAGTACAGATGGTAGACCGTCTGTACTACGGTGCTCTGAAGAGCTTTTTTCCCTAATCCTACCATCTCCCTTTCTTTTAAGGACTACGCGTGCTGGTCTACGTTGTCACGGACAAATGTGGCTACCATTCCAATGCGAACTAAGAAGGCACAATCTAGAAATGGACTTTACTGCCAGAACACGTGTTCCCTCCTTCCTACAATCCTGGGTCATTATAAAAACGTGAAGAAGCACCTTGCAGGTCGAGCGAGGCGAGGGTGGCTAGCACGGTGGTTTAACTCTCGCACTAACTATCTTGGCATTTCGCCCCATCAGGTGGAATGGAGTAATTTGCTTGACCTTTTTAGAAAATAAATCCTTGGAGCTCTGAAAAAATCCAACTTTTAAGTAAATGCAATAGATATGACAAAAGAGTCAAAACCTATAGACACTATGGACTATTTGTTTTTATTGCCCGACGTTTCGTAACACTTTTCAGCGTAACACGCTCGGCAATAAAAAAACAAAATGTAAAATCTAATTACACGCGAGTCAAATCCGTAAAAGTTATTTTATTAACAATGTGTAGTGCTTGCGGATCTAAGAGAACATTAACCGTAAATATTATTTATATAAAAATATTTCCTAAAATATAAAAAGAAATGACTGTCCGGAAAGTCTGCTAACTATGCAAAATGTAGTAGGATATAAAACCAAATAAAAGTCGTCTTTAGTAGACGCGCGTGACGTCGCTTGTCGTAAATAACGCCTTCGTCATAATAATATATAGGATCCTACAAAATGAGAGATTACATTTTTTATTTATGAGTTTACACAGAACCCTTACATGTCATCTCATACCGACGCAAACATAAATGTGTTTTGAAGACCTACCACCGTAATTATAACCTATTTAAAGCAGGCAAGACTTTTTTAAAGTATATTATATCCCTATTTGCCATGTACCATTAACATTACATTTAAAACTTCTAAATGCTTAAAAGCAGAATCAATTTTGATTAAGAGACAAATGAAAATATCTTTTGGATCATACTAGGAATACAAACATGTGTGAATGAATACACCGAGGTACATGCAATACCGAGCACAGCCTACCCTAAATCCACTTTAGTAGTAGACACGTATTAGACGATGGTCTACGCCGTAAAGTTTTAGCTTATAAGGATAATCAGTTACCGGTGATATTGGACTGGTCTTCTATAAAGTGGAGTTCTTTTAATTTAATTTGGATGAATGTTTTCATTACAAGCAGCTAGTCCTGTACTCTCCGCCTCTTTATACACTCAATTTTATAGTATGAAACCCATCAACAAAACCGGTGTACTAAATTTATACCAATTGTAACTATATAATACATGGAATACTCTCCTAGATTCCAACTTATGTAGTGGGTACTCTAAGTTTTGATCTGTGAGCTCTTGAGGATTTCAATTTGGAGGGAAACCCTCAAAACTATTTGCGCATGCGCTCCAATAATCTATAGTTTCAGAGCAAACAACAACCATCATCCAATTCCAAGTTTGAGTAACTCTAAGCATTTTATTTAAATTGTTAATATTTTAATATAATATGACGCCGTCTTGGTGGAGTGGTCAGTATAGCTGCCTACACATCAAGTGTACGCAGCTATACTGACGGGTTCGAGTCCTGGTAGCGGCGAATATTTGTGTGATGAACACGAGTATTTGTTGACGAGTCATGGTTGTTTATATATTTATTTAAGTTTATTTGTTAAAGTATCTAAAAATATTATGTATATTAAAATTGTCCGTTATCTAGTATCTATCACACATTTACTTCGGGCTAGATAATTAGTGTGAGCGTGAAAAAAAAGAGTGAAAGAGTGGCGGACAAGCATACAGCCCACCCACAGATGGTAAGAGATTGCAGTAGCCATAAGACCTTGTCCAGAAGAGCGAATTCGCCGCGAATCTCTACGCGCAAAAACACAACACGCGTGGGCGAGGTACTGGCGCTCAATGCATTGCGTCCACAAGCTTCGCGTTCGCACGTAAAGATTCACGGCGAATTCACTCTTCTGGACAAGGTCTTAAGATACACGTTGTTGCAAACGACAAGGTGTCGCTCCCGACTTATAAACTCTAACCGTCTCTTGTTTGTTTTTTACTCACCTACGGCGAAGCCAAAAGGAAGGGTTATGCATGTATGTATGTTTGTATTTACGTACGTTCCTCCGTAGTGCCTATAGTATTCATCCAATTTCGAGGAGTAAGGTGTCAATCGATTCGTTATTATGGTCCGGGTAACAAAGGCTATATTTTATTCGACTTGAAGAATAGGAGTAATAGGAAACCTATACCGGATACGGATAAAATAAAGATGAAACCAGTTAAAATCGCAGTTTACAAGCTAAAACTTGATTTTAACCGATTTCATTTCTTCCTTTTTTAATCCCCACGTAAACGAATGGACCAATTATGATGGGGTTTTTTTATTTGAAAGCTGTCGTGATTGAAATGGTTCTTAGCTATAAATTTATGTTAGCTATAAATTTATAAGTGTATGTGTTTTTTACATAAAATTTTCAATTTTGTAGTTTTGTTTTTCCGTAGTTGGATTATAGTTTTTTAAACGTTTTGCCTGTTGGCTAATATTTCTCTTGACTGCCTTTGCAGCATCACCGAGTTATTTAAGGTCGTAGCATACTTATCAGCTCAGAACCGTATCGCCTCTTTGACCTCTTTCGACTGTGAAAAACTGTCTGTAGCCGTTTCGTAGCTGCTGTTCCGTAGCATTCATATTAAAAAAGAGGCGTTCGACTTTTGTAGGATTCAAAAACTATTAATCTATGGTTGCAAAATCGCAACTAACGGTGTGTGTCAATAACTGACTGAAGTAGGCTTTTGACAACTTTTGTAAAGAGTACCTAATTTTTTTATATATCTATTAAGTACCGCTAAATTGTTACCCCGGTATGTATGATAATATCAAATAGTCAAAGACTCATAGTTCATAGAAGTTCATAACAAAAGGCCGCTAGCTTTTCGTTTGTATAGAATCTAGAGATATGAAATCTGTAGATCTCCATCAAATACACAAACATTAAATCGAGCTATCACAACTTTTAAGGTACATGAATTACTTTACTATTAAAAGAAGCATACAAAAAAGCGTGGTTATGATAACCCAATAACCTCGAAAGATTCAAAGTGGGCAGGTTTCATGACAAGACGCAATTTCCACGTGGAAAGTCAAATGGAAAAGCGTAACCAATCTTAATGTCTTTGCTGCATGCACGAACATGGTACCATTGCAAAAATATTAACACTTGATTATAAATAGTAGTATTAACACCGACGCTGCGTCGTAAACTGTGTGATATACTCGCATGGTTATGTTAATACCGTGTAACTAACAAAGTGGACAAATTTATGTGACGTATGTAAGTAATCAAACCTTAATTTATTACTACACGAGCCGACCAATTAGCTCCAACTGGACCTCGGTTCAGTCTAGCCTATATTTTACTTTTAATTTGACGGAGAGATTTGTTATTCTTGAAATTACAGAATGCATTTTAGTTATACGTCAAATAATCTTTTTATATTTGTATACCTTTTAGTGTTATATAATGCAACGTGTTAACTATTCATAATTCTCTTTTATTAATTTATAAAAACCTATATTATAAGACATAATATCAAATTGTCCAAGCATCTATTATATTGCTTAGACTATTTCTTAAAGTACATAATAAATACGTAAAGCAAAATGCTCTTCTAAGACAAATTCATCGCGCGTTAAAAAAATGTGATAGGAAATGTTAGAACTTCTTAGCATATAAAGGAATCCTCGGACTTTATACAATGAAAGCGTTGAAGCTTACTAGAACTTTAAAATGCAAAACATTCAGTGGATACTAAAACTTTTCCTAAACTGTTATCGAGTAGTTATAAAGTATCGTAGAAGAAGAAATAATCTAATAAACTATTAGTCTTTTCTCTTAAACAAAGTCTTGTTTTCAAATAAAAAAAATGTCAGTAGTAGCCATCACGCTACGAAGTGCCGTAACCGCTACGAAATGACAAAACTTTTAACGCGAAAACGGTCATACCAGATCAGAGGCGCACGACCTATTCGGCCGGAGATATTCCAGTTACACGTAACTTTAACAGTAATTTCCACGTGAGCTGTCAGTTTATGCGACACTTAATTGAATTATTAGTCGCGAGGCGCGGCGCGGGCGGCGGCCGGGGCAGGCGTTCGTCCGCGTCGGCGGTGCGCCCACCACTGGCGGCCGCGCGCCGCCCCTCGCCACTACATCCCTCCGAAGGCCAACTCCTTCAGCGCCGCTCCGATAAGGTGCAGCCGCTATCCGCTCCTGCAAACTGCTGACTGCTCCGGCTAAGCAACCTTATTAACATAAAGTAAATGCATCGTGTCGCCAGCACTAAGCCCCTCGCATAATCTACCTCGGAAAAAGTTAACGCTCCCGCGTTCCGCTTAATCTACAAGTTCGTTACGCGGAAATGTTTTTCAGGTGAGAACACTTTTTCAGTGTTTATATAATTGCATGTTCCGTCGTCCCGCCTAGTTCGTACCGGGCAACTAATGGCCGAAAAGCTCTGAAACTTAATCCTTTACTCGCTTGGATTAATTTTAAAGTTTCGGTGATAATCCCCTGTGACGAGTAAACAATTTAATTAAAAGTGTAAAGCTACCTCCAAAAGTACTATAGTGCTGGAGGCCTGTCATCTGAATTAGGTTCATAGTTTGGTGCGTTAATTTTTTAGCAAAATTCAATATCGTAAAACAATAATGGTGGCATCAAAATAAAACAAAGTTGAATTATTTAAAAATAGACTTACGTTTCATTAAAGAATAGTCAGAAAAATTCATATAGTTTTACTTATTTCGTTTGGGATTATGTTCAGTATTTCGCTGTACCTGTTATCTATTTGAGCGTAAGAAAACAAAGCATCGTTTGTACCTCGATTCAGCGGCGATCATTGACCTAGATCAGGTCAGACATACTAAAAGTGGCGCGAGTAGTGGCACAAGTGCGCGACCGCAGTGGCGCGTAGACGGAATCGGAAGAACGATAAGTAGGCCGATGCGTCATTCATCACGGATGACACAAGCAATTACATTAAAAGGTCGTATGAGCCAAACTTTGTTCTATTCTGCACACAGCGTCAGTTAATGAAATTCGTTTGAAAAGGGAGTACTTTGTACTCGGTTTTGTTGGTGGTAGGACTTTTTTTCAAGTTCGCCTGGCTAGCTAACCCCATCTTATCAAAAGCTTTCGTGATTATAATGATGTTATCAGCATTATTGTGTTCAGATAATTATTGATGAGATAACCAGTCCCTCTGTGATTGAGGGTTCCAGTTGAAGCTCGATTCCACTTTCAGCTTTATCGTCACTTACCATCACGTGAGATGAAGGCGAAGAGCTTCCCTGTCAACCATAAAAACAACGTGTCTTATCAACAGAAGACAATAGTAAAAACACACCTTCGATATTTTCACACCATAAAGGTAATAACTTCCATGCTTCTATAAATATTGTCATTCTATATAATAAAATTTCATATAAAGTTATTAATACTGAAACATGATGAAAATGATTTTATTATTTCAAAACGATTTTTTTTTCCGAAAAACTTGTTTTTCTTTACCAATAATATTTATGAGATTTACTTACAAATAAGTTTGATAACATCAACAATTAAAGTAACTAAGAAATTAATTTTAGTAAACGCTTAGTTATTATTTTACGATTTAATAACAAGCTAATTCAAATATTATCCAGGAAAATCATTTTTAAATATAGAAAATAATAATTTTATGTTTAAAAATGTTAAGTGTTGAAGTTGGCTGACACCGACCTCAAAAAAATATTTTTAAACATAAAATTTTTATTCTCCGTTTTTAGTTTTGAAGGCGGTTGATAGATGAAACAAACTGCAATTCAAAACAATTGATAGTTAGATGAAACAAACTGCATTCTACAGCCAAAGAGTTCAATTTTCAAAGGTTGTAATTACTTTTTGAATACTGTTTTGTAATGCTGGGGCCGCACTTGCGCCTATCGTCACGAAGCTTCGTGCTAGGACACGATACACGCAGATGTGACCGGCCGTTATCGGCTATCGTAGCGAATATTCGGGTTGCTTGTGCGTTATCGGCCGGGAGGCCGTACGTCAGGGTTTTAGCGCGTTAACCTATCGCGCTGCGTGGTCAGACATGCGTTGTTCATTTCGGAGGTTGTTTTCCATAATAGGCCCGTTTTGACAGATAGATACGTCAGTAGAATGTAACTGGGACGCAATCAAAACAGACGCAAGCACATAATAAAAATATATTATTGCATTTTTCAGTAATACAAATACAATCATATTTTAGCCAAATAAATAAAATGCCATAATAAAAATAAAAACTATTTTTTCTCGCATAATATTTAAAGCTAAATGTAATTTTCTAATCTTCAGAAACTTCATAAAAACAGTTACATTCTTAATCTTTTTTTTCTTTAGTGATAGTGCAGTGACTTAAATTGATCGTTAATTTCACGAATATATTCGATGCAGTATACGAATATATTGTATCGAAATTGAAAAACAAGCTTTATAGGATTCTAAATTAAATTAGAGTTAAATTATAAATTGAAATTTTCAAAAATAGCGAAGCGAAGCGAATAGCTAATCACATGTAGAAGTAAAGAAAGTGATCGTCCATAGTAAACGAAAAAGAGGATACCTACTACGCGAGTTAAACATCTGGAAATGATTTCGGCCATCTTGGATTATTGCACGATAGTTCGTGCAATAATAAAATGCCACATGCTTTCTCACGATAACTTTTGCTAGGGCCGCACTTGCGTGTATCGTACGAAGTATCGCCACGCATTACTTCGGGACGATAGGCGCAAGTGCGGCCCCAGCATAAGTGCCCAGTTCCGGAAACTTTTAGTAATGTTTTAGTATGACCTATGTAAATGGCTGCGACATATCGAATATACTCAAACTGACTTATAGTCGCAATAGACGGGGACGGAAAAATATATGAAAAGAAAACTTTGCTAGACATGTTAGGCTTCTTTAGGAAATCAATATCTGACTGATGATTTTTTTCTTTAATTTACATTTGATTTCCAACGACACGATATGACGTGCAAATGTAAATATTTTTTAATTTTTGTTGTCCTTTTTAAATAAACAGTGTTCAAGAAAATTTTGGGGAAACATGTCAATGAAAACAGCCCAAACAAGAGGACGTGAGACCAGAATAATAGTAGCACTATGCTCTCTGCTTTATAAATATGAGGAATGCTTCAGTTTTACACTTCCAAATTTAACTAACTCTATATCTCTCTATAACTCGTATCTGTGATACCTCACAAATAAGGAAGAATTCATTGGAGAAAGCTCTTATGAAAGCCAGATCCGATAGTAAGTCAGCAATTAAATTTTCCATTTCTGCATCCGTTCTAAATGCCGCTACAGCAAATAGATTTTCAATTCCCAGTTCACCTAAAAGCGACGCGGTGTTAAATCATATCTAGTATAGTATTATATTATCTGTGGCCATATGTTTTAGGTTAACCCTATGATGGTCATCCTCTCTACAAAGAATAAAGATCATTTAGAGAGCAGAGCGAAGGTTTCAAATTCCATTTTCCATCTTCATTGAATTATAATAAATATTGTATAATGCTATATTTAATAAACAGCTGTAGGATATTTTGGGTTCGCAACATCTTCAGCAAAATGGGAAGATCTTCCGTCGAGCTAGGTGTTCGATAGGGGACCGCGGCCCAACTGTACATCGTTGGAAGTTGTATATATACTGATGTACGTCGAAAACTTCGTAAGCGCGATTTTGGCTTTCATTACGTATTATGACGTTCCTGTGTCATGTCTTGGCTCCGTGTTTACATTTGTACCTACTTTTCGCTCAGCAACCATTTCTCGGTTATTCGATGCTAACTGTCTATTTATTTATTTATTTAATCGTTTATTGTACGACAATTACAAAATAGGAAAAGTTACAAACTATAAATAATACAAAAGGTGTAGCTTGTTTCTAAAAGAAATCTCTTCCAACCCATCTGTGACAGGAGAGACATGCTGAGAAACGTCTGTCTATGTAGCGCTGTGACGTAGCCGCTACAGCCGCGTTTTACGATATGATCAAAAACGCTACATCATAATATGGTCAAAGCCTTAGTGATTATAATATCGTACAATATGTAGTTACATTATTCATCGTTAGAAATAATTTACTTTATCAAAACTGTTGGTATCTGGCCGCAGCCGCCTCTTTTTTTACTATGAACGCTACGGAATGGCGGCTACGAAACGGCTACGGGGAGTAGCGCATTGCCTCTTTTTATAGTAAAATGAGGTATACAGTAGTACTTCAGATCCAATAAGTAATATATGATCTGAGGGTGATATCTGCGGTTCCGAGCTGAAAGTGTGATTCTTCCTTTATGTGAATTGACATATCATCAAACGTGAAACTTAAATGATACGGCCAGTTCAAACGTTGAAGCTTAAATTGAAGCTAAGTCAGTTTTATCCGGCCACATCAAACACAAACTCAAAATTTCTTTATTCATTTAGATGCAATTTGTACGTAAGTGTATGTCGACGTAAGAAAATAAAAAAAAACAGATGGTATGAAACTGACACTTTTTACCAGAAGACCTTGTTCCATCGAGCACATGCCTTGTTCTGAGAAGAACCGGCAAGAAACTTAGCAAGTTTGTTTCTAAATTTGCATTTTTCATGAAATGATAAATTCTACAGTCTGCCTACGACTAAGTTCTAAAGAAATTATTTCAAATCAATTAATATAATAGTTGTAAAATTCCCGGACCCGATTCCTCGAAAAAAATCCCAGACTGCTGCGATGATTTGAAGTATAACATCTGTTGTGATTGTTGGCTTTTGCGTTTGATTGTTTAATGAAGGATTGTTACTTTTATGGATTGGTGTCCCTTTTATGTATGCAACAGGCAAGCAATCTGTCACTATTTGGTGACACAGCACGTGCTGCCGGACGTGACTTTATGAGGAAAGGAATGTTACCTAAGGCTCTGCTCAACTGGGATTACAAACGTGATCGTATCATCGTATGTATGTAGTTGTAAAATTGTATCTTGACGAACTGTCACATTTTCCTTTGGTCAATAAAACAAAACTTGATATCATCCGTCGTCCATGCTCCAGTTCCGATAAAAACTGAAACCAGACGCCACCGCGACACAGCCCCAATATTAGACAGAGGCGTGTCGGTCCGGTGGTGTACAGAGGTTTGAATGACGAAAATTTAACGACTTTAACAAGTAATCACCGCTTCTAAACGTGTGACCTAAATCCCCAAAGGAGCAGCCAGCGCTTTAATGAAGGTCATTTGTTATGAAGATTAGCTTTATGAACACTCTTGTCAAATGATAATTTTCGATTTCACTTCGAGTTTAGTCGTAAATTTAAGTAATTACTTCCTTGATAAACGGAACATTGACAAGCTCGACTCGTGTTTGTGCGGACCTAATTAAATACAACGTTAACCGAATTAATTCATCACTACCTGTGTTGTTACGTCAGTAATATTTTATTAATTTTCTTTATAAATACTTAGCTTCTTAAAACGAGAATTTTACTGAAGCACTACAGTTGGAACTTATCTTTCGATATAATTAACTTTATGTGCTTTACTATGCACAGCCAATAGTATGCTATAATACCGTCAAATGGACTTGGACCATACTTCATGTAACAAGTATTGTCTTGTATACTCGTTGTACCTAACATCTTGCATGGTTATTTGTAACAAGCTGGATATGTCATCGTCATAATATCTAAATGAAGAGCATGCTCCAGTCATCGGGAATCAATAGATCATAACATGTAGTAACTATTCCATAGGTAAATAGGGCTAGAAAGAGTTCACATTCTCAACCACCACCGCGTCCACAGTACACAAATTCAACGCCCTTATATTCAACGTGATAATTTATAAAAACACTTTTAGAAACAAACTTCTATTTATAAAAGAGCATATTTATAATAAAATAAAGAGTAATAAAAGTTTTACTTCGATCATCGTTTAATTACTTCTATCTTTACCGATTCTATCGCTGTTATCTACCTTACAAAAAAACGCAACAAGCTCTTATAACATTTTAAATTTAAAGTTTCTTTAATTTTATTCTTTTTAGAGCATATTTATAAATAAAACCTTGTTTTCAAAAGTGTTTTTATAAATTATCTTGCTACGTTTTTTTTTCCAACACTTGCCAACCTGTCACATAAATAAAAGGGATATCATACCCAAAAAGTAATACTTCTTTCAAGAACCAACAAACAAAAGACAACCTAGACAAATGTTACACTCTAACATCACTGCAATCCAGTGTATTATAAAGATATTTTATTAATATTTTGGTGTTTGCTAAAATGCCAAATTAAAAATTCTCCTGCTGATATTATTCCCGAAAACTCACAACACTTGGATGTGAGAAGCGTTCTTTTTATATCTTGCATTTTAATTAAAGCCTTAAGACCTTCCAGCTTTAATTAAAATTATCTCTAATATTCATTTAAGGATATTTTGCATATTTTTTTACTTAGATTTTTGAGACCATGTAAATAAATGATAAACCTAACTTATATTAGAGAAAGCCAAAAAAGTCTCAGGTTGCCACCTGAGTTTATCTGCAAAAACAGTACCTGTACGAGCAGGTCGCGTCGGTTGTAAAACGCCGCTTCCCACAAGGACATGGGGAGGATGCTAGACCAGGTTAAAAGGCTGGCCAGCAAGGATATGTTGAAGGAAGGTGCTGCCCCAGGGAGTAGCCCAGGCAGACAGCATGATGATGATTAGGGAACTGCCCCAGGAAGTAACTCTGGCAAGCAGCAGTGGGGAGGTACAATTTCAAAAGATTTGTCAAACGGCGAAGGAGAATTGGTTGTTGTCACTAAGATATATTTTTAAAATTGCAGCAATGGATAGGTAAGAGCATGCAAGCTCACCTTGTCACGATGCAGATGATGCGGAGAAATAGACGATTGTTTAGCAGAACAACAATTTTCGGACATTTGGGAATATAGTTACTTTTTTAAATTCCCATTCTTTAAATATAGAGATCATGTTACATTTACGGACCGTCTTCGTCGCACCAATTTTAAATTTTAACTTTAGGCAACAGAAATATAATAAATAATGAATTTCTACTGCAAGTATACGGCAAAAGAAAGAGATTTGGGAGCTATCCTGATTCGAAGTTACCATCGCGTACTTGTCATTAAGGACGCTATTTAACCACTTTATCGCCTAAACTATCGCCGTTGATTGCTTAATAGCACCCCATCACCTGATACACGTAGGACGTATCCGTGTAGAGCAATGCTTTCACACTTGGGAGCAGCATTGTTCAAACAGACGTATTGGAAGAGGGAATTCGCACGGTACTTGGGGGTAAGAGAAAAATATGTGAGTAGGAAGTGGAAAAAGGTGTTAGCTATCGAAACATTCAGACAATGAAATCTGCATTAAAAAACGTTCGAAATATACTGCTTCATAAAACGCTCTGTTCAAATGTGTCCTTTTATTGTCATCGGAATTCACAGCTTTAATTGTAGTGGTATTTTGCACACTGATTTCTTTTGTGAATGACAAGCTTTTTTACTTAATGAAGAACATATTACAGAGTAGCTGTGTCCGCGACTTCATCCGCACGCATGTCGTATAATAATACCTTATAGCGTTCCTCGATAAATGGACCATACAACACAAAAATATTTTTTCAATTTGAATCGGTAGTTCTTGAGATTAGCGCGTTTAACCAAACAGACAAACTCTTCAACTTTATAATATTAGTATAGTATAGACTTACAAACACATTTCGAGATATTAGATCATTCCAAACGTAGGAACAAGTACAGCACTACAAAATTTTCTAATACAGAATCTGTTATTGAGCCGCTTTGCTGGGGCCTAATGTAGCAGTTGTTAATAAATTTTCAGAATAAACTCACGCAAAAAGATGACATTGACTGTGTTTAATGATCACTTATGCAAATATTATGTTATTCCGGGACAAAATATAGAAATAGCTACATCTTCGTTTATGTGAATATTTATTTTCAACGAAAAGAAAACTTATGTAACAAGATATCACAGAGAAAAGAACTTTATTCAGTAAGTTTCATAATGATCATAAAAATATATCTGTAGAGGTCGTTTCTCTCTAACCTTCCAGAAACTCAAAATTCTAAGTGTATATTTTATTGAGTACTTTATAAATTTTTACGACGAATTTTATAGCGCTTCGCACAATGAAACATTGCCCGTGCCCGGGCAGCGACCGGAGCAGTAGCTGGTTCAAACATCGCCCATTGCTTGTTTTCTAAGTTCCTCTTGTACAGTCAACCACATAAAAGAACAAAATTCATTAAAAGAAAAGTTTCTGCAAAAATGATTAATATTGCTGTACAAAATCATATTACAAAGGACTTAATGAATAGGGTGTTGCCTGCCAAGTCAGTTGAGATACTTTTTAATATCTGTCAAAACATAATTCTCCCTCTAGATTTTGTTTGGCATAAGAATTTGTGACGTCATAAATTCTTATAGTCAACTGAGTAAATGTTAAATGATTTTGATATGCTTAAAACTTTAATTCCAGAGTTAATTTGAAAAGATGGAGCTTATTTGGCATAAAATGCCATCACCTTTTACTAATTTAACACTTAGTAATTATTTGTTAATGGTGGCAACATCCCTATTAGTCTTGGATATTGCAAGTATACTGTTGTGTTATGTTGTACGAACAGCTTCAGAAGAAGATTAACACTTTAGTAACTTGTCATAATTATTCATACATAATCGTGGCAACTATTACTGCACAGTCAACAGCACATCAGGCTGCTACCACAAACTGTCAAACAATCGATTGTGCGTTTTAAGACACATTTAAAAAAGGTTGAAAATCATTTGAAGAAATTTGGCAGTCTTGGATATTCTGATCTGCTGTCGTATACGTAAAAGCACTGGCGTTACTATAACATGGGAGTTTCTCCCGAGTTCTTGTTGTAAAGACACGTGTTGAGAGACTCCATTTTTAACCAAAATCTACCGTACATTTTTTTGTAACTATAATTAAGTTTTCACTTGACATTGGCAAAATGCATAATCTTTAAGATTTGTGAATGCATTAATTAAGAATAGAATAGAATACTATAACATGGTACAGTAACGCCAGTAAGAAGAGGGCGTTAGCTGTATGAACAATGTCAATGTCCATTTATGGCATTCATGACATTCATGACACACAGTAACCACTCACCCACAATCGAGAAATAAACACACATAATGTTAATCTACTTCTGAAGCGGACCGTACCGACGGTGTTGGAAGAGATAACAACCGAATGTAACGATGTTACAATGGTCAACAGCACAAAGTGTGGCTACAGGACAACAACATTTGATATAATAATGACGAGAGTCGGAAACACAAAAGTCACTCGAGCGTAGACGAACGTGTAACGTAGTAACGTTCACCTACGCTCGAGTGACTTTTGTATAGATACCTACTACTTGGACTCAAAACTGTATGATTTAAGCATATGGTGACTTTTTATGACTATATTGGCTACTGGCTATAGATGGCTTATAAGCGTCACCAGAGATGAGGACATTGGTAAATCCTGTGAAGCTACGTCCCAAAAAGATTTCAAGTCATTCTCCACGAAGAAGTATGCCTTTCAAATAGTCTCTACGCCTGAGGGGCCACTAAGGGCTCGGACCTTGGCTTTGGTGTGCCGTGTATAGCGCGACGTATGTGAACGGGATTTTCGCACCCGTCTGCGGATGTGGTGTTTTGAGAGTACTGTGAGTGCACTGTAGTTTTATGTGAAGGGTAGTGCATTAGCGCTAGTAACGGCATCATCTCAATCAAGCAGAACGTTTCTTAGGTTTTTTGCGTACTTTCAATTGGAACGTAATTGGTGGTAGTGGTGGCTCTAGCTATAACGGATAGGCTTACGGGGACGAATACTTGACAACTTGACTGCCCATTCTATTAATCCAAATAATATTCTTAAATTATTAATTTAACAATTGTAAACTGCTTTATTTATTATGTGATGTAAATAATTTTATATTATTTTTACTAATCTCTATCATTAAACCTTTGTTAAATGTTAGTTTGGAGATAGGGCTCCCCAAGGATCTCCAACCCGATCGGTCCTGGGCGCCCCACATCCAGCGTCTTCCCGCGACCTTTACCAAACCGTCTGTCTGTAGCAGATCCGGAACCGCCACTCGAAGACCTTTCCGCCCCAACGGAATCTAATATTTAAGAAGATAGTATTATTTTTATCGTGTCAAATAATTTTTCAAATGTTTATCCTAAAATATATTGCAACACAAACGTTAAGATGTATTCAATGTAGCGTTTAAGTCAATGAAGGTTATGTATCAAATGCCTATTTAGTGTCATCCCAGACGGATTGTTATAAAAGGTTTTCTTTTAATCATCTCCTGAGATCAGTTCCAGATTTTCTTTGAGATGGGTCTACTTCCACTATAACGACGTATTAACAAATCATGGAGCCTTTTATCAAGGGTTTGAACCGACTTCAAAAAAAGAAGGAGGTTCTTAATTCGACTGTTTCTTTTTATATATAAAAACGCAGAAGTGGAGTCCAAATGCGAAGATAGCTGGTGCGAGAGATAAACTGCCGCGCTAGCCACCCTCGCCTTGCTGACCTGAAAGGTGTTTCTTCACGCCTCTTTTGAATGACCCAGGATTGTAGGAAGGATGGAACACGTGTGCTGGCAGTGAATTCCATTTCTTGATTGTGCGACAAAGAAACGAGTTGCCAAACTTAGTTCGCGTTGGAATGGTAGCCACAGTTTGTCGGTGACAACGTAAACCAGCATGGGTGTAGTCTTCAAAGTAAACTTCGAAGTAAGCTTCTCCGTTCTTTTAAAAGGAAGGGAGATGGTGGGATTAGGGAAAAAAGTTCCTCAGAGCTCGCTGTGGTCTATGTAATGGTAACATGTATCTAAAGTAACAACAATAAATTGTACGGTAGATTGAGATAAAAATGGAATCTCTCAACACGTCTTATTACAACAAGAACTCGAGAGTAACTCTCAAAACTAAATCACTATGATTTTCATATGTATTGACATCAAAGTGGTTAGTGTAAGTTTTTTAGTATACAAAACGCACCGATTCTAGTTGCGTTAAGAGCTCAATTTGTATAGGAAACGCGAACAGCGCCCCTAGCGGAGAGAAGCGCAAATCATGTTTCCCATACAAATTGAGCTCTTAACGCAACTAGAATCGGTGCGTTTTGTATACTAAAAAACTTACACTAATCACTCTGACTTCTGTTAAGCTGTTGTCAAAATGTATGACAACAGAAGTGTTTTGGATTTGGTTAATATTTAATATGTTTCAAATACTCGTAGCGCGATCGGTGGCTGCGTGAAAAGCAAAAAAATAGGTTATAGCCTGAACCATATAGCATAAAGGCTACTTTTTATTCCGAAAAATGTACGATTTGCGTGGGATAGATTTGAGACATCAACGAAGTCCCGAAGGAAGTCACGAGTAACAGCTAGTAAATACATATTTCATTAACAAATTCATTTGACACTAAAATTAATTGTCAACATTAAAATTAATACACTACCTACCTACATGATCTTGTTATTAAAATGAATTGAATGTTTTAATGACCCCACAGTACCTACAAGTTTTAATGTCCTTGAAGTAAGCTTCTCCGTTCTTGACCCTATGCTTGTACAAAGTAAGGTTAACCAATAATGCAAAGAAACGTTTTACAGGTACTTACAGCCTTTTTTGGTGCCCAAAAGGTCGGAAGCCGCGATTAGCCAACGTTTGATGTCTTTATAGCAGCCATTTTGGAAGTAATGCCCTCTTCAAATTCAAATTTCAAAGAGGGCGTTCCAAATGTCTTTAGCTTTGTATTACTTTTAAACCTTTTCGGTTGTCAGTTTCAAAATTAAATTGAAGCTTCGAAAGAAAATGGGAAATTCGTTTATAATATCTTAAACTATTATAGTGTGACCTACTATGGTCACACGCTGTAAAAAGTAGCCTAGTCCCAGGGTCTCAAACTATTTTCATACCAAAATTCATCTTAGCCGGTTCATCGTTTTAAGAAACGTGATACTTTTTTTCCAAAATTACTTTCAATTTTATAAGTAATATTAGTATGGCTTTTGTAATTATGAGTAAGAATATTCCTTTTAATGTTTAATGGTATACATCCCTAATATTATAAATGCGTAAGTAACTCTGTTCGTCTGTTACGTACGCGTTCACGCCTAAGGGTCGTAGCACACTTATCAGCTCGGAAAGGTAACGCCTGTTTTTACTATGAACGCTACGGAACAGTGACTACGAATCGTAGCACATCGTCTCTTTTTCATAGCGGCAAATGTTTGTGTGACGAACACGAATATTTGTTGACAAGTCATGGTTGTTTATATATTTATTTATGTTTATTTATAAAAATATCTAAAAATTATTATGTATATAAAAATTTTCCGTTATCTAGTTTCCATAACACAAGATCCTAATGATACTTAATTTGGGCTAGATATTGGTGTGAGCGAAGAAATATATTATATTATAATTATTATTGTAAAAAGAGGCGAGACGGTTCCATTCTCTTTTCGGGCTGATGAGTGTGACTTTAAACCGCATTGAACCGATTTTGTTGAAGTATAAATATAGGCTAGAGCTTGCGAAAGGACATATGTTACCTTTTATCGCGAAAAAAGGTTTTAATCGGTTGAAATAGTGGAAAAAGAAGAAAAAAAAGTTTAAAAAAAGATAAAACCTAGAAATCTAGTATTGAGGTTCTTGATATGAAATAAATAAATATTTGCTCTAGCTTTTTTAATATTTTGACCCGTGAGGGATGAAAGGTCGTTTGGAAAATGGAAGTCCAAACAAAGTCACGGTTTCACCCCTAACACCGGAACCGATTTTGATGAAATTTAAAATGACCTTGCTGTAAAAAAGGGCATGAAGGGGTTGAAATAAGGGATGAAAGTTTATATGGGAGTGCAATAACAGACTCTATTTATCAAAGATAAAACCTTGAAACTTTGTATTTAGACACTTTATAAGAAGCAAATAAACATTATATACCGGTTTTTTGAAATTTCGACCTACATGGGGATGAAATAGCAGATGAAAGTTCGCATGTGATCACGTATTCCAAAACACCCTCGCTCGACTAATTAAGCTGCTTATTTGCTAATAACATCAGTTTTTATTTACGTGAAATCCTTTACGTTGTGAAGATAATTTTATTCATAGGGGAAAAGGTTCTGTATGGATGAATTTTAATACACGATGATGAGACTGGATCCACGACGAATAATTACAGAGGTCAGCCGGGCCGAGGCTTTCACGACACCTATTTACATATCGCTAAGTAACACATCACATGGCTAATGAATTCACAGTTTCACACTTTATTCACAGGGGACGGTCCGAAACTATGATTGCCCAAATTGCTGGTTTAATTTGTGACTAAATAATTAAAGAGTTAAAGGGTAATATTTTTAGCTGTCAACACTAATAGCCTCTCCTTTGAAAAACACCTATCTAACTACCGTGAGTCCATTATCCGAACTGTCAAACTAAAAATTAGTTCCTTTATCTTATAAAATATCAAAATAAATATCTACATAAAGGGACGTTTATGTAAACGTAATCCTTGTCAACTTTTACCTAAGTCGGTATCCCATTGGCAGTCACCTGGGTCGCTTTGACAATATTTTAATATTCGCGGGTGACGGAACAGGGCGGCCGCCCGCCCAAGTCTGTATTTGATATTTTTATAGCCCCTCCATTATTATCGTGAGATATGGTCCAACGAGAAACCGCGTGAAAAGGGCCTATTTCATAAAACGGAATATTATCATAACGTTTTCATTTTATAAAAAAAATATGCTATGCCACTGAGTATCACGTAGATTTATCCTACAAACAATTAAAATATTTGAACCAGAACCTGCAATAACAGACTTTACTCAAACGACTTCATTACAACCTCATTGGATAACATCACATAAACCTAAATAAGCACTTCGAGATCTCCATGAATCGTTATAATGTAGTCCTGCGGGTACACAGTAACTAGTCGCATTCAAAGCGCTACTAATTTCACTCGACATTTAACTGCAATTGTACTTTTCGCAACTATTGTGGAGTTGTATTCTATTCAAAGCTACGATCCGCGTCGAGAGCGTAAACCAAAACCTCCAGTGTCGGGCAGCCATTACCGTTGAGAGTTATTAAAGTATGTGAAATTCTCATTTTCATATGCGGCGTTAATTTCCAACATCAAGCGAGCACAACTTACGTCATTTGCGACGCGAAACTTCCATGGGGAAGCCAAAAAGTCCGCTGAAATATTTGTCACGGCTCATCACGATTATAAATTCTGAGCAGCACATGCCCGATAACAGATTACATTGCTTTAATAAATCACGAACAGATCCGTATTGAATTAATTGAGAAAAAATAACGCTCCACAGCGCTGTGACGGGCTGGTGACGTCACTTAGATTTTTACTACAGGCAGTTTGTTAAAAAAAAAAATTTTAATTCAACCAGTTTGAACAATTGTTATAATAATAAATATGCGTTAATGGAAACTGTCAAGTGTATTTTACTAATGTAATTAAATATATTTTACTATTTTTAATGGATATTATAGACCTTATTTGTAAAGTTGAAATAAAGTACAAGTATTTTTAATTTATTTATTAACTTAAATAACCATGCTTCATGCACATAAATTCGCCGTGGCATCAACAATTATACTAACAGGATTCTAAGCCGAACCTGTGATAATTAGGCAACGTTACTGAACACACTCCAAAGCGGTATGCACTCGTAGGTAAGGTATTTCGGGTATGAATTATAAATAAACGTGGGGACCTCACATAAGTAATTTGTAATTACTACAAAGTAACAGCAAAGAAGGGTGCTGGCGTAAAATGCTTGGTGAGAAGTGGACAAAACGCCGTACTAACGAGTCGATCTTGGATCCAGCTCGTCAGACGAAATACTAATTTGGAAAAACTTCTGATGCTGGGTACGTGAAAGAAAGGAGAATTAGGGGTAGAGAGAGCACCTTTTGAGTATTTAGACCATGATAAAGTTCAATCCAAAATTGAGGTCCTCACCTGCCCAAGGAGAGCACAAGTTAAAACCACCTAGAAGAAACTGTGAGGAATGCCTGTGGTGATCACGTCCCTCAATAACGAGTTGTCCACTAAGGAAAGAGAGAACAGCAAAGAAGGCCTGCCTAGGTAATTGTTATGACCTTTTCTGTTGTCCTGTGGTGGCTAATAAATGTTTTTCCATCTTTAATTATTTATTCCCGATAATAATACCTATATCAAACAAAATATGTTAAACTAGGAAACGGTTTAACGGATTAAATTTTGAATTGTTATGAAGACGGTGAATAAATTCCCCTATAAACCACAAATAACAACGCTATCTAATACCTAAATAATTGTAGTCCTAAATACCTAACATTTCCTTTTAAATAATACATTATCGTGTTGACATTTTCCAAGCGCAGAGCTTGGGATAGCGATGAAACGGTCCCGAGTTGTTAAGCCGAAAGGGTCCGTACATTATGATTGTTATAGGCAAAAGGTCCACTTTATTGTCCTAATGTTGCGCCTTTTACGTGATAGTCATTTAAGGCTCGATGTGTGGCGGAAGCGTTATACTTTATAAACTTTCGACTTAGCATTATTTAAAAAAAAAATTGGTTGTCTGTAAAGTCGGTTTACTGACGATAGTTGAACGTGACAACGTCTTAAGAAAATACTGATGGAATGGTAGCATTTTTCAAAAGAAAAATTTAATTTCATTTGTTTTGCCGGTCTTACATGGAACGCCTCAGAGCGAGGTAACGCCGCATGCGTCATGTTTTTTCGTGCGTGCAGCCGGCTCTATCGAATTATAAGACGTTGTCACGTCAAAAATATATACAGAACGTTTGGTGCATTATATAACAAGCGGGCACCTACCCATGCTCACATAGACATATAACTAAGGTTATAATGTTAAAAACATTGAATTTCCTCCATAGAAACAGTTCAGTCAGTAGAACAATGTGTGTGAAATTTCAAACATCATGGAGTCGACGGAAACAAAATTCACCCCTAACCCTCAGCCACTGATGCGAGCTTTAAACAGGCCGTATCACTAAAGGAACTAAGCACAAATTTGTACTGCCTAGGGATCGAATCCGGGACCTCCAAATGCCCCCAGAAGGTGATGAAACCTTTCCACAGATTGAAGTGTAAAAATGTGACATAAATAATCAGTACTTTCTCTTCCTAATACTTCCTCCTTTAACAAAACTTATAAATGAATCATCTCTAAGGGGTCTCTTGTCAGAAATAAATTGAAGCGTAATTTGTTCAATTGATTACTGACTTCGAATAAAGAAAACAACTATGTAAGTACTTACATAATACAAGCTATAGTCAAAACTCATTTGCTATCCGAACCAATTATTGTCTCAGTCAGTTAAAATACATTTATCGCGCCAAATTGAAGTTATTAGCGTCCGATACCCGATATTGTGAGAGGAGGAAATTGTACTCTCTAGAATTTCAAAAATTCCATGCTCAGCCAGCAACAGTGTGGCGCCTGGGACATGCGAGACTTTTATTGTTAGTTATCGATTGAAGCGAGCTCTTCCAATCACTCAGCGAGCTGGCCACGCTAACAGCTCTAACAAACTAACAGGTGTAATCAACACTGGTACATTATTGTGTTGTTTGTCGGCCGCGCCTTGTGTCACTCACACCTACACTGCACTAGACGACACCCAAAAGCAAATCGAATCCAGTATGACTACTAGTGTCCACACGAATTAGGCAAACTTTCCCTTTTTCAATTTGATTAGACGGGAATAAATTTACGAGGAGGGTTGGTTTTTATGATATCTTCTTTACAGCCTTTATAATTCGACCCACTGCTGGGACACAAGGCCTCTCCTTGTCATCGAAGGAGGTTTAGGCAGTAGTCCACCACGCTTGCCCAATGCGGATTGGTGGACGGAGTATAAGGTGATCAATATCAATACCCCTTTGCTGATCCGTTAGTTGCCTTCTACGACACCCATTGGATAATATGGCGTGATGCTATTCTACTCTGTCAGCATCACACGACTCATAGATATTAAATATGATTATAGGCTCTATTGGTAACCAAATGTTACGTTACTCGGACTGCTGAGAATATTTAGAGTGTAACATCCATAGATATAGGAAACTGTAGATCCGCAAGATGAAAGAGAAAGAGCAGACTAATGTGTATATTAGAGCGAGATAGATAGAAGAGACCATTTCACTTACAAACATGCGGCCTAGGTAGGCCTGTCAGTCACGAAAACAGCGACTGTCAGACTGCAGTACTATTTTTCACGCTCGCGTGTGCATTACTCACACATTGGTGCATTTTTTTGGTCTCGCCATAGTTGATTTATTGCCAGTCTATAAACGTCAGTTATTATAAATCCATGGTAACATCTGTCCTGTAGGCCTTTTCCCACAGAACACAGAAAGAGCCTATTCCCTAACTTTTTTTAACAGTTGAAAGTGATGATCACCGAGTGAATTACACATCCTTTGCTGTTTTCTTCTTCTTTCTTTAAATAAATGGCGTTCGCGATATATAACGCATTTCGCCAATGTCAAGTAAAAATGCACTTAGAGTAACAAACAATTGTACGGTAGATTGAGGTTAAAAATGGAGTCTCTCAACAAGAACTCGGGAGAAACTCCATTGCTGTTTTACACGACACGCTATTATGGCACTTGTCGCGTAAAACAGCAATGGATACGTAAATCGCTCAGTGATCATCACTTTCAACTGTCAAAAAAAGATAGCGAATAGCCCCCCTGGTCGTTAGGCTTTGTTTGTTAGTTCACTGAAGATTTTTATACTTTTTGGGTCTGACTGATGCCCCTTTTATTTAGGCGACAGGCTGACAACATGGCACTATATAGGCACTGATTGATTCATACTGCCAGATGTGGCTTTATATGTAACTAAATGTTACCTAAAGCTCTGCTCAACCGGCCCAACCGTATGTAAAATTAGCTACCAAAATCTCTGCTCAACCCCTTTTGGAATGCACCTATATGTCTGTGTAAATAAAAAAACTTAGGTAAGTAACTATATTTTTACGTCGAACTAACACACATCGTAATTCTAATTTCCCAACGAATGGCATTAATTCAATTGAACGATACAAATCAATCATCATTAATATTATTGTGTGCGTTATAAATAGTAACTTGATGAAACAAACGTGCTTAAATGGATTGCTACAATTTCATTGATGTAGGCGGACAATATTTTTTGCCTCTTCTACTATGTAAAGTAGAGAAATGTGACAAATAAGGCCTAATATTGGACTTAACACTTCCAATATTAGGCCTTACTTGTATGTCGCCATGGTGTACATGAGTATTGTATTTCTTGTCATAGCAAACTTAAAAAAATAGTTTAATATGTTCGTGGTGAATTTCATCTAAAAAATTAAATGATAACGAATTAAAAATATAGTAGCTACTAGTTTTATATGCCAGTTTCAATATTCTATCAGCCAGTAAAAGTAAGCAATTATTATTAAATTACCTAAAAATAACAGAGTTCGCTTAGCAACCAAACTCTGGTAGCGTATCTAATCTCTAATATTGAAACCGATCATACGTTCCATTGCTTCTCAATTTAGAAATAAGTATAGAACTGTACGAATGTAACTATAAATTCTTCCCAGGAAGTATTACATTCTTTTGTGATTGACCTTGTGTACATAAACTGTAAAATAAAAATAAATAAAATAATACAAAATTCCTCAGAACGTGAACGCGTAACTGCCTTGTGTCTGATAGATCCCTCAATGCTGTAAAAATGCATAGGCAATGACATTGCTTCGATTGATTGAATATATTTTACCTTGGGGAAAGAGGTTTTCTACTTAATGAAACGATAAAAAAACATAAGCACCAAGCACTGACAAATTTCGACAGCGAAAGCAGCAGTGCCTCGGTGACGTAGTGGTTAACACAGCCACTCCGATTGCGAAAGATGCTGGGTTCGAATCCCGCCAGGGGCAGGTCGATTTTTTCAGTGTATTTTTTCTAGTATTAAAAAAGGTTTCCTACTACTGACAATTTTGTAGTTTAATCTCGCATCCCACATAACCAAGTTAAACATAATAATAACTTATAGGTTGAAAATTTGAGAAAAATAAAGTAAGTACAACTATATTCAGATAGCAGTCAATATTTTTAAAAAAACAAGCTTTTATTTCAATGCTCTAAAAAGAAGAAAATAAATAAACCTTAAATATAAATGATATAAAAGTCGCGAGATTTATTTCGATCAACGTTTGTTTACTATCTATCTCTTTGCCGATTCTATCTCTGTTTATGTAAACCTCGAGTTTCAAAAAAAGTTTTTAAAGAAGTTTATTTTTCATTTCTTTAGTGTAACTAAAAAATGAAAAATACCCATATTATGCGAGTGCACAAAAAATAACTAGTCCGCCATCTTGGGTCGTCCACTATATTGGATTTAGAATGACATCACTTAGCTAATCATGCATTGGCATATGCAAAATTTCAGCTCACTCGAATATCAACAAATGGTCGAAAAATGGTTTGCATATTAACGGACAACTTACATACATACATACTTCAGCGGGTGTCAAGCACCAAGAGGTGACAATTGTAAGCTACAGAATGCTACATTTAGCCCGGGTTCCAATCTACCCTACGCCACCATTGATTCGTACATACGAACAGTGCAAGTTAAATTAAAGCTTGTAATAATCAAAAACAAATTATTAAGTAGGTAAGTACGTATTGTTGTTGGCTGCGGACAACGATTTTTGTAGCTCGTATTGGGCATGGCGGGTATTATCTGATGCCGGCTCCCGGCAGACTGTAAATATCCACATGGCGCGATTAGCCGCGCTCGGGGCTGCTCGTGACACCATTATTGCTATACGCAACAATATTTATATTGTTCACCAGATTATTATACAGTGCCCATGCAAAACGCCATGATAAGGTACACATGACGGTGTGATACGCAGCAAGCAATAACAATAAGTACGATGGGTCCAAAAAAATACATTGTTGTATCACATTATAACATTTTATTTTATGGATAGTCTGTATACAGAATTACTGGAAACATGGCAATGTGACGTATTCCTGTTAAAACGTTATAGATGAGGTCAAAAGTAATAGTTTTGTCATGTAATGTCGTTGACCAAACTTATTGACTTTTGAGTTATTTTGAGATATTCCAGATTTTTTTCTATTCTACTCTTAATTAATGGCATTCGCGACACTTAAATATAACGCATTTTGCCTATGTCAAGTAAAAATGTAATTAAAGTAACAAAAATTGTACGGTAGATTTGAGTTACAAAATGGAGTTTCTCAACACGTGTTTTAATAACATGCACTCGGGAGAAACACGAGATTTTGTTATTTCTAACAATAATCCAGATTGAGCATCGAACATAAGCCGGCTTAACCATAGTGGTGTAGGTATAACTTAATAAAGAAAAAAACTGAACTATAATTTTTATTCTAACTTTTTAAATCTTATTTCAGAGGAGATAATCTGTTTCATCAAAGTAAATAACAACTTGGCCAGATACTACAGCCCTTTTCATATTAATATACCTACTTTAAATTCTTTAATTTTCCCCAATTTATTCAAAAATATTCTGATATCAGATCTAAAAGATCCGATAGATTTATAGATATATTCTAAATACGTTTTATTATTTAGAATAATTTCCTACCACATCTTTTTATTTTTTTAGTTAGTCAAGAGCACGTTACTTACGAAAGAATCATACTTATTATTGGAATGGCTTCAGATATAAAGATTAGCAAGTCATACAGGTCCTTTCGAACCTATAATAATACACCCCAGGAAGGTAAATGTACATATGTTCTTAAATTGGAGAAAATTAAAGCATTCAAAGTATATTAATATGAAAAGGGTTGTAGTGTTAGGCCAAGTTGTTATTAACTTTGATGAAACAGATTATGTCCTCTGAAATAAAATTAAAAAAGTTAGAATGAAAATGATAGTTCAGTTAATTTTTTTCTTTATTAAGTTATACCGACACCACAATGGTTAAGCCGGCTTATGTTCGATGCTCAATCTGGATTATAGTTAGAAATAACAAAATCTCGAGTTTTTCTCGAGTTCTTGTTGTTGAACAACGTGTTGGGAGACTCCATTTTTAACTCAAATCTACCATACAATTGTTTGTTACTTTAATTACATTTTTACTTGACATATGCAAAATGCGTAATCTTTAAGTGTCGCGAATGCCATTAATTAAGAATAGAATATAAAGCAATGCACGTGTGTGCGTGAAAATAGTCTGCAGTCTGACAGTTGCTGTCTTTTCTACGTGACTGATAGGCTGACCTAGGCCGCCTGCGTGTACGTGAAATTGTTTCGTCTAAGTATCTATCTCTTTTTAATATGTGTAAGTATGTTCTTTCTCTTTCATATTGCCTATCTATAGTTTACTATATCTATGGTTTTTTCTCAGTATTATGTCAGTGTCATACAGAATATCCTTTTCGTTAAGCGTTCAACGGAATCGAATGACCACGATGTGGCCTGAGTTTGACTTATTCAAAGATTTTTAAAAAATTACTTTTTGTGTTTGTTTGTTTGTTTTATTGTATTTATTTATTTATATATAGATGGTTCTGAGCATAGAAAGTCGAACGGAACTAGTGAGAATGATCCAAACGGCCGGGTTCGAATGATACAGACAATTAATGATGCGACGAACGCTAAATGATTCTAATAAAAATAAATAATTTAGTCCGTAATTGTAATTGAGCTTTGGATTAGATCTCAAAGTTCGGTTAGCTCGAGTTCTTTATGATAATTGCGAGGCAGAAGAAAATAAGTGTACTTTCCCCCTGCTCGTGAAGGCCCTAATCACTCACTTTCGAAACGTAATGTAATTTGGGCAGATAATTTCTCAAGTAAGGCTAAAAATGAGAAATAACGCTGAAAATATCTAATTAATTTGAACCTACAAAAACAAGTGCCAACAGATAAGTAGACGGTGCAGTGACGGTGTATAAGAATACAGTTTGTCACTGCCCCCTCTCTTTCCCCTGGGTGTCGTACGAGGCGACTAAGGGATTCCTGAGCGACCATCTGCTCAACTGGTGGTAGGGCCTAACGCCCGCCTGGTTAGTTACCACCGTGCGCGTGGTGGAAAACCCGTGAAGTGCTCATTGAGCGCGTTTCGGGATCAGCCAGCGTACAACCAGAGCTCGATTGGACGTTGTCGCCACATAGTTCGGTCCGGGGGCGGCCTTGGTCGAACTGATGCCGGGAGGACTGCGTCGACCCGCCGGCCAGGGAGACCCGTAGAAACGGTTATCCCGCTGGCCGCCCGTGGCATAGTACAGGGGCCCGAGCGTGCCTAACCAGCTCGTGAGGCTGCCCTATCATGCCACGCATAATCCCGGGGTGGACCGTCGTGCCGGCTGGTGACCGGAGCGTGGGGTCCCGGCGGCCACTCCCGGGGGGGTACGGGGGCCCTTCCGTTCGGCGGACCGACGATTGTCATCCTATGGCAGTTACTCGGTGACACCAGCCTCCCCATTTTGCCCGATTCTGTCGCGGCAACGTTCACTCGCTTCACGTCTCTCTCCCTTTCCTCAAACATGGCAGCCGTAAACAAATATACAGGTCATACAGCGGTGCACAACCCCACCCTCTCCACACCGTTTGAGGTGGAGTTCTGCAATATACGCGGACTCCATAGTAACCTCAATGCTGTCCACCAACATCTTGAGTCAGCACGACCTGCATTGTTGTTTCTGACGGAGACGCAAATATTGCCGCCCGCTGACACAAGCTACCTGAACTATCCCGGCTACATGCTTGAAGCGTCCTTCAAAGCGAAAGCCGGTGTATGCTTGTATGTTCGGGCGGATGTTTGCTGTCGCCGTTTGAGCTGCCTGGAAGACCCATCCTTTTCCATGCTGGGGGTACACGTCGACTCTGGCCCCTCGGCTAGAGTCTACGTGTGTCTCTATAGATCCCATACCGGAGACGTTGAGACAACTCGACTTTTTGAACATCTGAGTCGGGTGGCAGATGACGCGCAGGAGCAGTATCCCAATGCAGAACTGGTGTTTTTGGGGGACTTCAATGCTCACCACAGTTTGTGGTTAAGTTCCTCCAAAACTGACCATGCAGGGATCTCTGCTCATGCGTTCGCTCTCACGCACGACTTGTCACAACTGGTTGATCAGCCCACCAGGATCCCAGACATTGCAAGTCAAGCGCCCTCTTTACTGGACCTTCTGCTCACGACCCATCCTGAGGGATATCAGGTAGAGGTCCGAGCCCCTCTAGGCTCATCTGACCACTGCCTGATATCCTCCAAAGTGCCGCAGGCCAAGCTTCCGCAACCAGCGGTTGCTAAACGCCGGCTCTGGCATTATGGGTCTGCAGATTGGGATGGTATGCGCGAATACTTTGCGTCTATCCCTTGGAAGCAACGCTGCTTCAGTGAGAACGATTCATCAGCTTGCGCCGCTGCCATTACTGAGGAGATTGTATTAGGCATGGAATACTACATTCCACATTCCGATCTCATCAGTAAGGGCAGACGTAACCTCTGGTTCAACCGCGATTGTGCTGATGCTGTTTCACAGAAACAGGCAGCGTATCGCGCTTGGATCAGGGGTCGGGCTCTTAAAGCTCCTGATGTCGAATCACTGAAAGCAGCGTACAACAAGGCTTCCAAGTCCTGTAAGAAGGCTTACATAAGAGCGGATGCCCAGCGCGTCGCACGCATTGGCCACGAATTGGTGACGCATCCTACGGGCTCCCGTAGTTACTGGCGTCTGGCCAAAGCCGTGCAAAGCAATTTCTGCCAGCCCTCGCTGCCACCCCTGAGATGTCCAGATGGGTCATTAGCTCACAAGCCGCAGGAGAAAGCCGATCTTCTGGCAAGACTCTTTGCGGCTAATTCCCAAGTCGATGATTGCAATGCACTGCCACCTTCACTACCTCATTGTGGCTCCACGATGCCTGAGATTAAAATTAGGCAGCGTGAAGTTCGTGCGGAACTGCAATCACTCGACGTCCGGAAAGCTAGTGGGCCTGATGGCATCCCGGGGGTTGTTCTTAAAAAATGTGCAGCGGAGTTGTCTCCTGTACTGACGCGCCTATACCAGCTCTCATACTCTACTGGACAGGTGCCGGAGACTTGGTGAGAGGCTAATGTGCAGCCTGTACCCAAAAAAGGGGACCGCTCAGACCCGGCCAACTACCGGCCAATAGCAATCACCTCAGTACTATGCAAAGTTATGGAAAGGATCCTTAACAACCACCTGATCCGTTACCTAGAAGATCACTCACTGATCCACGATCGACAGTACGGCTTTAGGCCGAAACGATCGACGGGTGATCTTCTAGCGTACTTGACGCATGTCTGGGGTGAAGCTATGGACAAGCGTGGCGAGTCACTGGCTGTCAGCCTTGACATCGCCAAAGCTTTTGACAGGGTCTGGCACAAAAGTCTTCTCTCCAAGCTTCCGACATATGGTCTGCCTGCTCAGCTCTGTACCTGGGTGGCCGGCTTCCTGCATGAGCGAAGAATTCGTGTCCTCTCCGACGGATGCAGTTCGCGGTTCATGTCAGTGAATGCTGGTGTTCCCCAGGGGTCCGTTTTATCCCCTACACTGTTTCTTCTGCATATCAATGATATGATTCCTCTTGGGAACATCCATTGCTATGCAGACGACAGTACAGTGCATGCGGGCTACTTTGGACACGCAAGGGCTGGACGAGCAGAAACGGTAGAGAGTCGTGAGAATCTTGTCATTGAACTCAACCGAGAGCTCGACCTTGTTTCTCAATGGGGTACAGCAAATCTGGTTGAGTTCAATGCCAAGAAAACTCAGGTGTGCGCGTTTACGGCTAAAACGTCGCCATTCCTTTCCCTTCCCTCTCTCCAGGGCACAACACTAACGCTACAGAGCAGTATCACCTTGCTCGGTATGGAGGTTCGTAGCGACTTGAATCCGAAGGACTACATCGAAAGCGTGATAAAAACAGCTTCACGGAAACTCGGAGTCCTGAACAAGGTGCGGCGTTTTTTCACGCCAAATCAACTGTGCTTGCTATACAAGACACAAGTACGGTCCTGCGTGGAGTATTGCTCGCACCTGTGGGATGGCTCTGCAAAGTACTTACTCGATGCTTTGGATAGGTTGCAGCGTCGCGCGGCCCGCATCATCGGCGACGAAGAGGTGACCAAACACCTTGAGCCTCTCCAATTGCGTCGCAATGTTGCGTCATTGAGCGCCTTCTACCGTCTGTACCACGGCGAGTGCTCTGAGGAGATTTTTTCCCTAATCCCACCATCTCCTTTCCTTCTAAGGACTACGCGTGCTGGCCTACGTTGTCACCGACAAACTGTGGCTACCATTCCAACGCGAACTAAGAAATTTGGCAACTCGTTTCTTTGTCGCACAATCAAGAAATGGAATTCACTGCCAGCACACGTGTTCCCTCCTTCCTACAATCCTGGGTCATTCAAAAGAGGCGTGAAGAAGCACCTTGCAGGTCAGCAAGGCAAGGGTGGCTAGTGCGGCAGTGTATCTCTCGCACCAGCTATCTTCGCATTTGGACTCCACTTCTGCTTAACATCAGGTGGAATGGAGTCATTTGCTTGACCTATTTATAAAAAAAAAAAAAAAAAAAAAAAAAAAAAAAAAAAAAAAAAAGACATTGAAAATCCAACCACGATGGACCGAATTTCGGTTAAGTATTGGAGCTAACAAGTATTGACTAACTTTGGTTCAAAACTTTTCATAAACTTTGTCAGCATTCGAAACAGATAAAAATCTTCTATTATTTGTACCCAATTTGTAGATACCTATCAATTGTAAGAATGTTGTTTTTGTTGGTTGCCCTAAAATAAATTATATCCTCAGGGACTTAAATTAAGAATCATTGAGAAGTTGTGTTCATTTACATATTTTTGGATAGCTGCTATATCAAGGAATACACACACATCTATACAAAGCATAAAACTAAGTCGCTTCTTAGAACTTTATATTACGCAGCGGATTTCAATAAGGTTTTCATCAATAGATGCAGTGATTCAAGAGAAATGATTAGAAGTACAATTCGTTAAGGTTAAAGTAAGCATTCTAAGTACTATCCGTGCTAAGCCGTGGTGGTTTGCTAGTACCTATCCAATAACTTGTAACATATAGTGTAAGCGAAGTTCTACTTTGTTTTTTGACGATGGGAAATCCATTTACGGACCATACCGCACGCTGGTTGGGCGCACGACGGTGCGGGACTCACCGGCGCGGAACAGCGCGTCCTACTCCACTAAAACCCACCGGTACCCTAAGCCCTTATGGTGGCACTCTGGGATCGGCGCACTTTACGTGCGCCTTGTCATCAGAGCGTCCCCTGAAGCGAAGTTTTATACATAAAGTTCCGCCTTTTCCCCATAGTAGTAGGCAGAGATCACTTGTTTCCACTTACAACCCGGATCGGATTTAGGGGAGGGCAGTAGGGCTACAGCCCAGGGCCTTCACAATAGAGACTTCGGAAAAAAAAAATCTAATAAGACTAGTAAACACCAGTAAACAACTTTTCCTTTCATATTTTATTTCGCGTTTTACCTTTACCTACGGTACTTTGTACAAACATGATTACATGAATAATAATAATAATAATATCTTTCTATTTTGTTCGTTGATTAAAGGTCGTAAAGAAGTATGCCTATTTTTTAACCGAAAACTCGATTGAAAAAAAATTTTCATTTTATTTGGAAAATAATTTGGGGCTAAGGGGCCTCCACTGCTTTGTTGCCCCGAGGCTTCCAGACCTTTAAATCCGGCCCTGTATTCAGGTGAGCTGATGATGGAAGGAGAAACTCCATAACGATTAAGAGTTGGATGATAATTCTTTAAATATTAAAAGTAGGAAAAGACCTAAAAGACCGAAAGTTGTATTCTTTCAGCTTGTTAGGTGAGCTGATGATAGAAGGCAAAGCACCGTAATAGTTAGTATTTGGATGTTAAACTTGTACAAAACTGTAACATTTTCTCACACATAAAACCACCTCTGGCAGTATGGATCAAGCAGTGCCTCCAAATAGTGAGAGGTTGCCAGTCTGTCGCCTACATAAAAGGGGCACAAAACCCAAAAATCACTTCTAATGTTAAGTGATTTATGGTTAATATTGCAAATGTCTATAAGCGACGAAACCACTTAACACGGAGTGGGCCGCAAGTTTGTTGGCCATCTCGTAATATATATAAAAAAACAACAATTATTCCACATAAAACACTAAAAATAGAAAAATAAACAACTTTTTAAAAAAAAAGTCCAACCGACTTCAAAAAGTATAAAAATAACATATTATTAAAATGTGTGCTAGGTACCTGCTGTACTGTTTGAAGTCGGTGCCAAACCAACTAGGTATTCTATAGGTCCGCCTGCCACATCACATTCATTGATCTCACCATCCCGCGATTGCGACCGACCGAACGCGCCAGCTTAGGTGATGAGGGGCTCGTGGTGCTGAACGATTGGCATGGCTTGGCACCGGGTTCAAACAGTACAGCAGGTACCTAGCACACATTTTAATAATATGTTATTTTTATACTTTTTGAAGTCGGTTGGACTTTTTTTTTATGTTCTGTGGAGGCAACAAGTTGATGAAATATTTGCTCAATCGCGTGTATAACATAGTTTCATTTATTTCAATTCACTCGAGTCACTCAACTGAAATAACAACAGCACGACGGACATGAATCAGCAATAAATTACAATGGCGATACGTACACGCTTCATTGTTGTAAAAATCAATATAAAAATCTTACGTGGACAAAATAACACTAAGCCAGTGTATAGAAGAAAATTATGGGAGATTATTATGTTAGACAACGTTTACAATTGTGATATAATCATCGGCTTCTGTTGTGTGGAACTCGTCCTCTGTTAGAGACGTTTTTGTTTATTCCCTATAGAATATGGACCTTAAGACATCTAAACAGACCTTTGGTAACCTCACTTGCCACAAGGCCAGGGCACTGTGAGATTATAAAGGATAATTTCCCTTTCCTCTTAAACCTTGAGAAAGTTATAGTGTCATCTGCCCTGGTTTTGTTTGAGGGTTCACAGGTTTTTTTAGTTTCTTTTTTGAGTTTGATACCCCCTTTGATGTAGGTGACAGGCTAGCAACCTGTTAATATTTTGCGGCACTATATGGCCCATACTGCCAGGTGTGGCTTTATGTGTTACCTAAACCACTGCCTAATCGGGACTATGAGCATTATGGTACATATGTATGTATAACATGATGTCTAACTTGTAATCAGCAATTACAAGTTAGACATCATTAGACAATATTGCTAAAATTAAACATTGTACCTAAACAATTATTAAGAATATATTACTATCCGTTAAATTTGATCAGAACTTTCGTAAATCTCGTTAAAACTCTTTTCATAACAGAATATTTAATATACATACTTTTCCACCGCTGTAACTTGTTAAACGTGTATTGAAATAGACCCTTTTCCAACTGACCGAAACTTGCGTACGCCGCAATCCGCTACAATAGTTCGCAAAATTATCAATTATAAGTTTGACTGGTTCACAATCCTCGGCAGTAATTACCCAGTTGTCAAAATGGAAGCGCGGTAGGATAGGAAACTAAGTGTCAGCCGTCGGGCACATCGCCGCAAAATTAGCATTGACAGAGTCGCTTCTATTCAACAACAGCGGCAGCCATTAATCTTGTCCGATGTGATTGCGGTCGAAATTCCTCGTCATTATTCAATTGGCCAACAGACATTGCAAAGTTCGCAATTTTTCTAAAAAGTTCTAGAGGCACAAAAATAAATGGCACTGAAGTGATATTCTTAATTCCTTCCCGAGTGTCACAATAACAAACGGTTCATTTTGCAGCACTAAAAAAAGGTTTCACGTTTTTATGCAAAATTTAAACGACGAGTATCAGCCTTCTGACGATACATAATTCATAAACATCTCACGCCGACGACGCTCTGCAGAAGGCTACGAGGCTACGAGCTACGAGAGCTCTTGATGTCTTGAGCATCCTTCCACTAAGCCCGCTACATGTAGTCCGCCTGTTCACATACTAACCATCACTTACTAACTTCGAGTGCGTTATTGTTTAAACAACTTCCTTAGAATTGTTTCACACAACTTGGCTGCTACGTTAAATCAAAGTAGATAACAGGACTTGGATGTTTAAACGGAATATTTATTATTGTGTGTGGTGAAATGCAGGTTCAAATTCAGATTCAATGTTGCTGAGGAAAAACGTATGTTACTGAACTGAACTAGAGCGTAAACAGTGCGTACTAAAAAAGTGCACGAACGCGAAGCAAGTGAAACCTTGAGGGTTCTCGAGAGCGAGGGTCGTTAAAGGCCGCACTGCACCGCGCCTTCACCGGGTTATTTAGTTAAGCATCTTTTCAGTAAATCTTAATGAAACTTCTTTCCGCCCGCGACTCTAAAATTTATCTGTTCATCTCGTTTCTTATTCTAATTTTTCCCGCGCGGTTAAGGCGCAGCTGGTATAACTTAGGTCGAGTAATTGTACATCAAAAATGTTAGCGCATTAACATGAGTTAGGCCTAAAAGCGTCATTATATCTGTAACACTCGCTGATGTGCTTTGTGAGTTTATATGAAAACAAATTAAGTTAATAGCCGGACACCCCGAGCAACGTCGCTGTGTTTCATTTATCTGTTATTTAGTGCCCGCATTGTAATACAAATTTAACTGTGCCAACAACATTATTACTGCCTTTAATGGGTGTAATTATGTTTGAAAACTTATCTATTATTGGACACATTTTTATGAAAATCGATTTCTTATGTTTCACTCATTTAGCGACTGTTATTTAAGTTTATGTAGAAAAAACTAGGTACCATAAAAAAGAAAATCTTGCTAAATTAAAACACGCAATGATGATCAGTTTTATGAAATTTCAAATTACATACACGCGAGTTAAATCCGTAAAAGTTGTTTTATTTAATTTCGCGTCACATTTTAATAATTTATATCTAGAGGCATCATTTTCCAATACCCTGCCTATTGGGGGTCCGTGCAGTATGCCTTAATATCGACAATACTGCTTAAGGATTTGACTTAAGATTTTTACGGCCGTGTACCTGACACCAACCATCCTTGAGAATGACTGCTGTCTTTCGACAGCACCCGGGACCACCAGATTAACGTGCCTTCCGAAGCACGGAGGAAAATTGATTTGAAAATGTTCGGTCACCCATCCGAGTACCGACCGAATTAATATCTAGAGGCTGCACATTATTGTTAAAAATGTTGGTAAATACACTTACCTACTTCACGTGCCAAGTTTCGACTGGGACGTAGCCGTAGACAAATCTGCAGAAGTTTTGAAGCTATTTATTTATTTAGAGTTTTAAGACATACATTTGATGCATCAAATATTCCTAAAGGCTAAAAGCCATTTGATTGTGTATCTATGATAAACCTGAATATAATGTCATTATTCTGCAATATAATAAATATAATTATGTGATCTGTATATCAAAGACAAAATTTCTTTATTCATTTAGGTACAATTTGTACACTTATGAAAGTCAATTTTGATGCCATCGGTTCAAGAGTCTACCAGGAGGCCTTGTTCTGAGAATTATGTTGTTGTAACTTGATTTCCTATCTTTTCATAGCGATATTGAGTGATTAAACTCAAATTCATAGACAATTTACTTTTCTTGTTTCAGTGCCGTATGTTAGATCAATTTTACATCCCCAGCGTTTCATGACACACGGCTGATCTTCAATAGACGTATGAAGCTTAATCTATCTACAGCCTATTCGAACCATGGATTCGCTAAAAGCTTATACAGCGATATTTTGTAAAAAGCTTTTTACGTTTTTAACAGACGGTACAACATTCAGTTTTTCCAATCCTGTGTGATGCAATTTCCCAGAATTAATAACAAGACCTACCATTAACCAAATCATGTTTTTACCAAAAATGGTTACTATTTTAAACACGTTGCATAAATTACACATTTAAAATCAACATACAAAAGAAATAAAAAAGACGTACCTATACAAAGAAATGTTATTGAAAAAATCCGAAAAAATCGCGAAGTAGGTCAAAAAATTTGCTGACGCAAGAAGGTACGGATATTTGATATGTTCAAAGTGAAAGCGTATTTGGCATACGAGGGTTTGGCGTTCACCTTTTTCCAAACGTCCTAAAATGAATCGTTCGCAAGTGTGAATGATCGGCTGGTGCGGCGTGCCAGGCAGCCAGGCAGCGATCCCATCCTCGCACGTGTGATTCGCCGCGCATACCGACACGGACGCGACCTACATAAAAGTTTTGGATCACATTGCAGTTTAGCCAGCTGGCAAAACGTACGAAATGGATAATTTACAGTACTGACCTTCAGTGGATTTCAGCGGAAGATATGAGAAAGGGAGGCGCGCCGGGAAGACAATGTCGTACATATTTTAAGCGGGCACGCCCCCTTCGCACAAAGGCGTAATTTATAGGGCCGCGTAGAGACGGGTGCCTGAGTTATGTCCCGGCGATAGCGACGAGCTTTTAACTGCCTAATGGAGCGATTTACTCCGACCACCTTGCGCTTACTCCAGTGTTTACCGTGAAGCACGCCTTGACACGCTGAGTTGTGTAGATAACGACTAAGAATTAATTTCTCGTCTCCGGTTTGAAACCCACAGATTTGAGATTTTAAAGAGATTAACAGCGGTTAATTTTTCTAGTAGATAAGTGTTTGTTGGTTTGCGATAGTGAAAGAGTTTGAAACTTGTGGGTGTAGGGTGGTGAAACCGATTCTCGCGATTCGGTGCGAGCGCAGCACGTCGGCGCTCGGTCGGTGGACGCGCGGCGTGGTGAGCAGTGCGGAAAGTTTTTCAATAAAACATGGCCCTCAGAGACAACATTTCAATGGCGCACAGGCTATGTTTATGGCCGGCGTGCCGCCGCTCGCTCCTCGACACTCTACAGAACAATCCAATCTGAAGGTATTGATCAAATGGTACGAATACCAAGTATTTGCTCGCAGCTTTTATTAACACAAACACAAAGTTATATTACTCAATTGTACGGGATTATGTTTGGACTCAGGGAGGTCCAAAACGTGTAAATCCGTCTAGATCTCGAGGTCGAATTTTTTGACGATAACAAGACTTCCTCTATACTACGTATACGAGAAAGTAAAAAGTGATTAAAATTGTAACCGAGAACAAGACTGAATAATTAATATAGGTGCAAATAATCTTGATACATTTGCATGAGCATTACTACTGTGCGCGCTCGAATGTAAAAGAATTGTATCCATATCTGAGTTGCTACTCAGCACAATACCTTAAAAAAGGAACGAATGTGCAATGACCTGGATATTTGTTACACTTTAGCAGACGGCTTCCTTGGTGCATATATTTCATCTCAGTCGTGTGCACGGGAATAAAGCTTTTGGTTTCTTTAGATCACAGGTCTCGGTGTTGTTTGTGAGAGTGGCGCCTATGCTGCGCCTGTGTTGGCTTTTGTTGGCCGTTTTGCATCGCAGGTCAAGTGCAATCCTCGGAGATTGCTTCGGGCTATGCGCTGGAATAAAGTAAGCCATTTGGTGAACATGTCTGCAACACACATTGTTTACGTACCTACGCTATTGTTTTCAGTTTCTTTTGTATTCTTTTATTGTTATTTTTTAATTTTGTATTTTGATTCATGACCATAACAATAATATCACATGTTTTGTAAAGTTAAAGAAATTATAGCCGTTATAAATACAGGAGAATCGAAATTGAAACTCAAACTATTAGTCCACTACCCAGTTAATGAATACGATGAATATATTAAAATTGCCTCTTTATATTGCCCTTAAGTATAAAGTTTAATCTTTCGAAGCAATGAAACGACACACGGTAATGGATTGTAATAATTGGTATCGTACAATTGTCATTAGAAGAAACAATTAGGTCGATGGTGGATTACTGAGGGTGATTGCGTCGCGGAACGAGATATTTGTGTCACATCGAGCGATCGATCCGCCCACTCCCAGCCAATTACTGCCGATACACGACCGAATATTGTTCCCGATACACATGATACGCCAATGTTCTGTTGCACATCCACTATTGGTACCCAAACGATTTAATGAAGCTAGTATCCCTGTAACGAAATGTTTACAACTTCAACTATATTGAGGTTTAGTTGAAGGTTATTGAATATTCTATTAATACGTAGATAATATAATTGTAACATAAAAGGTATAATTGTTCCCGGAGTGCTGAGTAATTTAAAGTATGTCATTTATCCTGGTTCTTGGCTTTTGTTAGTTGATCTGCTGAAGGTTTAATTGCTTTTGAGTTTCATGTCCCTTTTATATGGGCGACAGGCTGGCAACCTGTCACTATTCGGAGGCACGGCATGACCCATACAGCCAGATGTGGCTTTATGTCTAACAAAATTTTAAGGCTCTGCTCAACTCTTTATGTATGAAAAAATTACTTTTAAGATATGGAACGTTATAAACACAAATATACGAATCATGTTAAAACTTCAAGAACTCATAACAAAGTCCTATCAAAAATGCATAAGACTTGTTGAGGGCTTTGAAATTGTCGGATAAGATGGGACATTACAACTCCATAATCAAAGTTCCTAAACACGAAAACACACTTTAGAGCCAATTTTACACTGTTTGACGAAAATAAAATAAAGGAGAAATACTTTATCCTTCAGGTATTTTATAGAACAGAGTTGTACATGATTACACCGAAGCAAACATTTTGCAGAATTATTACACTGCATAAATAACCTAATAGTAATGTACCTAAGCCCAAGCGTCTTAGTTAACGAAATCCATGATTCATGTCTCAGGAGTCAAGAAGAGATTATGTTTCACAGATTGAGGATTAACATACAAAGCTCAGGTGTGATTTTTTTCTTATATTTTACAGGAAAGCTCTTGATCTTCATCTCGCCTGCAGTACCAATAAGGCCGAAGATGGAATCAGACTTCACCAGGAACCCTCAACTACAGAGGAAATACAATAATGCTGTTAACACTAGAACGTCCGGAATGGTTATTTCGACCGTTTCTGAATTTAAAGCTCTGTAAAACATTATCATTTAAAGATAGGAATTAAACATTTCTTGACTTATTTTTGTAGTCTTCTTTACCTTGCACTAAATATAAAAATCAGTAGGTACCTATATTATATTATAATAACACAATATTAAGTTATCCAAACAAACAGCTATGACCAAGGAGCTTATGACGTATGTTGAACTACCCTTTCAAGTTTCGGTTATCGCTGCATAGCCAGTGTGCTGTGCATAGCTGCATATTGCAAGTGTAAAATAAAAGTTTGAAGTGTATATGAATTGTTAGAGAAATGACACAAGTACATGTGGGTGACTCACATATTAAGTTTGTGCAGTGCAGTTATTTTATATTGTAGTACAATAAAAGTGAAACATTTCGTATCAATTATTTCGGGAAACAAATTGAAGACGAACTTTCTCAACTTAGATCTGAATGTTGTTCTGCATCAGAGTGCAATAGTGATGTAGAGAATGATACAGCCGATGAGGATCCTGAGCTCATCTTCACAGCCTTTATAATTCGACCCACTGCTGGGACTCAACGCCTCTTCTTTTCAACGAAGGAGGTATATGCAGTAGTCCACCACGCTTGGACAATGCGAATTGGTAGACGGAGTATGAGTTGATCAATACCCCTTTGCTGACCCAATAGTCGCCTTCTACGACACCCATTGGAGGGTGACGCTGTTCTACTCGGCATCACGCGCTTTGAGCTCATACCATTGCCTAACATATTTTTTTATCAGAGTCATCGAACTCTCAAGATGAACATTTTACTATTCATTCAGTTTCACCATCAATACTTATCGAAGAAGTACCCATTCGTCAAAATAGGACACCAATGTTCTTTAAGTAGGTGAAGAACTACATACACCAAACCTCAGATGGAAGTTCATGGGTATGTAATATGTAACACTCGAACTACTTTCCGAGCTACACCTTATCTGATTATTATTATTATAAGAACTAAGAGAAAGCAACAGTACTTCAAAACGTCCTAATCTATCGACATTTGCTGCTTTTGCGACAAAGCCATCTAGATTACACACAGAGAGAAGCCTACGTCAGCAAAAAAAGGAAACAATGTCAAATAAATTACAAATGCAAACAGAAAAAAGTTCCCTGTGATATTTGTGAAAAGGCAGTATGTGAAACATAGTAGGAAGAGAAGAAACAATAGTATGTTCGAAGCGTGTTCGTTGATTTTTTTGTTATTCATATATATATATATTTTATAAGTCCTGCAAGAAAATATTTAAAAAAAAACATTTATTACACGTTTAAAATATGACATAAATAAATATTACATTACACATTTAAACTTTTAGAAAGAAAAATTATAAACAGTCATTTGGACCGTTCGTCGTGGACTTTGTAGCTGTATAAGAAATTCGCCGCCGTTCTAGTGTTAACATTATTATTATGGCGACAGATTTTGATAAAATGGTGGTAGCTAGAAAGGCAGACTTAAAAAAAAAGTCCTACCACTAACAAACAAACAAGTACAAATTTCTACGCCCCTGGGGATTGAACTTGCGACCTCTGAATCTAATTCCGGTAGACGAACCACTAGACCACGGAGGCAGTTAAATCCAAATTAAATTGCCCTTACCAGTCTCGGAATAAGCAACTGACCTCAATCACTTTCTATTTAAATTATCCGCTTCCCTCAATAAACAAAAATACTCGTATTGCGGTGCGTGGTTGGTCCTTTCCACTTTTCAACCGACTTCAAAAAAGGAGGAGGGTTATTCGACTGTATGTTTTTTTTTTTTTTTGTATGTATGTTCCGCGATTACTCCGTCAATTATGAATCGATTTTGAAGATTCTTTTTTTGTTAGGAAGGACATACTCCAAAGGTGGTCCCGTATAAATTATACCGAAATTCGTTCAGTACTTTTTTGTTAAAATGATAATTTCATCGGGGATGAAATAATAATATCGTCCACGAACACAAAAATAATGTCAATTTTTTTTTTTATCTTGCCATTATCTGATATGCAATAGTGACATTTTGGTTAGTAGGTCCAATAGTCAACACATAAACTATGACAAATTATTTTGTGAACTTAAGTTAAATAACTAGGTTCATAGTTCATTAACATACCATTCATTTTGAATGAATGGCAGACATTTGTAATGAGCTATAGGTCTGAGACGTGATATTATTTGTTAACCGACTTTAAAAAAAGAGGAAGTTCTCTATCCGACTGTTTTTTTGTGTTTGTTACCTGAGTACTCCGTCAATTATGAGTATTACGACTCGATTTTAATGATTCTTTATTAGGTACGTCAAGATCAGAAATGACCCGTATAAATTGTATCGATATAAATTCGAACCTTTTTGAACAAATCAGTAATAACAAAAAAAACGTTTTAGTTAAAGTTTCCCTTAAGTTTTAATGAGCGCCTAGTAGGCCTATCCGTTTTCAATAAAATATACTTTATTTCCACTAAAAATAATAAAATAAAATATTTTTAGCAAAAAAATAGGACAACCGACTTCAATGCGTACAAATTTAAACTAAAAAGTAAGAAATAAATAATATTTTTATGAATTAGTTGAAAAGAGCGTCATAGAAAACCAAGGAAAGTATTGATACACATTTATAATTCATTATTTATAATTCATACTCCGATATATTTGGAGTCGGTGCCTAGTACATTTTTTATTCAAACGATATGCGTAAATAAAAAAATAATAAGGACTTATCTATACTTTTAATAGAAAATAAATTACCTATCATATAAGTTTATAGTACTATAAACTTTATATTTTGCATTTGAAAATATAAGCATTATGACCGCTATTACGAAGATAGGTTGTATTAAAGGATCCCCGTGGACTATCACAAAATAGATGTCGTTACAAATCAGCCAGGGAATGCGCCAGAATAGCGGAACGGGTTAATGGTGCGGACTCCTGCCTATGTAATTGGAAACGACCTTTCGGCCAACGAAATGAGAATGTGGTTGCTACGGGGTATACCTTTTAAGAATAGTGGCATTTATGTGACACGGTAAAATACGGACACATTTTGGAACTTATTTACTTTTTCACTTTCCACTTCAAGTTTTACGGGACTACCGACCAATGAATTCGAAACCCTTAGACGAAATCTCCTGTTGAAACGACTCGCATTTTGCTGAAAGGTATAAATAAGTGGAGATTCGCTTGTTCCCATGTCATTAGGCCTTAACAAGGCTTTGGGAGTCGGCGAGCAGTGATCGAAGTTCGGTCAAGCGCGAGAGATAATGCACCCCACCCTCACTCAACTACCCGCTTACCATTTGTCCTCGATTTAAGACACATTGTTCCACTTTTAAAACAATGCGACCAGTTGTGTGGAATTAAAAGAATTGTTCTGTGAAATTAAAGAAGAGGAAAATGGTTCTATATTTGCGTGTGCTGTTTTAACTGTCTCAGTTTAACCATATTCCACCCAAAGCTTACAGTTTTTTAGAGTCTTAATGCATTTTACATCAGACGAAACTAAAGTGAATTCCAAAGAAACATTTGCTTTGATTTAATTTGTTTTTTATTAACCGTTTTTCCACTAGTACTTTTATAAGGAACATAATTAAATGAGTTATAATTAACTTTACTATTTTACATCAGATCATTACGTTACTTACAATATCTATTTCTATGTCAACTGTTTTATGTTAAGGTCTACACTATATATTAGGTTGGGGAAAAAGTCTTTTCGCATTATAGTATGTATAAACTTGTAATAAAATCTCTTTGGCTATACTATTTGTATCTGGCTGGTTTTGGTATCATTGAAAGTTTAAATTTTAAAGAACATAATTCCAAATTCAAATTAGGAAAATGTGTGATTTTCATTTGTTTTTCGTACCGCCAAGATGAGTGAATCTAATGAAGAAATTCGATACATTTTAAAATTTTACTACAAAAAAGGTAAAAATGCAACGCAAGCCGCGAAAAAAATTTGCGATGTTTATGGACCTAGTGCAGTGTCTGTGAGAGTAGCACAAATTTGGTTTAAGCGTTTTCAATCCGGAAATTTTGATGTCAAAGATGCACGTCGCTCTGGTTGCCCTATTACAGATAAAATGGATGCCATTTTTTAAAAAGTGGAGCAAGATCGGCATGTCAGTAGTTACGACGTAGCTGAAGAACTGGGAATTGACCACAAAACAGTTTTGGCGCATTTGAAAAAAACTGGGTACACAAAAAAGCTCGACATTTGGGTACCTCACGAGCTCACTGAAAGAAACCTAATGAAACGTGTACTCATTTGTGATTCTTTATTACGACGTAATGAAACCGAACCATTTTTGAAGAAGCTGATAACTGGTGATGAAAAGTGGATCACGTACGACAAGAACGTGCGAAAAAGGTCGTGGTCAAAGGCCGGTCAGGCTTCACAGACTGTGGCGAAACCCGGGTTAACTCGCAACAAGGTGATGCTGTGTGTGTAGTGGGATTGATAGGGCATTATTCATTATGAGCTGTTACCACCAGGCAGGACCATCGATTCTGAACTCTACTGCGAACAACTGATGAGATTAAAGCAAGAAGTTGAGAGAAAGCGGCCGGAATTAATCAACAGAAGGGGTGTGGTTTTTCATCATGATAACGCTAGACCTCACACATCTTTAGCCACTCAGCAAAAATTAAGAGAGTTTGGCTAGGAGGTGTTAAGGCATCCGCCGTATAGTCCTGACCTTGCACCTTCAGATTTCCACCTGTTTCGGTCTCTTTAGAATTCTTTAGGCAGTGTCAGGTTAACATCACGAGAGGACTGCCAAAACCACTTGTCGCGGTATTTTGACCAGAAGTCCCAAAATTTCTATAGCAATGGGATCATGTCCCTACCTGCAAGATGGCAAAAAGTTATCGAACAAAATGGTACCTACATACTTTAGTTAAATGTAAATAAACTATATTAAAAAAACTTTTGAATTTTCCTAAAAAATGCGAAGTAACTTTTTCCCCAACCTATTACATGGAAAAGATCGCTTTTAGCGATAAAACTACCAATTTGCCAATTGTACCACTATGATTGTATATTATATTTATGTATGTTATACGATTATAAGTAGTATTAAGTTCTTTTTGTTTTTTTTTCTTTGGTGTGCAATAAAGAGTACATACCTAGTTATATCTATCTATATAGTTTTTATACTTTAATCAAGCTTACGTTAAGAATTGTAAAAGTACAAATATGGCGTATCTGAGTTTGCACCACTGCAATTGTTCCAGTGAATGACAGCATTATATTACAAAACTAACAAATAGAGTTAAAGAGAAGTTTCCAACACGTCCCCGGCTGACTAAAACACAATTTCAAACAGTCAGATTGCAAGTGGGGCAGCGTTATGTCGCCAGAGTCGACGTCGCTCGCTGCTAACTCGCCACACGTGGACCGATTCTCGAACCACATTGGGGGAGTTGTCAACGTAATTGGAACTTAAAGAACCCTTACAAAAATATTGTTATAGGGATTGTTATAGAAAACGACATAAAGTATACAGTGCCTCAAAGTCAGATTTTAAAATTATATGGTTAAAAAAGGAAGGGATTCAAAACAAAGAAAAAGCAAAAGGTGTAATTATATACTTTTACTTTATTTTTTCAAATTTTGATCGGTCCAGTAGTTTTTAAGTTTTATCGTTACAAACATACAAATCTTTCCTCTTTATAATATTAGCATAGAAAAGCATCCATGAATTGTGAACAAAAGTTCGTGCTTATCACAAAGACCGTTTTCTCTATTCGCATTCCAACAAGGACCTCTTGGATTCTATAGCGTTAGTACTGACCTATCTTATCTTATTTAATGTCAAGTGGAAATAGTAATGATCTACAAAAGATTGTACGGTAAATTGATAAAAAATTGACTCTCACAACACGTGTTTTTACAAAAAGAACTGGGGTGAAACTCTAATGACCTATCCCCCAAAACGCTTTATGTCTCGTGTCTTGTCTGTCAGTGGCAACTGTATCAGGGTTATTTTTATAATAATTATCTAATATGTAGGTACCACAGGTATTCGAATATCGGAATTTTATTCCCTGTGGTACCTTTAATTTATAACTTTATCAAGTAAAAATATAATACTTCTATTAATATACCTACATTTTAGAACTTTTTAAAAAAATTATGTATACTTCAAATAAATGATTGATTGATTGAATATTAAAAAAGAAAACCGCCTTCAATACTAAAAACGGAGAAATAAAAATTTTGTTTTAAATAAATCTAAATGTTTTTTGAGGTCGGTCCCAAATACAAGTTACAACGTTTATTCCAAATATTGAGATTGGCACCGACCTCAAAAAAACATTCAAATTTTTATAAACAATTTATCCGTTTTTTGTTTTGAAGGAGATTTTTATGTTTAAAAATGATTTATATTTATTGTTTTAAGTAGGTATAGACATTTTCTATTCTTAATTAATGGCGTCGCGACGCATTAAACGTACGCATTTTGCCAATGTCAAGTGAAACTTTAACTAAAGTAACAAAAATTGTACGTTTGGTTTGGGTTAAAAATAGAGTCTCTCAACACGTGTTTTTACAACAAGAGAATGGAAGGGAACGGGAGAAACTCTATAGACATTTTGAGGAAACTATCTCAAGACCTTTTAGACACACAAGTGATAAGATTGCGATATCATCGATGTCAATTAAATCGGCATTATGTCGATCAAATTTAAATAGGTCCACATGACAAGCACCGACTTCCAAACTTCCAAAGGTTTAAAGAATCTACAAAATCGGTACACCCAGTTATGAGGTAACAAACATAAAAAACATACAGTCGAATTGAGAACCTCCTTTTTTTTAAGTCAGTTAAAAGAGGCCTTGACAAGGAAAGGATATCCTTCCTTGCTAAAAATCGCAACCAAAAATAGGTAATATTGTAGGGAGGTAATGAACAAAATCTGTTAATTTGTTCACCTACGTTATGTTTTCGTATCCCATGGCCAAAACAGCAAATGCCATGTCACATAAATGTTTAATAATAATAATATAATAATAAATTCGTTTATTTCGACCAACAATGAGTCATTTGTGTTAGTAATACAAAAATAAATCTTAATCCTATTGTTAGTAAAACATAATTATTATAATTATGTTTAAATTATTATAATTAAAAGCGACGCTTGGCAAAATTAAACACTTTGATGCTTGTATACAATTAATACGAATTCAGGCAAGTTTTAGCCGCGGCATTATCTGTGGCAATTATTATTGTTGCTGGCACCCGGCGCACTTTATCTGTCGTTTGCCGTTACGCGGCGCACCCCACATAACACCTATATGAGCCCTGTATTCTCTGTTCCTCTGTATTTAAATGTTTACACCATACTATATTATCATAACGTATACTACGCCTGTACCTACCGTAATGTCTTCTCGTAAACAACTTTACAATACATGTTAATTAAAAACATAATTAACATATAAAATTATAAATTGTTTTTAATTTCATTAATATATTTTAGGCAGACTAGCAGCAAAGTAATATTTTTTTTTTTTACAATAAAGAGGTAAATTGAAGGCTAACTAAAGGAACGTTTTCTTGCACCTTTACCTGCTTCACCTTAATCATAACAATTTTTCGACACCCAACACGAACTATTACAGGTATCTATCATTTTTACTTTCTCGTACTTATATACATAGAGGAAGTCTTGTAATCGTCAAAAAATTCGACCTCGAGATTTTGACGGACTTACACGTTTTGGAACTCCCCGAGTCCAAAAATACCGTTTATGGCATGATGTCTGTGTGTATACGATAACTCGAGTACGCTTTCACGTACATGCATGTACGACATCAAAATATAAGGTTTCTATCAACTTTTGACGACGACTTAAACGACGAAAGTTAAGCAACCAAGTGCGCGGTCGGTACTAGGATGGGTGATCAAAATTTAACATGCATATATGACATCAAAATATAAGGTTTCTGGAATAATTTTATTTTTGCGTTTGCAAACGCGTAAATATAAGGTTTCTATCAACTTTTGAGTCGTCGATCACGAAAGTTAAGCAGCCAAGTGCGCGGTCGGTACTCGGACGGGTGACAAAAATTTAACATGCATGTATGACATCAAAATATAAGTATAAATACATAAATAATGTGTATTATTTAGTCTCTTCTTTTCTTATCTCAAAGAAAAATTTAGTAACATCTACTCTCAATATACACAAACAAAAAAATTGACCATCGTTTACACAAAAACATCATAAAGTCTAGAGATGATAAGTACTAACAAATAATATGAATGCGTTGAACCCACAGAACAAAAAGAGGTCGTACCTATGTGAAACTGTTTGTTTGTTATGATTTTTTATGCTACGGTATTAAAATTTCACGATGATTTACCTACAAGCATTATCGGAGGCACAGAAAAGGACATAGGTAGTTCTTTTCTCTAGAAAAAAGAACTGTCCATAAGGATAGAAAAATAACTTTTTGACACCTATGCGAGAAAAGCCCGCTAGATAATGCATGCTATTATTTCAATAGGGAAAAAAGTATCTAGACATTCCATTATATATATAGGGATAGGGAAATTACAATATCCTACATAAGTACAATGTCTAGGTAAGTATATCCTGTCACTATTTTGGAGAAACCTACTCTATAGCCAATAATGCCAGATGAGGCTTTAAGGTCGTAGCACACTCATCACCCCGGAAAGGGAACGCCTCTTTTTAACTATCAACGCTTCAGACGTGGCTACGAAACGTCGCCTCTTTTTCATACCTAGTAAAAATAAGTGTTCCGAGCTGAAGTGTCATCATCATAACAGCCTTTATAATTCGACCCACTGCTGGAGCACAAGGTCTCTCTGTCAAAATGTGTTAAAACAACATATTTTTATTTTTTTGTAAGTACCCTCAAAAATATTTGTTTTTAGATTATTTATCGCAAAACTTAAATTGTCATACCTACTTAAACTATTGCCAAAACAAATGCATTAGAACTGTAAAGAGGTGGAGGGTTGATAACCTGAGATACAGGCCTTACCTAGTTCTGGTATAGACGCATCATAATTATTACTTAGCTTTTTTTCTATTCTGTGTTTTAGCATAAGTAATGTGCCGGATAGCACACCTTTTTTATACCTTTGTTTATGGTTTATATTTTTGTTGGATGTTTTTCGTATGTTTTTAAAAAGGATTATAAGTTTGCTGTTTGCCTTGACTACCACCTTTTCTTTTCATTTTTAATAGTAATTTCGCCTATATATTTTATACAGTCCATTTGCCCATAGCCCACATTGTGGTCCTTCTACCTTATTTTACAGAACTAAATGGTGGTAGAAACGAGATCTCAGTTCAAAAAAAGAGTGGTTGATATGATGGAGGGTCAAACTAGTTCAGCCGTTATTCACGGAAACCCTCATACCATTCAGGATCTCGTAGAAGGCAATGTTTCCTCAAGTTCTCTTTCAGGTACTTCTAGGTCAGTAACCAGTGCGATCTTAACTCTTGAAGCAAACTATGCCAAAAAGGTCGCCGAAATGGAACGTGAAGTGATGGAACGAGAGCGTGCTGCATTACAACTGCAGATGCAGGCAGAGATTGCTATTCTTGAGGAACGTAGGAGTGTGCGTAGCAAACGTAGCAGTAAAAAAGGAAGTACGTTATGTAGTAAGGATGTTCACAATTGGTTAGATGAATGTTTTAATTCTGTTATACCTCCTAACGTAGAAGTAGATAACCCACCTCAAAACGTAAATAGAATGGAGCCATCCCAGCTCGATTCTTTAGTTTTTCAGCGTTCTGAGACGGGTGACGTACGTGGTAGGGGTCAAGTTGTAGTCAACACAAGGCCAATGTTGTCTAGTTCATATCGTGTGGCTATAAATGATCCTACTACGTCTAATACTTTGTTGGATAACACGAGGCCGTATGCGCTTAGTAGTAAATGTGTTGCCACTAATATTCAGTCTACTTCTATGGGTAATTCCAATAACCATAAGATGGTAAGCAGAGAGCCAGCGTTTCATCCTATTACATCAACTAGTAACGTAGTAAACCCTGTTAGTTATACAAGTCCTTCTGGACATAATATTCCCTGTGTAACTACTAATAATATTCCTTTTACTTCTGATTCTGCTAATAATAATAATAAAAATTTATCTGATATTGTCATGATATTGAATAGCATCAGATCCTCTTTGTATGTTTATGTTAATCAACTACTCAAAGTAATGTCATTGTCATTGTCGCTGTAGTTTTACATGAATAAAGCCTATATTCTTAAGGGCGATCTTTTACTACAATTTATTCATGTAAAACCAAAATGTATCGATATCTAAAACCAGATAGATTTGAGGTAGATCCTCAGACGCAGAATGTATCATCTTTGTGGCTGCATTGGAAAAGGACTTTTGAGAATTTCTTACAAGAGTCACAGAAGACTGATGAAGTCGGCATATCGGAACACTCGGATGCGGTAAAGTTAAAACTCTTGATCAATCACATCGCTCCATCTATCTATGAATATATATCGGCGTGCGAAACATATAAATCGGCGATCGAAACTCTTGAAAAAATATATGTCAAGCCCAGGAGCGAGATCTACGCTAGACATAAGCTCTTAACACGTACTCAACAATCAAACGAATCTATTGACCAATATATACAAGCTCTGAAATTGCTGGCTAAAGATTGTGTATTTAAAGCTGTAAATGCCGTTCAAAATGAGAATGATACGATTAGAGACGCTTTTATTGCGGGAATTAACTTGCCTCACATTAGACAGCGATTATTAGAGAATCTTACCTTATCACTTGATGAAGCTCATGATAAGGCTCGTTCTTTAGAATCAGCCCAAATACAGTCCGAAAGCTTCTCCATGCCACATGCGGCTGCCGTAACACGGAGGAATGCGCCTCGGAATAATTATAGGGGTCTACAAAAGGAGTGTTATTTCTGTGGAAATCCCTATCATCCTCGACGACTCTGTCCTGCTGCAAACAGCACGTGCTTAAAGTGCGGGAAACCAGGACATTTTGCGAAAGTATGCAAATCTCCAAACGCAGCTGCTATATCTGAACCTGTGGATACGGAGAATACGATGTCTTGTGGTATCTTAGCAACGATGGGTTTGAGAAAATGTATGGTGCCGATTAGAGTTGGTGGCCACGATCTAAAGGCTTTAGTAGATACTGGAAGCACCGCCAGCTTTATAGATGAGAATATAACACTCCAATATGGTATGCCTACACGACCATGGCGACAGAATGTTTCCATGGCGACATCTACTTTTAGTTTTGAAATAAAGTCTATCTGCCCGGCTATGATCGAAATAAAGGACCAAATATTTTCTGCTAAGCTAAGGATTATGAAGAATCTTTGTGCTGATGTTATCTTGGGGCATGATATTTTAGAACAATGTTCCCTTTTGGAAATAAAGTTTAGTGGACCAAAGCCGCCACTCTGTATAGCTATTTTAAATGAAGCTTGGATAGAACCTGTTGACCTCTTCCCTCATTTGAATAGTGATCTTAGGCCTATAGCTATAAAATCCAGACGACACTCTCCTGATGATCAAGTATTTATAAAATCTGAAATTCAAAAGCTATTATCTGAAGGTATCATAGAAGAAAGTAATTCTCCATGGCGAGCTCAAGTCCTTGTTACTTCTGGAACTCATCATAGGAGACGGATGTGTATAGACTATTCTCAAACGATCAATAAATTTACAAATCTTGATGCATATCCATTGCCGAATATTGAGGATATCGTATCTAAGGTATCGAGTTATAAGGTATACTCAAAAATTGATTTAAAGTCAGCCTATCACCAGATACCTATTATCCCATCGAATAAACCGCTAACCGCCTTTGAGGCATGCGGGAATTTGTATCAATTTTGTCGTATCCCGTTTGGCGTTACCAACGGAGTTGCCTGTTTTCAACGTACTATCGATACTTTGATCAGAAAATATAAATTAGAGGGAGTATTTACTTACTTAGATGACATAACCATATGTGGTATTGATCAAGTTGACCACGACGCTAAACTAAGGAACTTCTTGGATATAGCCGAAGAACATTCTCTTACCATAAATAAAATTAAAAGCGAATTTTCATTGAAAGAAATTAGTATTCTCGGATATAATATAAGCAATGGTATTGTGAAACCAGATCCAGAACGTCTAAAGGCTCTACTGGAAATGCCATTACCACGAGATTCCACTTCACTACGGCGCGCTATTGGCGTATTTGCCCACTATTCAAGATGGGTCCCAAACTTCTCGAATAAACTGCACCCGCTAGTAACTGTACAAGAATTTCCGCTCAGTATGGCTCAAAAAGAAGTATTTGAGGAATTAAAGGAAATAATAGCAAGATCATCCCTCTCAGCCATTGAGCCCAAGGAGCCATTCGTGGTTGAAACGGATGCTTCCGATGTCTCCATTGCAGCGACTCTCTCACAGAATGGTAGACCAATAGCATTCTTCTCCAGAGTCCTGAGTCCTAGTGAAAGGAAATACCCCATAATAGAAAAGGAAGCCTGTGCTATAGTTGAAAGTGTTAAAAAATGGCGGCATTACCTCCTTGGACGGCAATTCTATTTGATAACGGACCAGAAGTCGGTGGCCTATATGCTGCAGAACCATGCCAGTAAGATAAAAAATGACAAAATACAACGATGGCGCCTGGAATTGTCTAACTACACTTTTGATGTAAGGTATAGGCCTGGCCGGGAAAATTTAGTCGCTGACGCTTTATCAAGACAAACATGTGCGACCGTTTCTTCGGATAGTCGATTAAGCACTCTATATAACCTGCATAAATTGTTGTGTCATCCAGGAATAACCCGCCTTACACACTGGATACGCACTAAAAACTTACCTTATTCTACTGACGATGTAAGAAGTGTTGTGTCATCCTGCCCTATATGTGCCGAGATAAAGCCAAGGTTTATGAAATATTCCGCTACGTTAGTAAAGGCTGTTTCCCCATTCGAACGATTATCCATGGATTTTAAAGGCCCTCTCCCAACAGCAACACGAAATAACTATCTCTTGACGATCATTGACGAATTCTCCAGATTCCCTTTTGCGTATGCTTGCCCAAACACATCTACGGAGACGGTTATAAAGTGCTTAACCGATCTATTCTCCACCTTCGGTATGCCAGCCTATATACATACTGATCAGGGATCGTCATTTGTCTCAGCCGAACTTAGAAACTTCCTTAATGAGAAAGGCATTGCCCTTAGTCATTCTGCGCCCTATAATCCGAGGGGTAACAGTCAGGTTGAAAGATTAAATGGTACTCTGTGGCAAACCATTCGATTAGCGCTGAAGACCGAAAATTTGCCGATTTCAAAGTGGGAAATGGTGCTCACGCCCGCGCTACATAGCATAAGATCGCTACTATGTACGGCCACTAACGAAACCCCGCATGAAAGGATGTTTCATCATCCTAGACGGTCTTCATTCGGGCAATCGCTGCCTACGTGGCTGAGAGAGGGGAGCAAGGCACTTAGGCGCAATACATCTATGAGAACTAAATATGACCCTTTAGTCGAAGAAGTGGACGTAATAGAGCCCAATCCTTACTATAGCCGTATTCGACTACGGGATGGCAGGCAGATGTCGGTATCCAACCGACATCTGGCCCCAGCGGGAACTCTAGAAGAAGGAGGATCCCCAATACAGATATCGGAACCTGGTCCTGCTTCCTCGGACCCCCCGGCCTCCTCATCGACTCCCCCACAAGACCTCCCATCCTCATCAACTCTTTCTCAAGAGCCCACTTCAGTCCTAGTCAGAAGGTCAGAGCGGAATAGAAGACCGCCAGGGCATTTGGAGGACTACATTGTGTTTCCTCGGTGAGGAAGAATGTCATGATATTGAATAGCATCAGATCCTCTTTGTATGTTTATGTTAATCAACTACTCAAAGTAATGTCATTGTCATTGTCGCTGTAGTTTTACATGAATAAAGCCTATATTCTTAAGGGCGATCTTTTACTACAGATATACAGTTACTTGCTGAAGCGATAACGTCATTGGTTGGTAACAGTGCCTCCAGGCCTAAGGTCGGAGACGGTCGCCTACCTACATTTGATGGAAAGCCCATAGATTGGTTAGCTTTTAAGCGTGTCTTCGAAGACACTAAAATGTATTATTCACCCTCTGATAACCTGTCGCGTATTGGTATGGCACTGCGGGGAGCGGCACACGAACTAGTGGCGGTACTTCTTGTTTCTGCACGTGACCCTGCTGATGTTATTCAAGCGTTGGAAAGGAGGTTTGGTAGACCTGAGCTAATTGTTTTACAGGAAACAGCTTCGATTCGTGCTCTACCGCGGATTAGTCATGATGGTAGCGATCTTAACCAGTTTGCCTGCCGAGTCCGCAACTGTGTAGAGGTCATGAAGCTACTTAATCAGAAACCATATCTCGAATCACCTGAACTTTACCAATCTATTTTATATAAACTAACGCCTCTGTTGCGGACCCGGTGGTCAGATTATGGACATGCCAACTATTCGTGTGCGGGCACAACTACTAAGCTAGAGCTGTTAGCCCATTTTCTCGCACGTGAAGTTGATCTTCAGCTTCAGTTTGGAATTATTTCTGATACATCAACACCGGTAAGAAAATTTGATAAAGTTCACACGGTTAATTCTGACAACATTTTACCAACTTTAAATAAGCCTGTAAAACATGAAAATTCATTAAATACTAGTCTTTCCAATAATAAATTTTGTCCATTTTGCGATAAAAATCATCTTTTGAATTGTTGTGACGATTTCAAGTCATTGTCAGTCACTGACAGATGGCAATTTGTCAGAGAGGAAAAACTTTGCCATAAATGTTTGAAAAAAGGTTCTCACATTTATAAACATTGTAAATTGTCTAAAGAGGTTTGCAAAATAAAGAGTTGTTTTTCAAGACACCATTCTCTTTTACATGACCCGACTACTTTAGTAACTCACATTTCTGAAGAAAGCGAGGAAGTTGTAGCTGAATCTTCAGGTCCAGGGTCTCAAACTTATTCTGAGAACTCACACGAACAACCATCGGATATCGTAGCACACACTGTTAGCCGTTCTAAGTCTAATTTGCGGCCTTTATTAAAAATGATAGCCGTTACAGTATCGGGCCCATCAGGCAGTGTGGACACATACGCACTGCTTGATGACGGGTCGACGGCTACTTTTATTGACGCAGATCTTGCGTCCATAATAGGAGCTAAAGGGCCTATTTCGCAAATTAAACTTACGTGTGTAGGCGGTCTTTCTAAAGACACCCAGGTTGAATATGTCAACTTTAATATAAAGGGTCGTCATAATAACGTTGTTCACGCGGTACGAAAGGCACGCTGTATAAAATCTTTAGAATTAGGACGTCAGACTGTTTGTTACGATAGCATTTCCAAATTTCCGTATCTAGTAGATTTAGCTCCAATTTTGTGTTACGATGATATACAACCGAAAATTATTTTAGGTATCGACAATTGGGACATAACATTTCCTCAAGCTGTTCGGAAAGGTACCAAACATGAACCGGTTGCTATTAAAACCGCTCTCGGTTGGGTGCTTTTCGGATGCAGTAGCAGTCGTACTAGCCCGGTTGAATTAATAAACTTTTCACAAAATTCGGAATTATTTGATGCAGATAATGATGGCTTAGAAAATATGATTAAAAACCATTATAAGTTGGACTCAATAGGAATAACTAAACGTGAGCCACGTAGTGCAGAAGATGAACGCGCCATTGCTATCTTGGATCGCACTTCCAACCGGCTTCCTGATGGTAGATTCGAAGTCGGTCTTTTGTGGAAATCTGACAACCCAGTTGTTCCAAATAGTTATACTTTAGCTTTATCACGCTTTTTAGGTCTAGAAAAGAAAATGACAAAATGTCCAGCTTACGCCGAACGTTACAAACAAAACATTTATGACATGCTTGCTAAAGGTTACGCGGAGAAGTGTAGTAATGAACCGTTTCCTGGCTCGGTTTGTTGGTATTTGCCGCATTTCGGTGTAACAAATCCCAATAAACCGAATAAGTTGCGGGTTGTTCATGACGCCGCGGCTAAGACTAATGGCATTAGTTTAAACAATCTTTTGTTGACCGGGCCTGATTTATTACAATCACTTCTTGATATTTTACTGCGTTTTAGAGAGGGTAGAGTAGCCATGACAGCAGACATTAAGGAAATGTTTCCTCGATTTAAAATAATTGAGCGAGATAGGGATGCTCAACGATTTTTGTGGAGAGACAGCCCTAATGAGCCTCTAGGTATTTTTAGAATGTCTTCAATGATTTTTGGAGCTGTGTCTAGTCCGTTCACAGCTATTTATATGAAGAATAAGAATGCTCGAGAAGTTAAAGAGCAATTTCCACTAGCAGCCCACGCTATAGTCGTCGATGTTTACATGGACGATTATGTCGGGTCTGTGGACTCAGTTGATGCAGCTGCACAATTGGCTTCTGATATAGTCAAGATACATTCTCGCGCTGGTCTAGAGATGCGTGGCTGGGTATCAAATGACCCAGCAGCGTTAAAATTATTGCCAGTCGATCTCATAGACCAGGGTGGGACATCTAATAAGCCAGCATCCACTAGAGTTCTAGGCTTGATTTGGGAACCTTCAAGTGATACTATCGGTTTTAATATACCTTTTAATCAAGCCTTACCAGTTAAGCTTACTAAACGTGTAATCTTGTCTTTTTTTAATGCGCGTTTTCGATCCCCTGGGCATTTTGGCACCTGTAGTTATTAGTGGACGTATTATGTTCCAGAATGTCTGGCTGATGATTTTAGGTTGGGACGCGGAACTCCCTCAGTCAGAAGTGACAACTTGGAACTTGTGGTTAGAAGACCTCATGACCGCTTCACAACTTAAAGTTCCACGCTGTTACAACTTGTGCGTTTTAGATCCCGTTACAATTGAGTTGCATACGTTCGCGGATGCCAGTGAGCAGGCTTATACTGCAGTCGTGTACTATCGTTTTATTTACCCCAACGAACATGTGCAGCTCTCTTTAGTTTGTACTAAGTCTCGTGTAGCTCCCTTAAAGCCGTCTAGTATTCCTAGACTAGAGCTTCAGGCGGTTTTAATAGCAGCCCGTCTAGCTGGTACTGTTGTAGAAGCAAGCAGGTATAAAATCGCAAAACGGTATTTTTGGAGCGATTCTATGAACGTTTTGGGTTGGCTTCGCAACGACGCACGGCGTTATAAGCCCTTTGTTGGACATAGAATTGGTGAGATCGTGGAACTTACAAATGTTCACGAGTGGCGATGGGTCCCTACTCATTTAAATGTAGCCGACGACGCAACTCGCCTTAAGCGAGGAGCCCTTAGACATGATTCGCGTTGGGTTAAAGGTCCGGAATTCTTATTAGGTTGTGACTGGCCCACTGAGCCGACTACGCTCCCACCAATTTTAGAACTGAAGCCATCAGCAAGGGATCATAGTTACCTCATCTTAGAAATAGATCACTTCAAATCACTCTGCGCAGATACAACTCGTTTTAGTACTTGGTCTCGCTTACTTCATTCCACAGCACAGGCTCATCGATACCTTTCATTATTACGGCTTAAAGCTTTACAAAGGAGAGGCGTGCCTGTAGAATATTCAGATAGAGTAGAAAATTCCATCTTCACCTTTAGGTCTCGCGTCTTGGTCGCTTCACGACATCAGTACCCTCAGAACTCTCTCACAGCTGATGACCTACGACTAGCTGAGATGCATATTCTCCGTAAGAGTCAACTTGACTCATTTTCTGAAGAAATTAGATGCATTAGCAATAACCAACCCGTATCAGCCCGTAGCCGTTTATCGAAACTTCCATGTATTATGGACGAGAATCAATTGCTGCGCCTGTCGTCTAGAATCACTGTAGTATCAGGGGTAGAAGAAGGAATGAAGGCCCCAATTTTACTTGATGGAAAACACCATGCTGTTCGTCTGCTCGTGCTACATTTCCACCGGAAATTCGCCCATGCCAACCACGAGACGGTCGTTAATGAGTTACGTCAGTTATATTGGATTTTGAGCTTGAGAAACACAGTCCGAACAGTAGCGCATAACTGCCAGACATGTCGAGTTCGTCGTGCTTCGCCTTTTCAACCTACAATGGGGAATTTGCCAGAAGCAAGGCTTGCACATCATTGCCGTCCCTTTTCCTTCGTTGGACTAGATTATTTCGGCCCAATTACTGTTGCCATTGGCCGAAGAAGGGAGAAAAGATATGTGGCCCTATACACCTGCCTGACAGTCCGAGCGATTCATTTAGAGATAGTTCACTCTCTTACGACAGATGCCGCTATTATGTCTCTAAGAAGATTTATCGCACGCCGTGGAACTCCAACAGAGATCTATTCCGACAACGGCACTGCCTTTGTGGGCGCAAACAGGCTGCTAAGGGAACTTTACGGCGAAGCGGTCGCTAGTTATTCTGCAGCTGAGATGATACGCTGGAAGTTTATACCGCCATCAGCGCCATTCATGGGAGGTGCTTGGGAAAGGCTGATAAAGTCAGTTAAGACAGCACTCAGGGTGTCTCTAGGAGAAAGGACTCCGACCGAAGAAGTCCTCATGACTTTATTGTGTGAGGTAGAGGGCATTGTCAACTCACGTCCTTTAACACATGTCTCAGTGGATCGCGATGATCAGGAAGCGCTGACACCTCAACATTTTCTACTTGGCTCTTCATCTGGTAGGCCTATTCCGGCGATTTTAAGCAGTTCGGATTCCTGCAGCAGAGAAAGATGGCGTCGGGCGGTTCTAATGGCAGATGTCTTCTGGCGGCGGTGGCTGAAAGAGTACTTGCCAACCCTTAGCCCTAGGAGAGTGGTTGGGGATGCACCTTCGCTTGCAGTAGGAGACGTAGTTATAGTGGCAGATGGGTCCTTACCAAGAGGGTCGTGGCCCAAAGGCCGAGTGACGGCTGTATATCCCGGCAGGGACGGAGTGATACGGGTGGCTGATGTAACAACTGGTGCTGGTATTTTACGCCGACCGTTGAAAAAGATTGTTCGCCTGCCCGTTTGAAAGGGGACCATGTGCCGGATAGCACACCTTTTTTATACCTTTGTTTATGGTTTATATTTTTGATGGATGTTTTTCGTATGTTTTTAAAAAGGATTATAAGTTTGCTGTTTGCCTTGACTACCACCTTTTCTTTTCATTTTTAATAGTAATTTCGCCTATATATTTTATACAGTCCATTTGCCCATAGCCCACAAGTAATAAGTACATTATTTGTAAAGATGATGGTAAGAACTAAATTATTATTATTATTATATAATTACGTAAATTATTTACTTTAATAATTATCACATACCTACAAATAATAGCAGGATAAAAAAACAAAGGATAATGAAGCAAATGCAAGGTATTTAACTGAAAGTGGCCGCAGCTGCGGGAAACATCAATAATAATGTCGGACACATTTAAAGTGAAATGTTAACATGCCCATTGTCCGTTTTACACGACAGTCGAGCACGCTACAAGCTTCCAGTAACTTCTATTTTACACAGAATTCAATATAATACAATTTTATTGTTAAGTGTACCTAGTCATAGCATAAATTCTGTCTCTTCTAAACATGTCTAGTGTAAAAAAAATAAGTGAAATTTTAAAAGCTTGTACCTTACCTACTTTACACGTTTGACTCTCAGAGGCTTTAGACAACATGCATTTCGACAATCGCTCTCGCTATCGCTAAGTAAAAAAATGTATGGGATTGACATAAGCAATCGATCACTTTTCGATTGCTTAAGTCAATCCCATACATTTTTTTACTTAGCGATAGCGAGAGCGATTGTCGAAATGCATGTTGTCTAAAGCCTCAGACCAACTGACTATGTAGATTATCACAAATGTTAAAATGATTCAAAATTACCACCTTTGGCTTAACACATTTCCCCAAAGGTCCTGCCCATTCACATACCACATCCAATGGTATCGAGGCGGCTGTCTTCACTAAGTCTGCTTTTAACGAGTCAATATTTTGATGTGGTTTTGAGCATTACTTCTCATCTAAAATATTCCATAAGCAATAACCCAAAGGATCAGGATCAGGACTAGCAGGGGGCCAATCTTCAGAGGCGATGAAATCCGTTAAATTCCCTTCTAACTGATTTCGTTTTCTGCACTGGTGCTGAGTCTTATTAAAATATCCATTGTCTACCAGTGAACACAGTTTCACTTGTACCTTCTCTGAAATATCGCTTTGGTAGTTAGTTGCTCATGTTTTAACCCCTTATTCACAAAAATGGAGCTTTTTCAGGACATTCTTAGGACACACCCCACCAAACCATCATAGATGCTGGGTGGTGGCCTCTTTCGACCTTTGGAATTATATCAGTAGCCTCTTGGAAGCTGTGTGCGTAGACCCTATCGTTCTTCTCTTCAACACTAAATTATTTTTCATCCATAGAGAGAATTTTTCGGTGGCCACCGTCTGCGTGTCTCTGCAAAAAGTTATTCGCTCTCGTGGTTCGTTTGTAACGAAGGGCTGCAGTCAAAAGTTGACCTGTCTTTTTTCGATAAGCCCTAAGCTTCTTTTTGATATACGAGACATAGACCTAAGGGAAATTTTCATTTTCCTAGCCATGATTTTTTACTTACGGATCGGATTTCTTCGAATTCTCGCTCTAACGGCTTTCATAGTTGCTGGTGTCCTGGTTGTTCGAGATCGACCAGCCCTTGGCCTATCATCAATAGAAAACAACGTATTGTAACGTTTGATGGTCGGGTAAACTTTATGCGTTATTTTTAATGGTTTTATCAAGTTATTAATCTCGCCTGGTGTTTTCTTACATTGTTGCCGCAATCACTGCGATTGGACTCTCTGTTGTACCCCACTAACAAAAATTACCCCAACTACCCATCATACTATGGTCAATTTGCCCACAAATATTTCTTTTCATTCCAAAGGTTGTAAAACAATTAAAAGCAGTCGAACTGGTGAGTCTTTAAATTCTCCACATCGATGGTCGAAGACAGGAAAAAATAAATCTAACTGATTCAAAAATCGAACTAGTGAGAACAAGCCTAATTTATATGACAAAGTGAGCATGGGTAGGTGCCTGCTTGTACAATGTAATACCAAATATCCTGTAGGATCTGGGATATTACTTACTAAGAGGAAAGATTTTTATGTTTGTACGAATAAACTCAAAAACTACTAGAGAGTTTTATACTAATATAGAATAGATTAGATGTTAAGAAACCATATAGGCTACCTTTCATCCCCACACAGGATTCATACCCTGTTTCATCCCTACACAGATCAACATTTTAATTTATTTCCATCGGCCTAAATTCAAATTGTCATGGTTTTTTTATCTTCACAAATTCGAAAAATACGAATTTTCAAATAAACTTTCATCCCTTATTTCAACGACTTTAAGCCTTATTTTCACGATCCCATAGGGTCGAAGTGCTCTGAGACACAGCCTCAGCCCCTTACATAAGAGTAAGAATAATATTTTCACGATAGAAGGTAGCCTATGTCCTTTCCCAACGTCTAGTTAATATTTGTACCAAATTTGATCAAAATTTTGTTTTCTTTTTGAATTTATTCGTTACAAACATAAAAATCTGTCCAATTATAAAAATGAAAGATTCTCTCTACGCTTATCCCAAATTGTTTAAAAAATAAAATTGTAAACCTATTCTGCTATTAGAATTAAATAAATACAAACATCACTATAAAAACTATAAGTAATCTAGAGCTCCTCCGTGATTCGGAAGACATATATAATTATGTCAGACCACCAGCCTCAGCGTATTATGCTGAAGCTGTTGGTTGGGGTGGTTACTTAGATACTTAGAACTTCCCATGGTCTTCCTGCTAAAAACAAAACCAAAGTGCAGTAGGTTTACTAAAAACCAGTAGTGTAGGTTTTTCCGTTTAAAATAAGTAACTATTGTAGTGGCGTTAAGAGCTCGATTTGTACCTATAGGAAACGTGAATAGCGCCCTTAGCGGAAAGAATCATAAATCATGTTTCCCATACAAATTGAGCTCATAACACAACTACAATGGTTACGTATTTAATACTAAAAAAACTTTATACTATGGTTACTGGCAAGCAACTGTTAATCTAATGTGTTTACACAAGTCCTCCCTCACACGTGAATCGATACAATGGAAGCGACGACAGTTGTTTTCCTAAGTTATCGCGTAAATAAAGCTATTTGTATAGTTTGACCTGTGTTTGCTGGCCCAGACCACGGTAAAAAATAAGAGGATTGTAGTGGTAACCGAATGGCTGCTAGCGTGCTCGGTGGCCGTAATTTATAGCACCAGGAAAGACGGCCAGCTGAGTTATGTGTTGGGGCTTTGCATCCTTCATCCCACATGTTCATGTGGTTGTAATTCTGTTTGATTCTATTTACCTACTTACTGTCTTACATACATGTGTAATTGTAGAGTTCGACAAAATCGTGTCGATCAGCACTGAAGTCCGCCACCGTTGGCCACCGTAGGTACATACCTAAGCAATAAAATTGTTAAGCTATCTACGACAGTATGACGAATTTTAAAATTTTCAAGGAAATAGTGATCTTATTTTAAATAACTTATAAGCAAAATGTATCTAATTTAAATTAAAAGTAAGTATTACCTACCTAGGTACTTATTAGAAAATTTCTTAAAGCGCCAATTTAAATAAAATATGTGTTGGAAAGCGTAAAAATGTATATTGTTCCTTTTCAAACTCTTCTTTTGTGCTCCCTCGTATCGTAAGCATACCTAAGCGTATCGTAGTGTAGCGTAGGTGTGTAGTAACTGACATTCTAGGTTGGCTGAAAGATATCTCTTATCTTTGTGAGATCTAGGTATAGTGGAGTGCCTTTAGCGCCTGAAATACAAAAACCTCGAACTCCAGTTCAAAGTTTCATGGTTTTATCTTCAAAAATGACGAACTTCCATACAAACTTTCATCCTCTATTTCAACCCATTCAACCTTTTTTTGTGTTACTTGTACCAAAGATTGTACCAAATTTCATCAAAATCGGTTCAGCGGCTTAGACGTGAAAGCTTAACAGACTCAGATAGAGTTACTTTCGCATTTATAATATTAGTAGGGATAATTCAGGTTTTCAAAGTATTTGCAGTGCGACGGTAAAACCTATAGACACTCGGCACTCCACATTATTATTAACTTGTGTATTAATTGGCGAAATGCAATAGAATGCAAAGAGTTTATAATTGCCATCAATATTCAAATGTCAATCGTCAGAGATATCTTCTAGCCAACCTAGAATACACGACCTGACATTCTAGGTTGGCTGGAAGATAGGTACTGTAGGGATCTTTCATGAAAACTAGTTATTTCACTGAAAAGCCTTTATTTCCAGGAAATTACAATTTAACAAATGAAAATACTTTTCAAATTCTGCACAAAAACATCTCCTACTTCTGATAAGTAGTTCGCTATCCCTCTAACATCTGTCAACAATCCGTCTCTTTTCCAAATTACTAACCTGCCAGTATACATCAAAGAGGTCACTACAGTACCTCTACCTATCTCTTATCTTCATTATTGATCTAGGTAAAAAATTGCAATTATTAATTTGTGCATGAATTTGCGACATGCAATTTAATGCAAAGAGTTTATAATTGACATTGACATCAACCCATATTTGATTGTCAATCGTAATACAGTGTTGACCACAGCCTGTATAAACTCCCAGTTAAATGGATCACAATAGCAATTAATCTGGTTAGTACAGGCTCATGCGGTTTAGGAAACTAATTCCATTATGTGGCCGCGTCTGGACAACGATTTGTCAATGCCTCACACGCTTTCTTCTTTTGCTGAAGTTGTGTGGGGTAAGACCATTAGGGTAGGTGTTCAGCTTGATAGCCACACTCCTTGCACACGCCCACTCACATTTCATTTAAGTGCCTGATACCTTTTACTGCATGAAATCAGAACTGAAAAGATTTTGTAAGTGTCTACCTTAAAGATACCTACGATAAAAGTTAAAACGTTAGTGTAACCTACCGACGTCCTTGTGTGCTACATAAAATCAATTACTTACGTATTAATCTAGGAAGTGTATAAGAATAATACTTTTTTTTTACCTACGTAGATTATTGCAATATTTTTACGCGTAGTTTCGTTAGTTTTGCTTGCCAGCCCGTTAACTAACCTATCGAAAAATTTGCTATTGATAGCTTTGAATTCTGATTACCTACATTAGGTACTTACCTACTACCTACTCTACACCAACCATCTTTTTAAATTAGCTAAGTAGTGTTCAACTTGGACGTGCAATAATTATGCAAAAATAATCGAGCATCTTTAGAAAATCATTATGTAGTTTTATAAAGTTAAAAATTATAACAACGATAATTACAAAAATGCCTGTTACCGTAAATTTAATAGCTAACTCGCGGTATTATCCATTGAGGCTACAGGTACCTACATAACGCAGATGACAGCACAAGATGTCTTCGGTAATGGGTTTAGGCGTACTAATGGAACTGAACCGCAGACTTAGCGTTGCGGCTGACAGGCTAGGTGTGTCCCTGATGCCACATCCTGCAACGGTGATGTGTAACCTACTACTACTCACATTGGAAGCAGCTGCTGTTTATCAGGACCTCATTTGGCAGCAAATAAACAGGCGTCGAATAACATTGAAATATAATAATGTATATTAGGTACCTACCTACCTACAGACACGGCGTCGTCGTCGTGGTAGAGTCGTCCTTAATGGTAACGCTGCCAACACACCGGACAAACCGAGTTCCAATCCATATAAAAATTGAAGTGCGGCCTGCCGCTAGTGCGATTTTTGACCTTATATACCTACGTCTACTACTTACTCGTGTCCATCCACCACACAACATGAAAAAATCTTTCTTCGTCATAACACGGAAGCAGGTCAAGTCATTAACCGAACACAAGCAAGGTGGCCGTCCATTATATTTACTTAGTTCAAACAAAAGATATTTTAACAATTCTGTAATAAATTAAGTCGGAATTGTGTTTGCAGACCAACGCAAGCCACTGTAACGAGTTGACAGTTGACGGGTGTCGGCATAATAATGGCGTAATAATCAATGTGACCGATAGGTTTGAAAATTACAATAAAACACACATTAAATAAGAGCTATGGTTATGTACATTTCAATAGTTTTTGTTTCATTAAAATCGATGCAGTATTTCCAAAGTTATTAACGCCTAAAGTTACGGTCGCTATTTAATTTTTCAAGTACGCGCACTCTAAGTAGGTGACGTCACACATCGACAGCCGACACGGCAGCCGCTCGCTCGCTATACTAGTCGCAGGTCATTCAAAGTTGCTCTGCGTTTTGTGTCGTACATACCTACTGCGATCTGTGTAACTTGACTTTTATTGTTTATTAGCCTTTGAATTACAATAATGGAGAAAGGATTTCAACAAGATCAATCAGATAATAATTTACCAAAAGCAGACACACAGTTTGTCGCTCAATAATTTTCCGAAAATAGGACTCAAACTGAAACAAGTAAGTGTATTCTTTTCATCTAGCATGTGAATAGCATTTTTGCAACATAGATAAGTGAACCTACTTATACTTACTGGGTATAGGCACGGAAGGTAAGAAAAGCTCTAGTCGTGTAAGGTACCTACCTATCTAACCTAAATGCAGTAACAAGTGATGCTGAACATTTATGTTACTGTACTTACATAGATAAAAAATACCTACCTATGTAGGTAATATTAGGCATGTAGTGCAGTGGCGCAAAATATTTTTGCCAATGAGTGCATTTTTACTTTCTCGTATACGTAGTATAGAGGAAGTCTTGTAATCGTAAAAAAATTCGACCTCGAGATTTTGACGGACTTACACGTTTTGGACCTCCCTGACTACAAAAATATTTTTTTTGGAATTATGTCTGTGTGTGTCTGTGTGTCTGTATGTCTTGTGTGTCTGTGCGTTAGCACGATAACTCGAGCATGCTTTAACTTATTGCAACCAAATTTAATAAGCGTGTATGACATCCAAATATAAGTAATCTCAGACACGCTCAAAATCAGTATATGCTCTGCCTCAACTTCTGGTTCGGTATCGTAATGGTTGGTTGTTTATATAAATTGTTATTTAAATATTATTTAATATATCAAATGTTATCTTTCATAAAATAATCTAATTGTTTCGTTACTTTTGTTTTTTTATAGTTTAGTTTAGTTTTGTTTAGTTTAAGATTCTTATTCATCATATTTTGCCACATTATTTTAATTAACTCAGACACGCGCGTTATGATGTTATGATATATTAGTAAATCACGCTATGTACATTTATATTGGATTATTGTCTAGCGAAGATTGTTAATTTGCCTATATTTAATACTTTAGTGACTTTAATCTGTTAATGTACTTATTATAAATAAATAAATAAATAAATAAATAAGGTTTATCAACTTTTGAACCGTCGATCACGAAAGTTAAGCAACCAAGTGCGCGGTCGGTACTCGGATGAGTGACCAAAAATTTTTAAAATAAACCTTGTAAGTCGTATTTTATAGTTAAAGGAAGTAGGTAGGTACATACATAGGTAGGTAAATAATTTATTGGTCATGAACTCATCTCGGATTTTTAGGATTTTAGGTATTTTTTCATACTAAAATCTGTGAGAAGGGTATACATATACATACATACATGCCATAATACGGGCTTTTGGTCTGCAAGTCGGTTTTTAAATAGGTACAATCATGAAACTATAAATATATATATGGAAAGTAAGCATCTGGACAAGAAATACATTGAATAGTCCATATTGTAATATTTAGTGTGATGTTTGTACACTATTCGTCGCGTCGCCCGCCAGAAGGCGCTGCTGTGGCGCGATAAAGAAACCAAACACTAAGCGGGTGAAGCCGCGGGCGGCCGCTAGTTTATTTATAAACTTGGGTACCTATTTTCCTACCTTCATTTTACCGTCAAGAAAAGTCAACTTACTTAATCATACATAGGTACGTATGTAGTATAAAGAGTGACAAAATGAAGATATTGCACCAAAAACCTCATAATACAACTTAGTTATAGGGTATTTCCTAATAGGTAATAGGTACCCCAAAGCTTAGAATATTTAATTATATATTATCTTACTTAGATCTAAATGGTCTTCACAAAAAATCCAACGGTCTTAGGGTCAATTGGATCTGCCCGTTTCATAACATTCATCCACATTTTACGAATTTTCGCATCCAATGGCACTTGAAAAAATAGTTTTGTAGGCGTTTTAATGGTTGAATTTGTACACATAGGTACTACACAATATTATTATATGGCATAATGTTGATTAACACCTGACAACCACATAAAATTAAAGACAAGCGCGCGCACCAGTTGCACAGAGCTAAAGAAGTACGCGGCCGCGAATACCACTGGCCGTTCTGTCGATTTGTGACGTCATCAACTTTCGGCGACTCGTTTTAAAAATCCGGACGGCGCGGCAACTTTGAACGCTTATATCTCGGTCACTTTTTAAGATATCAAAAAAATAAAAACACTGTTGTATTTGTCTAGTGACCTATATTCTGGGTATATCGTTAACAAAAATCGATGGTCAGATTAATTATGACGACGCGAGCTGCTATTGTGGTGGCTTCATATCTTATAAGTACCTAGGTACCTACTAAAACCATCTTAGATCTAACTAGAGTAGGCTGCAGATTGACTGCATATGAATGGTTTGCAGATCTCAGTGATAACGAAACAGAAACCTTGCTAAAACTACTTACCTACTAAATTGAATATTACCAACGAATTAGGAATTGAATATTACCTTAAGTGTATCATCAACACACAAAAAAACTTAATACAAATATATGTATAAATATAATCTTGACTCGAAGTTTTTTTCATAATATTACATACATGAATAATTATTTCATTAGTTATATAGAACAAAATACATTTCAAGAAAAAACCGCACACACATGGTGGCATGGGTGGCAAAATGCCACGGGCCCCCGAGGAATAGGGGCCCCGGTAGTGTCATTGATTACACATTATTTTAACAGTGCTTATCCTGTAACCTTATTTTTTTGGAACTAAATAAAGTTATTATTATTATACAAATACCTCTAGTGCTACGTCAACTACACAAGCACGATACTCGCACATCTCGCACCACAATACGTAGGTACCTTCCAGAGAGCGGCGCAACGACATCTAGTAGAGAGCTGCAAAATTACGGGCTACGTCAACTACACAAGCAACGAAACTTCGGGGGTGTACTCGCGTAGGTACCTACTCGAACTGCATTTCGGAAATATTTAATAGTAGGTTAGGTACCTACTTTGTTCACCGCGGGTGAACCCGCGAATCGAATGTGGCTCAGGCTGTCTGGACAAATCTTCAAAATAGCTTACATTTAAGTAGGTCAATAGGGCATTTTATGTGACGGCTAAACACCCTTATTTCAAATATTATATTATATATATACTATATTATTTAAGGTATTTGCTTTAATGATCGAAAATCCGTGTATTGGTGATATTAATACCTACCTACTTACCTACATTTACAGTACCTAGATATTTTAATTGATAGAAGACAAAAGCGTAGAGGTGTTGAAAGGGGGTCATTTTTTGCGTTATTGATTATTTATGTGCAGATAACTACTCTTTTTAGTGGGTAAGTATTGGTGTTTTTCATGGTAAGCATAAATAATTGATACGCAAAAAGTCGTCAAAATCACTTCCGTTACCGAGATTAAGACACCAGTGAAAAGTGGTTTTTCAAGCTGGCTGGACACGTTTTCGATCGATTATCTAAGACTCTGTAGCGTCACCTATTCTGAAATAAGGGTGTTTAACCGTCACATAAAATGCCCTATTGACCTACTTATGTAAGCTATTTTGAAGATTTGTCCAGACAGCCTGAGCCACATCGAATCAAACTTTCTCCTAAGTGCTACATAGTTCTTTATACTACTTACACCTGTGACTGTGAGGAGCATAATTAAAAGTAAATTTAAATTTTACTGAGAGGAAACAGTCCTTTATTTTCAAAAATAATTGAAACTGTATTTAAAGATTTTTCAAACATCAGACAACAACAGAGTTAGTTATTTTGTTGAAAATATGCAACTTGTGCTTTCATGATACTATACATAACGAGTCCAAAATAAGCAGAGTCAAAAAAGGACCAAGCTATTGTATCTCAGCGGAACACTTGATACTGGCGAAATCCATAAGGGCAACGCCATAAAGAAAAAAGAAGAAGAAGGTTAGTGGCTGCTTATTACCTATTAATCTTATTTTTTAGTTTTAATTAGAAGAAAAATAAATCACAGGTAGTAAGTTACTAGTTTACTACCTGTGATTTCACAATAATCATTAAAGTGCCTTTCAAAAATATACATTTTGATCTCACTCAATGTAACTTACATAATAAAAAAGTTGTGTTCAATATTTTTATTTGTTTTATTAACAAACTTAATTCAGGAAATAGCAGAGACAAGATAGCATTTTAGAAACTCCCCTTTCAATATCAACGTCTACCACCGGGACATGTGAACCAAATTCATCACTACAGTAGTTAAAGGTTAAGTACAGTCAACAGCACGTCGGGCTATACAAAACTGTCAAATTTCTCCAAACGATTTTCAACCTTAGACTATTCAATATAAAGTGCATAATCGATTAGGATAATTTGACAGTTTGTGGTAACCCAACGTGCTGTTGTCTGTACATTTTCACTCAACATTTGCAGAATGTGTAATCTTTGTGTCACGAACACCATTAATTAAAAGAAGAAGAATAATAAATACTTAATAAGAAATAAAAATACCAAATATGCTAAACTTATTGTTTATTCTTGGCTAGCATCAACATTTTCTGTCTGCAGACCCTTGATAGAAGCAACTGGCACATATGTCACTAATGTGAACAGTTTGTGTGCTGAGTCTTCATCGTCATTACGTCTGCGTGAAAGCCGTACTCGTACACGGAAGGGAACATTCCTGAAAAGATAACATTACAGATTGTTTCATTTAAATTAAAGCACATATTTTAAAATAATATACCGGATACCAAAAAACTACGACAATTTCCCATAGTAAAATGAAATAGATTAAAGTCGAAAAAGTTACAAAAAAGCCATATCCAAGGCCTTACAAAAAACTAAAATTTTCTTCCGAGTTATCCTCTCTAATGATAAATACATAAATAGTAAATATCTAAACTACAAACTTTTAGTAAAAACTTAGTGAAACCGCACGAATTGACCCTAATCACGTTCTGCAGCCTATACAGCACTAAACTTGTCACAACATGCAACGAGACAATGGGCCGGCGGATATCCAGCCATCCGACCTCCCAGCTCACCGGATATCCGGTATTCGGTATCCAGCCAAACAACTATCCGTTTCATCTCTAATTATTAAGAATGACTGAATATTTTAATGAATTTAATATGTACAAATGACAGCAGATCAAAATACCCAAAACTGTCATATTTCTCAATTTGTTTTTTAAACTGAAATGTGTGTACTTTAAAGTGCAAAATCCATTGGGAAAATTTGACAGTTTGGGACTGTACCATTAAAAATAAGTACATCCTTAACAATACATATAAAAATAAGTGTTGTGTCTTATTCAACAAATATTTAGTCAGGTAGACCTTAAGGTCTATAGTAAACAAATAAAAAGGTCTCACAAATGTGATATGCAGTCATCACTACAAAATTCAACTGATTCAGGATCAGTTGTATAAAATTAATAAAAATAATGTTGTGAAATTTTCTCGCATATTTACTGTAACACATTGTACAATGTGTGTATGTAAATATGAGAGAAAATTGTCACAATACTTACTAAATGAACAACTAATCAAAAGTTAACATAATAATATATATACTTAACAGACAATATAGACAAAAACATTGTACAATAATAAATTAAAAATTGTTTCTGTAACTAAAAACTAGGATTACAATTATTTACATATCACATTTTAGAGTTTTGGTCAGGGTAATATGTATTTTCTAGCTCAACAGGTGAAACACAATAAATATTCCTAAAAGTATTTGAATGAAATGGAAGGTTAATGTTTAGAGGTTATGTTTTCATAACAAGTTTGTATTTTAGTTCGCATAACCTATTAATAATGCCGCTGAGGTAAAATATTCTAAAACAAATATATAATTACCTGACTCCCTTTGACCACAGGAATTTGTTTAAGCGGGTGTCCACTCTGACATCAGGGGTTCCCATTTGTTTTTCAGCAAACTTGCGAATTTCTTTAATGGCTCGTGGAGCGCGTTTCTTGAAACCAACTCCATGTAATCTTTTATGTAAATTAACTGTATATTCTCGCGTAACAACTTCGTTGATCGCCGATTTACCTTTCCTCTCTCCTTTAAGTTTAGCCATTGTGATCTGTAAATACGGGTTTAAAGACAAAATATAACAAACTTTACATAAAGCACTTCAATATATATACAAACAAACATCAAAAAGGCGGTTTTATCCAAATGCATTAATGATATTTCGAGATTATTTTATAAAATCACACACCTTCGACTTTGTCTACCAAAATCAATTCAAAAAGAAACGTCAAATTCGGTGACAGTGACAGTGACAGTGTAATGATAATAAAAAGGCAAACGCTGGCAAACGCATCAAGCCCATACGTTTCATACATACATATTTCCTCAATTAATTTAAGTAGTTATCCTGTGAAATATCGTTCTTACACATTAAAATACTTATTTCCGCTTAAATTATTAGTGTATATGGGATATTCTGAGAGATATTTCTGATGGCAAACGGTATTGCAGACGGTAAGGTCCATAATATAATACTAGCTGTCCCGGCCACACGTTATGTGGTAATTTCATACTACACTGACCTATAACATTGTATCTGCAGTAAAAAAAATATGACTACTTATCAAGATAAAAACTATAATATCTCTAGTTGGATCAAACTGTACAAATTTGATTAAAATCGGTTAAGTAGTTTAGGAGTCCATCGCTGACAAACAACGTGACACGTAATTTATATTTAATAATATAAGTTTAATCTAGAGTTTCTCCCGAGTTCTTGTTGTAAAAACACGTGTTGAGAGACTCCATTTTTAACCTCAATCAACCGTACAATTTTTAATACTTTAGTTACATTTTCACTTGACATTGGCAAAATGCGTACGTTTAATGCGACGCGATGCCATTAATTAAGAATAGAATAGAAGTTTGATCTAAGTCTGCCCTTTTTTTTCTTTTTTTTTGTCGGGGAGGTCAAACGCATTTACGCATCGTCCCTGCGGGGTGGTGCCAACAGGGGACTCGAGATAAAGGCGTTCCCTCCATACCCACTAAACATCCTCCCCGGTCTGACCTCCAGTGCGCTATTACGGGACGGGTCGGGATCTGCGCACGTGAGCGCAACTACACCGAGCGAGACCGTCCCAACGCTGCCTGTCAAGGCACTCCTTGTGCACCAATTGGTGGCCAGCAGCCCACAGGGGCTACCGACTAACGCCAGCCCCTGTGGGCCGCTGGCCGACCCCGGCCATATAGGCCGCCTCCTCACCGACGGCTGCTCGACCTGGCGCGTCCTTCTGACAAGGACACCGGGAGCAGCCATCGGACCGCACCCGGGGGACTTCGGGCGCGGTTGTGGCCCTGAAAAGGGCCGTCCGGAACTAGCCGTGGTGGAAAAATAAAAACAACTTGTTTCCTTTGAGTAAAATTTTCCATCTACAGTATTAAGAGTACTTTCGCTTCAGGTGGCATTACGAAATTCCACCCTGAGGCTTTAGACAACATGCATTTCGACAATCGCTCTCGCTATCGCTAAGTAAAAAAATGTATGGGATTAACATAAGCAATCGATCACTTTTCGATTGCTTATGTCAATCCCATACATGTTTTTACTTAGCGATAGCGAGAGCGATTGTCGAAATTCATGTTGTCTAAAGCCTCTGTATAGTCTAAGGCGCGTATTCCCACTATAAATCCTACTATACAATTCTCATCAGTCACAATCATGAGGTTTGTTGCCATAATGATGCATTAAAATGTATGACGCCCATCGCCCATATTTTTATGCAAAAATCAAGAAATAAGGCGAAACAAATGAAGATATGGCTCAAAGGTCTTAGATATCAAGCCAAAAACCCTAACAAACAAACAAAAAATCTTTAGACATATTCGTAGTATCTCTAACTAGTCTGTGGACGTATTATTTTGAGGTTAAAGAATGGAACTTGTTTTGTTTGATCAGCGAGTTTTAATTGATGATGATGAGATGATGTTTTACTAAGTTTTATTTACTTATGCTCCTCTCTGTTGTCCTACGTCCATCATTGCATAATGGCAGAAATTTATAAGTAAATTCTAATTATTCTAATAGCAATTTGAGTAGTTGTTTGATTTGATTGTTTTTAAACAAATCCTTTAATATATTTCAGGTTAATTCATCCAGGGAAGTATTTTAATGATTATATATCTCGTAATGTTCGCCCAGATGGCAGAAAATTTCACGAGCAACGGAACATTAAAGTCAATGTTAATTCTTTAAAGACTGCAGAGGCATCAGCTGTAGTTAAATGCGGTAACACAACAGTAGTGTGTGGAGTCCAACTGGTAGAGTACTTTGTTGATTACAATATTATTATTTATTTACACAAGTATCGAGGTATAATTTATTAATTATTTACTTACAGGAATTGGCAACACCGAAAGCTGAAGAACCAGAATTTGGATATTTAGTTACAAATTTAGAACTTCCTGCACTTTGTTCATCTAAATATAAGCCTGGGCCGCCCTCTGACCAAGCACAAGTGTTAAGCCATTTAGTTTCTGATATTGTGACTAACTCAAAGTGTATAGATTTGAAAGACCTTTGCATAGTGCCAGACAAATTAGCCTGGGTTGTTTACTGTGATATTATTTGTTTGGATAATGATGGCAGTTTGGTTGATGCTAGTGTAATAGGTGTAATATCAAGTCTAAAGACATGTAAGTCGTATTATTTCTTCTTTAAAATATATATTATTTCCCTTAATAAAAATTAATTATATCATTTTGCTTTCTAGTAAGATTACCATCTGTCACATATGACTCAGAAACTGAAGAAATCAAAGTGGATCCAGATGTAAGAACACCTTTGAAAGTTCATGGACTTCCTGTAGCTACCAGTTTTGCAGTGTATAAGCTGTCTGATAGGTAATAGGATACTGATGACTTAATATTTATCACTATAATAATAATGTTAACAGTGTTATTGTGTTCCAACAATTGTCGTTCCATTTCTCTTTCTAGTGTATTGTTTGTGAATAACACTTTTTTAATTTTCATAATAAATAGAGTATTAGATAATTATGATGAAGTTAACAATACACTGGCAAAAGTGGTTATTGATTTAATGTTAATAACTTGTTACTTAAAAATACAAATTATTTAAGTTTACTACACTAAATATGAGACTTGTAGAAACTAATGTGCAAATAAATGAAGTAGAATTGAAAGCTGTTAAAATAACAACTTTCTTAGGAGTGATGTTTGACTCCAAATTGCAATGGAGTCCACATATTGTAAAACTTTCGGTAAACTAAGTTCTGCGGCTTATGCAGTTAAAACTTGGCTCTAGTTTACGGCTAGAATGGTTTATTTTAGTTATTTTCAAAGCATAATATCATATGCATTTCTGTGAAGTTTTGTCACAGAAGCATATGCTGCAGCAGTAACTTTTGGCCATGCACAAGACTTTTTTCTCTCTTTTCATTTCATTTTGTACTGTTCTTTTTTTTGTTATAATTGTTATTATTAATTTATTCTATAGTGTTTTCTTTTCTTTATTGTATGTGTTGTCTTTGTGCTGGCAAATAATGTATTTCTTTCTTTTTCATATGAAATTCTTCTCTGGTGCTGCAAATATTAATACCATTTTTGTTCTAGAAAAACAGGCTGTTAGAGCAATTTATTAACTAGGTCCATGTCACTCCCTCAGAGAAAAGTTCAAGGAGATAAATATTCTGACTTTATCATCACAACATATACTTACTGGAGAACTTACTGTATGTAATGAAAAATATCGTGTATTTTTCTCAGAAATGTATTACACATAAAATATTAATACTAGGAAGAAACAGAATATGGTTGTATATAAAATCATCTCCACAGAATAAACAATTCCATTGTGGGCCAATGTACCTATACATTTTTACAATAAGTTTCCTAAGACTATTAAGAGATTTGCCTAATAATAAATAATAAAGAGACTGTATAAACTAAATTATATAAAAAAGCTTATTACAAGATAAATGATCCAAATGCGTGGGAGTAAAATCTCCTCAAAATTTACGCATTTAAATTGTAATTTTTCATATCAATTGACCTGTAATGATGTTTTGAAATCATTACGAAATTGTAAGCTGTGGAGTTCCTTTTGCCATTTCTTCTCCATCTCAGCATATTATTCCCGAAATGGTGGTAGGGCTTTCGACGATTTAAAAGTACTTCGCAAAGTTCATTTATATAAAGATATTTCATCAGAAAATTACACTGAAAAAAATCAGCTGTCTAGTGCGGGAATCGAACCCAGCATCTTCCGCAATCCGGGTGGCTGCGTCACTACGCTACCGGGACACTGCTTTCGCCGTCGAAATTTTGTGCTTGGTACTTATGTTTTTATGGCAACATTGTTTCATCAAATCTTTCAAGATTGCACTTCTAAGATCCGAACGAAATATTTTTCTAAATATTTAACGTCCTCTTAAGATGAAACTGCCCTGTATTATGAATTTATTTTTCATTAGCTCTTTCATTCAATGATAAAGACGCCAGTCCCTTTGTGGTTGAGGATATGAGGTCAAACTCGATCTTCGGCTTTATTATCAATTACCATCAGGTGAGATGAAGGCCAAGAGCTTCTCCCTTACAATAGTATAAAAAACTTATTAAAATAATACAATAAATAAGCTTCTTCATTAATATTTTATTATTTACAGGCAAGTTTTAATAACTGACCCATCTGCTTATGAAGAAGACATGTGTGGAGGGATGGGATCAAATTTTATAGTTTCATCAAACAAGGGCCTCCTGTGTGGCTGTCAAAAATTTGGTGCAAGCAACTTATTACCAGATATTGAAGATGAAGCATTAAAAATAGCCAATGAAAGAGCCAAACTTGTAGAAAAAGTTATTGAAACTTGTATATCCAATGACAAAATCAGTCAAGCTTAAAATATATACTTTAAAATACTATAAATTTTAATGTGTTATTTATAAATTCAGAATACTGAAGAAAAATAATGAGTTTTTTATAAAATTTCTATATGTAATTACTAAAATGTATAAGTAAAAGTAGACTTTCCGAGCTTGGTAAACTAAAATCTGTCGCAATAGATATCTCATTGAACATTATTTAGATGAATTTACGGGCACTAGACTCACTGACGCTCATATTTTAAGCCCAAAACTTCAAAAAATAATATAGTTTAGCTAGAAGTAGCTGCTTGCCGGCTTGATGACGACTGATGTGTTAAAGGCGGCGCTCGGTAAGAGCCATGCTTGTCACCTATTCCCGTTTTATACATTTTTATTTTTTATTTTATTTGTTAAGACACATAACAGGTTACAGTTATAAAATAAGTTAAAAGTACATACATGACTGGTCAAAGTTCAAACTATACCCCAACAATATGTGCCTCTAAAATTTACAAAACAGAGCAACATATTAATTTAATACTACTGACTAATTTCTTTGACTTACTTTTTAATAATTAAAATGAGCTTCTAGAACAATGATATGCATCCACAACCACAAACCGTCAAATGTGGATACTCATCACTGCCCTTCACTCACTCTTCAACTCAAACATGCAACTGATACTTTACTCATTAAACATTTTAATTTTGTTACAATTTTGTTACAAAAACATTAAACCACAATACATTGTATATACATTCAAATTAGACGGACCATAATATTAATAATATATTTCCACCCTCTCACCAATTATCTAGTTAACGGACATTTTAACATAGGTACATAATATTTTTTTAAATAAATATACAGATAAACAACCATGGCTCGTCACTAAATACTCGTGTTCATCACACAAATATTTGCCGCTACCAGGATTCGAACCCGAACCGCTTGATGTGTAAGCACGTATATTGATACTATACTGACCACTCCACCATGACGGCGTTCGTACCATACTTCATGAACTTGCACATTCTCTTAGCTAAGCCATCAAGGACTTACTACTTCACCCGCTCTGTTCACCCCAAAGAGCATTATAAGTATAGGCGTATCACACTCGCATCGCAGTTCGTCTTACCCGCCTCTCGACTCCCTCCGTCCCTCGCGCCATTTTTCCCGCTCGAACTGACCATAGACCAAGAAGGTTGTAGGTATAGACCGTAGACAGAGACACTTCTCTGTCTACGGTATAGACCATGAATCTAGAGAAAAACTCTAAGGAAAAACTATATTACAGTGCTGCCATTTCATAAATACAATTTTACTATTGAAGAAATAAAATTACCAATTCGTGGATATAAAGAAAATAGGTAATACTGAAAGCCACATTACCAATAAAAAATTGAAGACAACCAAATAACCTTTGAATGTTTCCGTTTCCTATGTTTCTCTTGCGACTGGTGTGTATGACATTGAGAATCTTATAGTAGGATTTCCAGCTCACCAGTTGGTATCATGAGGTCTATTGCCATGCATGGCTAAGCACTCTGCAGTGGGCCTATTTGCCAACTTTTTCATCATCACCGATTGAGTTACATATCCATTGCTGTTTTATATGACTCGCCATTAAGGCACTTGTTGTGTAAAAACAGCAATGGATAAGTAATTCTAAAAGGTGACCATCACTTTCAACTGTCAAAAAAGAATAGGCTGGCAATAAACTAAAGATATGACTGCATGCGCTAGATTCCTTTGCCGTTCCGTAACATGGAAATAAAATATTTACAATACAACAAGTGTATGAGGAGTGTTTGGCGCTTAGATTATATACCTGTAGATGGAGCTTAGATTATATACCTGTAGATGGAGCCATATGACGTCATCAAAGTGTTGAAGTGAGATGGCTAGATATAAAACCTATGCAAAGAATAAAGAAAGAAGATGAAATTTTTTGTCCCTGTCACCGTGGCCTGTTTTCAATGTTTGTCACAATGAACATTGTGACAAACAATAAAATCGTTGTGTCATTTAATCTGGCAAAGTTGCATTTTTATTAATTTATGAGTACTTAGATGTGTTTTAGGTGTTAAATTAAATAAATAGTATAAGTACAATGGTGGGCTGTGCTGTTTTGGGGTGTAAAAGTCGAAGTGAGCGAAATATTTCCGGAATAACATTTCACGCGTAAGTATACAAAAACATCTTTCATTTGGATAGAAATCTCTTTAAAACAGTGAGTTTACAGTTTTTCCTGGTGTGATCCAACGCATTTAATTCTTAAATAATGCGCGTTTTTACATATTGTTTTAAAAATAGCTTGAAGACGATAAGAATTTCGGGTTGTCATGTAGTGAATTTCATTTACCCCGTTTTCCATTTTGGTGAATATTGTTTAAACATTTTAGATTTCCTGCTAATAGTAATATCAATGCAAAATGGGCGGACGCTACAGGACGACAAAATTGGAAACCATCGAAATTTGCGAGGATTTGTTCGATTCATTTTAATAAGGAATCATTTTTAAACAAAAATAAGAAAGTACAACTTAAACCCTATTCACTGCCTAAAAACCATATACATGTAAGTAAATATACTACTTTTTATTTGTACTTAGTAAACGAGTTATACAACTAATACATACTGATTTAAATGCAGATTAAGATTCAACCTGACCCGTGTGCAGATGATAGAAATGAAGCTATGTCGACACAACCCTCAACGAGTCACCACGACTATAGCTTGGTTAGTGCTAATAAATATGTATTTATGTCTATTTTAATAACATGTTAAGTATGCATCGTGTCATAGTAAATCATATATGTCAATTAAAATGCCGCCATACACTTAGCGTGTCCTCATATTTTATAAGAGACAAATATTTTAGACTGTATTTATGCCATCTCCGTATGAATTTTGCACCCAAATCGGTGTTAATTTGTACTTAGTAAACGAGTTATACAACTAATACATACTGATTTAAATGCAGATTAAGATTCAACCTGACCCGTGTGCAGATGATAAAAATGAAGCTATGTCGACACAACCCTCAACGAGTCACCACGACTATAGCTTGGTTAGTGCTAATAAATATGTATTTATGTCTATTTTAATAACATGTTAAATATGCATCGATTTGTACTTAGTAAACGAGTTATACTACTAATACATACTGATTTAAATGCAGATTAAGATTCAACCTGACCGGTGTGCAGATGATAGAAATGAAGCTATGTCGACACAACCCTCAACGAGTCACCACGACTATAGCTTGGTTAGTGCTAATTAATATGTATTTATGTCTATTTTAATAACATGTTAAGTATGCATCGTGTCATAGTAAATCATATATGTCAATTAAAATGCCGCCATACACTTAGCGTGTCCTCATATTTTATAAGAGACAAATATTTTAGACAGTATTTATGCCATCTCCGTATCAATTTTGCACCCAAATCGGTGTTAATGCCAATTAGGAAGACGCCCTACATCTTTTATTTTGAAAAAATGGTACAGATTTATGTTTAACCCGTTTTTCGTAATATACATTCTAAATTTTTTTTCAGGTGGTAAGTAATGTAAATAATAGAACACGAATGGAAGATCTCTCTGTCTCGAAGAAGTCTATCTCAGAGAGGGAAGAAAAGCTTATGCATCTGTTGCAAAAAGAGAAGATGAAATCCGATAAACTACTCAAAAAAGTCCGTGCATTGCGAGAGTCTAAACGAAGAATAAAAAAAAAGACAGCTCGTTTAGAAAATATTTTGGCAGAATTAAAGTGTAAAATGCAAATTAAGTCGGAAGACTTAGATATATTGGCAAATATTAATATAGATAATGCTGATTTTCTTAAACGATCTGTGGATAAAAAACTTTGCCCAAGAAAATATACACCATCTTTAAGAAAGTTTGCATTGAGCTTGCATTTTATAAGCCCAAAGGCCTATTCATTTGTTAGAAAGGAATTCAATACATGTTTGCCTCATCATAAAACATTATATAGATGGTTTAAGTGCATCAATTGTGAACCGGGCTTCACGAATGAATCATTTGAGGCTATAAAATTATTGACTAGTAAGTCAGACAAAAAGATACTCTGTTGTATTAGTCTTGATGAAATGTCCATCCGCCAACATCTTCAATGGAATGGCAAACAAACAATCGGGTATGTCAATGTGGGAGATAATTTGAACACAGATAATTTGCCTCTCGCTAAAGATGCTTTAGTGTTCATGGTTACCGCATTAAACGACCGTTGGAAAATGCCAGTAGGATATTTTCTCACCAATGGTGTGAACGGAGAGCAACGTAGCGCACTTTTACAAAATTGCATTCATTTATTGCTAAAATGTAGTTTGCAAATTGTGTCAGTTACATTTGATGGTTGCCCTGCTAACTTCGCCATGGCTAAAAATTTAGGCGCTCAATTTGACGATTTTTATCATATTGACCCAAAAATCTGTGTTGAAGGTCAAAATATAGTAGTAATACCAGATGCCTGTCATATGTTGAAACTTGTTAGAAACACTCTAGCAGACAAAAAAGAAATTATTAATGCGCAGAACGAAAAAATTTCTTGGGATTATCTAATTAAATTACATGATTTACAACAAAATGAAGGTTTACATTTAGCTAATAAGCTAAGACGTGCACACATAAATCATAAAAAACAAATTATGAAGGTACGTCTCGCTGCTCAAACCTTCAGCAAGTCAGTCGCCGAGTCTCTTTTATTTTGTAAGGAAAATCTAGCATTAAATGATTTTTTGGATTCAGGACCAACAATAGAATTCATAAGATATTTTAATGATATCTTTGATGTATTAAATAGTCGCAGCTTAAGAACTTACGGATTCAAAAAACCAATTTCCAAGAAAAATTTTCAGATAATTAACTCAAAATTAATAGATTTCGAAAATTATGTAAGATCACTAAAGTTTGTTGAAGGTGATTTAATCTTAAAATCGGGAAGAAAAACTGGTTTTTTGGGATTTTTGATTTGTGTCAAAGCTGTAAGGATAATTTTTAATGAACATATAAATATCGAAAATACTGCTCTTCAATATTTATGTACTTATAAAATGAGCCAAGACCACTTGGAGCTATTTTTTAGTTCCATACGCTCGAAAGGTGGCTTCAATAACAATCCTACTGTATTACAGTTCATATCTGCATATAGGCGACTATTAATTCACGGTGAACTGAAAAATATTACAACCGGCAATTGCGTACCATTAGATTCTATCAATATTTTGACATGTAATGTGAAATCGATTTGTAGGAAAATAAATAGTAGAAGAGAGAGATTGTTGTCAATGGCCAATAATTGCCTCGATACAGAGGACCAAATTATTGACGTACCTGAATGCCATGACTATATAGGAAATTGTGCGATGACAGAATTTTCTAAGGAAGTCACAATTTACATTGCAGGGTACATACTCAAAGATATTTTCAAAATTATAAAATGCCATGACTGTTTATTTGCAATTGTTTCTCATGAAAGGTTTTCGAGTCTAATTCTCCAAAAAGACGTTGGCGGCTTACATTACCCATCTCAAGATGTGATTAAAATTTGTTTGTTTACAGAAAAAACTCTTAGACAAATTATTACTATGCATGGTAATGCATATTTTTCAAAAAAAGATAGCTTACCCAAAATTGTTTGCACTATTTTTAAGAAATTTATTGACACGCCTATATTTTTAGACCTTTCTGATCATATTAATGAACAAAGTCCGATAGACAATCATATAAGCCTGTTAATTAAAGCAATATCTCTAAGATATCTGGAAGTCAGGATTCATTTTATTATGACATCACTGTCCCAAAGAGAAGAAAGGATAAGAAATATTCACACAAAGCTAGTTTTATTTAAGGGTCAGTGACAAGTTATTTCTAAACGCCCTAAAGTCGTTTTTGGCACTCACCGGCCGCTACCGCGGCACGCTCGCTTCGCGCGCTCGGCTCGTGCGCTGTATTTATGTCGACCTAACTCGCTCGTCGCTTCGCTCCTCGCTAACCTAATGTTCAATTGAATATTCGATAAAATACATGTTATACATACATACCTGAACAATACATCAATTGAACATTATACTTTTTGATCAATAGCGCAAATACCATTACCATTACATCAACAGTTGTTATACCAATCAAGGGTGAACCAACCAAAGGTTCACCCTTGATTGGTATAACAACGTTTAGTCAAAAATCGCTCCGGCTAATTTTAGTTACAATAAAGCCATTCCGCATAATTATTAATTTGACCGAATATTTAATTGGTAGAATTTTATTTAGCATATTTATTTCTTTGAAATAATGTCATTTCTTCGAATTTTCAAATGCACTAATTTTATCTTAATATTTGAAGTGAAACTTCTTTATCGGCATTGGAAAAAAATTTACCGTCACATTTTTCGGCCTTGGTGTGTATTCATGTCTATGTAAGGCCATAAAGAAGTTTCACTTCTTACGTGTGTACACTAGTACACGCACACATTTTTTCTTTTTTTTATTGCTAAACGCCCTAAAGTCACTTCTGGCACTCGCCGGCCACTGCCGCGGCACGCTCGCTTCGCTCGCTCGCTAAATAAATAAAGAAGCTTTGTGCGCTCCTGCAAATTATTTCAAATAAACTAAATTGCCCTGAATACTGTCTTGTTTCCTTTATCACCAATTGTAGGACACTTGCAGTTAATAGGATAATGCAATTAATGTGTGACATTTTGCTTGGAGGCAAAAAGGTTGAGCAAGTGAAAGAGTTTGTATCTAGATTTAGGAGGTGTATTTACGAGAGATGGAAAATGTGTCAGTTACATTGAGACTCGACTTTAAGAGCGGTTAGAAGATGTCTGAAAAGGCACGATTGGCTGTGCACGACGGTGTGCTGCTCCCAGCACTGATGTATACAAGTGAATTGGGTATTGGAGAATAGGCACGAAAGTAGAATTAATGCAGTTGAAATGAGTGCCTTAAGGAATATGGCCGGTATAAAATTGAGTGACAGATTATACAATAGCGTGATAAGAGAGCGATGTGGTTGGAAAGAAGATATAGTGATAGGAATTAAAAAGGGATTCTTAAATGGTTCGGTCATGTAGAAAGGATGTTTGAAAGTAAATTGAAGAAAAATATATATCTGAAGTGAACGGAGATGTGGGACGAGCAAGGCCTAAGCGAACGAAGGAGCTAATGTGTATACTGTTTTACCCATATTTTGGGAAATTTTTGCGTAATAGTAACACTGACAATTTAAAAAAAAAATATAGCTGTTTCATGAGTGGCTAATAATCTAAGAGATGGAGCCATATGACGTCATCAAACTGTTAAAGTGAGATAGCTAGATATAAAACCTATGCAAAGAATAAAGAGAAAAGATTAATTTTTTGTCCCTGTCACCGTGGCCTGTTTTTTTGTTTGTCACAATCAACATTGTGACAAACAATGAAATGTTTGTGTCAGTCAATCTCTCACGTTAGTAGTTTTATCATTTTTTTGTGTACTTAAATGTGTTTTTGGTGATCAAATTAAATAAAAAATATAAGTGCGATGGTGGGCTGTGCTATTTTGGGGTGTAAAAGTCGAAGTGAGCGAAATATTGTCGGAATAACATTTCACGCGTGAGTATGTAAAATTTTCTTTCATTTGGATAGAAAACCCTTTAAAACAATGAGTTTTTAGTTTTACCAGGTGTGATCCAACATATTTAATTCATTGAATTCTTAAATAATGGGAGTCTTTACATATTATTTTAAAAATAGCTTGATGTTGATAAGAATTTTGGGCTGTCATATAGCGAATTTCATTTACCCCATTTTGCAATTTGGGGTGCGTTCCAAAACGATTTCAATTTACTCGGGGTAGAGTGAATTTTACTCTAGGCCGTTCCAAAACAAACCCGAGTGAAACCGAAGGTAAACGAACATTTACTCTGACAGTTGCTCGAGTATTTTGGAACGACTTTGGGGAGAGTAAAATTTACCCCGCTGGGGTGATTTTTATCGGTGTTTGGAGACCGGTAAAATTTACCTGACAGCTGTCAATCTGTTGAGCATCATCTACGTTTTCATATGATCAAATTTTTTAATTATTATTTTTGTAATTACACAAAAACGATGGTTACTGTAAAATAGTATTTTATTTACATAAAGTAAAAAGTTAATTTATTAAATTCGTGCGCAGAGTTGTCCAATATATGATAATAAACAAATTAAAATGGCGACATGTCATGTTTTCATATTTTTACTCGAGATTTCCTCGTTAGCGTTCTAAAACAATGTTTTTTCTCTTTCGAGCGTCATGCTCTGACTCTTTCTTATTCACGAAGTAAATTTTACCCTGGCGTCATTGGTTTTGGAACGCACCCTTGGTGATTATTATTTAAACATTTTAGATTTCCTAATAATAGTAATAGTAATGTCAATACGAATTGGGCGGATGGTACTGGATGATAAAATTGGGGACCAACCAAAATACTCCAGGATTTCTTCAATACATTTTGATAAGGAATCATTCATATTTAAAAAAAAAGTACAACTTATGTAAGTAGGTACGTGTTAAGTAGGTTACCTTGTCTAAATGGTTTTTAAAATTTGCAGTTTTCGAGTTCAACCCAAGAAAATATATTGACAGAGTCCACAAGGACTCTGGTGAAAGTCCAAAAACCAGTGACACCTCCCACAAAAAGGGTGAAGATTATTTTACAAGAAGTGCAAAATATTCAACCAATGCAACAATGTGTATACCGTTTTACCCATAATTTGGGAAAATCTTGCATAATAGTAACACTGGCATTTAAAAAAAAAATATAGCTGTTTCACGAGTGGCCACGCGATGGCTCCATCTACAGGTATATAATCTAAGGTTTGGCGGGAAACCATGCCGTCTGGACGTCGATCTTTATTTCGATAATTCAAAATTGCTTTGGAGTGGATTTTGTGCAGTAAAAGTGGTGTCGTTTCGTTGCATATACATTCGTGTTGACGAACAGTTATGAGGAATCATTGAAATAAAGGTTTTGTGTATGTGGCGTTGAGAATTGTATAGTGGTTGGAAATCCCACTATACAATTCTCATCAGTCACAATCATGAGGTCTGTTGCCATGCATTTCTTTCCAAGCACTCTCTAGATGCATTAAAATGTGCGACGCCCATATTTTAATGCAAACATCAAGAAAGAAGACATCAATACAGACAGGGCTGTATGGACTTGATATCCTTTGCCCGTCCCGTTATCAAAAGAAATAAAAAAAAACAACTGTATGAATGAATTTTTCATAGAATGACGTAGGAATTCTGAATTTTTGTCTGTGGCAATTCTTATCTAAAATGTCACCACGTCTCAAAATATCGAGTTATGTTATTGAGGTAAGATTTGGGAATTAAATTTATAATTATTGTTTTATCTTACACTTAAACACTTATTATTCTGTTTTCTGAATTGTTAAATATAATCTCCACAAAAATAGACTTTTACACATTGTTATTAAGCGACACTAACCTTAAAACGTCATCATCGTTCACAATTAATTCCACCAAACATTTAATTATGTAGGTACTTTCAAAATTGTGGTTTTCTTTACAGAGACTTTCCAATATAGATGCAAGTGATAGTATAGGATGTCTGTATGGGCTTATGTACGATGGCACTTTACTCGTCGTAGGATTGAGTATAGAATCACTTGAAAATGAAAATAGTGGTTACAATCAACTTCTTCTCAATTTTCCCACGGAGATTGAACTGTGTGGTGTTATTAAATTCGGTGACTCTTTGACCATCGAGACTAAGTTGAAAGAAGTTCTTCAGGTGAGTGTGGTAGCCACAAACATACATTTTTAATATGATAATAATTTAGGATTGGCTCAGCTTTAGAAATAATAATCTTTAATAATAATAATCTTTATTCGGTATCTTGTGAGTTTACAAAGACTGAATTATGATTGGGAATTCCTTTTAAGTGCATAAGCACCTGTGTTAGGAGTTCCCGCTCTTCCATAAATTGGCGTACATTATACAAAAGATATCCGCTGAAAGCGTATCCATGTTATTAAATTATTTAGCAATATGACTTTACAATATCTACTAATGAAACAAATTAATTTATTACAAAAATAAAATAAAAATAAAGTAAAACAATAATAATCAAAACCAATAAGAATCTAATTCCAAAGAAAGACATACCTTATAGAATAGGTTTATACTTTTTGTGTAGATATACGCACTATAGACTGACACACATTAACTGCAATTTCACATATATATAAATGTTCACTAGATTTTGAGATAAAATATTCCAAAATTACATACAAATACACATAATTTTTTTATCAAATAATTTGATAGTTGTTGTTATTTTAAAATATTATCGATAATGGTCAAGCAAAGGAGGTTGTTTCATTCAGCCACAACCAAGCAATGATTAGGTAGGTATAATATTGGTTAGAGTTGAGACCTATAGGTACGCGTGAGGCGAGCGAACGTAACGTAGCAGCTGCTGCCGAAAAGGCAGGAAAAACCTTATTTACATTTTACTAAAGGACTATTCCATGTCTTGGGTTTTTATGATGCAATTAGGAATTTTTTTTGAAAAAAAAATTGACAATTTTGTAGAACTTGGGAGGTAAAAAGTAAGAACAGTTCTGTGTTTCTTGATGTTTTAATAGTATTTAGTATTTAGTAACCTATGCAATTGTTGCAAAAAAAAGTGTAATAAAAAAAAGTTAGCAGCCTTTTCCCCATCACCCCCAAAACATGATAAATTGGTACTTCTTTCTAAAGTGCTTCCAGAAGTACCAAATTCAGCGCATTTTTGGGGTGGTGTTGTTGGGTGGAGGAGGAGGTGGGATTGTTAACCCCTCATAGGTTTATAATTATATGAATAGCATAGGTTTTGAAAAAAAAAAACAAAATTGTAAGTTCAAAATATATCATCAAGAAACAAATTTTTTTTTACCTCGGAACTTCTGCAACATTGACAAAAAATTTGTTAAAAATTCCAAATTGTATAAAACCTAAAAGGCGTCCTTCAGTAAAATATAATAAAAAAAGTTGTTTCTGTTGTGTTTGAATTGTATCATTGTGTGTATGTTTTAAATAAGATGATTTTACCTTTGTAACTTCTCCACTGTATTTAAAAATCCTTAATTTATTTAATTTGTCAAAAAATCATTATTATTCTTTTTTTCAGGATGTAGATATAACAGATAATCCCTTGGTTTTAATTGTTAATGACAAGAAAGATATGAAAGCTCATTTTCTAGTTCATGATAAGTTTGAAGAAACCAAGTATGAAATATTGGAGTCTAGTGAAATGTGGAAACAATTTCTCCATGTGCGTCTTAACACTACATTGCCATTGAGTTGTGAAGCTACAATTTCAGGTGTTAAAAATATATTACAGAGCAAAAGGAAAAAGGTATATTATACTCAGTTAATTATTATGTAATTTCATCATAATAATCATTTCCGCCGAGCGAGAGACTGTTGGACAGGCCTTCCCAAGGATTTCCAAAATATTTAATTTAATTTCCATGAAATATTATTAATCTGTATTTATACAGGATTACTTTTTTATTAAGCCAAGACTTAGAATCCATAACATAATCAATCTATGCAAGAACAAAAATATTTGTTTAATTTCATTAGCCTCTATTAAAAATAGTATGTAAATAATCTTATTTCAATCATAAAAAGGGGGTTCCCCGCTTTTTACATTTTTTATGGATATATTGTAGTTTATATTATTGAAGAAAAATCATGAAAATCTTAAAATAGTTGTTATTAATATTGGCCTCTAGATTTAGTTTTTAAATTTTGCCTCCTTTTCATAAAATAATCCTGTATTTGTGAAGACCTATTTGTAAATCATATCTTATTGATTGTAAATAATTTAAGTAACCTAAGAAATTGGCCATTTTAATATTGTCTTTTTATATCACTAATTAGCCATGATTAAGGTAATAAATCCTTAGGAGAGGTTCTACTTTCAAAGCATAAATTAATGAGACATTTTATAGAAGATATCAAAACCCACAATAGTCAAAAAATAAGTTAGACCTGGGATAGGGGCATTCGAATCTCATGACAACATAATAAATGAATTACAACATGACAACATAATACTTAAATGAATTACAAAGTAAAACCATAAGTATTGTCTTAAATTGTTGTTACAGATAGCATCTGGTCAAGTGTCATTTCACATTAATGGGACTTCAGTTTATCTGTTTGGTGTAGAATCAGACGTCACCTTAACAGGAAGCAGTACTGAAGCAACTATAGGAGACTTAGTTGATTCTATGAGTCCTGAACAACCTTCCAAAAAGAAAAAGGCACTTTCTAACAATGTGGTAAATGATTATAAAATTAAAATTTTATAAACTGGACTATTGTAAGAATTACACTAAATAGCATAAGTCAGAGCTGTAACAAACTTAATTTTTGTTACTACATTAAAATTTAATTTTTATAATTATATTCTCCGACTGTAAAAATGTATATATAGTGCGCCCCACAGCTATGCCAAATGGAGGGAAAGTATCTTAAATATTGTAGAATTACTGAAAGAAACTTCATTTTGCCTGTCTGAACCGGGAATCGAACCCGCCAAATGGTATAAGAAAACACCCATAATTTTACGATACCGAATCGATACAATATCGAAAGGCTTAATCGTAAGCATTATCTTTCTCCAACTAACATAGCATCTGAAATAAAAGGAAGACTATGAAATTTTACATTTATTTAAAAAAAAAGTTTTGATTACGATCAATTTAATTAAGGAAAGATAAGAGAAATTCTCAAAATATGTCCCATTTTTAGTAGGAGAGCTGGCACGAATTTTTGGGTAGGTATTTGAGGCAAGCTGAAAACTTGTCCTATACCTCTCCTATTATACCCCAACAGGGAACTGCAGACCTGGCTGGTGAGTAGCGGGGCTAAATTAACCCCTAAATTTTTAAAAATATTATTTTTTTATTTTGAAAAATATATTTGAGGCAATATGCAATTTTTATATGTTGTAGTTTAATGTATAAAGAATAAAAAAAAAATAAGCCAGACGATTTGGTCGGGATTTTATAATTGCCAGACGCGTGCAAAAATATTTTGCAAAAAAATATAAAAAATATATTTGAGGCAACTTGAAATTTTAATAGGACATTATTTATAACTTAGTTTGTGTGACAAAATGACACAACCACCTAGTTCAGTCTTTGATAAACAGCTACAACCAAAAACTTGCAGTAAAGCCAAACTATGTATAACTACACCTGTACACAACAACCACGATGAGGTTAGGACCGAGACAACATCTATCAAAGAAAACATAATTATGTATTGTGATGAGATTGGCAAAAATATGGGGCTCATAATGGAACAACATACAGGGCAACTGGTAACTAACTTATGTATGCCTGGTGCCAGCTACTCACAAATATTAGACAAAATAAACTCAAGCAACTACAGTACTAATACAACAATAATTGTTTTTGTAGGAAGAAGGGGTAATACTAATATAAATTGTTTGAAAAAATGTTTTGAGTGCCTATGTAACCTGAATGTGAAGAAAATTATTTTATTTGCATTACCATACAGTAGGTCATTGACAGACACTGAAAATGAATATAGACATAAATGTAATGTAAAATTGCAGAACATGACATATTATAATAATAAATTTGAATTTATTGACACTAATGTATTCATTAGACATTTTTATTTGACCAAAGATAATTACTATCTTTCTAATTTTTACAAAAAACAGATAGCAACTTCGCTATCATATTTTATTTCTAAGCCAGCCAATTCATTGGCTAATTACACTGCCTTTATTGGGCAGGAAAGTAAAATGACATATGACCACATGGAATGTGTTCCAATGTCTTTAAATTAAAACACAAGACAAAAGAGGCATTCTCTGGCAATAATAGCACTACAAGTGCTGACTATAGTTGTAGTTTAAACCTATCAAATATTATTTCTCCAATTTGTGCAATTAATCCACAGACTGTAAAATGTAATAATATTAACTTGGTGCATCAAAATATTCAAGGGATTTCAGGTAAAGAATTAGAATTAGAGTTATTTATGAATTGTAAAAACATTGATATTTTTTGTATCACTGAACACTGGTTGAAAAGTCATCAGCTTATGTTCAATTTTAATAATCACCAGGTTGTTAGCTCATTCAGCAGGACAAACTTGAGGCATGGTGGTTCTTTAATTGTAACTAGGAATAATATTAAATCCAAAGAAAGAATTGACCTTGTGAGCTTGTCTGTTGAGCGAGTTACGGAAATAGCATGTATCGAGTTTGAGCATTTCATTGTTATGAGTGTATACAAACCTCCATGTGCGCCCTATGAGTCATTCCAAAAAATTATGGAGGATGCCCTTTTTAAAATCAGTGGTAGTCATAAAACAATTGTTATCTGTGGTGATTTTAATATTAATATTTTAGAAAAAAGTGCCTTGACGAGTAACTTTTTAAATTTATTTAAGTCCTATGACTTACATAATTGTTTTAACGAGCCCACGAGAATTACTGCCACAAGTGCTACCTGCATTGACAACATTTTTTCTAACATTAAGCCTAATCAGAAATCCATAATTAATTTGTTACACTCTGATCATTGCGGTCAGTTAATCTCATTTTATAGGAAAAAACCTACCTCTCAAAGAACCAAGGTTAATTTTGTTCCTGTGACTATTAGTAGACTAGAAAAGTTTAAAAATAATTTGATTCAGAAACTACCAAGGATGCCTTTTCAGAACTGTACTGAGTACTTGTATACTGCTTTGTTCAAACTTATTAGTGAGGAATTCAGTAAAAACTTTACAACAAAAACAATAACAATCGGCAACCGTCCATCCTTCAGTGAGTGGGCCACTGCTGGTATATATAAAAGCCGAAACAAATTATATGAATTGTACGGTGAAAAATCGTACAATTTTAACCCCACGTTTATTAATTATGTAAAAAATTACTCTATTACTTTTAGACGAGCCTGTGCCACTGCTAAGTCCATTTATTTGAAAAATAAAATAACCAGAGCTCAAAATAAAATTAAGGAAACGTGGAATATTATTAATAGCGAAACTGGTAGAGCTCCCAGACGCGTTCGTGATTTCAATTTAAATGTAAACAATGTAAATATCAAAGATGATTTAAAGATTGCATCTGAGTTTGAAAAATTTTTCACAGAAATCCCTTTCTTAACAACTAAAACACTAAGTTCATCTTCGACAACAGCTGAAACACTACTTATGGAAAGTGTATGTAAATGCGATGCTAATTTTGAATTCACATCTGTCAACTACAAAGATATTATAAAGATATTTAAATCCATCGATATAAAGAAAACTATGGACCTTTGGGGACTTTCTGTTAAAACTGTTTCAAGTATAATAGATATAATTGCCCCTTACTTGGCTATCGTGTATAATAGCAGTATAGCTTCGGGTGTATTTCCTGACTTGATGAAACATAGCAAAGTCGTACCTTTATTTAAGTCTGGAGATGCTTCGGACCCCACGAATTTTCGACCAATCTCTATATTACCAACACTTAGTAAAATCTTTGAAAAGTTAATGCTTAATCAACTCCTCAATCATTTCGTAAAATACAGTTTGCTACATAAAAACCAATTCGGCTTTACGAGGGGTCGGTCAACTATTGATGCAGGAGTTGAATTATTGAAAAACATATATTCAGCTTGGGAGGATTCACAGGATGCTTTGGGAGTATTCTGTGATTTATCCAAGGCTTTCGACTGTGTAAATCATGATACTCTTGTCAGGAAATTACATCACTATGGCGTTAGAAATAGGGCTCTCGACCTTTTGACATCTTACTTGAGTAATAGAATTCAAAGGGTCGATATAAATGGTCAAAGATCTTCTGGAGCTGCGGTTACAATAGGAGTTCCACAGGGTTCAATTCTTGGTCCTTTTCTGTTCTTGATATATATTAATGATCTACCTTACTGTGTAAATAAAAGTCATGATATAGTGTTGTTTGCAGATGATACATCTCTGATATTTAAAATAAACAGACGAATGACTAATTATGACGAAGTAAACAACGCACTATCTAAAGTAGTAGATTGGTTTAACATTAACAATTTGCTTTTAAACGAAAATAAAACCAAATTAGTTAAGTTTTGCACACCCAATGTGAAACGGGTTGAAACAAATATACAAATAAATGGTATAGGATTAGAACCTGTTGAATCGACTATTTTCTTGGGCATAATGTTAGATGCTAAATTGCAATGGGGTCCACATATTGAACGAATGTCTGGTAAACTTAGTTCAGCTGCGTATGCAGTTAAAACTATCAGACGACTTACTGATGTAGACACAGCCAGAATTGTATACTTTAGTTATTTCCATAGCATTATGTCATATGGAATTCTTCTCTGGGGGAATGCTGCGGACATTAACACCATATTTGTCTTACAAAAACGAGCAGTAAGAGCTATTTATCAATTAGGACCTCGGGTTTCACTCAGGGAAAAGTTTAAAGAAATAAATATTCTAACAGTGGCATCACAATACATATTTGAAAATCTAATTTACGTAAGGAAAAACATAAAAAACTTTTCTGAAAAGTGTGACACTCATAATATTAATACTAGAAAAAAACATAATCTAGTGGTACATGCTACTCGTCTCCACAGAATAAGCAATTCTTTTATGGGGCAATGTATACGCTTTTATAACAAACTCCCAAATAATATTCGAGATCTACCTGTTAATAAGTTCAAAACTGCTATTAAATCTAAACTGTATAATAAAGCTTACTATAAAATAACTGATTACATAAATGATTCTAACGCTTGGGGGTGAATTTGTTCATGATCTATGCATCCAAAATATAATATATTAATTACACAGATTATCAACCTTGTGTCTTATAGTTAACTAAGAAACATAATTTAAATTTGTTCTAGATTATAATCAAGAAGCATGTGTATGTCATTCTCACTAAAAAGGTCTTGTGGCGGTGTCGTCTTGCGTCGGGTCGTTACGTTCCCTAAAATATGGTTGAGCGAAGCGATGGCTGATTCTTGCGTCATGCCTGTGAACAGGTGCCGCCAATGAGACCTGGTCATCTCATGTTTTCTTGAACTTTTTATTTTTATTTGATGTAAATGTTAGACAATGTAGTTGTTTATTCTTAGATGGATAATTGTATGACACATGCCATTAATAGGATAATTTTGTTTGTGTTATGATATTGTTTATATAACTAATGTATTAGGTATTGTATTTTTTTTTATTTTGGTATGCACACATTGTATTCTTATAGATATATTTATTAACCAAAGGATCATAAATGTATGCTTAGCACCTAAATTGAGCAAAATCTATCTAACAATAACAAAAAATGGTGGTGGGTATAAGACTTAAATTAATTAGTTCATTAATGTGATTAGTTGAATTGTATAGAAAAGCTTTTACAACATAAATTATTATTATAAATGAACCAAATGCGTGGGAGTAATAACTGCCCAAAATTTACGCATGTAAAACTGTAATTTTAATTATATTATTATTATCTATTGACCTGTAATGATGTTTTGAAATCATTACCAAATTGTAAGCTGTGGAGTTTCTTTCGCCATTTCTTCTCCATCTCAGCATAATAATATTATCGTCCCGAAATGGTGGTAGGGTTTTGACGATTTAAAAGTACTTAGCAAAGTCCATTTAAATAAAGAGCTTTTCATTTCATTTCATTTCATTTCATTTCATTTCATTTCATTTCATTAACTAAAAAATAAGATCCTCAAAAAGACAGGTCATTTCTGTGGGACTTTCTACCTGCCAGGTGATTCAACAAGTTATGTATAGGTACGAGTGCGTAGCGCTATAGACAAGCTGTAGAGTGAGAGAGAGTTTATCGGTAGCTGTCTGCGTTCTTGCTTGCCGCGTTATTATTGGCTCTGGCGAGGTCACGTGACTTACAATAGCAATGAGGTTTTCAGTCGGAATTTTGGAGTCGTTATTCTCAGTCGTAGAATTTTAATATTGGTGTTACACGTTTTATAAGGTAAATAATTTTAAAATGTCTGGTAAAAAATTAGTTTGTGTCATTTGCAAAAAAAGTGATGATAAAGTGATTGCGTTTGTAGAGAAAACTCTCAAAAAAAGTCATGAAATATTAGAAATCCGTAAACATCATGGATTAAAATATAACAACGTGGTTTTGCCAGTGATTCCTAACCTTACAGACATTATCATACAAGTTGTTATAAAAACTTTTTAGCGTTGATGAAAAAATATTATGACAATGTTGTGATAGGATCTAATATTTCTACTCCTATAAAAGGTATTGTATTAATTTAATTATTTTTCAAGTAATATATGCTCACAAATAAAATGAAGCATTCACAATATTGAGTTTACTCATTTTAATTTTCATTTTTAGTTTTTTTATATTTTTGTACTCATAATTCTGCAGTTGTATAATTATTATAAATCTCAATAAATCTGACTTTGTGATTTTGTATTTTTGAAATCGTTACTTTTTTTATACGTTAGCCATTATTAATTTCAACATTAAAAAAATATTAAATTTCTGTATAAATTTTAAATTTGAATACCGTCCCAAAAAAAAAGATTTTTTTTTAATTTTAGATATCGTGGCGAAAATATGAATCCTATTAAAAATTATTGAAACAAAAGTTTTTGGAAAATTAATTTTCTAAAGAAAATGTTTTTTATGATTTGTTGAAAAAACCATTACATTTAGATTTATATTTAAATTGACTAGATAACAAATTTTATATGATAAAAAAATATATCAAAATAAATATATCCATTTAACACGCACAAATCAACACAATCATTTTTATATGAACCGTTTTTAGTAGAAATTCACAAAAAAAATTATTTTTTACTCCGAAATTTTGAATTGGAACCTCGTGGCTATTGTAAGTCACGTGACCTCGCCAGAGCCAATAATAACGCGGCAAGAAAGAACGCAGACAGCTGCCGATAAACTCTCTCTCTCACTCTACAGCTTGTCTATAGCGCTACGCACTCGTACCTATACATAACTTGTTGAATCACCTGGCAGGTAGAAAGTCCCACAGAAATGACCTGTCTTTTTGAGGATCTTATTTTTTAGTTATAAATAATGTCCTATTAAAATTTCAAGTTGCCTCAAATATATTTTTTATATTTTTTTGCAAAATATTTTTGCACGCGTCTGGCAATTATAAAATCCCGACCAAATCGTCTGGCTTATTTTTTTTTTATTCTTTATACATTAAACTACAACATATAAAAATTGCATATTGCCTCAAATATATTTTTCAAAATAAAAAAATAATATTTTTAAAAATTTAGGGGTTAATTTAGACCCGCTACTCACCAGCCAGGTCTGCAGTTCCCTGTTGGGGTATAATAGGAGAGGTATAGGACAAGTTTTCAGCTTGCCTCAAATACCTACCCAAAAATTCGTGCCAGCTCTCGGACTATTTGTAGTATACACATTCATGAGTCATTCTAACTCTTTTAACGATTTCGCTCCCTATTGATATATTTATTTTTTCATTGTGAATGCTTAAAATGTCTAAGTTCAGTTTTGTTTTGTTCAATGCGCAGTAAAGTAACTCCTGCATATTTTCATACTGCTTCTTGTCAACTAAATATTTTACATAACCCATAAAAATCCAAAGTTTATTTATCGCATTTACCTGCCTCTGTGGTCTAGTGGTTCGCCCACTGTTAGGTCCAGAGGTACCGGGTTCGATCACTAGTACTTGTCGTTCAGTTTTGTTGGTAGTAAGACTTTTTTCAAGTTCGCCTGGCTAGCACCATCTTATCAAAATCTGTTTTAGGCAGTGAGTACGGTTTGCAGTGGTTTGCTGTACTTTGCTAGGCTTCTTCTTGAGTTGGTGTTAAGCATAATAATAATAATAATAATAATAATAAGCCCCCTAAAATCCATCCTAACGTCCGTGTCGAACATCAGACCACGTGGGGGGCGGACACGCATACAATATAAACTTATGCGGCTAACTAGGCTATGGTAACACCCATTTAAATAATGGAGACGAGAAGTAGGAAGAATCGTACAGGACCGCTTCCCGGGGGCAATCGCCGGGGCACACCTGGAGCTGACGCTGGGTGTCTCAGCATGCGATCCGTCAGCGGTGTAGGGTTGAGCAGGCGGACCCACACCACACAAAATACTACAGCCGGACAAACATACACTTGCAGAAGCAATAGCCCAATATCAGAACCATGTAGCCCTAGCACGATATCTTACACACCTTCGTTATCCTCATCACCCTCTACCGTTAGCTTAAATAGAAATTCGCCGAACCCTGCCTTTGATGTTGCGCAGGAGGCAAATGCCTTCCTACCTGCGTCCACAAAGGCTGGAAAACCTAGAGTGCGCATGAGCTGGAGTAAAGAAGTAAACACCTTTATTATGCGCACATATTATTACACCACTAAACTAGAAACTGATATGACCACTTATCGGAAAAAAATGCATGAACTTTTTAAACAGCAATATCCACAAATTAATGTCACAGAACAGAGAGTAGCGGATCAAAGAAGGACAATAGTAAAGAACAACTATCTAAATCAGAAATTACTGTACCAATTAAAAGAAGAAGCCCGAATACAACTGCAACAAGAAGATAATAATGACCATAATGTAGATAGAATCACTGATACAAATATCAATGACGATACTAGAATACACACATACTCAGAATCACCAATCCCTGATTGTCTTACACAAAACTCACAAGCATCACACATATCCATACAAAATGAGGTCATAACCTTAACTTTAGAAAATTCCAATAACACTTTATATGAAAATAGTTCTGTTAAAAATACATACATCCAAGAACTACATGACAAATTACAAAAAAATCTAACACAATATACAGGAATGGATCCAGCAGCTCGACCTAAGTTACCCAAACTAAAGTACAGCGCCAAACTCACACAACTTGTAAACATATTTAACAACTCTATATTAAAACAGTTCATATTAGACGAAACACAGTTAATAGATTTACATACTCTTATATATTGCACAGCAGTCGTAATATCGGAAGAACTTCACTATAAAATAGAAACTTGTACTGGAAATTTTAAAATTAGAAACAATAATAAACCCGCTTGGCAAGTCAGATTGGAAAAAGATATAGAGAAACTAAGAGCAGATTGTGGTAGGCTAACACAATATATCAATAATAATAGATCAATAAAAGTAGTTAAAAGCGTTGAAGCAATATTTAAAAGTAGGATTACACACACAAGACATGAGAACGATAATAAGAAACCAGAAGAATTCTTAGACACATTAAAACAGAAACTAGCACTTAAAGCTCATCGTCTTAAAAGATACAAGAAGGCAGAACAGAGAAAAAATGAAAACAGAGTATTTAACACAAATGAAAAACAGTTCTATAGAAATCTACAGAAATCTGAACCCGAGTTGAGTAATGATAACGGAATAGAAATCCCAACACAGGAACAATTAGAAACATTCTGGAGCAGTATATGGGAAGAACAGGTACATCACAACGAAAACGCAGTTTGGATATCAGAAGAACAGGTAAAATGGAATCAACTACAAGAAATGGAATTTAGCGAAATTACTGAAACTGATATTACACATATTACGAGTAGACTACACAACTGGAAATCTCCCGGTATAGACAAAATACACAATTTCTGGTATAAAAAACTAACAGTACTTCACAATTCAATAGCAAAAAACCTAACACTTGTCATCTTAGGTAAACAACATATACCACAGTTTATTGCCACAGGTATAACTTATATGTTACCAAAAACCAGTTACACTTCACAACCTTCACAATACCGGCCAATCACATGTTTACCTACCATTTATAAAATATTGACATCAGCTATTACAAAAAGAATCAATGCTCACATAGAACGCCACAATGTTATAGCAGAGGAACAAAAGGGATGCAGGCGCGGCCACATGGGATGTAAGGAACAACTTATAATAGATTCCACTATACACAAACACGCCGCTACAAAAAATAGAAATCTTCATTGTACATATATTGACTATAAAAAAGCATTCGACAGTATACCACATTCTTGGCTGTTACAAATACTACACATATACAGAATAAACTCTCAAATAATAGAATTTTTAGGTAAAATAATGACATATTGGAAAACAACACTACATGTTAGTACCCGTAGTAAAACTATTACAACCCGACAGATATCTATCAAAAAGGGCATCTATCAAGGTGATTCCTTGAGTCCCATGTGGTTTTGCCTCGCATTGAACCCACTTTCTCGACTACTGCATGAATGTCAAGCTGGGTATCAGTTAAAATATTCTACAAATAAAACCATTATCTCACACCTCATTTATATGGATGATATAAAATTATATGCTAAAACAGGGAAAGAGATGGAGAAACTAATCACAACCACATCACAATTCAGTAGGGATATAAATATGGAATTTGGATTAGATAAATGTAAAATAATACATATTGTAAAGGGTAAGGTAAGACCTGGTGACTTTGCTATCAATAATATCGACTCTATTACAGCAATGCAGTCAACTGATTTATATAAATACCTCGGATACAAACAGCTCAAAGGTTTAGATCACACCAGTATAAAACAAACATTAACCACAGAATACAAGAGAAGATTGAATAGTTTATGCAAGTCCCAACTCTCTGGAAAAAATCTCACTAAAGCTATTAATACCTATGCAATCCCAATATTAACTTACTCTTTTGGTGTTATAAAATGGTCGAAAACTGATATAGAATCCTTAGAAAGAATAATACGCACAACCCTTACAAAACATAACAACATGCACCCAAAATCTGCAATAGAACGATTAACCATCAAAAGAAGTAACGGAGGAAGAGGAATTATAGACATGAATAATCTCTGGCAAAATCAAATCATACGTCTAAAAAGTTTCTTCCATTCGAAAGCCGGTACCAGTGAAATGCATGCTGCGATATCTCAAAATGATATTAATTACACTCCGCTTAACTTACAGGATCAAACAATTCCCACTACTACTGTAAATAATAACAATAACCTTGACAAACAGAAAATAGAAAATTGGAAGAAGAAGGTACTTCATGGACGACATCCACATGATTTAGAACAGACACATATAGATACAGAAGCATCAAATAAATGGTTAAAAGTAGGAACTTTATTTCCAGAAACGGAAGGATTTTTAATAGCTATACAAGATCAGATAATAAATACGAAAAACTATAGAAAATATATAATTAAAGACCCTAATATAATAAACGATAAATGCCGCAAATGTCACACCCAATCCGAAACCATACAACACATCACCGGAGCATGTACAACTCTCACGCAAACAGATTATACATACCGACACAATCAAGTGACAAACATAATCCACCAAACTCTAGCACTCAAACATAATCTTATTCCAAATACCAATACTCCATACTACAAACATATACCACAAACTGTACTTGAAAATCCCTCACACAAATTATATTATGACCGAGCCGTACTTACGGATCGGACAATCCACTACAATAGACCAGATTTAATATTGCAGGACAAAATACATAAAACAACTTTTCTTATAGATATCGCCGTACCTAATACGCATAATCTACAAAAAACCATAAGTGAAAAAATTAATAAATATGCAGAGCTTAGAGAAGAAATTATTCGAATTTGGAAACAAGAAAAAGTATATATAGTCCCTATTGTTATCTCCACCACTGGTGTTATACCCCACCACCTACACCACAGCTTAAAACAGTTAGATCTCAAAGATACTCTCTACATTACTTTACAAAAAGCGGCCATTCTAAATACCTGTAGAATTGTTAGAAAGTTCATGTCTATAGATGAAAATGAAATAGCTTCACATAATAACGCACCACATTCAATAGGTTAACACATCGCGCTCCACTATTACTTGGCAATAGCCCGTAATAGTGGTTTCAACCAGCTTTAAGCTGAGAAAAACAACACAAGTAAATAATAATAATAATATATTTCTACGCTCACACCAATTATCTAGCCCAAATTAAGTATCTTTAAGAACTTGTGTTATGGTTACTAGATAACGGACAAATGTACTTAATAATCTAGATATTTTTATAAATAAACTTAAATAAATATATAAACAACCATGACTCATGAACAAATGCTCGTGTTCATCACACTAACATTTGCCACTACCAGGACTCGAACCCGAACTTGTCGAAGTACTTGTCTGTGTAATCTACTATCTCATAACAGTAGTGGCATAACACCATTGTCACAAATAACAAGGCAACCTTGCTTGCCATGCCACCGCACCTGCACTCACAAGATATTTGAACACGCATTTGAGCACTAGCATAGTAATAACTTTGACTTATTTTTTGCATAAATGCTTAGAACTCAATAGATCAATACTTCTTTGCAGGAAATAGTACCTGTTAACTTAGTTATGAAGGCAACTAAAGATATTTTATCGGATAAATTAGTTAAGACTGCTGTCAAAATGATGACAACTCAGAGGCACCGTAAGTATTGAAAAGCAAGGCACATTGGCCATCTCATTAGTACATGCAGTGTGATCACATTGTTTTAAGACATATTAGATCTCTCATAATTGATTAGAAATTGCATAACTCATTAAAATAAAATAAAATCTCCTTGCTGTATGCGTCTGCGTCATTAGGGTCATGTCACACCTAAACGGCGCATCAGTGACGGACGACGATGCGTTAGCCATTCTAGGTTTATTGCTCGCAATTATTAAAATATTATTTATTACTCACAGCCGTTCATCACAGCTTATAAATTTATTTATTTTCCAATCGGAAGTCTCTATAGAACAAATGTCCTCGTTAACTATACCTGTAACCTAATGTATCAGAGATGTAATGTGTGTAATGTTAAGTGTCTATAAACTTACAAATACAGCCCTTTCTCATTTCTAGCGGCGTATTATATCAGCATGCCACTAAGAGTAGACACATTGGCGATAATTCATCGCAGCACGAAATTACCCGATCTCTACACAGTACTAGTGGAGGCATCCTGTCGATCATTGAGACTTCTAGAGAGTGTATTACTGGAACAATTAGGTAAAACATCTATTTGTTTTTTATCTCATAATGTATGTCTTAAGCCTCCTGCGACACTGTTCTGTGTTTTCTGACATCTAACATGATATGGGCGTGGCCTAACAGCTTTGTTAGCAAAAACACGATAGTATGTTTGCCGCGACGAATGGATAACATCCCCCGTGTTCGCCTGTGGGAGGGGGATTTTGTCATTTCATCGCTGCTCGCTAACATCACAGTATAGCAAGAACAGTAATACGTCTTTATACAAACTGGCCGCTATCCATTAGAATGTGTGCGTGCGTACTCGGCGCCGTGTACGCATGCACTGTGACGGACACATTGACATAAAAATATCAAAGGTGGCTGCAGTGCAGGCCGCGCCGTCTCGGTGTGATCGCGCGTTTTTATGTCATCGCACATTCGCCGCTCGTTCCCGCTCGGCACATAATTACGAACCCTAGCGTCAACGCAAGAGTAGGCTAATAACTCGCCGACAGCCCGCAGATAAACTACTGTTCTTGGTATACTGTGCCAACATTGAGGGTGTCTTATTTATAATACTAGAAAAAATACACTGAAAAAAATCGACCTGCCTCAGGCGGGAATCGAACCCAGCATCTTCCGCAATCCGGGCGGCTGCGTTGCGGAAGATGCTGGGTTCGATTCCCGCCTGAGGCAGGTCGATTTTTTTCAGTGTATTTTTTCTGGTATTATAAATATTTATGAGTTTGTAAACGCAAAAGTTATTACATGGTGTCTTATTTGTTTATAATTTCCATAATAATTTCTAGTTTTATGATAATGATGCATTGCAATAAAGATAATATGTTGTTTTTATAGATTTAATACCCCAGTAGATACGTATGTGATTTGGGATAGGTATGTTATTATCGGAACACAGAAAAAAGATTTTATTCTAAATATTAGGTTGGGGAAAAAGTCTTTTCGCATTATAGTATGTATAAACTTGTAATAAAATCTCTTTGGCTATACTATTTGTATTTGGCTGGTTTTGGTATCATTGAAAGTTTAAATTTTAAAGAACATAATTCCAAATTCAAATTAGGAAAATGTGCGATTTTCATTTGTTTTTCGTACCGCCAAGATGAGTGAATCTAATGAAGAAATTCGATACATTTTAAAATTTTACTACAAAAAAGGTAAAAATGCAACGCAAGCCGCGAAAAAAATTTGCGATGTTTATGGACCTAGTGCAGTGTCTGTGAGAGTAGCACAAATTTGGTTTAAGCGTTTTCAATCCGGAAATTTTGATGTCAAAGATGCACGTCGCTCTGGTCGCCCTATTACAGATAAAATGAATGCCATTTTTGAAAAAGTGGAGCAAGATCGGCATGTCAGTAGTTACGACGTAGCTGAAGAACTGGGAATTGACCACAAAACAGTTTTGGCGCATTTGAAAAAAACTGGGTACACAAAAAAGCTCGACATTTGGGTACCTCACGAGCTCACTGAAAGAAACCTAATGAACCGTGTACTCATTTGTGACTCTTTATTACGACGCAATGAAACCGAACCATTTTTGAAGAAGCTGATAACTGGTGATGATAAGTGGATCACGTACGACAAGAACGTGTGAAAAAGGTCGTGGTCAAAGGCCGGTCAGGCTTCACAGACTGTGGCGAAACCCGGGTTAACTCGCAACAAGGTGATGCTGTGTGTGTGGTGGGATTGGAAGGGCATTATTCATTATGAGCTGTTACCACCAGGCAGGACCATCGATTCTGAACTCTACTGCGAACAACTGATGAGATTAAAGCAAGAAGTTGAGAGAAAGCGGCCGGAATTAATCAACAGAAGGGGTGTGGTTTTTCATCATGATAACGCTAGACCTCACACATCTTTAGCCACTCAGCAAAAATTAAGAGAGTTTGACTGGGAGGTGTTAATGCATCCGCCGTATAGTCCTGACCTTGCACCTTCAGATTTCCACCTGTTTCGGTCTCTTCAGAATTCTTTAGGCAGTGTCAGGTTAACATCACGAGAGGACTGCCAAAACCACTTGTCGCGGTATTTTGACCAGAAGTCCTAAAATTTCTATAGCAATGGGATCATGTCCCTACCTACAAGATGGCAAAAAGTTATCGAACAAAATGGTACCTACATACTTTAGTTAAATGTAAATAAACTATATTAAAAAATGTTTTGAATTTTCTTAAAAAATGCGAAGAAACTTTTTCCCCAACCTATTAGATATTCCACTTGTAATTCTGCATACCTGTGAATATTAAAAGTACGAATGTAATATAAAATAACTTCCAAAACATCGAGTACCTACGTCTTCTACGTCAGAAGTTATTTTATAATAATAGTACCTATGTTTGTTCGTGTTTAAAAGTCCCAAGAGACTGAAATGCTTTAGCAAAGCATACTCGGTAAACATGTTTTGTCAGATTCTTTTGTTATTATTTGTCGCAGGAGACTCGCCTTTATATGAATATTATATTAATTCGTAAAATCATGTCATTTCTACATTCAAGGTCAAGAAGGTATTGGAGATGGGGCTGGTCTGCGTTTACCAGAAACATTTCATTATTTACCTCCAGTACTTGGTCATTTTATAACAAGGGTAGTACCAAAAGGAATTCCAGACGAAAGTATGGGTAAATAAAAATATTGTTAAATTCTACTTTCTGCTCCGTAATATTAGAATTTAAAAAAAATAGTCTTGTTGATCTAATGAACAGACAACAGCACATTGGGTTACCACAGACTCAAATTTTCCCAATCGATTATGCACTTTATATTGAATAGCCTTAGGTTGAAAATCGTTTGGAGAAATTTGACAGCTTTGTATAGCCCGACGTGCTGTTGACTGTACAATATTTATGTGTAATATAATTTATAATTCAAATATTTTTTTATAGGTATCTAAATTGTATTACTATTTACAGAAAATGAAAGGCGGGTACTTCACAAACAATTATCGTTACCGCTAAACAAACCTATCTTCAGAAGGGGTAACGTCTTTTCTGATAAAACTAGTGGACGATTATTAAACCCGCATGAAGCAGTCCCTGTGCAACCTAAGCCAGATGCTATACTAGCTCTAGTACAAGGGAGATATGCATACTATCACTATATGCAGGACAACTTTAATGACGATGGATGGGGATGTGCATATCGGTCAATGCAAACTATTTTCTCTTGGTTCAGGTAAGTTGATACAAAAACTACTACTACTATACCCGGAATGCTAAAATTATTTTGAGTGTAACATCTGTCCTGGTGGTTAACGTTAGTTGGTTTGTTTAGTATTGTTGTTTTTTGGGTTTTTTACCCCCTGGGTAACTATCTGGAACTACAAAAAATTAAATCTTAATCAGGATTCATGGGGCATTATGTCAAATTAATATTAACATTACAAACGCATACTATATATATGTATTAAATTCTTTTAAATAAAAAGAAAATAACATTAATAGCCGATGACAATAAATAAAGGGCGGTTTCTAGGGTGGCGTTTGTAGCGGCCGATATCCTTAAAATCGGTACGTTATTTGAATCTTTTGCTACTTATGGATTAGGTTATTCTTTTTCTTTTTCGGTTGCTTAACCTGGTATTTGTTTTATGGTCTAAGTCAAAGTCAAAATTTCTTTATTCATTTAGGTACAATTTGTACACTTATGAAAGTCAATTTTGATGCCATCGGTTCAAGAGTCTGTTCAACCAAACCTTTTTTATAAGTATATTTTTAATATTAACACCCTGGCACCTTTTTGACATACTTTTAAAATTATAAATATTATATTCTTGTATGTTAGTTTGTACAAAACTCATTCTCTTCTCTCATGTCATCTAACTCTCATAATTTATACCTTGCAGCTTATCCTCTGTGTTTCTCTCTAAATACTAACAGTCTACCAGGAGGCTTTTTTCTGAGAAAAACTGGCAAGAAACTCAACAAGTTTTATCCTCCCTTTACAGTTTTTATAGTTTTGATTTGGAAAGAGTCATAATTCACATGTTGAAGTTTTGGAGGAAGGGTTTGGAGAAATAACTTTAAGCGTGTAGTCCAGGAATGCAAATGTGAAAGTGTGTTTATTTCGACTTAAACGCTATACTTATACAAAGATCTATGTACACTGTTAACCAATTACAGACATGGGACAAAAGTTGTTAACCAATCGGAGTTCTAACTATTATTTACATTTCGCTCTTGCTTAATGACGGACACGCCCAGGTAACGGGAATTGTGTGCGAGTCGCTGGAACATGTGGCAGCTGTGGGAAAGGCGCGTCGCTGAGTCATCCTTTCGGCTGATGCGATGACAATGTATAGAGCGAATATTCGTGATAAGTAGACAATGTCCTGTGGCTACAGTGCTCCCCCTCTAGTGAAAACGTACCGGTAGCTTGACGATACGTCCAAAACGAGTGCGCTTGGTTGCTGCTGCTTGTTGTGACGTCGTTGTGGTGATCGGTTGCGGTACATTGTTATCTTGGGGTACGGTGTTGGTAATGGTTTTGTTGTTTGGCACCGGTAACTGAGGTGAATTGGTGAAGGTAACGGTGGCTTTACTTGCAGTACCGGTATCTTCTGGTATGTTTGTTTCTTCAAATAAGTATGCTGGTTTTAAACGATCAATGGAGATTGTTGTTTGTCGATTAGGCAGTTGTATTGTGTACACCTTCTCTGTCCGGTTGTACAGCAAATCCGTGATCTGCTCGATGTCTTGTTTGTCAAGTTGAGCGATTACCATCTGCGCCAGTTGAGGTTGACTTTTCTTTAGCTCGTGCGTTGCTGCTTCGAAACTGAAGAACCATAGTCGTGGTTTGTCGCGCCAGAAAGGTGGCACTCGCAGTGAGAGCGATATGTTGGCGACTTGAGAGCTGGCGGTGGCTTGAGAGCTGGCGGTGGCAGATGGGCTTGATTGAGCTGCGCTGAAAGCTTCCTCCATATTTTTGATTTTTGTTGCAGCAGTTCAGCTATTCCTGGCGGTGCTTGAGCAGAGATTTTTTCTGACTTGCTATCGGAGTTGAATCCGTCGAGATAACGTTGGCAGTTTAGTCGCGTCGGTTCAAATTAATTACGTTGAGTTTGATCGCGTCGCGTCGGGCTAATTTTACTTTCGCGCCGAATAGATCACGTCGGTTAGATAACGTCGGTCCGGTTGGATCACGTCGGGGTCACCACTTTGGAGGAAGGGTTTGGAGAAATAACTTTAAGCGTGTAGTCCAGGAATGCAAATGTGAAAGTGTGTTTATTTCGACTTAAACGCTATACTTATACAAAGATCTATGTACACTGTTAACCAATTACAGACATGGGACAAAAGTTGTTAACCAATCGGAGTTCTAACTATTATTTACATTTCGCTCTTGCTTAATGACGGACACGCCCAGGTAACGGGAATTGTGTTGTGTGCGAGTCGCTGGAACATGTGGCAGCTGTGGGAAAGGCGCGTCGCTGAGTCATCCTTTCGGCTGATGCGATGACAATGTAGAGAGCGAATATTCGTGATAAGTAGACAATGTCCTGTGGCTACAAAGTCATAGTAATAATTAATCATAATAAAATAAAGACTAATAATTAAACTTATTATTTTAACCTTTAAGTACCGACGTGGTGGTTTCGCGTATACAAAAAGACATAAGTATGTGTAGTTATATATGTCACCGGAAGATAGTAAGATCCAGTTTATAAATTTCCTAGGAAATTTATAAACTTTCGTAGGATTCTAAACGAGAGATAAATTGTATTATTTTACGCCCACATTTTCGCAAATTTATCAATTTGCTACGTCTCGTGATAAATTTATAAGCTAACGGATATCCATTCGTAAGATTCTAAAGGGTTCGACCAATCACAGAAGAGCTTTTAATTTTACGCTTTTTAAAATACGGCAAATAACACACTGCTCTCTGATTGGTCGATGTTGTCAGTGGCAATGCTTGTGTCCAGAGACTTAGAAACAATCAGATTTGCAAAAAAAAAAAACTATTTTCACATGTGTTAAAACTATTAACACAGTTACATTACAAACTTTACAAAAACACACGAGCAACCGGTTTGTTTATGTTCCGTGGCGAACAATGGCGGTAGAGAGGAAGGAGAAGGAACAAGTGACTTATTCAACCAATGCACATGACGTTTGGTTATTGCTTACTTATTATTTTACCCATGAGTTCGGTAAATTTATCAATTTGCGAAAATGTGGGCGTAACATAATACAATTTATCTCTCGTTTAGAATCCTACGAAAGTTTATAAATTTCCTAGGAAATTTATAAACTTACGTTGTTGTTATTTTCCGGTGACATATACACTACACTGTCTTTGTAATGAGTAACTATAATGTGCGTGACGTATAAGGCGCTGTCCACAGATATCCGATTACCCGTTACTGACGGAACACGGCAGGGACGATGAAATAATCGGTTACATACGATTTGTGCGAACTCGTTCACACGTCCCCGTATCAGAGGATCCGGATTGTCAGTGTCCCGGAGCACGCTCGGATGCACGGACGCTCAGTCAGTGCTATCCGATTTTTTTAAATCCGACCTTTAAGCTGCTTTTGTATATCGCATGGAGGGTCCGGGGTGTGCTTTATACCTAGCTAACTTATATTTCTTTCTATTTCAGATACCAGGGTTACACTAGCGTAGATGTACCAACTCACAGAGAAATTCAACAGTGCCTTGTGAAAATTGGTGATAAGCCATCGACATTTCTGGGTTCAAAACAATGGATAGGTTCTACAGAGGTTATGTTCTGCTTAGAGACGTTACTTGGTGTGCAGTCGAGGATTGTGTTCGCAAATACTGGTTCAGAATTACAAAGTTATGCACCAGAACTGGTTCACCATTTCCAAACACATGGCAGCCCTATAATGATTGGTAAGTAATATTGTAACAATCTGGCAACACTTAGGGCCGGTTTCACAGGATCTGGCAATTTTGTAAGGACCGTCAAATAAACGCTAATGGGAACTTAATTTATTTCTGGAGATAATTTAGTGTGAACTAGCACACACCACCGGGACGAGCTTCTCGGAATCTAGCATTAGTTTTACAGTGGAAACTACCTATATTTATAATTTATCTACAGAGTACGACCATAAGCCTCTATTTGAATACTCAATTGTCTGGTTTGTTAAGCGGTGTGGCCACGATGACTTTGTGTTTCAAGATACAATTATCACCCCATTTACGTAAGACAGGAAACTAAATGCCACATCCGGTTTTAATAAACTACTAAACCAACCTTATTATCTTCCGAAGTTGTTAATACAAGAACTGCTAATACCAGAAATTATTTACGTTGTTCATTCGACAATGGTAATATTTTTTTATTTATTTTTTTCCTTTCCTAGGGGGTGGAGTACTGGCGCATACCATCCTTGGCATAGAATACAACTCTACTACTAATGAAACTCGCTACCTTATTTTGGACCCTCATTACACGGGCGCAGATGACTTGAGTACTGTAGTTAGCAAAGGATGGTGTGGTTGGAAAAATTCAGATTTCTGGAACAAATCAGCTCATTATAACTTGTGCCTGCCACAGACAAAGCCATGTATTTAAATTATCCCTAAATTCCTGCTACCAATTATGTAATCAGGTTTTTTGCATTTAAAAGTGGCTTGGAGAAAATATTCTAAATTATTTTTTGTAACTAAACTAAATTGCCTATTATTTTACCGTGATTAAATAAAGCATTTCACACTATGATAAAATACATCCAAATGAAATTAAATATAGTTAGTATCAAAATTGTTCTTACTAATGCTAAATTAATTGATATCGAAAAAATATTGTGATTTTTCATTAATCTAGTATCTCTTAAGACATAAATTAATCAATATTAATAATAAAAATAATCATAATAACGGACTCCATTGGTAAATATGTTTTCTAGAGAATAATGGGTACCTTCAGATGGCTGCAGCAGATTCCACTACCCAAAATTGTGAAAATGCTTCAATAAATTTTGAATCTTACGTCACAGGAATGGTACTAGTACTAAGGCTTTTTGTGGCAGTCTGACATGAAGTCTGTTCATATCCGTTTGTAATATAGTTTTGCATTGTATTTTAGTCCGAAAATAATAAGAGCTGTGATAGCTGGCGTCGAGCCTATCAATTCCTTATGCATTTGAAAGTACACTTATAATCTTATTTAATGATATCAATGAAAATCAAGGGCCAATAAAAAGAGTTCTGTTTGTCATTGGGATTCTTTAACGTAGATCTTGGTAATTTTGTCTCATTTTAGTCTATTGTCGCTCGACACGTTTTTAATTTTGGTTGTGTGTATGTATTAAGTTTTATATAAACTTTACGTGTTTATTTACTAAGGTGTATGGCGTTAACTATTTAATTTCATTATATTGTAGCATTTTGTCAGCATCAAATATTAGTTGCCAATCAAGACAGATACGAGTATATTCCAAGAACCCCCAAGTCAAACAGCCAACGCAAATTAAAATAGCTAAAAACAATCGGTTTAGTATGTCAAAAAGCTTGAAATATTTAAAAATATGTTTTTAACTTTTGATCATTATTTGAACAATCATAAGCAAAAGTTATGATCATTTCTTAAGGTGATATAAAAAAAGTCTTTGTTAAATTCTATCGGCGTGTATGTCATCAATTATGGTACGGAACCTTTGTAGATTTAATTGATATCATCTACTTCTGATCTGATTGTAACGACTTGGGCTTCTTGACCGTTCGGATCTATTCCATGCTGACTCCAAGAACATTTTATAATGTAAAAATAAAGATAAACAGGACACGCAAATTCCCAAACGAGTTGCAAGCTATTTCAATAAGTACATATTTATTAAATTTAAATTAAAGTTAAAATGTTAGAAGTATAATTTTAATGCCATGTTTAATTGTATTCTATTTTTTATATTATTGAGGACAAGTATTTGAAGCAAGTAAGTTATGTAAATGTTATATTTTTTACCAATAAAATGCGATAAAAGTGTATTAGTGTTTTATTTATTCATAGGTACTGCGTGAATTGACAGTATTTACAGTGACTTTGAGTAACGTTTAGTTAGACCATTAGACCAATACACAGAAGTTCTAAAACGATTTAAAGGCGGAAACAGAGTTTATAATCATTATAATATATTTCCACGCTCACACCACTTATCTATCCTAAATGCATACATTTGTAATACACCTAATAATTTTAGATTTTTTATAAATAAACTTAAATAAATAGATAAACAACCATGACTCGCAAACAAATATTTGCCGCTACGGATTCGAACCCGGACAGCTTGATGTGTAGGCAGCTATACTGACCACTCCACCCCGACGGCGGCAGTTTGCTAGGCATGCATCGCGCAAGGCGTATAACGAATACCTCGGTACCTTATACCTTTAGGCCTGATTTACCCACAAATCCAGGCAAGAGCTTTGGGCGCAAAGCCCGAGGGGGCGCTGAGACTCAAAATAAAATTAGGAATTCAAATACTTGTTTTATAACCATTGCTGGTCGGGCATTGGGAAGGGGGTATTCATAGCCTGGATGTCAAAACTGTAAACTAGGCACAGTATAACCTTCATATTTGTGGCGAGGCATGTGCTACGCCCAAAGAATTGCGAACCTTAAGTGGCAGTGGGCAGGGCACATTGCGAGGAGGACTGATGGCCGTTGGGGGGAGGAAAGGTCCTCGAGTGGCGATCACGTACAGGGAGACGCAGCGTTGGTAGGCCCCCCACAAGGTGGACTGACGATCTGGTAAAGGTCGCGGGAAGCCGCTGGATGTGAGCAGCGCAGGACCGACCGGTTTGGAGATCCTTGGGGGAGGCCTATGTCCAACAGTGGGCGTCTCTCGGCTGAAATGATGATGGACTACGCACGCATAGTCGACAAAGTTCGGTATTCCATTTAGCAAACAGAATCCTTTAAACGGCTGCCCTGCACTAAGCACCCCCTAATTTTTACCCCGGCCAATAGAATATTAACGTAATAAGACGCAGCATCTTTACTCCGCTTCCTCAAAGCGCCTCCCATCAGCGCAGTCGCTCGCTCTAGCGTGGCCGATGACATTGTCTACTCTTATTGGCTCAAGCCTATTGCTAGGCGACTCACATCTCCAATAAGAGGCCGGGCCGCTCTCTATCAGACACATCAGTTCCACTCGATTATCGCCTACAAGTGGTACACCGGGAACTTTGTCCATTGTACGTCTAAACTAAATATTCGTTAGTGTTGCGTGGCGCATGCCTTGCTATGTCTGTATTCGCATTATGTCTTACCAGACGGCGGCGGCCAGACGCGGACAAAAAGACCAGTCCAGTCCGCCCCGTTGCCGAGCACCTTATACCTAGGTAAGAGATTTTTACACAGTTCACGTGTCATGAATGATACTCCTCAATACATGTATATCGATGATAAATTGGTTAAGCTTTCAAGACCTCAAACTCACATTGACGGAGTCTCATGTCTAGTTTACTGTATGTATTAGTAAATCTCTCTATTTCCATGAAGTAACGTAGGTATACAAACAGACCGTGATCACGCGTCGAATCTAGTGAAAAACAAAAAATTTGAAAGAACAATATATTTAATGTTTTTATACAATATTTGCATGGAGCAATGATTTAAACATTCAATTATCATCTGCTTAAATAGATTACATTACCTATTTACAACTAAATCACAGAGAATCTTTTTAAGAATTTACTTTGCCATTACATTTCCCTTTATTATCTGTTATAATAAAGTTACATTGAGTTTACTTGCGTATTTCAATCGAGCTGTGAATTTTAGATCTGTCAATACTAATTTCCACACAACATGATTCATAATATGCATTACAAAACTATTGCCTTTAACAACTGTTTATTAGGAATAATCCATAGATAGGTATAGGTATTCGAGTCACTGGGATATAGTTCTTCTAACTAAGCATTTAGAATGTGTGTTCTGCACACCTTCATTTAGGTAAAATCGGATAAGCGTGGGACAAATGTAATTTTAATAGTGTAAAGTATTATTTTTGTAAAGTTACTCAACTCTGTATAGGTTTATTATAGTAGGTAGGTATGATAAAATTTTTACCTCTTAATTTAATATGCGTTAAACGTGCACACTATTGTTTCTTCAAAGTTACTTTATAGCTATAATATTTTTGACACCAAGTAGGTGCACTTTGAAGTGGCAAACAAAAGCTTGAGATTAAGTACGAATTGTTAATAATTCCTCGTTCCGTTTTCATGCCTGGACGTAAAATAACTATTTGAACGGACCGGCCAGCCATGCTATCCAGTGAAGAACAATTTCATGCAAAATTTTATTCGGGGCGAAAATTATTCGAATATGTCGGAAAAATTGGAAATTATCATCACCTATTTCACGGCCACACACTAAGAGTAAGTAGCGAAGGAAGTGGGCAGAGACGTAGTGTGGCTGCGTTACTCGTCATATCGCTTGTCCTGCCTAGTGATCCAATAATATTGTCGTGCAGGGACCGGATTTAGGCAGCCCTGGGGCCTCCACAATAGAGAATAAAATATATCCAAAATTTAGCGGATCAGGAACTATAGGACTATAGGAGCAACACGAGTAGCATGGCTGAGGCATAATGTAATGTAAATTTTCCCTCTGAGCCGGAGCGCATTTGGCGACGCACGACGCAGCGTATTTTGTAATATTGAAATCACTGGAGCTGCGTTGCGCTTTGTGGACCGGGCCTAAGACATTGGATCTATATATAGGTAAATCGCCCTAACGTTGAGTGTTTTTATGAAATATGCTTCTTATCGATTATTTTTTTGATAAATATGTTTTGGTGGTGTCCGTCCATTGACGTGACTTGACCAGCATAACGTGCCTTCCGAAGCACTGAAGGAGGAAGAGCAAATATTAGTTAAGTTTGACATGTCAATTCGAGGTGAGCATAGTTCTATATGGGACAGCACGGCTCACGACAAACATTCGAAGAAGCTGATAATGATTGTTGATTTACTGTTGACACCCAATATTACCGTTTTTAAAGGTTCAATGAGAGGAAATCAAATAGTAAGATTTCTTATAGACAAGAGGTTTTGATGTCAATGCATGATTTCATGTTTTGAATACATGAAAATCCCTTACCACAATTGTCTTAAAAGGCAAATGAGGATCTCTGAATTATAACTTGACAGGAACTATAGGTGACTGGAACTCAGTGCTAAATATTGCTCACCAGGTAATATTTTAGAAAACCCAAACTCTAATTGATTTAGTAAATCGCACTTCTTATTGATTACTCCTAGCAATGTAGACATGGAAACGGAAGTAGGAATAATGATAACGTTAAAGGATTTTGATGAAATTTTTAGACATAAACCTATCTACTCACTCACTTTTACAAATTAATTTATTAATGACAAGACTATAAACAAATAATTTATCTTAAAAGTATCCTCATATCTAAATTCACTTTGTAATATCACTTTCAATGATGTTAAAAATGATCTCGAGTGATACAAATAAAAAACTCGTATTTTTGAAATTTGAGCAGCAACAATTATTGAAGACCTGTTTTTATGATTGATTATTATATTATAATTCTTTTTTGTCAGTACATTTCATTTTAACGATATTTCTTAAAATACGATAGCTACAGCAAATCATAATATGTTACCAAGGTAATAATTACCATTGATAGGGTTGTGAAGAACCTATCTACAATAACAGAAGCAATTTACACCAGAGGTACAACTTCATAAGCTTAAAGAATCTCCAAATCACAGTGCCGAATCGGAGGAAACTTTTTCTGTAAAGAAAACAATGTTTTTTAATAATTCTGTCCAGTAATGAAATTCATTGTGTTAGCTATAAAAGACATTTTTTAATTATTTTGTTTCGTGTTTATAATAAATAACATGTCTTACCCTTAATTTCAATTCTATCCTATCTATTTCACCTCCCAACATGTCCACAATGTTTTCCCCATGCTTAAGTAGGAATGCTTCAACATCATCTATTGTATCAATTTTTTTCATGTCCTAAAAATAAATTTTCCTTTAAAAGGTTACATAAAATATGAATTAAAACCGTGTGAGAGTAGTAAGGTAAAGTCGAAATATTCCTCCGATCGGTAGTACTAACGTCGACACGAAGCGACAGAAAGCATTGCAGTTTAACCGCGTCGCAACGCGTCTCTGCAGAGCAACGCACATAGCACGCGGCGCAGCGCGGTTTCTAACTGCGCCGTACCGCGTTCGATGTGTGGAGCTCCAAGGGCACCTACAATTTTTACCCACCGGTCGATTTTTAAGAGGTATCAATGGAAACCGAATTGTCCTTGCAATTTGATAGTACCTACACATACGTGCATTCTCCGCGGCAGACCGCAGATATGTAATAATTTTGGTATATACCATAGCAATATTAACGACACTTGAAATTCGGACTGTCGGTGTAAAACAGACCAATTATCAAAAGGTACCAAATACTCACATCTAATAACAGGTTTAAATCATGTTTTTCTAAATATGATCTTGTAAGTGCTCTACCATCAAAATCTACTTCAGCCTGAAAATAAATAATAAAATTGAGTATAGAACTTTATTTAATGATGTATGGTAACAGTAATTTTTACAGACCTTGTATCTGATGAGGTTGCTGCCTATGTCTATGCCTTTGACATCATGAATTGCTCTAATCATAAAATCTCTTTCCAACACACTATTTATTTCGTCCAACTGTTCTTGAGGTATGGATCTGAAAAAACAGGCATTATTATAATTCAACTTACAAGAACAGTATAATGACCTTTTCTCGTATTAATGAACCTTCAGGCATACTATATGCTTGTATATTAGATTTTTTCATTGGTTTAAAAAAACTATGATTTCAATCGCTTCAACTAAGTTCCAAAACCTATATCCTTGTTCACCAAGCCTTGTAGCTGCATATACTTTATTGATTGTAGCAACCAGACAACTTGTTAGAAATGAATTTGATGGGGTTTCGGTGGTAGAAATCTAAATTGACTGTACATTTTTTTAAAGATTTAGTTAGACAAAAATTGGTTTACGATTAATTCATAGCAAATAAATATAATATATTCTGTACTTAATTTAACGATAAAATTACCTGCCAACCAAAGCATTAACATTGCTAAGTATAATAAAAGACGCCACGCCACCAAGTAAAGTCCCCACAAGTATACTGCCTATAGCATCAGGCAATGGGTTGCCGGTGTATTGTGTTATGGCCATGCAAGACGCAGCCACTGTCACCCCGGCCACGGCAGCCGTGTCCTCCAAAAGTACAACGTTCACTGATGGATCGGAGCTACGCATCACTAAAAATAAAATGCAACTTGAAAAAAAAAGAGACCGTTTTGTTAGGAAGATTTATATTAGTATTTGATATTTAAGAGAATACAGGAAAAGAAGTCGGAGGCGCACTCGTGCTAGGTTGTTCTAACACAGAAATCATGACACTAAAAAACACCACATCTGAAGGCTATGATGGTATTCGTACTAGAATTATGAAAGCTTGTGTCATAGAATAAATACCAATCTTGGCTTACTTAATTAATTTCTCATTTTCCTCTGGAGTATTTCCTTATTTACTTTAATTATCTATCGTCAAACCTCTACATAAAAAAAGGTGATAAGGAGGATGTAAACAATTACCGCCCAATAACTCTTATACCCATTCTCTCAAAGGTATTTGAAAAATGCATGTATAGGAGAATTATAGATTATTGTCAAAATAATCATATAATCGCATATAATAGAAAATGAACAATTTGGTTTTTAAAAGAATATGACGACAACATTAGCTATTTTTACTCTTTTAAGCTCAGTCTTGACAAATGTTAAAAATTATTATTCAAAGTCAAAAAACAAACCAGTGGTCCACTGGTTTGTTTTTTGACTTGTCAAAAGCTTTTGACTTTGTGTCGCACGCCATTCTTCTAGAAAAGCTTGAATCGTTTGGCATAAGGAGACCGTCGATTGAATAGCTATCGTCGTATCTGACTAACCGACATCAGTATGTCGTAGTTAATAGTCTTATCCGTCTCACTACAGAACAAAAAAATGCGGGGTTCCTCAAGGCAGCGTGCTAGGACCAATCTTATTGTATATAAATGACATTAAAAAAATTGGTTGGCTGTAAAGTCGGTTTACTGACGATAGTTGAACGTGACGTCTTAAGAAAATACTGATGGAATGGTAGCATTTTTCAAAAGAAAAATTTAATTTCATTTGTTTTGCCGGCCTTACACGAGGTAACGCCGCATGCGTCATGTTTTTTCGTGCGTGCAGCCGGCTCTATCGAATTATAAGACGTTGTCACGTTAAAAATTACAAATGTATATTATTCGCGAATGACATTTCAATTATTGTGCCATCAAATAAAACACTAATTATTGAAATGACCATTAAATAGCAATTAGTAATACTAACTCAGACCAATGATATACTACTAGATAAATCAAATTACATAGATTTCAATAGATCTAAGCATCCTAAATATAATTTCCAACTCAAAATAGACAAAATAAAATAAGTAAATGAAACTAAATTCCTAGGTGTAAAAATAGATCAAGACTTAAATTGGAAATTCCATGTTGACAAACTAAGCAATAAAATAAATAGTTTCGTATATGCTCTTAATAAAGTAGTAAAAGTAAAGTACTAATTCGCGAAAGGACTACTTCGTAAAATGACCAATATGAAATAAAGGCCAATATTAACCAAATTACATCAAATTTAACTAACAGACCGTTATAATAAGGTAGGTAATTTATTAGATATTTTTGTTATTTACTTTAAATTACTTTTTATAAGTGAGTGAGTTTTTTTTTTTGCGAATTACAAGAAGTTATTGACTGTATTAAAGTTAGAAAAATACACTGAAAAATTAAAGTTGTTCCATGATAGCGGGTACTACACGTGGTTTCGGGTACTCTTATCGATTCTGTTCAAGAATAAAAAATATCAATAAATATTACCAATGAATATAAATAGAGTTATTTAATTTAATTTAAAGTCATTTGGTAAATATTGGCCAAGTTGCGAAGTAGTCTTTTCGCGAAATAGTCCTTTCACGAATTAGTCCTTTGGCTAAGTAGCCTTGCTGCGAATTGGTCCTTTAGCGAATTAGGTATTACGCGAAGCAGCCCTTTAGCTAAGTGTCGTTTTACGAAGTAGTCCTTTCGAGACTTGGTAGCCATTTTGCGAATTCGGCATTATGCGACTAAACGAAGAATTTCAATTTGAACGACACCATGGTCCTCTCCTACCCTATTCTTAAATGAAGAATCCCACATAATTATATCCTTTGTAACTTATTTAGCTGCAAGAATTATTCAAAGATATTAATTAAATTACCATACTCATACAGAGGAAGGTTGGCTTCCTTGGCACCTTTACGGATTGCATTTAATGCCACCATTAACGTAGCACCTTCAGAAACCACGGCCCCACCAAGAACGAAATAAGCCTGAAACCAAGAATATCTATTAAAGTATCCAAAATGGACAGTTGTTTTATATAACGCTACAGCTACTTTCTAGCAGCTTATTGTTTAAAAAAAACGGAAACAGACACGTTTAAAAACAGGCATAGAAGCTCTATGAGCGTCGCAAACTCGCAACCAATACCAAAATAAATTACTGAAGTAGTAATTGTAAAACCTATCTCCAACACCAACGTCCACATAGCAACTTTAAGCAGCACATTGTATATTACCTATATGGTACTGGAAAAATGTGGTCTATCCTACCTAACTAATATTATAATAGGTTGGGGAGAAAGTTTCTTCGCATTTTTTAAGAAAATTCAAAACTATTTTTAATATAGTTTATTTACATTTAACTAAAGTATGTAGGTACCATTTTGTTCGATAACTTTTTGCCATCTTGTAGGTAGGGACATGATCCCATTGCTATAGAAATTTTGGAACTTCTGGTCAAAATACCGCGACAAGTGGTTTTGGCAGTCCTCTCGTGATGTTAACCTGACACTGCCTAAAGAATTCTGTAGAGACCGAAACAGGTGGAAATCTGAAGGTGCAAGGTCAGGACTATACGGCGGATGCATTAACACCTCCCAGCCAAATTTTTGCTGAGTGGCTAAAGATGTGTGAGGTCTAGCGTTATCATGATGAAAAACCACACCCCTTCTATTGATTAATTCCGGCCGCTTTCTCTCAACTTCTTGCTTTAATCTCATCAGTTGTTCGCAGTAGAGTTCCGAATCGATGGTCCTGCCTGGTGGTAACAGCTCATAATGAATAATGCCCTTCCAATCCCACCACACACACAGCATCACCTTGTTGCGAGTTAACCCGGGTTTCGCCACAGTCTGTGAAGCCTGACCGGCCTTTGACCACGACCTTTTTCGCACGTTCTTGTCGTACGTGATCCACTTTTTATCACCAGTTATCAGCTTCTTCAAAAATGGTTCGGTTTCATTACGTCGTAATAAAGAATCTCAAATGAGTACACGGTTCATTAGGTTTCTTTCAGTGAGCTCGTGAGGTACCCAAATGTCGAGCTTTTTTGTGTACCCAGTTTTTTTCAAATGCGCCAAAACTGTTTTGTGGTCAATTCCCAGTTCTTCAGCTACGTCGTAACTACTGATATGCCGATCTTGCTCCACTTTTTCAAAATTGGCATCCATTTTATCTGTAATAGGGCGACCAGAGCGACGTGCATCTTTGACATCAAAATTGTCGGATTGAAAACGCTTAAACCAAATTTGTGCTACTCTCACAGACACTGCACTAGGTCCATAAACATCGCAAATTTTTTTCGTGGCTTGCGTTGCAATTTTACCTTTTTTGTAGTAAAATTTTAAAATGTATCGAATTTCTTCTTTAGATTCACTCATCTTGGCGGTACGAAAAACAAATGAAAATCACACATTTTCCTAATTTGAATTTGGAATTATGTTCTTTAAAATTTAAACTTTCAATGATACCAAAACCAGCCAGATACAAATAGTATAGCCAAAGAGATTTTATTACAAGTTTATACATACTATAATGCGAAAAGACTTTTTCCCCAACCTAATATATAATATTAGTTAGGTAGGTGGATAGGTTAGGTAGGCCGCTATAAATGCGAAAGTGAGTTTGTGTTTTTTTTTTACACTTTTATGTCTAAACTGGTTAACAGATTTTTATAAATTTTGCTATGGAGATAGATGTGGCCCCAGAGGCAGCTTAGCCAAGTGGCAGACAAAACTTAGTAATTGTATCAAATATATCTCTTACCCAGAAGAAATCATGTAAAGGTTGTGGATCCAGTATGCCAGTAACTCCATGATAAAATGATAACCCACTGCCGACACAGAATATACCAACACCAGATATTAATGAAGACACATATCTCATGTTTGTGTAACCATAGGGATGGTCAGGATCCGCTATCTACAATAAGATATTATTGTTTACTTATTTCATTAATATAACTATGTTATACAATATAAATAGTACATACTTGAACAGACTTGTGTATTCCATAGGCCAAAATTAATTGATTCACAGTGTCTGCGAGAGAGTGAATACATTCAGAAAATAAACTGTGTGATCCAGTATAGAACCAAGCACATAGTTTAAATACGAAATTGCATCCGTTTCTGTAATAATAATTTTATAAATACAATAAAACTGAAAATAGTAATCAACTTATTAATAATAATAACGAAATCTGAAAACATACATTGCAATGGCGGTAAGTACAACCCTTCCAGAAGTTGTTTTTAAGCCAAATTCTTCAACTTCTGGCCTAAGCCGTTTATGGCTCATTTCACGTCTATAATTTCTTAGTCTTCTTTTAACAGTAAAAACATCTATAATATGTAAATAAAACAGATACAATAACTTATTCACTATACTATTATCCATATTTTAATATACATTTGCCAAAATACATAATAATTAGACTATTTTTGTAATAAATGTAACAGTATTACTAAAAAAAATTTGTAGATTTAAAGAGAGCAAAAGTATATTATTGATGTTATACTTATAAAATAATGAAGTACAATACCACCCACCACATAAAAAATATTGTTTTATTTATGACAAAGTGATTTCAAAACCACAAATTGTTGACAATTTAACAAATAACATTAGGTGTAATTTACAGAATCGTATAGGTTCAACTAATTTACCTTGCTCATATCTTCTCCTGTCTAACTCCCTTCTCAGTAATTCTTTCTCTAATGCTTCTTTAGAGCCCCATACCTAAAATTAAAACACATAAATAAACACAGGCATATAAAGAACAATTATAATTAACTTTATTGTAATTAAAATTTATAATAAAATACCAAATTACATAAAAATGATAAGCAATATTGACAAATTTAAAGGAAAATTGAAAAGTTTTTATTGATAAAGCATATTATTCAATTAACGAGTTTTTAAATGACGTAAATATTTAGAATAGATAATAAATTAATTAATTGGCACACCACATACGTAAAATATGGAGAAGCTTGTAAATATAACACATCTTTTTGTAATAACCCATATTTATGCAAATAAAGATATTTGTATTGTTATCTTGATTCTGTCTTTAACTGTATTTAGGGAGTTGCTCCCAAGTTCTTCTTGTAAAAACACGTGTTTAGAGATTCCATTTTTAACCTAAATCTACCGTACAATTTTTGTTACTTTAGTTACATTTCCACTTGACATTGTCAAAATACGTACGCTTAATGCGATGTGACGCCATTAATTAAGAATAGAACAGTATTTGGAGCTAATTTAATTTGAAAAAAATTCAATTACTTTTCCATTGTAATTATGGTTGAAGAACAAACAAGTATCTTTGATTAAGCCATAAAAATTCAATATGGTTACTTTGTGCTTGCGCTGGTTGGTAGTCCCTTTTCTTCTTTTTCGGGGAGGTCTAATGCATAATCCCTGCGGGGTGGTGCCAACTGCAGGGCATATGTGGGACTCGAGGTAAAGTTGGTCCCTCACTTCCCACTAAACAACCTCCCCAGTCTGACCGCTTTTACAGGGCGGCTTGGGATCTGTGCAAGCACAACTAACACCGAGACCTGGTTGGTAGTCCCTACCACCAAACAAAATTATATGGATGGCTTATCATGGTGGTAGGTAGCCAATCTCACCTTAAATCAATCTTAAGCAAAGGGTTTCTCTAAACAAACCTTTGTTTAAACAAGTTTTTTTTAAAATGTAATATTTTAATGAGGTTTTACTACACTCTGGGTCAGGGTTTACCAAACTGTGCATCCATGCAGCATTATCCCAGGGAAGTTGTATAAATGTAGAGAAAGAGATTAGAGTGGCAATTTCCAAACATGAGCCCTGCTTTGAAAATCTATGCTCAGAAAACAAAACTAGCAAACACATATTTCTCATCAGTAGCTAGCCAACAAAGTAAAATAAATACCTTTGTAGGTACTGACTTATTTTATTTAGAGTTTTTGACCAGGGGAGTCACAAAAAATGGCAAAACCCCCAAGACATTGTCATAATTGTTGAATTTTCATTTAGAAGTAATAGACAGCCAGTTTTTCACTTGTACTCCATAGAATGAAATAGAATAGAATTTTATATGCATAAACATGTGTACAATACATTTTGTTCTTGGTGTTCTTGAACTAAATAATATGATCTGATGATCATAATGATTAGATGAACTTCTAATTTCTTTGCTATCTTAACTTTGACCATGTGATTTTTTTATGTGAAATGGTTGGCAGACAAGCATTCGGCCTGTCTGGTGGTAAGCATTATAAATATAATATTTTTTAATAAGATCTATATATAATACTTACCGCAATAGCTTTAGCATCAACATCTTTTCTATAATAAACAGTAATAGGTGGTTCAGACTCATATGGGGACCGTCTCAGTACTTTTGGAAGACTTTCCAGGTCTGACTGTTTTAACAAGTATTCAGTCATAGCACGCATAGGGGTTATGAAATTGCGCTCAGTGTATGAGGCAGAGAAATCAATGAGTAACCGTTTCTTCACTGAAATATAAAGAAATAAGTAAAATAATATAACTATACCATTAGACATAAAAAGAATACCTCTTTTATATTTTTAGCAAAATGCAAATTTCAAATTTATATTTAAATATTTGTATTATATTACAACTATTAATATAACATTGCATTAACGATATATTTATTTAATTACTAAATTAGAAAGTGTCACAAACATTTAGGTAACATACTATTTGCAATCTAATGTAATGTATAACAAAGTATGTACCTGGAGCAGGTTGTTTTGGCGGTGGAGCACCTGTTTTTGACTTTTCTATGGTAACTTTAGTTACAACCTTGTTCTCATCAGTTTCTGTTTTGACTATAATATCTCCAGTAGCACTTTGTTTTACAACTTTATTGTCAGTTATTGTAGATTTCTCAATGCATTCTTTGACATCCTTTACATTATTCTTATCGTAAACCCGAATAGAAGTATTCAAGTGTCTCGTAACTTTTTTTCCCCCATAGAAATCTTGTAATATTCTTCGATTAGTAGTAGAGTAAGATGTATGCAAATGTTTAAATTCTGCAGATCTAGCTAATTTACGAAAATATTTAACAGCAACTGCAGGCAACATCTTGCTAGGAATTGTTAACTTTGGTAATTAATTAATAAACACAAATTCAAGCTATTTAAAGATGTGCACTAAGTTAACATTTTAAATATTACCATTATGTTCTAAATCCCGTGTAATAGTTTAGCAAATGAGTGTAACTGAAAGATTAGTCTAATATACGTATACAATTTATGTATTGAAAATAATATTATTTCGATACATAGCTAACATGAAAAATAGATGTGAAGTGAAATTGTGATGAATGAATGCATGACAGCCAGACTCCACAGATTAGAAAGAATATGTCTCATCTCAGCCCAATGACGTAGGAATTCTTACGTCATTGTCTCAGCCGCAAATGGCCGAGAATTCCTACGTCATTGATAACACCTATGCCCTCTATGCCATTACTTAACCATCGTTTTTGTGTAGTTACAAAAAATAATAATTCAAAAAAATTATCATGAAAATGAAAACGTAGATGATGCTCAACAGATTGACAGCTGTCAGGTAAATTTTACCAGTCTCCAGCTTAGACAAAGACAGGATTCTTCTTCAAAGAAACCTGTTGCCTTAATGCCATTCACAAAGAGAATGGCGTTAAGGCAACAGGATTCTTTGTCTAAAAGGTCTCGGGTGATCCATTAGCGAGTCGGCGAGCTAACAGTATAAATTGTAGGCTCGTTAGACTGTCGACTTGTGGTGGTGATCCATTAGCATGCCAAAGAGTCTACTCTCATCGTTGGCGAAGTCATGGCGTGTTCCCAGAACGAACTACTTTGTTACTTAGGAATACTACTACAAGAAGAACAACCAAAGAAAAAAGAGACTCCACAGTGTGGGTCAAAAACTGGCTGCAGCAAGAGAGACAACGCTTGTCCCATGTAGACTTTGTAGCAGAACTTATTGGTGAACCAAATGATTATAGAAATTATTTAAAGACTACCGAGGAAGTGTTTAAGGAGCTGCTGGATTTGATTTCCCCTTAATAAAAAGATAAGATACAGTTTTTCGTGTATCGATTTCACCATAATTATGAACGCTTATGTGCAACTCTCAAGTACTAAGTCGCGATTATACAATGGTAAATCTGCCATTTTGCTATTTTTAATAGCAAAAAAGCCGTGCAGCATGAGTGCGTTCGCTACAGCAGCGAGAAAAAGACTGTCGGCTCGCAAAGTTCGGCTGATCCATTCAACGGTTTATTATACCGCGGTCTTAGGATTTCAAGCATGCACGAAAAACTAACCAGCCAAACCGCGAAGCCAAACAGTCAACTCTCATCGTTGGCGAAGTCATGGCGTGCTTCCAGACGGAACTACTTTGTTACTTAGGAATACTACTACAAGAACAACCAAAGAAAAAAATCGGGAGTGGTCTCCGCTTGTATTCTCGCATACCGGAAACGACTCAAAAGTTGATAGAAACCTTTTATTTTCATGTCATACATGCATGTTAATTTTTGGTCACCCATCCGATTACCGACCACACCCTTGTTTGCTTAACTTTCGTGATCGACGACTCAAAAGTTGATAGAAACCTTATATTTAGATATTTTACATGCATGTTAAATTTGGTTGCAATACGTTAAAGCATACTCGAGTGCTGCTAACGCACAGACACACACACCGACATAATTCCAAAAAAAAATTCGTCTATGAAATTAAACTAAAACTTACACTAATTGGTGAACCAAATGATTATAGAAATTATTTAACGATGACCGAGGAAGTGTTTAAGGAGGAGGATTTGTTTTTCCCTTTATAAAAATCTGATAAAAAGACAAGATACAGTTTTGCGTGTATCGAATTCACCATATGAACGCTGATGTGTGTAGGAAGTCCAAAGGGAAGTACTTCCGCCGGGCAAGGTGTTGTATGCCCGGGGACCGCGGTCCAACTATCTTGTAGTTGGAACTTCTATATACTGGGTGTAAAAGACATGAACAGTCAAACGAGAACCATGTATTCTATACATCAAAATAAGACATATTTCAAAAAAAATATTGCTGGGAAATAATTTTAATTTTTTAGTGTTAAAAAAAATTGCAAATTGTACCGCGCAATGTAAAGGGCTCAACTCGCAAAACCGCGATAATTTTGCCAGACGGCGGCCCCGTTCGTTAGTGTCCGTGCGCATCGAGTGAGCTGCATTGAACGCTAACGTTTTGAAGCCATTTTTTGTTATGAAATACTAAAAAAAATGATAATGTTTCTTTGGACAATAATTAAGAAATAACGTATAGAATACGTTTTCATAAAAAAAATTAAAAAAAAATTATGACTTTGACCTTCAATAAAATCGTAACTATCAATTTCCCAGGTATAGTCTAAAGGAAAAAAAATGTTATGATGGTGAGCAGAATACATGGTTTTCGTTTGACTGTTCATGTCTTTTACACCTGTTATAGCGAGCACCTTGGGAACTTCTTTTGCGCGATTCAGGTTTCCATACTATTTGCGCGCTTTGTATGGGCACTGTTGTATAGCGCCATCTGTGACTTCTATGAGGAGGCGGCAATGGCCGTCACACCACTCCCCCCCCTGGGACCGGAGGTCGATAGTTCATGTGTGCTCAGCAGTCGTGCGTCAGTGCTTGCAAGTGCCAGGTGGCTGCAGGTGCCCCACAGTCTACGGTGAGTCGCGTCGAGCGTGGGATGAACTGTGCTGCAGCGAGTGTGCTCCTGTCTGAGTGAGTCCAGATGTGGAGCTGACGGTAGGTCCGAGCTGCTGGGTGCAGGCTGCCACGCTGGAGTGAGTGGGCCCAACACTATGATGCACCAGTCGTGGGCCGCGATGACCAGGTCGGGATGATGCCGTCGAGTGCGTAGAGGAACCAGGAAGCGTCGTCACGATGCTGCGATGGAACCTTGAGGCGGGATGCTGGCTTGCTGTGGACTGCTGATGAGAGACTCTTGATTGTGATGAGGAATGAGAGGAGAGGGGGTTGCTGGCTGCGCTGCTGTTGTCCGTGGCTGAGGATCTTCGGTGCTGCGTGCTCTGTCGAGGGTCACCACTGTAGGAAGTCCAAAGGGAAGTACTTCCGCCGGGCAAGGTGTTGTATGCCCGGGACCGCGGTCCAACTATTTTTTTTTTTTTTTTTTTGAATCCTATTGCAGATTGTCTCTGATGACATTTTCTGCGTCACCGGGTTTTACCAACTATCTTGTAGTTGGAACTTCTATATATAGCGAGCACCTTGGGAAACTTCGTTTGCGCGATTCAGGTTTCCATACTATTTGCGCGCTTTGTATGGGCACTGTTGTATAGCGCCATCTGTGACTTCTATGAGGAGGCGGCGATGGCCGCCACATGTGCAACTCTCATTGTAATAACTCGCGATTATACGATCGTAAATGTGCCATTTTGCTATTTTGGTAATAGAAAAATAGCCGTGCGGCATGCGTGCGTTCGCTACAGCAGCGTGAAAAAGACTGTCGGGCTCGGCTCGCAAAGTTCGGCTGATCCATTGACGGTTTATTATACCGCGGTCTTAGGATTTCAAGCATGCACGAAGAGCCAACGAGCCAAACCGCGAACTTTAAAACCGCGGTAATGTAGGTGCTCCATTGGCGGTTTATACCTTTAGCTCGCAGGCTCGTGGCGTCCCAGCGGTCAGCTCGCCAATGGATCACCCGCTTAGCTCGCTAATGGATCACCCGCTTTAGCTCGCCAATGGATCACCAACGTACTTAAGGTCTCCAGACACCTCCCCAAACGATTTCAATTTACTCAGGGTAGAGTAAATTGTAGCTCTCTATTGGTCGTTATTAAGAAGCACTTTCACCATTGGTTAGTTTTGTTAATTTATACCAATTAGAAAGCTTTCTTACGCTGTCTACTTGGCTTCACCTGGTTTAAGAACGCACTCCCAATCGCCTCAGCAGGGTAAATGGGGGTAAATTTTACTCTCCCCAAAGTCGTTCTAAAATACTCAAGCAACTGTCAGTTGGAACTTGGAACGCACCCCAAATTGTTTTTTTTTAACTCTCACTCAATTTCATTCGTGTTCAATTTATTTCTCCCTCAAAAGTTTTTCAATAATTTGATAAAAAAAAAACAAAAATAAACAAGTTTGTTTTTTTTTAAGATTAATTATGTATCTATTTCAGGTGTATAATCTAATGCGCCCTCCACACTCTCGCCGAGAACACCCGAGAAGCGAGAGTGTGATTAGTTTCTCGCGTTCTCGTTGTCGGGCTCGCCTGTTCTCGGCTCGGTGTCGGTTTTTTGGCCCGCTTCAAAGAGTTTCTCGGGCGAGAAAAGAGAACCGTATCACACTCTCGTTTGTTCTCGTTCGACCTCACTGCGACGTAGGAAGTGATTTCCATCACCTGTGTGTGTTTTTCATTTATTATTTTATTAATATGAGCTTTGAAACAGGGCCTGTCTAAATAATTAATTTTATCTACACTCATGCTTTAAATCTTCTTTTTAAAACATTGATTTTGCTTCTAATTTTTTTTTTGTATTTAGTTAAGAACGAAATTCATAGCAATGCGTTCAGGTTTAAGTCCCGTCTCAGCACTTATCCATTCCATGTTTTTATGACGTTTCAGAGGAATGTTAGGCGGGTAATCATGGCGTCTGGATGTCGATCTTTATTTCGATAATTCAAAATTGCTTCGGAGTGGATTTTGTGCAGTGAAAGTGGTGTCGTTTTGTTGCATAAGCATCCGTGTTGACGAACAGTTATGAGGAATCATTGAAATAAAGGTTTTGTCGCCATGCCGTGTGTCGTATAAAGAAACTATATAATATATTCTGTGTTACCAATTAATGTGAGTAAATAATAACTATGTAAATTCCATAACAATTATATTCATTGTAATTTGGCTTTAGTCTCTGATTAATTTAATCTGCTTCGCATCTGATACCCACGGCAGGACGAATAGTGGAACATACACCCAATGCTCCCATGTCCCTTATTCCCATCCTTGAATAGTAATGTATCAAGTCTCTCCCTCTCTGAGTTGCCTTTTCTCTGCTCCCACCTGTAATGTTAAAGTACTCATTAGCCTTGAGTCACTAAGCATTCTAGGAAATATCTACTTTTAGGAATCAGGACTGGAATAAAATACGATAAAGAAACAATTTTACTTTCAATTAGATTTTCACCATAAATAACAAGTAAATGCACAGAAAACCACTCTTTACACAATAACCGAACAATAAGGATGAAATAAATGACTCAATGCAAATCACGTCGATCACCACTACAACCAACCTCACCCTTCAACGTCCGACAAGCAAATGGGCTGAGAGCGAACTAACGATTGCTTTTATGGCGGCGCTGTGGTGACGTCATGATTCGCAACGATTCATTCTTCATTTCTGCTAACACGGCCTATCCTGATCATGCGCCGTCCTCGGCCGCATTTCACAAGATATCTTCATGGAAGACCTCAACAGGGTCAACCTGAGCAGACCAGGGCTCAGCACCGGTGTCATCATTGTCTTCAGCTTCGGAATCTGTCGATGAGAAACAACATGAACACAAAAACAAAACTTTTTTGTAAAGTTGCCTATTCTTTCATTCCTTACACAATCAAGGCCCTCTTTCAATGATACACACGATGCTATTTCTTAACTTCTTCTACCTCACTAACAATCATCGTATTACAAACTTCATCGACCACACACATCGCTTATTCTCACTATTCTACGTACAAGGCTAAGCCATACGAGATTGCAGGACCAAAGTCCAACACATATCAATGGATATGGATACAAAGTCGAAACCCAACACATATCGAAAGATATGTCTGTAAGGTAGTGCGCGCAGCAGGGCGCGCAAGCAAGGCGCGCAACCAGGGCGCGCAGCAGGTCGCGGAGGTAGGGCGCTGCAGGGCGCGCATGCAGGCCCCGCAAGCAGGGCGCGCAGAAGGGCGCGCAGCAGGGCGCGCAGGTAGGGCGCACAAGCAGGACGCGCAGCAGGGCGCGCAGCAGAGCGCGCAGGCAGGGCGCGCAGCAGGGCGCGCAGCAGAGCGCGCAGGCAGGGCGCGCGGGCAGGGCGCGCAGATAGGGCGCGCAAGCAGAGCGCGCATGCAGGGGCACGCACGTGGAAGGTGCGCGACTGCCGGGTAGGTCAGCACGCAGACTGCGACGGACCCGGCACGCAGCTCAGGAACTGGCGCAACCGCTCGGCGCCTCCATCCGTCAGACGCTCGGCCTAACCTGACGCTTGGCCTTACTCGACCCAGGTACTCTACGTCGGTAGTTAGGAAGGTACTGCAAGGCCGGAGCCCAACACATATCGTAAGATATGTCTGCAAGGCCGAAGCCCAACACATATCGTAAGATATGTCTGCAAGGCCGAAGCCCAACACATATCGCAAGATATGTCTGCAAGGCCGTAGCCCAACACATATCGTAAGACATGTCTGCAAGGCCGAAGCCCAACACATATCGTAAGATATGTCTGCAAGGCCGGAGCCCAACACATATCGTAAGATATGTCTGCAAGGCCGGAGCCCAACACATATCGTAATATATGTCTGCAAGGCCGAAGCCCAACACATATCGTAAGATATGTCTGCAAGGCCGTAGCCCAACACATATCGTAAGACATGTCTGCAAGGCCGAAGCCCAACACATATCGTAAGATATGTCTGCAAGGCCGGAGCCCAACACATATCGTAAGATATGTCTGCAAGGCCGGAGCCCAACACATATCGTAAGATATGTCTGCAAGGCCGAAGCCCAACACATATCGTAAGATATGTCTGCAAGGCCGTAGCCCAACACATATCGTAAGACATGTCTGCAAGGCCGAAGCCCAACACATATCGTAAGATATGTCTGCAAGGCCGGAACCCAACACATATCGTAAGATATGTCTGCAAGGCCGGAGCCCAACACATATCCTCAGACGTCTCTGCACGGCACCTTTCGCGTGCGCCTGGGGTAACGCTCCCATACACACACACGCACACATAGACGTTCGCAAGTAAGAACATAAGAGAGTTAGGTAAACAACTGTACTTTCAAAAAAAAAATGCTGCACAACTCTCGGGACACCATTTCCCTTTCTATATTCGATGTTAAAACAAAATCCCGTAGATAAATCATCCAGCGTGCAACCCTTGGCAGAAGATCTCTCTTGCCCTCGGCGGCCCCCAGAGCATTGCAATCGGTTACGACTTTGAAAGCCATCCCAATCAAATAATGCCCAAAACTTCGCAACGCTATGACAACCACCAGCGTCTCCAACCCATATGAGCAGCATCGGCCGTCCGCACCCAGGGAGACCCCATTAAATATACACCAACACGTTTCACACGATGCAACAGCGGAAACAACAGGCCAAGTCCAGAAATTGCAGCGCCCGCTTTGCGCCTCAGTCTGTCAGACGCTCGGCCTAACCTGACACTCGGCCTAACTCGGCCTTACCTGACACTCGGCCTAACTCGGCCTAAACTGACACTCGGCCTAACTCGGCCCAGGTTACATATCCAGTCTGATCGCAGTTGCACTCGAAATCTAGTGGCGTAGTGTGGCGCTGCCCAAAAGCACTAGCTGGTCCATGGCAGACCAATTTGCTGCGGCTAGGCTTGACACAAATGGCCAGAAACGAAACTATGCCTTCCGCAGCCAAGCCGGCACCTGCGGCCGCCACCCCCACCTGGGCGTTATTAACGCCACGCATCACCACTTGAACCATCCGATCCTCACTCAAACCCCGAACCATACGCAAACAAAGCAGATATCGACGCGCGTACTCGGCGTATGTCGGAAATTTGTCGGACGTTGTGTTCATAACCTTAAAAAGTATTTGCGCGTGAACAATTTTATGGCACATAGACTTAAACTCTCACGAAATTTTACCATTATGTGGTCGTTGGTTGACCATTCACCTAACTAGGTTTTGAAGTCTCGTTTTAGCCAATGAGAAACTCCAGCAAGACACTAAATCATACCAACGGTTAGCCAATTTTGCGCGTTCTACCTCCTCGCACCAAAATTATTGATAGACGATAGAACAAAATTAGATACAAAGTTACTGTGGCACCTTGCTTTATTTAATGCTAGAATAGCATCGGCAAGCACCTGCGCTGCGATTGGGTTGCTGTCCTCGCATCGGGGGTAGGACTAACATTAACACGATCAGACGAGTTTGGCGTTACATTCTTAGTATTTCTAACACGAACACGGTCAGACGGGTTTGGCGTTACACTCGAAATATTTCTAACACGAACACGTGCAGACGGGTTTAGCGGTACACTCGCAGTACTTCTAATCCGAACACGGTCAGACGGGTTTGGCGGTACACTCGCAATATTTCTAACACGAGCACGGTCAGCGGGTTTGGCGTTACATTCGGAGTATATCTAACACGAACACGGTCAGACGGGGTTGACGTTACACTCGCCGTATTTTCCCCAATGGCATTTAGTGTAGACACTATCGCGCTTAACGTCTCCGCCATCGAATCGTTACACGTGACCCGCGACGGTCACTATGATGATGTTGTAAATCGGCTCTGTTGTGACGAAGTCGCGAATGAGTAGGTACGGAATCTACTGTATAGACGCGCTACGTTGAGACCGCGAACTACATTCTACGTGCCGAGTAGACACACGAGTATCACTCCTACGGAACCGTGAAAGATTTTCACTCCTAGACAACCGTGAGCGCGACCCACGACTACAAGAACGAGATCTATGATGGTGTCGATGTGATTTGCTTGTACATACCACGCTTAATCTCATGGCGCGGTGGCGTATTTTCAGATTTTGTGACGGTAGCGGCATAATAAATCGAATCCCTGCAACTGCTTGTTATTTTCTTTTTTAAACTAAAAAAAACCTCTAATGTAGGCGTAGGAACTTTATCCCAATTCTGATTTTAGGAATCAGGACTGGAATAAAATACGATAAAGAAACAATTTTACTTTCAATTAGATTTTCACCATAAATAACAAGTAAATGCACAGAAAACCACTCTTTACACAATAACCGAACAATAAGGATGAAATAAATGACTCAATGCAAATCACGTCGATCACCACTACAACCAACCTCACCCTTCAACGTCCGACAAGCAAAAGGGCTGAGAGCGAACTAACGATTGCTTTTATGGCGGCGCTGTGGTGACGTCATGATTCGCAACGATTCATTCTTCATTTCTGCTAACACTACATATATATCATGACATTGAATCGATGCTTATACTCCTTGCTCTGTGACAAGGACAATGACAATGTTCTACCTAATTATGTCATTACATGGATAACAGTGGGGTTCTCAAGGTCCCCTTATATGACATTGATAACAGTGGGGTTCTCAAGGTCCCCTTATATGACAGTGACGGTTAGCAGTGGGGTTCTCAAGGTCCCCTTATATGACATGGATAACAGTGGGGTTCTCAAGGTCCCCTTATATGACATTGATAACAGTGGGGTTCTCAAGGTCCCCTTATATGACAGTGACGGTTAGCAGTGGGGTTCTCAAGGTCCCCTTATGTGACAGTGACGGTTAGCAGTGACGGTTAGCAGTGGGGTTCTCAAGGTCCCCTTATATGACATGGATAACAGTGGGGTTCTCAAGGTCCCCTTATATGACAGTGACGGTTAGCAGTGGGGTTCTCAAGGTCCCCTTATATGACATGGATAACAGTGGGGTTCTCAAGGTCCCCTTATATGACAGTGACGGTTAGCAGTGGGGTTCTCAAGGTCCCCTTATATGACATGGATAACAGTGGGGTTCTCAAGGTCCCCTTATATGACAGTGTATCTACTCCTAGATTCTGTCCCACGGCCTGAAGCTATCAGACACAACACATTAAGTAAGCATGTAAGTAACGACCCGGCTTGCGCCCTCAACGCAAGCCTGTCATGGGGAGCCCGGTTGGTACCAACAAGCCAGGTCCCCCGCGCAACCCTTTAGCGCTCATTGGGTAGATAAATTAGTGAGCTCACATACTCAACGAGAATCAATACCATAGTCCCGGGCCCGGCACGTTGCTAGTTACATATCTGAACAAGTTATCTCTAAGGTAATGTTGTAATCGTCATAGTCACCAAATTAGAATATTAATTAGCCTAGAATACTTAGTTGACATAGAATCTCTCTCGCAGTGGCAACAGGCACACAGCTGACGGCAGCACGACGAGATGCACTTTATTTAATTAAGCTAAAGTAATGTTAAAGTTCGATTGACAAGTGAATTTTACTTTTGACAGATAAATTGGCGCAAAGCGTTCTTTCAGTGTTGCCAGTAATATTAATATATTTACCCATGTGAGATTTCGCGACTGCCCGTCGCGACACTCCCGAGGGCGACAAGTTACAATCGATCCATCAGATCACGCGTCCACTCCTTAATCTTCTCTCGAGCTCTTAGGGACGCGTCTCTCACTTCTCTTTTTTCAGTACTTGAAACTTCATTTCTATTTCTGGCGCTCTCAGGTGTCATTTCAACTTGTGGTGGTTCTGTTAGAGGACCATCGAGTGTTTCTACGGGTTCTACAACTTCGGTATGCTCAGATATTATCTCAGAAGAATTTCCGGGTTCTACCATGACTACGGAGTTATTTTCGTCTGCAGAGTTTTCCACAGGTAGTGGATGATTTGCTTCATAAGAGAGGTCATCAACAGGTAAGTCCATTATTCGAGTTTTATCTCTTTTAGTATTAATTCCTCCTTTCATTTCAGGTACAGAATCTATTTCTAACGGGTAAAGATGACCTATGGAGCGAGTAAACTCGTTACCATTGACAGTAACTCTCGCCACTCTACATAGACCGTCGGCACCTTTAAGTACGGACGTGATTTTACCGACCTTCCAGCTCTCTCGGTTCTTATTATCACTCTTAATCTGGACTACATCCCCTACTTCAGGTTCCTTTAGCTTCACTATTCTTGGCTCTTTATGTGAGTGTCGATATCTTTCTCTTAAACTTGGTAAGTACTGATTAACAAACATGGTTTTGAAATCCTTTAATATTCTTTGCCCACGTTTCCATCCATCAATAAGAATTTGCTTAGTAGTCGTACCATCTGTAAGTATGTTTTGATCCATTGGTTCTGTGACCAGACATTTACCCAGAGTTAAAAAGCTTGAAGGTGTCAGAACATCTTCTAGATCAGAGCTGACGTTCGTCAATGGTCTTGTGTTCAGAACAGCTTCGATTTCTTTCATGACAGTGTTAAGTTGACTATCATTCAATATCTGTTTAGTAAGAGTTCTTTTCATACAATGTTTCACTAATGCTACTAAGCGTTCATAGAAACCCCCGTGCCATGGGGCCAACTGGGGTATGAACTTCCATTTGATCTTGTTAATAATGCAATAGTTATTAGACATTACTTCAGCAGTTAGTTTGAATTGTGTCGCATTGTCTGAAAGGATGGTGTGTGGTACACCTCTCGAAGCGATAAATCTCCTCATTGCGAGGAGGCACTCTTCTGCCGATAAATCTTTGACTGTCTCTAGGAATATGGCACGTACTGCCAAACATGTATAAAGACATATCCATCTTTTTTCTTCTTTATTGTCATTTTTCACATAGACTGGTCCGAGGTAATCAATACCTGTGTATGTGAAAGGTGAGCTATAATTCACTCTCTCCTGTGGTAGTGCAGGTGTAGGCGGTAATTTGTAAGGTCCACCTCCATGTTTAATGCAGTTTGTGCATTTCCTTATAACTTTCTGCACCTGGCCTCTACCATGGGGAATCCAGTATGTTTGACGTATGATGCTTAGAGTGTGGTTAACGCCTACGTGATAATTTTTCTCATGTGTTGTTCGGATTAAACTTTCCGTGAATTCGCAGTCTTTTGGAATTAGTATTGGGTATCTTTTATCAAAAGACCAATTGGCATTTCTTAATCTGCCCTTGCATCGCAGTATGCAATCAATGTCTATAAATAACCCAAGGTTTCGACTGAGGCTAGTTTCTTTACCTTTCACTTCTTCTGGAAAGTATTGTTCTTGTATTCTTTTAACTTCTTGTATATTTATGTTATCATCTTTAGTATAATTGTCATTTTCTATCTCTTGCTCCATTTCTACTGGAATTTGTTTTCTCAAAGGTGATATATCTTGCTCGCTTGTGAGACCCTCCCCAATCAAAAAGGAATGTTGGCTCCTACGACTCGATGGCCAACCTTTGGGATCGTCTGCCAAGAAATTTGGTCCAGACAGCCATTTCCATCTTTCCTCCTTTTGGGTAGTAGGTCTTGTAGCTATATCAGCTGGATTTAATTCTGTTGGAACATACCTCATGTTTAATGACACGTTTCGTCTTATTTCTTCTATTCTTCTAGCGACGAGTGGTGGCAAGAGCTTTTTGGTGTGATACCAATCAATAACTATTTGACTATCTGTCCATAGAGTTATTTGTGTTAAGTTGAGATCAAGATACCTTATGACATATTTGAGTAGACGACTGCCAATTAATACTCCTAAAAGTTCTAAGCGTGGAATTGATAGGTTTTCTTGGTCTTTAATGGGTACAAGGCGCGACTTGCCTATTACAAAGCTTGTCCTTTTGTTACATGTCACGTAGACCACAGCTGCATAAGCCTTACTGGAAGCATCTGTGAAGCAGTGTAGTTGAATATCTTTAATGTCATTATTCTGGAAGTAATAACGTGGTACAACAATATCTCTAATGCTTTCCAGATTCTTGGAAATTTCTAACCATTCCTCTTTTAAGTCAGTAGGTAATGGTGTGTCCCATTTAAACTTTTCTATCCACAGTTTTTGTAGAAAAACTTTAGCTGCTAATAACTCAGGTACAGCATAGCCACACGGATCGTAGATTGAAGCGATAATCTTCAATGTTTCTCTTTTGGTATTCGCATCATTTAATTTCTTCAATTTCAAGTGTAACGTGTCCTCTTCTAAGTACCAATTAAGTCCAAGAACCTTTATACTAGTTTCTTTGTATTGATCTGTTTCTGGAATATTCTCCATGAATCGTTTGGAGTTTGAACTCCATTCTCTTAAGTTCATGGAAATCTCTTCGAAAGCTTTCTTGGAAGTTTTGTACAACGTAGTTGCTTCTTTAATGGACTCTGTTCCAGTCACAAGGTTGTCTACATATATGTCGTTCACAATTTGTTTCAAAATCTCCTTATTTGAGTTGAACAGATGTTTTAAAGTAGCATTGAGCAGAAACGGACTAGATATTATTCCAAACGGAACTCTACAAAATCTTAGGTGTATAAGATTGTCTTCAGTGACTGGTTTAGTAATATCCTTCAGCCACAGGAACCGTGTTACATCCTTGTCCTTCTCGTGAAGTGCTATTTGCAAGAATGCCTTCTCGACATCAGCTGTTATTCCAATTCGCCGTGATCTAAATCTAATTAACATTCCAGTTAAGTCTTCCAACATCAGTGGACCGCATTGTAAACATTCATTTAGACTTTTATTGTCCTTGGTCTTTGCAGAAGCATCGTATACAATCCTTATTGGCTTTCCAGGGCTGTGTACGCCATGATGCGGTAGGTAGTGGATTGGATGATCCAACTCTTCACTCCTTTCACTTTCAGGTATTACTTCTATAATTCTTTTATCTATTTGTTCGTTCAACGTATCGTTGTAAGCAAGTAAAGTTTCTGTTTCTATTCGTTTGAGTAAGTTTACTAATCTTCCAAAGGATAGACCAAAATTAGATGGTAGGTTTGGTGGATATTCTATCCACGGCCAACTCACAGTATATCTGTTATTAATTACTTCAATAGTATTGTTGAACTGCTTAATAGTTTCTTCATCTCTAGCCGCTCCTGGTGGATCACATATACCTATAGACTCCAATTCCCATAGACATTTCAAGTTCCCATTGTCTAATGGAAGATCAGGTTTTGTCAATTTACTTTCTGCTGCTTGAAAGTAGGTAATCACTGACAAGTCATCACCAGTTTTCGTGTTAGTCTTTCCTGTGAGTATCCATCCAAGTTTTGATTCTATCAGGAATAAGTTTTCAGCTAATTTTATCTTCCCGCTTGAGATCAGTGTGAAGTAGTAGTCGTTGCCGATTAAAATGTCTATTTTTGGTGATAATGATCCATCATCAGCTAAGACTCTATCATTTTTGAATTTGTCAAGTATCAAATCCGGATATGGAACACCTTCAGATATGTGGGATACTACATTTGCGAATAATGTTATTACATTGTTAGTCCGAGTCCGTAGTTGTAACTTGACAACTCCGCTTTCCACTACACGTGGTAATTTCGACCCGAAAGTAAATATTGAGAGATTGTCTGTCCCTTCCACATGAAGGTTAAGTTGCTTTGCCATGGCTTGGGTAACGTAACTTCGCTGGCTGCCAGTGTCTAAGAGTGCTCGATAGTTCACATCCCAACGTTCATCGCTCTCATTCACGCACTTCCGACACCGTCGAACTAAGCACGTTATTATCACCCACTGACTACACACTGCCCGATAGACCATGACCTCCGCCAGAGCTAAACCCGCCCTGCGCATGTACGACCATTAGATCACTACTCGAGTCCACGTAACAACTTATTCGCTCGCAATAGACTCCAAACATGAGACTTAACGCACGAGACTCCACACCGGAGACTATACACACGAGACTCTACACAGGAGCCTCCACAAACGAGCCTCCACACACGAGCCTCCACACACGAGCCTCTATACATGAGCCTCTACACACGAGCCTCTACACACGAGCCTCTCCACAGGAGACTCCACACAGGACACTACACAAGAGACTCTACACAGGAGACTCTACACACGTGACACTACCCACGAGACTCCACACATGTGACTCCACAGATGAGACTCCTCACATGAGACTACAAGTCACTATTGTGATACACTTCTCGCTTCTGTTGTATTATTTCCCTTTCTGACTTTGTATAGAGCAGCATAGTGAGCATCAATTATATGGTTTTGTCTACCATATCTATCATGTAATGTGCGGATAGCTATCTGATAATTGTTGTTAGTGGTCTCCAAACCTTCAATAGCCCTTTTTGCATTTCCTTTAAGTGAAGATTTCAAGTATAAAAGTTTATCCACATCAGATAGATTCCTACTTCCTATGTTTGAATTGAACTGATCCCAAAACTGATACCACTCAAAGATGTCACCCCCGAATTCAGGAAGAATTAACTTGGATAACTTGCAGGATAGAGTAACGTTCTTCAAAGTTTGCGAGTTATCGGTTTTAGCTGCTTGTAGCTTAATAGACAACTCGGCTAGTACGTCTTCAGCCCTTAAATTGTGTTAAACATAATAATCTCGATAAATAATATTCAACGTAAAACTTTTAGTGTTATTTATTTGAAAAACATAAATCAGACAGAGAATACATCAAAAATATTTAAATAAAATATTTAAAAGTTTCTGTTGTGTCAAGTAACCAATAAGTTTACTATCCGCACCAACAAATTGGCTTTCGCTAAATGATGAAACATCATCCGTTGATGGATCCACACTTATACGGAAGTTATTATTCAGTTCTGTGTCGAACCGACTTATGGAAATCTGCAGTTTTTTAACTATAACCTCTGCCTCCTTTAAATTGTCAAGTTGATCAATGAATTTGAGAGCTTCAGTAGTCAACTCCTCTAACTTTGATATGATGAGCTGTAACCTCTGCAACATAACTCCCTCCATGGTGATTGAATCTGGAAGTGGCAAGGTAAACACTTATTTAACCAACAACTCGGTCTCATTTATTATTTATTTATACATTTTTTGTACACCCAAATACAGATACAGAGATTATGAAAGATGATGCTTGTACAAGAGTACAGCTAACTGCATATGTATTATTTACTTAAGTCAGCTTCATGTTTTTTACAAGTGTTAGAAACTCGAAAGTAATCATGTGCCTGTGTGTTAAAGGCTTCAGTTTCATACAACGTCAGAAATTCAGAAGTAAATACGTAGGTCTCACTATGACCAGTAGTGAGTATACAAAATATGTATATAACTCAGAAGTTGCTATATGTTAACTGTACCACTATGCCTCACATGATATATGCAATTCCATTAGTACATATTGTACCATATGTAAAATTCAAATTTTACAAACAACTAGGCTGTATATGTCTCAAGTAAACCAACGCCATACTTCACAAAGGTACAAAGTATCTTAAAATATGAGAATAATATTAAATTTTGCAAAATAATTTCTATGCATTGAATGCATGGTCATTTGTCAACTTAGTCTTTACTTCATGTAAAGCAATTCATTTGACATTAGAATACATTAATTAATTTAAGTCAAAACTCATGACTTAAATTCCATCTCATTTAATTTCACATAAATAAAGGTTTATCATGAGTAGCACACTTTTATTTATTTAATTTGTATTTTCTTCTTTATACCCATAGGTTACCTAGAAGAACCATGCTTGGTGTAAGTTTAAAAATTATGGTAGGTAAGTCAAACTTTAACACAACTTTATTAAACAACAAAGTAAAACTTTTATTTCTTTGTATTTAGTTCACCTTCCTTTGAAATAGTACCTGGCATGTACTAACAATGGTTATTTATTTATCATTCATATCATGTTATGTTCTGTTTTCACTTCAATGTACGGTCAACCCAACCGATTCATGACCCTGAAACTCCTTTGAAATCTTCAAAGGATATATTTCTATTCTGTCTTATGTTGGTTTTATTAATGTTTTACATTGGTTTTCTGTACAAACTAGACAAGAATAAAACTTTAAGTGATATTGTTGTTCATTACCTTGACAACCCTTTCAGGTGAAAGTTATTATGATTTAAAATAGTAATGTCACCATGATTGTGAGTAACATGTCAAGTAGTAATCAGGTAGTGAGAAATTTTAACACTAAATTATAACAATAACTGTGTCTATCAAATGAAAAATAACAGGTTTGTTAATTAACAAGGATATAATGCATGTTAAGTGCAAGTGAATTCTTATTAAATTATTGAAGAAAGAGTTATCTTATCAGTCAGCAAGGTAGAATGCACATAACTCTAAACACATTTGCCTTACATCCCTCCTATAACCATGTTATGGTTGTCGACATTCTTAGCATTATTAGAAGTAGTAAAGTATACTATGTATGACTATTATAAGACTAAAAAATGCAAGAATTACCTAAGCCTACCAACTAGCATAGCTGTTAGGCTTAGCTTAGGTAGGTAGTTTAGATTTTCTAACCAAACTTGGAAACAACTCACAGTGAAACAGTAGTGAATCAAATGTATCCTATATGGGAATCGAACCCAGGACATTCTAGTACAGCAGTAGCTCTTACTTTTATGGTTAGATTCCTAAACATGATAGATTAGGAGTTAAAGTTTGTTATAAAGCTTTGACTGTTTGTAAATGTTTTATTGTACTTACATACTTAATTTTCCAATATTATCAGAAGAGGTAGTTGCGAGGCGGCTACTTATATATAAACGTTCTGAAAACCATCAATATTCTTAAAATACGTAGGTAGGTAAGTATGTACATTTAATTACTAATATTCGCTTTGATAGTTACCTACAAATCTGATATTAAAATTGAATTTAAGTATGAATGTTTATTGTAGACTCTTTTATTTATGTATTTCATGAAAACATACACACACATAAAACAACAAGTTAGATTCACGATGTTTCGCCTTATCAAACAACCACAAACTTATTTGTAAATTATATCTGCGTCCAACAGTACTTAAAATCGTTTTAATAAACTTACCAATTGTGCTCGGTGAAGTAATTACTGTTTATCTATTTGTATGTTATCCAGTTTTCTACAAGAAACTCGTGAATTGGTCTTCAAACAATTCTTAAAAAAAGGAAAAACATTTGTTTACCGCTCAAAATGGCGTTTTCTTTCTCCATACTTAATAGTCAAGAGACAGGTCAAGGTAGTGATGTGACTAGGGTCGTTCCCCACTCGAGTGAACTTGTTAAACGAGTTAACGAGTCAACTCGGTGCGAAGAGCAGATTCGGCAAGCGAAAGATGTCATGAACTTTATTACAATAAAGTTCATTTTGAACATTAAAACTGATAACTTATTATTTGTAGTTTATTTATTTTTACTCGGCAACCTAATTAGTTGTAACAAGTCATTTTAATGTTCATGTTGGTTGATGAAAAATAAGGTACATGAGAGGTACTTTGTATTTTAATCCATATCACAAATATTACTAATTAAATAAAGGTATTTAGAATCTTTATATATATTAATCGAAACAAGTCTAGCGATGAATCTTTAATCGATTTGTAAGAGTGTAAGTAGTTTACTCGAGTAACATCACTATGTCAAGGATTCGTCATCTCCGGCCGGTGGAAGTTGCGAAGTCAAAGCAACTGTCATTAATCAAAATTTTAACTTTTATCATAAAATAAACAGGTTTGATTGTTAAAAAATAATCATACTATTAAATTTTTTGCGTTTGTAAATATATCCATTTATTAGTTTTATTAAATTCATAACTCAGAAAAGAACCTCCGGTTATGCTGCTTGAAAATAAATCAAGCGACGACTTAATAAAGGGTTTTATCACCGAATGTCACATAAATAGAAAACAGAACACAACAGGTTGAATAAAACTCATTACCAAATAATGTATTTATTCACACAATTATTTGAATCAGAAATAAATTGTCTTTATTCCTTTTAGCTAAGAAAGTGCATGCTTACGCCATCTATGGAGAAGATGTCGTACTAATTCATCAAGCAGAGAAAATGCAACTCAAGTTTTGTTAAATGTAAAAGTAGGTTTATTATTACTTTTCATACAGGATCAGGGACTTGGATTCTCAGGACATATATCCCAGCACCTCCACCATGTCGCCATGCCGTGTGTCGTATAAAGAAACTATATAATATATTCTGTGTTACCAATTAATGTGAGTAAATAATAACTATGTAAATTCCATAACAATTATATTCATTGTAATTTGGCTTTAGTCTCTGATTAATTTAATCTGCTTCGCATCTGATACCCACGGCAGGACGAATAGTGGAACATACACCCAATGCTCCCATGTCCCTTATTCCCATCCTTGAATAGTAATGTATCAAGTCTCTCCCTCTCTGAGTTGCCTTTTCTCTGCTCCCACCTGTAATGTTAAAGTACTCATTAGCCTTGAGTCACTAAGCATTCTAGGAAATATCTACATATATATCATGACATTGAATCGATGCTTATACTCCTTGCTCTGTGACAAGGACAATGACAATGTTCTACCTAATTATGTCATTACATGGATAACAGTGGGGTTCTCAAGGTCCCCTTATATGACATTGATAACAGTGGGGTTCTCAAGGTCCCCTTATATGACAGTGACGGTTAGCAGTGGGGTTCTCAAGGTCCCCTTATATGACATGGATAACAGTGGGGTTCTCAAGGTCCCCTTATATGACATTGATAACAGTGGGGTTCTCAAGGTCCCCTTATATGACAGTGACGGTTAGCAGTGGGGTTCTCAAGGTCCCCTTATGTGACAGTGACGGTTAGCAGTGACGGTTAGCAGTGGGGTTCTCAAGGTCCCCTTATATGACATGGATAACAGTGGGGTTCTCAAGGTCCCCTTATATGACAGTGACGGTTAGCAGTGGGGTTCTCAAGGTCCCCTTATATGACATGGATAACAGTGGGGTTCTCAAGGTCCCCTTATATGACAGTGACGGTTAGCAGTGGGGTTCTCAAGGTCCCCTTATATGACATGGATAACAGTGGGGTTCTCAAGGTCCCCTTATATGACAGTGTATCTACTCCTAGATTCTGTCCCACGGCCTGAAGCTATCAGACACAACACATTAAGTAAGCATGTAAGTAACGACCCGGCTTGCGCCCTCAACGCAAGCCTGTCATGGGGAGCCCGGTTGGTACCAACAAGCCAGGTCCCCCGCGCAACCCTTTAGCGCTCATTGGGTAGATAAATTAGTGAGCTCACATACTCAACGAGAATCAATACCATAGTCCCGGGCCCGGCACGTTGCTAGTTACATATCTGAACAAGTTATCTCTAAGGTAATGTTGTAATCGTCATAGTCACCAAATTAGAATATTAATTAGCCTAGAATACTTAGTTGACATAGAATCTCTCTCGCAGTGGCAACAGGCACACAGCTGACGGCAGCACGACGAGATGCACTTTATTTAATTAAGCTAAAGTAATGTTAAAGTTCGATTGACAAGTGAATTTTACTTTTGACAGATAAATTGGCGCAAAGCTTAGATTATATACCTGTAGATGGAGCCATCGCGTGGCCACTCGTGAAACAGCTATATATTTTTTTTTTAAATGCCAGTGTTAGAGTTGTGTAGCTCGCGAATGAGTGATATAAAAGATATATATCTTCACGAAAGAGCTAATGTATCTTTAGCTCAGGTGACGTTCAATCATATCTTTATATCATTTATATCAATGTGTCATAGTTCAGTTTGATAGATACGGACGACGGATACCGAATGAATGGCTTGCGAATGAGTGATATAAAAGATATAATCTTCACGAAAGAGCTAATGTATCTTTAGCTCAGGTGACGTTCTTTATATCAATGTGTCGTAGTTCAGTTTGATAGATACGGACGACGGATACCGAATGAATGAACGATTCCGATCACAGAGAGAGAGAGAGAGAGAGAGACGAACACAACTTTGTCTAAGCGACACACCGACACACAGTCTCTCAAATCTATGGACACGACTTTTTGATGATTAATATCACTTTTCAGACACTTTGGTTTAAAGCGACATAATAACGCTAAAGATAGATATAGTTGTTATCAACTATATCTATCTTTAGTGCAAGGCAGGCAATGTATCTTAAATGAGATACTGATATACAAGAGTGATATATATCACTGAGTTGAAAAGATATATATCTATCTTTTCACTTTAGTGATATGTTTGGCGCATCGCTAGCCAGTGTTACTATTACGCAAGATTTTCCCAAATTATGGGTGAAACGGTATACACATTGTTGCATTGGTTGAATATTTTGCACTTCTTGTAAAATAATCTTAACCCTTTTTGTGGGAGGTGTCACTGGTTTTTGAACTTTCACCAGAGTCATTGTGGACTCTGTCAATATATTTTCTTGGGTTGAACTCGAAAACTGCAAATTTTAAAAACCATTTAGACAAGGTAACACGTACCTACTTACATAAATTGTACTTTTTTTTTAATATGAATGAGTCCTTATCAAAATGTATTGAAGAAATCCTGGAGTATTTTGGTTGGTTCCCTATTTTATCATCCAGTACCATCCGCCCAATTCGTATTGACATTACTATTACTATTATTAGGAAATCTAAAATGTTTAAATAATAATCACCAAGGGTGCGTTCCAAAACCAGTGAAGCCAGGGTAAAATTTACTTCGTGAATAAGAAAGAGTCAGAGCATGACGCTCGAAAGAGAAAAAACATTGTTTTAGAACGCTAACGAGCAAATCTCGAGTAAAAATATGAAAACATGACATGTCGCCATTTTAATTTGTTTATTATCATATATTGGACAACTCTGCGCACGAATTTAATAAATTAACTTTTTACTTTATGTAAATAAAATATAAAATACTATTTTACAGTAACCATCGTTTTTGTGTAATTACAAAAATAATAATTAAAAAATTTGATCATGAATATGAAAACGTAGATGATGCTCAACAGATAAACAGCTGTCAGAAAAATTTTCCCGGTCTCCAAACACCGATAAAAATCGCCCCAGCGGGGTAAATTTTACTCTCCCCAAAGTCGTTCCAAAATACTCGAGCAACTGTCAGAGTAAATGTTCGTTTACCTTCGGTTTCACTCGGGTTTGTTTTGGAACGGCTTAGATTAAAATTCACTCTACCCCGAGTAAATTGAAATCGTTTTGGAACGCACCCCAAATTGCAAAATGGGGTAAATGAAATTCGCTATATGACAGCCCAAAATTCTTATCATCATCAAGCTATTTTTAAAATAATATGTAAAAACGCCCATTATTTAAGAATTTAATGAGCTAAATACGTTGGATCACACCTGGAAAAACTAAAAACTCATTGTTTTAAAGGGTTTTCTATCCAAATGAAAGAAAATTTTACATACTCACGCGTGAAATGTTATTCTTACAATATTTCGCTCACTTCGACTTTTACACCCCAAAATAGCACAGCCCACCATCGCACTTATATTTTTTATTTAATTTGATCACCAAAAACACATATAAGTACACAAAAAAATGATAAAACTACTAACGTGAGAGATTGACTGACACAAACATTGCATTGTTTGTCACAATGTTGATTGTGACAAACAAAAAAACAGGCCACGGTGACAGGGACAAAAAATTTAATCTTCTCTCTTTATTCTTTGCATAGGTTTTATATCTAGCTATCTCACTTTAACAGTTTGATGACGTCATATGGCTCCATCTACAGGTATATAATCTAAGGCGCAAAGCGTTCTTTCAGTGTTGCCAGTAATATTAATATATTTACCCATGTGAGATTTCGCGACTGCCCGTCGCGACAGGTTTTGTGTATGTGTCGTTGAGAATTGTATAGTGGCTGGAAATCCCACTATACAATTCTCATCAGTCACCATCATGAGGTCTGTACCATGCATTTCTCGCCAAGCACTCCCTAGATGCATTAAAAAGTGTGGCACCCACATTTTAATGCAAAAATCAAGAAGATGAAACTAAAGACTTGGCTGTATGGACTAGATCCCTTTGCCGTCCCGTAACAGGGAAAATTTAACCAAAAAAAATGAAGTTTCAGAACATTAGAAAATTATATTTTACTTTAAATATTATGCGAGAAAGAATAGTTTTTATTTTTGTTGTAGCATATTATTTATTTTTTTCTAAAATATGATTGTATTTTTATTACTGAAAATGCAATAATTTATTTTTATTTTTTGCTTGCATCCGTTTTGATTGCCCAGTTACATTCTACGTGTTCTGTGCATTCTACTGACGTATCTATCTGTCAAAACGGGCCTATTTGGCCTATTTGCGCGGACTAGTCTGTGTGCTGTGCATGAAGTGCTGTGTCTGTGTGTGACCATGACCTTGGTTGAACTGAGTACAACAGGAAGGAAACTTTATTTAAACAATTACAAATCAAACTTAGCAGTGTAGCACCTACTTACCTATTTAGTTTAGTCATAATCCTCAAATTAACTTGTTAGGAAAAGCTTTATTTATTTTCTATATTTAAAAAAGTTTTGTTTTATTTTCTAAAAATATGGCTTCAAACGACAACTTCATTCTTAAGAAGTTTACTTTAAATAATGGAGTTCAAATGCCTTCTATTGGGTGTAAGTATATCTGTTGGTCTTCTTAGCTCAGCTGCGATTCCCGCTACATCTACTCTTGTTTATATGCTTACATGGAATAATTAAATTCATAATTTTTAGTGGGTACTTATAGAATACGAGATGGAGGACTTATCATGAGGACAGTAGATTATGCATTAGAGGCTGGTTACAGAATGTTTGGTAAGTTAAAATAATAAATTAATTGACCACTGCCCGCCTATTTTGAAGACTTGTTTATCGACTAATAATAATACACCTATACACTTTTGTTTTTCTTGGCTAGTACTACTACTACTTTTCTTTTTTTTATTAGACACAGCTGCTGTTTATGGAAATGAAATTTATCTCAAGAATGCTTTCCAGTTGCTACTTCCTAAATATGGTTTGAAACGTGAGGATATATTTATAACTACAAAATTATGTAAGTATGAAAATTTAAGTAAACTTCTATCAAGAATGTTTAGCGTGAAGTTTTTAATAACAACACTTTAATTTTCCAGCACCCTCAGACCATGGCACTGAAGAAACAGTGATAAATGCTTTTAACAAGTCACTCAACAATCTTGGCTTGGACTACATAGATTTGTATTTAATTCATTTTCCTGGAACAGCTAGACTAGCTGCCGATGATACTCGAAATATTAATCTGCGAGCATCGACGTGGGCCGCCCTTACTAAGCTCTATAATAAAGGTGTAGCAAAATCTATTGGTGTTTCCAATTTTACTCATCGTCATCTCAAGCATTTGATGAATGGTAACCATAGTATTATACCAGCAGTCAATCAGGTGTGATTTAAAAAAAAGTAAATAAATAGTCTAAGAGGAAAATTAAAAACACATTTGACAATGTTTTTTTCTCTTTTCAGGTGGAGTGGCATCCTTACTATTATCAAAAAGATTTATTGAAATTTTGTAAGGAAAATGGTATAAGACTTCAAGCATATTGTTCTTTAGGTGGTACATCAGCATCTAGTAATGAATTGCTTAATGAACCAATAATCAATAAGATAGCAATAAAACATGAAGTGACCCATGCACAAGTCTTACTTAACTGGGCTCTACAACAAGATATAGCAATCATACCCAAATCAACAAATCAAAATCGTCTCAGAGAAAATATTATGTTAAACTTTAAACTCACAGATGATGAAATTACTGCCATCGATATGTTGGGAAAACGTAATTTAAAGTATGCTTGGGATCCTAATATAGTTGCCTAATGTATATGTTAATATTGGTTAGTTAAATAATTTTAAGTACTGATATTGATTTATGAGATAATACATTACATCATTAGCCAGTAGCTAGTGTAATTACTGGGCATGGCAGGCATAGCATCTTAGTCCTCAGGATGACAATGCGCTTGCAGTGTTAAGTGATTTACACTTAATATAGTAAGTGTCTGTAAGCGAAGATACCACTTAACACCAGGTAGGCTGCATGCTTCTTTGCCATCTTGTAATACATAATATATATGAAATCAAGATAATTATTGCATTGCATGAAGTGACTAACATTTTTAATTTGTCTAAAGCAATGAAAGACTTTTTGTAATATTAAATAACTAACTCTTATTCCTAACACGTCATATTATTTATTTGAATTATGTTTTAAAGGTTTTTTTAACAAGGTTCTATTCTATTCTTAATTAATGGCGACGAGACACATAAACGTTACACATTTTGCTAATGTCAAGTGAAAATGTAATTAAAGTAACAAAAATTGTACGGTAGATTTGAGATAAAATGGAGTCTCTCAACATGTGTTTTTACAACAAGAACTTGGGAGAAACTCTGTTAAAAAGGTTGTGTACACCTGTAATCAGCCCTTATACAACATGTAACAGAAATAACACACACCCTGAAAGTAGTTTGATTCAGATCAACCTGGCCCGCGCGGTGAATATGCTGCTATTGCTATGCTATTTTTAATGAGAATAATTAGTTTTTAAAGTATCATTGCTTTGTTTTAATTGATTACTTACATAATAGACGCCGTCGTGGTCAGTAATGCTGCCTACTCATCAAACGGTCCGGGTTCGAGTCCTGGTAGGAGCAAATGTTTGTATGATGAGTACGAACATTTGTTCACAAGTCATGGTTGTTTATGTATTTATTTAAGCTTATTTATAAAAATATCTTTACTATTATGTATGTCTGTTATCTAGTATCCATAACACAAGTTCTTATTGATACTTAATTTGGGCTAGATAATTAGTGTAAGTGTAGAAAATATATTATTACTAGCTGTCCTTGGCTGTCCTGGCCACGCATTGATGTGGTAATTTCATACTACTGACCTATTGTATTTGCAGTAAAAAAATAATATGACTACTTATCAAGATAAAAACTATCCTATCTATCATCATGTTGGATCAAACTGCACACGGTGTACAAATTTGATGAAAAGTTTTTTTTTAAATTAGTAACAAACTTCTTTCGAATAATTATGCCTTATTTCTGTTATGTTGTTATCTATCAGATTACTATAATTTTTGTGCCCATTTATTATGTAAGTAAGCTGTTAGTGTACAGTCGAACCAACTGAATCATGACCCACTTGGCCGATCATTCCTTTACAATCATAAATTTAGTTAGGTTTTCTTCGCTATCATGCGTGTTGCACTTAGTACGTTTTAAACATGAATAAAAATGTGTCATTACGGGTGAGAGATCTATGCAATTTTACTCTTTGTTATCACTGCACTAAAGTCTCAATTGGAATTTCAAATAAGATGCCGTTCGTAATCTAAACTCTTTTCACTACTGAGAAAAACAAATAACTATTATACTTTTAAAAATAAAATTACGTTATGTGTCAGATGTCAAGTAGTAGTTGAAAAAATTTTAAAAGGCCATATTTATTAGACACTGTCAGTGTCTAATAAATTGATAAAAGGTTTGTTACTTAAGAAATGTATGTTCAAGCGAATTTCAACCTACTTTGTATTGAGTGACTGTAGGAAAATGATCTTAAGGTGGGTCATGATTCAATTTGGTCGACTGTACATAAATAAATAAATAAATATTACAGTACCTAATAACAATCAGATACGATACCTACATCAATTCAACATTCATATTTAGTAGGTACAATTTTAACTTTATGTTAAAAGAAACATGTAACAGGATAGGTCATTTGTTTAACTGCCTGTTTTTTCTTTGCAAGTTTACATGACCTTATCATTTTAGGATTAATACAAAACATTTAACACATAACAGTGGTATTATTTTTTTAAACGTGGTCGATGGCTTCACATTCGTGCGGTTTTCGTAACAGTACAAAAGCTAAGCTGCCAGGTGCGCGGTCGGTACTCGGATGGGTGACCAAAATTTTATCAACTCGATTGTCCTCCTTAACGTAGCAACTTTTTTTACTTTCTCGTAAGTATACGTAGTATATAGGAAGTCTTGTAATCGTCAAAAAATTCGACCTCGAGATTTTAACGGATTTGCAAGTTTTGGTCCTTCCATACCGTTTTTGGAATTATGTCTGTGTGTGTCTGTACGTTAACACGATAAACTCGATTATGCTTTAACTTATTGCAACCTAATTAATTATAATACATGTTCGACATCAAAATATAAGGTTTCTATCAACTTTTGAGTCTTCGATTACGAAAGTTAAGCAACCATGTGCGCGGTCGTTACTCGGATGGGTGACCAAAATTTAACATGCATAGAGATGGGATTCTACCCGCAGTGGTGTCTCTAGCTCATGAAGCGCCCGTGTGCAATCATTACCTGAGCAGGGTGCTCTCTCGCCTTGAGAGAGATTTCTAGGTAACCCCTCCCCCCAGATTTCAAATATTATGGAATGGTAAAAAGTGGCGCCTGTGACGCCCTTTGTATCCTGTAGCGCCCCTTTGTATGGCCTTCGCCCGATTTCAACGCACAGCCTGGAATTCACCCAAAATGGGAAAATATCCTAGAAAATACCTATTGATTCCACCCGATGGGTATTTAAATGGGTATTTTTTTATTGTTAATATGTATTTATTTGGCACAAATAATGTTGAGACTTAAGTTTTTCATGTTTCATATATGAAAAACTTAAATTTAACAATATATTTTACTCTGTTTTATCCAAGGACTGATAAATGTCAACTAATTAATTGTTTATTAATTCATCCTTAATGACGAGTGCCAATAAAGTAAACCTAAATAAATCAGTTTTATGAATAATCATGCTAAGTTAAACCTCAGTTTCACCTATAGGGTAATCAAAAAACACCACGCACTGCCGCGCCGCTGCTGTGTAGATACATGATTGGTCAATATGGTCATTTGACTAAATCGAACCCATGAACCGCGTATGTATACGCGGTTCGTGGATTTCTTTCATCATTCATTGGTTCATTTCATCTACCTGCCAATAAAATCTATCTTAGTTCTATACCTTTAGTTTTCATAACAAAAAAGACGAAGAGGTAGAAGAAGAAGAGAAAGCTATGAAATGAAATGAAAAAGCTCTTTATTTAAATGGACTTTGCTAAGTGCTTTTGCTAGTCCTCTTGAGGCGAGCCCATTGATTATTCCTACATCAAATATTACTGAACCACAACCGTCATCTTCTGGGAGTTTTTTAGGAGAAACAGAATTTTTAGATGTAGGTAGATTTTCCGATAATAGTAATTCAGACAGTGACTAAATCTTAAACGTAATTAATAATAATTTGATTGCATAAATGAGCATTCTACCTACCTACCTATGTTTCCTTATAAGAATAATTACGAATTAAGAAAATTCAGAGATTTTGAAGTAGTAAGTATATGTTTATAACATAATAATAATTGTTATATAATTTTAAAAATGTATTTTATTCATTGGTATACTAACCACTTTTAAGCTTACTGATCCAAAAGTCACAGAATTGAATTTACCCACCATTTGGGAACTTTTCCAGGTAAATACCCGTTTTGGGAATATTCCCTGGTATATATCGGGTAGATTCACGCAAAGTTTCCGAGCCGCCCATCTCTAAACGTGCATGACTGCCCATACGGAATATGTAACGCCCTCTATTGAAATTTATGACACCCCGTGATATTACTACATAATCCATCCACGAATTAAACTGACTAAACAACAACAAGCGTTATCACGTCGTCGGTCGGTCGGTCGTTCCAAGTTGGCCGGTGAGCTCCGATCCGCGTAGGTACCCCATTATAGGAGCGACCAGTGTAAATAATACATCTTTTTTTCTGTGGTAGACTGAGGTGGTAGAGCTCGCGCCAAACTTGTAGTTCGCTCTAAACACGAGGCGATTACCTGAGCAATACGAAATTGAACCTTGTTGGTAGGTGATATGGCTGTGCGAACGAAGCGGAAACAACTTCAGACCGAACTAGATCTTTGACGCGAGCTCTATACCTACGCGTTGCTCCATGGTGTTCGCGGCAATAAGGTTACACCATTCCTACGTCATTGGTTACACCATACTCTTAGATTATATACCTGTAGATGGAGCCATATGACGTCATCAAACTGTTAAAGTGAGATAGCTAGATATAAAACCTATGCAAAGAATAAAGAGAGAAGATTAATTTTTTGTCCCTGTCACCGTGGCCTGTTTTTTTGTTTGTCACAATCAACATTGTGACAAACAATGAAATGTTTGTGTCAGTCAATCTCTCACGTTAGTAGTTTTATCATTTTTTTGTGTACTTATATGTGTTTTTGGTGATCAAATTAAATAAAAAATATAAGTGCGATGGTGGGCTGTGCTATTTTGGGGTGTAAAAGTCGAAGTGAGCGAAATATTGTCGGAATAACATTTCACGCGTGAGTATGTAAATTTTTCTTTCATTTGGATGGAAAACCCTTTAAAACAATGAGTTTTTAGTTTTTCCAGGTGTGATCCAACGTATTTAGCTCATTGAATTCTTAAATAATGGGCATTTTTACATATTATTTTAAAAATAGCTTGATGATGATAAGAATTTTGGGCTGTCATATAGCGAATTTCATTTACCCCATTTTGCAATTTAGGGTGCGTTCCAAAACGATTACAATTTACTCGGGGTAGAGTGAATTTTACTCTAAGCCGTTCCAAAACAAACCCGAGTGAAACCGAAGGTAAACGAACATTTACTCTGACAGTTGCTCGAGTATTTTGAAACGACTTTGGGGAGAGTTAAATTTACCCCGCTCGGGCGATTTTTATCGGTGTTTGGAGACCGGTAAAATTTACCTGACAGCTGTCAATCTGTTGAGCATCATCTACGTTTTCATATTCATGATCAAATTTTTTATTTATTATTTTTGTAATTACACAAAAACGATGGTTACTGTAAAATAGTATTTTATTTACATAAAGTAAAAAGTTAATTTATTAAATTTGTGCGCACAGTTTTCCAATATATGATAATAAACAAATTAAAATGGCGACATGTCATGTTTTCATATTTTTACTCGAGATTTCCTCGTTAGCGTTCTAAAACAATGTTTTTTCTCTTTCGAGCGTCATGCTCTGACTCTTTCTTATTCACGAAGTAAATTTTACCCTGGCGTCACTGGTTTTGTAACGACCCTTGGTGATTATTATTTAAACATTTTAGATTTCCTAATAATTGTAATAGTAATGTCAATACGAATTGGGCGGATGGTACTGGATGATAAAATTGGGAACCAACCAAAATACTCCAGGATTTCTTCAATACATTTTGATAAGGAATCATTCATATTAAAAAAAAAAGTACAACTTATGTAAGTAGGTACGTGTTAAGTAGGTTACCTTGTCTAAATGGTTTTTAAAATTTGCAGTTTTCGAATTCAACCCAAGAAAATATATTGACAGAGTCCACAAGGACTCTGGTGAAAGTCCAAAAACCAGTGACACCTCCCACAAAAAGGGTGAAGATTATTTTACAAGAAGTGCAAAATATTCAACCAATGCATCAATGTGTATACCGTTTTACCCATAATTTGGGAAAATCTTGCGTAATAGTAACACTGGCATTTAAAAAAAAAATATATAGCTGTTTCATGAGTGGCCACGCGATGGCTCCATCTACAGGTATATAATCTAAGCACCATACTATTTGTAAAGACATAAACTCTAGAAACTTTAATTTCCTTTTATGGCTATTACAAGGGGTTATATAGAAAAAAAATAATAGCTCCGAAAGCTTAGACAAAGAATCCTGTCCGAAAGCCATGAATGAATATGACACAAAATGATTTGAACAATAGATATTAGTGTTATAGAACAGTAAAAAATTATTTCACAAACTTTAATATTTTTTAGAGCTTTTACAGCGATGGGTAAGTTATTTGGGTAAATCCAGTGTTCCCGTGGACTAAGATGACATAAAACTCTTATATATTGTTATCATCATGGAAGAGAAATTTTCAACTCTAATATTCTTTTCAACGCAATAATGCTTAAAAAGACAAATACCTAAATTGTGACGTTAAACAGTAGGTATATTATTGTGGTTTGGTTAAACAGTATACCTACTAACTGTATGAAAAAAATCAAAAACTAATATTTTTGAAACCTCAAAACCTAGCGGTACCGGACTCTCAGACCAATAAAAGTCTTTATTGGTCTGAGACCGGACTATACGTAGCTTAGTTAGATTATACCTGATACGTAGTACCCTTAGCAGGTATGTAATAGGTAGTACGAACTCAGACCAATGATTGGTCTGAGGGTCTGAGAGTACCACGGTACTGTGGTAGTACCTATCTGCAGTGGCGTAACTATACCATGTGGGGCCCGTGGCAAATTATACGGCCCATGGCAAATTCATAACCCCCCCCCCCAAGTAGTTTTGAAATTTTTCGTTCTTTAAATTTGTAACTATAACTAAGTACCATGTGGGGCCCGTGGCAAATTCATATACACACTCCCCCCAAGTTCTGAAATTTTTCGTTCTTTAAATTTAAAAATGTCAGTGTCACTACCGGGGGCCCGTGGCATTTTGCCACCCATGCCACCCTATAGTTACGCCCTAAGATTGGTATATTTGCTCTTAGGTTACGCCACTGCCTATAAGGCCGCGCAATTTAGGGTGCGTTCCAAAACGATTTCAATTTACATGGGTAGAGTAAATTATAGCTCACTATCTCATCTACTCATATATTATAGGTCGTTATTATGAAGCAATTTCACCATTGGTTAGTTTTGTTAAACTTTAGTTATTTAACATCAATTAGAAAAAAAAACTTGCTTCTAACGATGTCTACTTGGCTTTAAGGAAGGTATCCGTATTCATTCCGTATTAGGCCCGTTTTGACAGATAGATACGTCAGTAGAATGTAACTAGGACGCAATCAAAACAGACGTAAGCAAAAAACAAAAATATATTATTGCATTTTTCAGTAATACAAATACAATCTTATTTTAGCGAAACAAATAATATGTCATAATAAAAATAAAAACTATTTTTTTTCGCATAATATTTAAAGTTAAATGTAATTTTGTAATGTTCCGAAACTTTTTAATAACAGTTACATTCTTAGTCTTTTTTTTCTTTAGTGATAGTGCAGTGACTTAAATTGATTGTTAATTTTATGAATATATTCGATACAGTATACGAAAATATTTTATCAAAATTGAAAAACGAGATTTCTAGGTTTCTAAATTAAATTAGAGTTAAATTATAAATTGAAATTTCCAAAAATAGCGAATTGCATGTTTTGATGCATGTGTATATGATGAATATACAGTGTGTCTGGTCATGGACTAGCGATAATTTAGGGGCGTCAAATTTACCTAATATTATCGACAAAAACACCCATAAGGGTGGTCAAACCCCCCCCCCCCCTCTTTTTGGAATAGCGGCCATTTTAGTTTATTTTTTTTTTAGTTTCGTCTTTCTTAAAAATATAATTTCTCTGGACACAGATACAGACATTTAAAAAAATGTGTTAGTAAGGTAACAATACCGTCTTTTAAGTAAAAGAGATCTATGTTTAAACTTTGAACTACAAAATGTGCAAAAAAAAATGTTAATTACTGTTTATAGGCAAAAAAATACTGTTTTTTACAATTTTTCTACCATACCATTAAAACTAGCACATTAACGTAAGTATTTTTTGTAATATTCTAATAAACAAGGATATTATCTAAAAAATGACATCAAAATCATTTCTCTAAGCTGCGTCTATAAAAATATTAAAAGTGCGAAGTTCTTTTAAGGTTTCTGGTTTTTTGTAGTTCAGGATGGCACTGACCTTGTCTGGCAGAGGTTTGATGCCATCTTGAGTAATATAGTAACCTAGAAATTCAATTTCTTCTACGCCAAATACTGACGGATATGGACCATATTCGTCAAGTCGGTCAAAAAGTTTTCTGAGGTATATTTCATGACATTTATTGTCATTAGATGCCACCAGAATATCATCAATATAAGGAAATACAAAATCTAGACCTCTGACGACTTCATGGATAAATCTTTGAGAGGTAGACGGTGCATTTCGAAGACCAAAACTCATTACGCTGAACTCGTATAAACCAAATGGTATAGTTATTGCTGTTTTATGTTTATATTCTTCTGTCATAGGTATTTGATAATAGGCTTTTAATAAATCTATTTTGGAGAAGATCTTCGTACCATTCAAGATATGTTGAAAGTCTTCAACTCTTGGTAGAGGGTAGCTATCTGGAATGGTTTTGTCATTTAGCTGTCGATAATCACCACAAGGTCTCCATGTTCCATCTTTTTTGCTAACCATATGTAAGGGGCTCGCCCACTCTGACTTAGATTTAACGGATTAGATTCGTTTACTGTACTAAGTTAGAAAAATACTAGAAACTAAGTTGTTCAGTTTTATTTATTTATGTAATTTCGTCATTAATTCGTAATTTGGTAGTGTTATCAATCAGTTTTCTATTGTGTAGATCAATCATTAGATTAAATTTATTTAGGAAATCAGCGCCAAGTATTCCTCTTTGAATTTTAGCAGTAACAAATGGCCATTGAAATTGACGTCTAAGACTAAGGTCTAAAGTAATTATTTTTTATACCGTATGTTGGAATGGGAGTATTGTTTGCAGCGAATAACATAAAAGAATCATAAACCTTATCTTTTCCAGTTGCAGTAATAAGTGAATTTTTAATATAGTTTTTCTGCAGCAGAATCTACCGCTAATTCTGGTGCGTGTTGGCGTTTCCCTGTTTGTTCCAGCTGCAAGGAGGTTGGCATTTATCTTCACGGCAGCTATTACCATATTTAAAATGAAAGAAACAAAATTTGCCTTTAGGGTTGTATCGTCGCGGAGATTGACTTCGACTACGACTGCGATAAGAACTTCGTGATGGTGATCGTGACTTTGTGTTCAGATTCATGTTTTCTAATTTCTGTTCAAGAGCTTCAATTTTTAAAACAAGCTTGTTTAAAATTGACTGATCAATATTATTAATATTAAATGGAGCCTCTACCTGATAGAACCATATTTCCGGTTTTCAGGCCAAAATGTTGGTAATTTTATTAAATTTTGTCCAAATTGATTGACGTTGTGTTTTGAGAATTTTCAGTATTTTCCGTTGTCATTTTTCACTATTGTAACCAATGATATTATATTTAAAAAGAGGTAGATAGGTTACTTGCTTGCAAAAAGTTGCACCCTAAAAGTAAGCTAATTAGCACACCCGAGCATATATCTTTCTCGTTTACTCTATTGCTAGATATCATGTTGTCTTACTCACAACTTACAATACGACCATGTTAACTCGCCACATACGACAACATGAAATCGTAGACTTTAGTTGCCGAGTTAATTTGACCGTGTAACATGATGACATTTTGGACAATTTTTGACTTTGAATTAGTATGAAGGTAACCTATCTACCTCTTTTTAAATATAATATCATTGATTGTAACTTGAATTTATTTATTTTCACTGCCTAATTATTTATTTTGCGTTTTTATCGGGGTCACCAAATATAGATGATTGTGTATTTACTAATTAAATATTTTCTTATTAATAATAAAATACATGCATCGAATGTAAACGATATATATTTTTTATTATGACATCAACAATCCATCAAAATGTCTTTTCTTTTTTACTTTATGTCACCTTTAAAACAAGGTGTAGGCCTGCTACAGTTTTAATTTATTAGCCTCAGTTCCAGCTCGGTTTTAGTAGAACTCCGTCTTCACTTTTTATTTGCTCTAAAGGGAGAGCCTATTGTCTTAATACCTACACAATTATTATCAGTATAATACATATATATTATGTACTACACAAAATTAGCACTTGATCGTTTTATTTATTAACTCAATACTTATATGTCTTCTAATTTCAAAACTTTCGTAATTTTTTATAAGTAATTGCGAGTAATTTTCTTCAAATTATGTTAAGTTGAAGTTCCATACAAAATAACTCAATAATATTCTAAGTCCTGGTTCCATACTAAATCCATTGAATTTCTTTAAGTCTTGTACCCCGTTGCTAAGCAAGTGAAAAAAAGAGATAAATGTTTTAAGTTAAAACTTCATGCAAAATCTCTCTCTTCATACTAAATCACTTGAATTTCTTTTTTTTGTTATTTTTTTTAAGTATCTCTTTTTGATAGTTATTTTGGTGCCAATTTGAGAAGAAAAAGTTAGAGCGTATTTGGTGAGCACCCCCTTTTGCGTGATCCAGGTACCCTAAAGTGAATAAAAAAAGAGTATAAAATTCACACACGGCAGAAGCGACACTTCATAAAAGTAGCAAAAGTGATTTCAGTAGCAATAAATGTTTATGTTGAAGTTAAAATATTGAACTGTAGTTCAATATTTTAACTTCACCTTCAAAAATTCATCTTTTTAATTTCATCTAATTTTCAAGTCGTAATTCACATGAGTTCATAACGGTGCTAAAGTTTCATCTAATTTTCAAATCACAAATCACATCGGGGCTAAAGAAGTTTCACTCCCAAAATATTTAGAAGCGTATTCGTAAATGTAATTTTTTATTCACACATCATTTCCTTATTGCTATTTCTATCCGAGTTTTATTGTGTTCATATTATCTATATTATATAAAGCTTTATGTTATATTCTCAAATTACCAACATTAAATAATTGCGATTACAAAGCTCATATAATTGTGACTCGATTTCTCATGTTAATCGTGTAAGTAAATAATCGATTATTTTGGTCACATCACCACTTACGATATTTTGACATGTGTCAAAACTGGTCTATTGGCTATTGGCCCTCTATTCTCTTTGCTGTAGCGATGCGCCAAACATATCACTAAAGTGAAAAGATAGATATATATCTTTTCAACTCAGTGATATATATCACTCTTGTATATCAGTATCTCATTTAAGATACATTGCCTGCCTTGCACTAAAGATAGATATAGTTGATAACAACTATATCTATCTTTAGCGTTATTATGTCGCTTTAAACCAAAGTGTCTGAAAAGTGATATTAATCATCAAAAAGTCGTGTCCATAGATTTGAGAGACTGTGTGTCGGTGTGTCGCTTAGACAAAGTTGTGTTCGTCTCTCTCTCTCTCTCTCTCTCTGTGATCGGAATCGTTCATTCATTCGGTATCCGTCGTCCGTATCTATCAAACTGAACTACGACACATTGATATAAAGAACGTCACCTGAGCTAAAGATACATTAGCTCTTTCGTGAAGATTATATCTTTTATATCACTCATTCGCAAGCCATTCATTCGGTATCCGTCGTCCGTATCTATCAAACTGAACTATGACACATTGATATAAATGATATAAAGATATGATTGAACGTCACCTGAGCTAAAGATACATTAGCTCTTTCGTGAAGATATATATCTTTTATATCACTCATTCGCGAGCTACACAACTCTACTTTGCTGATTGCTGTTACTCACCCAAGCTAAAACTACCACGCGTCTGCTGAAATAGTGAAATCTCAATCTCAATTTATCAAACAATTCGGTAGCTTTACATTAACGTGCTTTATTTGACGCTGCCGACTAGTAACTATTTCTAAACTGTTGAATATTGAGAAATTTGACCACAAAATACAATCAATTTACTAAGAAGTCAACCATCATGCCGGCTAGCAACATTGACCTGTACCAGATGCAAGATGCTCGAAATAATTTTGACGCCATGCGACCTGCTCCTGTTTGCGCTGATGCCAATCAATATATAGGCCAATGTCAAAACATTCACATATCAACGAATTGTTATTATGGATACCATGATCCAAAATCTGTGGAAAATGTGCCAGTAACCACTGATTGCGAAATGCTTGAAGTATCCCATACCACTGTTGTAACGTCATCTCCATTCAATTCAAGGAAACGAAGTGCTGATGATGCAGAATATCCACAAAACAAACGCTTTAGAGAAGGTAAGATTTTTCATAATTTTTTTAAAGAAAGCTTATTGAAAACAGGATATAATAAAACAATTCTGTCTAACTGACGACTATTTGATTATTCAGTAAGCTTTCTTATGCAGGATCTAATTTTTAAATAATTTATAGTACATGTATTATTTTCATAATACTTGTGGGAAGTCTCATTGCATTGAACCATGAAACAGTGTTGTTTTAATTTAATGTTGTGGTACCATCCATTTATTTTTTAAGATTTTGTTGCAGTTTCAATTTGGTTTTGATGTAATTAAAAAGTCTTATGATAATACTAAAGCACACTAAATAAATCCAAACACAATTGTTATTTCTCATCAAAAAGCAGAACTTTTGCAACTTGTTATCAAAGACTTTTTAAGTTAACTTTTTATGACTATTAGAGATATTGCAAAAATCAAAAGTTTTAACATTCCAGCTTATTAAGTTTATAGATGAATGACATCATTTTAGTTACCTGTTATTTTATATACTACTTAACTAACAAGCAAAGTTAAGAATAATGACAATATTTTAACACTCAATTTAATTTTTGTCAAGAAATAAATACCTACTTATAATTTACTATTTAAAATTATTGAAGATTGGAGTACTCATAGTCATATTTAACTCATCTAATTTGAATATGTTGTGATGAGTTAATATGAAGCAATATAAAATGAGTAAACATGACTGAAGTATAATATCAGAAAAGTTTTATTTTTCATGTTGCTTACAAGCAACATGAAAGATTAATAGTTAACAATTCTTTGTGCTTAATTGACTAAAAATATTTTTTATTTTGCTAATATTGTGTTTAGTTTATAAATATTTTAGTATACAAGGTGTAACAGGAGCCACGCACACCCGGAAAGTACTTTGTTTGTAATCAACCCAGCATTATGGTGCGTTAAATAAATGACGGATTTAATATTAGTAACCAACTACATTCAGGATGTGCATCATTAAAATTTTTAATTTAATGGCCTATTTACACACACAGGTGGATTTTTGAGGAGTGCATGTATGTTGGTGGTCTTTTGTGCTTAAGCAAAGTAAACAAGTTTCCTTTGATGCTTATTCACGTGACATCGAATTGTTGCTGATTTACTATAGCATTTTACTACATTTTATTACGAGTGCGCAAGAGATTTTGGCCTTATGTGCTCAAGCACATGTACCCACGATAGTACTTTTACTGTTACAGTAGGAAAATTTTCTACGGAATCCATAATTTTTAAATATTTCGAACTGTATTACAGATAGAAAATGTTTTCCCATGCATTTTATGTGGGAAAATGATTAATGAATTTGATCTATCTTGGTAATAGTATTTCATACTGTGATCACAAGATGGACACTAACTACCTACAATTTGAGTGGAAAAATGACAGAATGCCTTTCATGCAGGCACCTTATACAGAGGGTGTAAGATTTTTTTTCAGTTTCAGTAAATAAATTATGTTCTCCTAGGAATGTTTACCTGTAACTATCAATCAAAAATCCATCCTGTATATTACATGTTCAGAAACAGCAATGGATTGTATTAGTTATAAGCTGTAAATCGATGACTAATGTAGTAATGTCCAATCAGTAATGAACATTTTATACTTGTTGTGCTATTGGTCTTTTCTTCATTGGCTGAAGTGACCCAGCACCAACACTTCTTAGTGCAACTATGTATTTAATTTAACCTGTAAATCGACTTCGAATGTAATAATAATCACAGATATATGAATCTAAGGAGATCGGTCAAATCGCTGAGGTCATATGAAGTCAGAGTGACGCGATCAGCGGCTGTACTACATAACATGGTTCTAGTTGAGCATGCCGTAATATACACTATTGATTGCACGCGTATTAAGGACTGTGAATCAATAAAGGTTAAGCACAGCGGCAATGTTATACAATTTGTAAGTTTACGTGTAAGCCACGTGTGAAAAGTTATTCCATTATTTGATAAATAACTGATTCACTGCAATGATTGCACGGTACAGTTGAACAGGACGGCATTTTGAAAGAAAAACGGATATTTCTTTCTGACATACGTATGTATTCACTCTACTTTATCAGAAGGCGAACTGGTGGCAATGTATGCCCACTGCACACCACCTGTACACTTGTCACAAGATAAACGCCGGCTTGGCCTATCTCCTTGTATTATTAAATCTGTGGTAAATATGCTCATTCAGTTATGAAAATTTTACATTTGTTGTGCTATTGGTCGTTTTTTCATTGGCTGACGCGACCCAGTACCGACACCGATACTGGCAGCCGGCACCAATATCTATATTTTGCATTGCATTGAGCGCACGCACATAAAAGCTTGCTTTGGCGCGCCACACATCCATAGCGATGCCGGCTGACTCCAGTGGGAAACTTGGTATCGCCGACATGCCCGCGCCGACACCGGAATGTCGGCGTCTCGGGCCGGCCAATGAGACAACGTAATGCATATCATACAATTTAATAGCATTATGCATCCACTGATGTCGGTGTCAGTGCCGGGTCAGGCCCGCCAATGAAGAAGCACCCATTGTCCAAGAAATTATCCTGTAAGCAAAAGTGTGTTATAACAAGTCAAAATACAAGATCAGACCAGACTCGTAAGCATTTTTTACTGATTTATTATCAATGAAATTTATTAATAATTGTTTTAAATAATATATTTTATCCATTAGGTTTCTTTTATAGGATCATTTCCTTTAATATAAATGTACTTATTGCACGTTAGGGATGTTATGGATATGAAATTTCGGATACGGATTGGATACGTTATATGTATCAGTTTAATATCAATATTAGTTGTATAAGTGAAATAATGTAGTAATTTATAATTTACTGATAACTTTCTGCGAAAGTGACATGCATTTGTATATTTACAACCTGATCAAATTTACTGTACTGCTCTTGGATTGCACATTGACTGGCAGGCAAAAAAACTAATGGAGACCTACTTTATTCTATAATATATATTTTTTTTTTACCTAAGAAAAGTGATACTGGGGTAGTAGTACCTCCCATCCAGTTTATTGAAGACCACAATCAAATAATACTACATTTTTGTGTAGGTGAGTAAGGTTGCCAGAGTGCCACGCCAGACCTAATCTATATAAATACAATAATTCGTACATCTCATAAGTTGTGGAGTTAATTTGGTCATGTTGTTGCACACAAACCTACACCTTTTAAAAGTAGTTTTGCTAATTCATTAGTTTTCCATATCTTATATTGAAAACTTACGAGGTTCAATGTCATCATCATTTACCTAGCCTGCCCTGCTCCCAATTTTATTTGGCGTAATATGTTCTATTATATTTTTAATTAATGGCGTCGCCGTACTTATACGTACGCATTTTGCCAATTTCAAATGAAAATTTAACTAAAGTAACAAAAATTGTTCAGCTGATTGGAGTTAAAAATGGAGTCTCTCAACACGTGTTTTTACAAGAACTCGGGAGAAACTCTGCGTAATATGTTTTTCTGCGTTCTATGTAATATGCTTCTAGTCAGCTGTTATCTCAGGAGTTTACCTATGCCTTATAAAGTACAAAATACTTATAAAGTACTTAAGTGGCAGGCAGACATAATATGTCTGACAGTTATTTGTCCTACTGTGACAATTGCATTTTTCATACTACCCTCGGAGGGGCCCGCCACTCAACGCCATTTTGGTGTTTTATTATTGTGCCACTTGTCTGAATAATATGGATATTTTAAAAAAACGCCTCTAATATGGATAACATATCTTTGATTAGTCTATCTTACATATTCAGTCATAAGGTCCAGTAATTTTCATTCATTCATTCACTATATTACCATCATCATTACACATAGGTACTGTGAAGAGAAACAAAGGCAATTATCAATAGTTGTAATTAAAAGGGTGGTGTATTATGTAGAAACATGTAGAGATAGGTGCAATTCTCTTTGTGACAATATTAACATTATGTAGATTTTTAAAATAATTTCTGCTAAAATAAATACTTTTCCAGGCTTTTGGTTAGCGCCGATCATTGTTAATACATTTACGTCTATCATCACGAGACGATGAATAGCTGTTATACAGCCAACAGCACGTCATGTTACCACAAACTGTAATTTTTTCCAATTGATGCTGCACTCTATTTCATATACATAATGGTTATAAAACGATTGGAAAAATTTGACAGATTGCGGGAACTGTAACTGTTGTTGGGTGTACACTTTTTGTTAATAAAGGACTAACAGCCCGTTTTTCTTTTAAGAAGTTTACGTACATGCTATACCCGTATTACTGTTGCGATCACGTCATCGTATAATCTTTTCGTTGAAAGTTCGTTACGTTACGATAGACGCAGATGGGGGCCCAGAAATATTGGAACAGCAACAAAACATCTCTTGGAGGCTTCCTACTGTGACGTCTAAGCCACAGTGTGATGAAGTTCGACTTTATTTCAGAGGGTATGGTGCCGTCAACTACAAACTACAATCCCTGTTTACTACGTCCAACTCACAAGAACCCAGATATATCTCGTTGTCTCATGGTTCATATGATCTAATTACAAAAATCCGATTTTTTTTTTCTAATTTCAAAAATGTCCATTTTATCTACAGAAGTACAAAGTCAAAGAAACATTGAACCTGAGACAAGTGAGATCAAGAAAGTGGATAAAGACACAGAAGATTTACTGGAGACCCTGTATTGGAATATTCACGGCGGAAATATATTTCAATTACTTCAGTGTCAATGATAATAAATATTTCATAGTGCATAATTTTAAGTAAAGTTTGTGATATTTTTAAGTGTGCTACATTACAAGACACTTGAAATTGTGAAAATTCATAACGAACTGATCTGTTTAAGTTTCTAATAAAGTTTTAGTATGATTCCTAATAAAATGAAAATAGGAGAAAGGGAGTTTTTTATTTTATTTAAAAAAAAATGTTAGTTAAATAGATTTATTGAATGAAATAAATATTACATGTGACTTGAATGATAAAAATAATTAATGTTTAGAGGATTGGATTACAAATGTCTATACATTGGAGACATTATATTTAACACTAACACTGACAGGATTTTGTTCCATTCACGATTAGTTAATCTGAAAAGAAAAAAAATAATTTTATTAATTTTTATTTCTTTTGTTTATCTGTTACAGATGGTGATGAAGATTAATCAATATTGTTTTTTTCTTTCAGAGCCACTCAAATGTTAAATAAGCCTATGGCTTAGAGTTTGAGTGTTTGTTATTAAATTTACAAGATATTTAAATCACCTTTTTGTTTTTCAGATGAATCTCCCATGTGCAGCCTTGTTGGCACACGGTCAAGCCCGAGCCATCCCGCTTCCGCCTTTAATACAAACATACCAAAATATTATCTATTGCGTCTAACTTTTTATTTGTTGTAAAGCATTTCAGATTAGAAACGAAGTGACTGTGATATTGTTTACCTGATAGTTAATTGTAATAAAATGTGTAAAATTAAGCTTTGTTTTATTTGTTAATAAGAGCTGTATATATTATTGACAAAATAAATAGGTTGGTGATGATGAAAGTGAAAATGCAATTCAGTACTTTAATTTATTAATACATCAAAGTTACAAAAAGTGTTATTTAATTATCACAAAAGCTTATAATTTTATTAAACGTATATTATTTCCTCGCCTATTAGGTATACCATAACTTATGTTTGTTATCAGAGTAAATAAACCAATTTCCTCACAAGAACAGTGATCGAGTTACCATGCGCTTATCTCAAATCGGGGGCCTTATCGGGCTATTTACCTTTTTACCAAAACCAAATAGTTGTCGTTTTCATACATTTTCACAACAGTTTGATAACTGTCAGCTGTCAAAACGTATGAAAACGATAACGATTTGGTTTTGGTAAAAACGTTGTTAATAGCGCGATCGGGGATAGGTCTGTTTCCAATGATAAAATAAAGATACATAATTTTAAAACAATAATCAAAATACAAAAAAGTTAAATTTCTAAGTAATTTTTTAAACTTATTCGGTCGGCGGGCGTAAATTTCAATGTCTACTGAGGTTAATGACAATCTCCCCTTGACATTATCGAAGAACATCTACATAAATGTGAATGAGGGCCTCCGCTGTGGTAGTGCTTGTTCCCGTTAACGCGGTCACTAAATATCAAACACAGCACAATATGAAAGTGTTCACGTACTAAACGCTGGTGCAGTGTAAGTAGCGAGCAAGCCAGCGTAGCGACAGGCGCGTGTGGCGCGCTCGCGGCAATATCAAATGTTTGATGTTGTTTAAAGGTCGTAGCACACTTATCAGATCGGAAAAGGAACGCAACCGTATCGCCTTTCGCCGCGCCGTCAAGCGTCAACAACGTAACAGAAACTTATCAGCAGCGCCGGTACGTCGACTCGGCTACGGCTAGGTGGTCAGTTTGTATTTGAGTTTATTCGTTAAAAAAATACAAATATTTCCAAGTCATGGCTCCATAACAAATCCATTGATTTTTTTAAAGTCCATTTTATGCTAACCTGTCCTAACCAATCGTGTACAGAGACGTAAGCCCGGCTACGGAAAGACCTCAAATGGGTACCGGGTCATTCCGGAATCATCGGTACCTAACGAGAAAGCCGATGAGCTAGCAAGGGCTGGGGCTCAAGGTCTACAGTTTGGCCCAGAACCTTTCTGTGGTATCTCAAAGAACCAGGCCATGCAATACTTAAAACCCACCAAGAGGCAAAAGCGGACTGGCAAAGAACGCCTGGGTTCATCATTTCAGCCGAGAGACGCCCACTGTTGGACATAGGCCTCCCCCAAGGATCTCCAAACCGGTCGGTCCTGCGCTGCCCGCATCCAGCGGCTTCCCGCGACCTTAACTAGATCGTCAGTCCACCTTGTGGGGGGCCTACCAACGCTGCGTTTCCCGGTACGTGGTCGCCACTCGAGGACCTTTCCGCCCCAACGGCCGTCAGTCCTTCTCGCAATGTGCCCTGCCCACTGCCACTTGAGGTTCGCAATTCTTTGGCCTATGTCGGTGACCTTGGTTCTCCTGCGGATCTCATCATTTCTGATATGATCACGCAGAGAAACTCCGAGCATAGCCCTCTCCATTGCCCTTTGGGTGACCTTGAGCCTTCTTATGAGGCCCATTGTAAGCGGCCACGTTTCGGTTCCGTAAGTCATCACTGGCAACACACACGAATTAAAGACTTTCGTCTTGAGACACTGCGGTAGATGGGCCGAGAATATGCCGCGTAGCTTCCCGAACGCTGCCCAGCCGAGTTGGATTCGTCGATTGACCTCTTTCTGGAAGTTGGACTTACCCAGTTGGACTGTTTGTCCCAGGTAAACATAATCGTCGACAACTTCCAGTGTAGAGCTTCCAACCTTTACAGGAGTGGGTGCAACATGGATATTAGACATGATTTTCGTCTTATCCATGTTCATTTTAAGACCCACTTGTTGGGAGACTCTACAGAGATCGTCGAGCATTGCGCCCAGGTCTTCCAAGGTCTCAGCCATAACCACGATATCATCTGCAAAGCGAAGGTGAGTCATGTACTCGCCATTTATGTTGATGCCAAGCCCTCTCCAGTCCAGAAGCTTAAACGCGTCCTCCAACGCAGCTGTGAACAGTTTCGGCGATATAACATCACCCTGTCTCACGCCTCGCTGGAGCTGTATGGGTTTTGAATTCTGGTCCTGAAGGCGAACTGACATAGTGGCGTTTTCGTACAGTGACCGCAACACTTGGATGTATCGGTAGTCTATGTGGCACCTCTGGAGTGACTGGAGCACTGCCCAGGTCTCGACAGAATCGAAGGCTTTCTCATAGTCTACGAACGCTAAGCATAATGGCAGGTTATACTCTTCGGTCTTCTGTATAACCTGCCGCAGCGTATGTATGTGATCTATGGTACTGAAGCCTTTTCGGAATCCGGCTTGTTCGGGAGGCTGGAAGTCGTCAAACCTGCGCGCGAGACGATTCGTTATAACTCTTGAAAACAGCTTGTAAACATGACTCAGCAGCGTGATGGGTCTATATTATGTAATATATGTAATATTTAGTGATGAAGTTGGAAAGGATTTGGGCCTATTATTAATGAATCAGCTGGGGCAAAATGTGATAAATTACTGTATGCCAGGTTTATGTTATGATGATATTATAGAGAAGGTTACAAAATACAAGTTCAAAAATAATGATAACTTAATTTTATTTATAGGAAATAGGGATAATGTAAACAAAAGATCATTACTAAAATATTATGACTACCTACTGAAATTAAATGTAAAAAGCATTGTAATGTTTACATTTCCTTATTGCGATAGTTTGCCACAGTCAGAAAATGAAATTAGATATAAATTAAACATACAATTAGATACTTTGTCATATTATGAAGACAAAATACATGTTTTTGACATTAATAAATTGACATGTAATAATCGTAACAAAAAATATTATTTGACAAGAGATAGAATTTTTCTATCAAATTATTTTAAAAAACAATTAGCAAAATTGCTAAGCTTTTCTATATCTACTTCAGCCAAGAATTTGGCTGTACGGACAGCTCCTATTGAGCAAACTTATTCTGACATTGCCTCTATTGGGCCATCACGGTGTGACAATGCCCCTATACAGCATTGTAGTTCTGACAGTGCTCCTTTTGAGCAAGTTAGCTATAATAATATAACAATTGCTCCTGTTGAGCAAACTAACTTTGACGCACAGATAAGCTCATCACAAAATCAATATTTAAATTAATTAGTAAGACAACAGAGGACACCTCTGGCAATAGCTCACTTAAAATAGTTCACCAAAATATTCAAGGCTTATCTGGAAAGGAACTAGAAATTTCTTTATTCTTACAGAGTCTAAATATACATGTAGTATGTCTCACAGAACATTGGCTAAAAAGAACTCAGTTATTAAATTGTATTGAAAGTTATAACATTGTAAGTGCATTCACTAGAGAATCTGCCATTAGAGGTGGTTCCTTAATTTTGTTACAGAACAATATTAAATATAAAGAACGTTCAGATGTGATTAAGCACTCAATTGAACGAGTTATTGAAATTTCATGTGTGGAATTTGAGCAATTTATAATTGTATGTGTATACAGACCCCCTTCTGGAAACTATGATCTGTTTGAAACTACAATGGAAAATGTTCTAAATATTATTTGTAGCAATAACAAGAAGATAGTTGTCTGTGGGGACTTCAATTTAAATATTCTAGTACCAAGTCCATACACAAATAGGTTCATTAATTTATTTAGATCTTTTAATCTTTATTATGCTTTCTTTGAACCTACCAGAATCACCCCTACTACAGCTACTTGCTTGGATAACATTTTCTGTAATTGTAATATACTTGAGAAATCTATACTCAACTGTGTAAACTCAGATCATGGTGGACAGAAAATCACTATTGAGCGCCGTAATGTCAATCTAGTAACAAAAATTACTTTTAGACCAATAACGGACAGTCGCATGAAGATTTTCGAAAATAATATTGAACATAGACTTCATTTCTTACAATATTGTGATGATTCAAATAAAATGTATAAAAATTTATTTAATCAAATAAATTTAGAATTTAATAGCATATTTAAACAAAAAACTGTTTCACTTAACTCAAAAAAGAAATTTAGTGATTGGGCTACTCCAGGCATATATGTTAGTAGAAGAAAATTATATGATTTATATTATGAAAAGTCTATGTCCACAGACCAGTCATTTATAAATTATGTCAGAAATTATTCTAAAATATTTAAAAGGGTTTGTAATGTTGCAAAAGCAAACTTCCTTAGTAATAAAATTAAAAATTCTGCTAATAAAATTAAGACCACCTGGAAAATTATAAACCAAGAAACTGGTAAAACGTCATTTAAAGATAGGTCTTTTGAAATTAATATTAATGGTAAAATGGTAAAAACGGATGAAGCAGTGGCAAATGCTATGGAGGCCTTTTTCTCAGACATTCCCATGAAAATCACTAGTAAACTGAATTCATCTACTGAATTTGCGGTTTCCTTTTTAGAATCTAATGTTGATAAATGTGATATTTCTTTTAACTTTCATGAAATTAATGACGATTACATTATAAAAACGTTTAAATCTTTAAATAAGAAAAAGACGGAAGATCTATGGGGTTTATCGGTTACAGTTATAACATCAATAATTAAAGTAATTTCCCCATATTTAACGATTATTTTTAATAAATGCATTAAAGATGGGGTTTTTCCCGATTTAATGAAATGTAGTAAAATTATACCTTTGTTTAAGTCTGGGGATAAATGTGATCCCACTAATTTTCGTCCCATATCCATTTTACCAGCGTTAAGTAAAATATTTGAGAAAGTTATTTACAATCAATTGCTTTCTCATTTTACATTGAATAAACTGTTTCACGACAGACAATTTGGTTTTACTAAGGGTAGAAATACGACAGATGCAGGTGTTGCGTTAATGAAACATATATTTGATGCTTGGGAAAGCAAACAAGATGCTCTAGGTGTCTTTTGTGACTTGTCCAAAGCCTTCGACTGTGTAGAACATAAAACCTTATTGGCCAAATTACAACATTATGGCGTCTCAATGAACTCAATAAAAATAATTGAATCATACCTGAGTGACCGATTACAAACAGTAGTTATAAATAAAGCGAAGTCTTCAGGGGCCCCTATGCTCATGGGCGTGCCTCAGGGTTCGATATTAGGTCCGTTACTTTTTTTGATTTATGTAAATGACCTGCCTTACTATTTAAGCAACTTATGTGAGACGGTATTATTTGCAGATGATACTTCCCTTATTTTCAAACTAAATAGACAAACAGAAAATGTTGACGATGTGAATAATGCCCTTTCCAAAGTAATGTGTTGGTTTACTAATAATAACTTGTTACTAAATTCAAATAAAACTAAATGTATCAAATTTTCGTTACCAAATGTCAAGCAGGTCAGTACAAATATTAAAATTAACGAAGAAATTATACAATGTGTTGACTCAACAGTATTTTTAGGAATAACTTTAGATTCACGTCTACAATGGAATCCTCATATTACTACCCTATCAGGAAGACTTAGCTCTGCTGCTTTTGCTGTTAAAAAGATTAGATTACTGTCTGATATTGAGACGGCAAGGCTTGTATATTTCAGTTACTTCCATAGTGTTATGTCATATGGTATATTGCTGTGGGGATCAGCAGCTGATATTCAAGACATTTTTGTATTACAAAAGAGAGCCGTACGTGCCATTTATAAATTAAGACCTCGTGACTCGCTTAGAGAGTTATTTAAAGAAATAAATATTATCACGGTTGCTTCCCAATATATATATGACAACATTATGTATGTTCATAAAAATTTACATACATTTTTGAAGAAAAGTGATTATCACAATTTAAACACAAGAGGTAAAAATAAACTTGCTGTTCCAAGTTTCAGACTTCATAAAACTAGTCACTCATTCATGGGGAAATGTATACAAATATATAATAAACTCCCACATCATGTAACTGAACTTCCGTCACATAAATTTAAGCTTCATATTAAACAAATTTTAATGAAGAAAGCGTATTATAAAGTTCAGGAATATATAGATGATAAAAATGTGTGGACACATCCAAATGTGCTCGATTCTCCATTGTAATCTAGTGAGATATCAATATGTGTAAAAATTTAATTTTCTAATTGACAAGATTGTAAGGAAAGATGTCTTAAATCACTTTTTTTTAATATATATTTTTTATTTTTATTTTAAGTTTAATTATTAGTCTTTATTTTAATAAATTTTTATGATTAATTATTAAAGACTTGACAATGTGAATTATGACTCTTTCCAAATCAATACTATAAAAACTGTAAAGGGAGGATAAAACTTGTTGAGTTTCTTGCCGGTTCTTCTCAGAACAAGGCCTCCTGGTAGACTCTCGAACCGATGGCATCAAAATTGACTTTCATAAGTGTACAAATTGTACCTAAATGAATAAAGTAATTTTGACTTTGACTTTGACTTTGACTTTATAGTTCTTCAATTGGGCCCTGTCGCCCTTTTTGAAGAAGAGTCTCACCACGCCGCCATGCCATGCCTCTGGCGTTTTGCCCTCGAGTATAACGGAGTTAAATAGCCTCTGAAGAGCTTTCAGGACCGGTCGTCCACCTGCTTTCAGAAGCTCCGCTGTCACTCCGTCATCACCCGGCGCCTTGTTGTTCTTAAGCTGTTTAAGAGCTACACTAATCTCGTACAGGCTGACGTCCGGGATATCTTCGGTATAGTGTCGGGTTAATTTGGCTCTTGGATCGGTGGCCTGAATGACAGGTGGGTGTGATGTCGCGTAAAGCTGTCCATAAAAGTTTTCAATCTCGGCCAAAAGCTCAGGTCGTGATGTGATGGTTCTGCCGTCCTCTGTCTTCAGCTTCGTCAGCAAGCTCTCTCCAAGCGACAATTCTCTAGCGAACACTTTGGAGCCTTTGTTCCGCTCGATGGCCTCTTTAATACGTTCTGTATTAAATTGGCGTATGTCGCGAGTTAAGCACTTGGAGATATGTTTGTTGAGCTGCCGACGCCTACGAGCATCTTCAGAAGACTGCAGAACCATCCCTCGTCTTTCCTCCATCAGCTTTAATGTGGGCTCTGAGATTTTCTTCGCTTTTTTTGTACGGCTGGGTTTGAAAAGTTTTGAACCCACCGTAAGAACAGCTTCCACGAACCTGTCATTGTAAGTGTCCACATCTATGCAGTCCTCCAGGCATTCGAAGCGATTTTGCAGTTCGAGTTGAAAGCGCTCGGGGTTTTGGATCTGGATGGCTTCAGGGCGGAGCGTAGACTTCATCAGTCGATACCGTTCGGATTTGACGCTGAGATTCAATGTGCCTCTTACCATTCGGTGATCGCTTCCCGTGTTAAACGAATTGATCACAGAGACATCATTGAATATCCGAGTCTTAGTCGACATGATGAAGTCAATCTCATTTTTTTTTGTACCATCCGGACTTTCCCAGGTCCATTTCCGATGCAGCCGTTTCTTGAAGAAAGAGTTCATCATATAGAGTCCCTCTCTCTCCATATATTCGGCTAGCATTTGTCCACGGTAGTTCCGGATTCCAGTTCCAAATTGCCCCACTTTCAACTCATCATCGCCACGTTTGCCTAGCCTTGCGTTGAAGTCTCCCATTACAACAGTGTAGTGGGTCCTGGAAGCATGTATTGCCCGAGAAATGTCCTCATACATTACTTCCACTTCCTCGTCGCGGTGTGTCGAGGTCGGGGCGTATACCTGTATGACCTTCAACGAATACCGTTTGGTGATTCTGAGTATAAGGTACGCCACCCTATTCGACACACTTTCGATCTGTACAATGTTGTTCACGAGAGACTTGTGGACAATAAACCCGACACCACCTTGGGACAGATCTTCGCCCTCCCGGAAATAGAGTAGGTTGCCGGATTTAAGAATCACCGTGTCCTCGCCCTGTCTTCGGACTTCGGATAATCCCACTATACTCCAGCGAATCCTACTCAATTCTTCCTCTAGTTCCAGCAGCTTCTCCTCGGTCCGCAGTGTGCGTGTGTTATATGTTGCCAGGGCCAAAGTCGTATGACGGGAGATCATCGCCGCCCGGGGATTCTTGGCACCCCTGGTCCCGGCACCTCGCCAACGTCCGTCACCGCTGGCACGGCCTCCGGTACCGCCGGGCACTTGGGGCCTTGTGTTGGGTTTGTATACCATTTTGGGGGGGTTTGGGCCTTTTCCCACCACGCTGGCCCAGTGCGGGTTGGTGGGGAGCGCCAGAGCCTCGTCTGTTGTTCGGCAGGGTGTACCGCGTGCAGGTGAGGTTGACTTGGGTTCCGTCAGCTGTTGTTTGGAACCCCTTACACCCCTTCGCCTGGGTTAACACACTCAAAAGCACTAATCAAACCATACTCTCGTAAGCGCACTGCCCGTTAGTGCGCTTACGCTTACTACTGAAGCTTAACAGGGGAAACCTGAGCGTGTTGATTAGGGCTTTGACTGGCCACTGCAAGCTGAACAGACATCGCTACAATATGAGACTAAAAGATACCGATGCTTGCAGATTCTGTGAACAGGAGCGTGAAACACCAATACACCTCCTGTGCTCTTGTGAATGTCTCATTCACAAAAGAAGCCGTCATTTGGGAAGACACATTCTCGACCCAGACGATATCAAAACAATCCAAACTAGGAATATCTTATCATTTTTAGATAGTGCCCAGCTAAAGGAGTACATGTAAGGCCTCAATAGGACTTACTTGGAGGCTAGTCACAATAGATCTTTATAGGTCGCAGTGACGCAAAAAGCCCCGAATTGTCTAAATAATAATACGGAAATACGTAAACGCGTAGACGACAAACCGTCGGTGCGTGCCTGCTAGTTGACCATCTCACGATCGTTGGTGAGCTTGCCCCGAGGCGAGGCGGTGTCGTACCGTTGCTGATTAGTGTGCGTTACAGTATGGAGTTTCATACAAGGAATACTAAACGGCTCGAGTTGAGGCGATGCTGATCCGTTTCCGAGCTGTTAAATGTGCTACGACATAAACACTACGGTCCAAAATGCGCAAACACTACGAACGTTACCAACAGTGCAAACGCCTTGGACCGAATTGAATACGGTGCTATGTGCACTATTTGCGTGCAATCAATTTGATCCACGCTTTGTGTGTAAATGTCAAACGTCTAAGAAGAGGTTATGTAAAATAGCACTCTAGGACTATTAATAGCGTAAAATAAAATTATTGTAGTAAATAAAGTAACTATAACGAGTCTTTATTAATTCAAAACTCAAATGTTTGCTCTAATAATTCATACACTTAAACGTCAAATTCGAGTTTGACATTTGCGCACACACTGCACTACCTCTTTTTCGTGTGCACCGTTAGCACTGCTTAATGACGTCACATATTTTCGTTGGCACGAATAACGAATACGTTCAATTTGATTCACTCCGTGTGCGCGCTATCGGTGCCGATAGCGCACATTTGCGCAATTTGGACCGCGGTGTAAGTGTATTCACGTCGAACTAGCGGCGGATCGCGCGGTCACTCGTGGCCTTAGGTATCTTCAAACCACTGATAACGGAAATAGGGAGATCGGACAAGTTGCTTAGTTTGTAACTAGTCAGTGTCGCAAGCTCTACTAACTCACACAAGGAACTAAATTGAAACAAAAAACACCTACACACTAAGTGACACATCGAACCCCTGCGCTCCTATTGAGTAACACATGCAAATAATTTACTTGTGCTCGTCGGCCTATGATATTACGAGCGTATTTTTTGCTTACATTATTCATTACGTCGTGAAAGCTGTGCTGTCGAATAAGGTAATTTTACCAGCAATGTAAACAAATTGAATATCTACTAACATGAATGTTTACTCTATGTGTACTGGTCTGAATATTAAGTCTAATATTGTTTTATTATAAATAGAATAGTTTTATGAGTATTTGCCAGTGAAAACTTATCCTATGGTTTTGGAAATTAATTATTGTTTCACTGCGATGTTTACATGGTATAATGGCACAAAATGTTTGATAATAAACACACGTGCACTCCGCATATTTACTTCATGCGACTGGTGGCGCCGTAGCTCTGTATTGGCCCATTTGGGCATACAATTGTTAGTCGCATCAGCTCTCTAGTATTCTGTTCTGTGGTTCAAACCTACAAATGATAGCACGTATTCATCTGTTGTTCTGGGTAAAACGCCAATTTGGAAAAGCAATTCTTGACATGTCGTCCATGTTTACAACCTCCTGACAACAAGTCACAGTCGCGCAAACCAATGTGAACACGAGCTCGCCCTAACCATCGCACTCTGCCGCGCCCGCGCCTACGAGTTGTACGTGAACAAGCACTTAGCTTAGCGTGTACCCTCATAGATAATACAGGATGGCACATTTAGATCGGTCAGTATGGGCAAGTTTGTAGCTATAAAACATACAAAGATCTGTTCTAAGGAACCCTGTCCACGATTTTAATAACAAGAAAAACTGCATACATAGGTAAAGGCTTGTATTTAAATTATCACCATACTTACAAAAAAGGATAAATGTTCACTAAAAAAGTGTAAATTTTCACCAAAAGTTGTTTTTGGTTGTAAAAATATCCATTTTGGTAAGCACTGTACTATTTTATTGGTGGGCACCAAATTTGTTCCCATAGATAAATAAAAAAAACTTACACTCAGTTCGGCAAAAGAAGCCGGTCGTATTGAAAAATAAAACTTACGTTATTACTTATTTCGATATCGTTTAAATTAATCATTCCTAATATACGACTTTGGTAGAACCCTTTTTAGAAGCTACATGCAAATATCACAAAGGCTTTGAAGTCGTGGTTAGGACTAGCCCATTCATCCAATCCATCAACTTTGTGTAGGGATCACAACAATTGTGGGATGATATTTAAGAAATTATCGGAGCTCTATAATCATCTATTCTAAGATTTACCAGAACACATATCTTCCTAAGAACAGATCTTTGTATGTCTTACTTATAGTTACAGATACAGACTATACTGACCTACCCAAATGTGCCAACCTGTATACAAGTAAACAAAGCATCATAGTGTATCATGGAAAATAGTGTAGACTATATAACTGCTTAACAATTATTATCTGATAGTTCAAGAGAATGAAGGCAATTTTTGATTCAGTTTATTTTTATTATTATTAATTGAAAATGATTTGTTAATTTTTAAGTATAAGCGCAAGATTATTCGACCACTTGGGTACTATGAAGATAAGCAGACATAGTTTTAGGAGGTTATAAGGAATATTAGTATATGAACAAGAAGAAATTCTAGTTAGAGCGATTAGTACAATTAATTAAAGGTAGGCATCTACAATAAAAGACATGATGTATTACCTCAGTAGGAGTAACTTCTTCAGTATCAACAACATCGGGTAGCGCTTCCGCGTTGGCGTCTCCGTCATCGCGGTTGGTGCTGTCAACCACATCCGAATGGCAAGTTTGGTCGGCTTCCGCGAGGTCTCCATTGTGCATTTCGGAACAGTTTATCAAATCAACTTTGCCTTCTTGACTGGAACGTGGGCTATTATCATTCAAATCATTATTATCTATATCCATATGCACGTGGCCTGGCCACATATCGTAGGGGCACGCATTCAATTGATGTAGCTGACTATCGCTTGAACTAAATAAATTTAATGATCCTGCTACATCCTGTAAAATTGACGATTCCGAACGCTCACTTGCGAGTTGGCTCGATTCGTCGCCTTCGTTGCTGGCAGTTGCTGATATGAAAAGCGGAAGGTTCTCTATAATATCGCTTGATACGTCACAAACTCTTATGCCATCATACTTTGATAGTAGTTCAAGGAGCCTCTTTTTAGATTGTTGAGTTTGTCTGCTATCGGACATATTGCAGACGATTTGCGACGCAAGAGACTCTAAGAGATCCATGGTAAATATATCTTCGCTTTTTATTAGTAAAAAGTGAACAATTTTATTATCAATCTGTACACTACTCGGACAGACTTTTTGAGTAGGCACCGAATTGCATTCATGATAATTGTTGGCTTCATCAGACGTCGTAGTCACATCGTCGGTCCTACTGTCATCGTGCATATTTTCACTGCCATGGCTTTCTATGATGGAATTGTACTGTGATAAAACATTGCGAATCGATTGTAACACTCTCTGTCGCAAGGGATCCGAACTAATCAACTGTAACTCTCTAAACAATTGTATCAGGAAATCAGGGTGAGATTCGTTTACGCCGATTAAAGTAGTTACTTCAGAATAAATATTTTCTCGCAGAAGATCGAACAACTTTGACGTTGCTTTATCGTGTACGTCGCGGCTTGTAGACGCTAAATTGGGATTGGGCATCTCCGAAGTACTCGCAATATTGATATTACTCGTCTGCGAATAATCGAGAGTGTAATTCCTCCTGTTCGTTGAGTTTTTCGCTGGTAGTTTAGAAGAAGATTTCTTCTTGCTGTTAGTGGACGAATTTAAATTGTTGGAATGCGACTGTATTATTTCAGGAATCGGATTAGCAATGTTAAGGTTTCTGAACGGATTCGATGTATCTTGGCGGTTTATATTGACGTTGGAGATGTTAACTGAATTACTGGTTTCGTCAACGTTTCTTGGGTGGGCAGCGGTAGCGTCTCCTTCGGTGTTCTGATTGACGTTTAGTACATCTGGGGCAGAGGAAAACGACAAGGATCTTTCGTATGAGACATTTCTTCGCGTGTGACGACTAGGAATTTCGTCATTGTTCGCCGTCTGCGGCTGTGTGTGCTGAGACGAACTAGCTGCGTTTGTGTTTCTCTTGGGAGTGATCGAGGGCGATGTAGAAGATGACGTGTGATGGAGTGTGTTGTGGGATCGTTCGACGAGTGGGTGCGGATTGTGCGCCGGGCCTACGCCTAAGTGACCATCTGCATTGGTCTTGCTGTTAGCTGATAGAAGGTTCTGACGAGAATAACTGTAAAAGAAGAAATATCTTATAACATTAAAAAAAAAACACTTCTAAATGATAAAGCGCCAGTGAATTGGTTCTTTGATGTGTATTCCCAGTTCAGTATCAAACTTGACATTACGTAGATATTAAATGATATAAGTGAATCTTAAGACCAAAGTCGGCGAAACGCACTATATCCATATTAGAATAAAGTTTTAATGCATCCGAATACATTATAGTATTATAGAATGAGTCTGAAGAATCAACGCCGTACTGAGCGTCGCACGTCTCTATCACTTTGTGCTTGACAAGTGACAAAAGATTCTCAAGACATGATTGATTTCAGACGGCTGCAGATTATTCTATTCCATAAAATTAGTTCCTTATATTTCCAACCTTAGACCTTGTCCAGAAGAGCGAATTCGCCGCGAATCATTACGCGCGAATTTGAAAGTCGCGCGAAGCTTGTGAACGCAATGTATTGAGCCCCAGTACCTCGCCCACGCGCGTTGTGTGTTCACGCGTAGAGATTCGCGGCGAATTCGCTCTTCTGGACAAGGTCTTATGATTGATATGATATAGATAGGTATAAAATTTTAAATTCATTGATGAAAATTATGGAACTGACATTTAGCCATCTGTGGATGTTTGTAATTACTATTTCCTGAAGTTAGTATACATCAAAGAACTAATTATCTGGGACAATACAAGTTAGACCACCGTAAAAGTACGGTTTATCTTACATTGAGACGATAAAACTATTTCTACTGATTAAAGCGAAAGTTTGAATTGCTCATTTGGTTTAGATATCGTTATTGAAGTAGAAACTGTTTTACCAGCGGATGAATAACACATTTTAGTGTTAGGTAATAACTCAGAAAACAACACAATAATCAAATAGGTAGTTAATATTGTAGGCACATTATTAATTTGAATTAATATGAAGTTACATATTTTACAAGATAGACATAGCTATATAGATTAAAGGGGAGTGTGGCCAAGGGAAAGCGAAACACGATTCTCACCATATCATTTGACTAATGTGTAGCTTGCTCATTAACAAGTTATATAAATATAATACGTAACATAAATAAAACTAAAAATTAACATGGATTCTAATATCTGAAAAAGAAATAACAAAATATGAGTATTTGAAAATTCTACACTAAAAGCATGCGTAATTCTGCATTTTGGTTACCTTCTGAAATTGTCCCAATAATTGTTAGCTCGGTTTCCGGGAGGTACTTGGTTATTTAATGTATGGGAACTAGTCTCAGCTCTCCAGCGTTCTTCAAGCTAAAAAGAAGGAAAATTTCTTTATCAAATAAACAACAATGGAATTAGCTTCAGCGTCGAATGGTTAACCGAATTATAGTCGTCGATGAACATTTCGCTAAACAATTTATAGTCTGTTCTATCCATAGATATAGGAAACTGTAGATCGGCAGTGTGAAAGAGAAAGAGCATACTAACGGGTATATTAGAGCGGGATAGATAAACGAGACCATTTCACGTACACTACCTGGCGCGCACACGCACAAACCGCGCTCGGTGCGTTTTTATGAAGTCAACTTATTTGTTTCCTTATATTATGCTAGTACTCTAACGCAATCACCCCAAATGCTCCCGGGCTGGCCCGGCTTAACAGTGAGCCAGCCCGGGAGCGTTTTGTTGAAATGGCGTACGTAAAGTACGCCGATCTCAAAACGCCAGAAGGGCTTACGAGGGTACCGGTGGTTTTTAGTGGGTAACACCGGCGTTGTAACGCGCCAGATGAGTCCCCCACACACACGCCATACACGTAGCCAGCGTACGGTATGGTCCGTCAAAGGATTTCCCATCGTCATATAAAAAAATCGGGAGTAGTCTCCCCTTGACTTTCTCGTATACGTGAAACGACTCAAAAGTTGAAAGAAACCTTATATTTTGATCACCAATCCGAAGACTGACCGCGCAAATGGTTGCTTAACTTTCGTGATCGACGACTCAAAAGTTCATAGAAACCTTATATTTTGATGTCATACATGCATGTTAAATTTTGGTCACCCATCCGAGTACCGACCACGCACTTGGTTGCTTAACTTTCGTGATCGACGACTCAAAAGTTGATAGAAACCTTATATTTTGATGTCATACATGCATGTTAAATTTGGTTGCAATGAGTTAAAGCATACTCGAGTTATCGTGCTAACGCACAAACACAGACATAATTCCAAAAACGGGGTTTTCGGACTCGGGGAGGTCCAAAACGTGTAAATCCGTCAAAACCTCGAGGTCACATTTTTTGACGATTACAAGACTTCCTCTATCCTACGTATACGAAAAAGTAAAAAAGGTTCTGAGTGGTCATCGACTATTGTATGTTTACTCACATGAGTAAGTTGTTCCCTCAGTTGGTGTATCTCGCGCTGCTGCAGAGCGATCTGCTGCCAGCACCAAGCACCCCATAGTCCGCAGCCACACCCGCATCCACCCACCAGACCTAATCGACAATCATTTATTTTATACAAGTCAAGGAGAAGCTTTATAATCTCAAAATAGGCGATTCTACTTAGCACAAAGATTATTTAAAAAAAGTAAATAATTATATTTCAGACAGTGTACATAGGTACAGTCAATCAAACATCAGGTTACCACAAATAATTTTCTCAATCAATTTTGCTCTTTACGTCTGCCTAAATTAAGGTTGAAAATTGACTGGAGAAAAATGACAGTTTTGTATAGCCTGATGTGCTGTTGATTGTACATTGCAATTACGTAAGTATATTACATTCAAAATAAATTAAATACTTAACAAAAAGAATAAAGACAAATTACATTAAATTAATTACAACTTAAATGAACAAAAATAAAACTAAAGAAATAAAAAGGAATGCGATTTGTTTGACATGGACAGGCGGCGATCTTGAAGAAATACAGAATTATTATAATATTAAAAAGTTTTACCGTATGGCATCATCATGTTGAATGGTAAGGATGGTGGGAACGACATCTGTGGTGTCCCCAGTAGTCTGTCCATAGTTTGCGAATGACTATTTTGTGTGAACTGATTTGTTCGCATATCCTGTAAAATTAATATTCAAATTGTTATGTCAGAAACTGTTCATCAGGCAAGATTACCGCCCTTTAATTAGACACTTAATTAGTAGCGGCCGATTTCAATATTCAATCCACAAATACAGATCAACTGACAGAGTTTTGCTGGCAACGATAGTTTGAGTATTTTAACGATAATTTGTGAAAATTTCAACTGTCTATCACACTTCATGAGACGGACAGCGGAGTCTTAGTAATATAGGGTCCAGTTTTTACCCTTTGGGTACGAAACCCTAAAAATTAAAATCAAAGTTATGTGAAAACTACGGAAAAAATACTACTAACAGAAAATTAACAAAAAAAAACTACAAAAAATCACTGAACATACATGGGGGTTGTTCGGATACTAGTCTAACCACACGTCTAAGGAGTCTAAATTTTTCCTTTGGACACATATGAACAGGTCATCCTGTCCATGGATGCTAATCTTTTTGAGTTATTATTTTAAATAAACATTAAAAATTTACTCTAAAACCAGTCAATTTGTATTTCATGGTTTAGTAGAAAGAATCATTTAATAATAGGAAAAAAAAATATAAAATCTCACCTGATTACATTTGTTACTATTCCATGTTGGAGGTGGCATGTGAGAATAAGGCATATTTGCGGGATTTTCAACTGTAAGAAGAAAGATTTAAACGATATAATTCTGTAACATATAGCTTACTATCAAATTCTTTCCCGTATTTAATTTTTATTTTCCAAAATATAGGGACAAGATAAACTTAGTAATTTGTTTTTGTTTTTTTGTCTAAAGATTTTAAACAAAATAATATAGACGAGTTTGATTTAGGTGAGTTTTTATTATCAAAAATAATTATACCATTTTGCGCTGTAGGCTGAACCATGTTGACGTTAGAAGTCTCTCCTCGTGAGTCAAGACGTACGTTTTGGTTGGTATTATTAGACTGTGGTGTCTGTAAAGGCAAATAATATAAATAATTAGCATATAAAAATGTATATTATTACATTTTGGGTTAAAAAGTAAAAATATCTGAAGAAGTTAAATATGGTTGGGGATTAGGGACAGGAGATAGAAAAGAAATTCGAACTATCAAAAGAAAACTTACATCTTCCGCTTGCCGGTCTTGCGGAGGTCTTCTTCGGGCTCGATTCCTTTGGTTAGATTTAGTTCTTGATGCCCTGTAATGATAATACAGCTACTTATAGTAAACCACATCATATTATTAACAATGTGTGTAGTCAATATTTAAAAATGTGTAAGTATCATTAATTTATAGTAATTTTAAGTTATCTATACATACGTATCACTGTCGCTAGCATACGTGCTTCCCAAATGAGACGGTAATGTGTTGATGGACCTAACACCCATTGTGGTATCGCCACTACCTCCCTGAACAAAGGAAAAATATAGGCTTAGACATTTGCATTCTTATATAAAGATAAAAAATTAACAAGCAATATAACAATCATAACTAAGGATTATACTTATTAACTCACCCTAAAGCTATCATTATCTCTTGGTATTTGAGACTCCAGAACCACAGGTTCCGATCTTGTATCTGGTTCTTCTTGTTCACTGTAAAAAAGTCAAATCATGTCACATGATGCGTTCTTATAAATAGAAGTATTTTTAATAAAGTAATTTTTAATAATAATGTTACAAACCTGTTGTAAGATCTATTGGCTACTGAGCCCGTTCTAGAATCAGGTTGTAGTTTTTGGACCTCTGACTCTGAACAAAGTACTTTCTGTAAAACAAAAAGAATTACACATCAATTAAGGCATGGTATCAGTAAGCCTTTAAATTTTTACTGTAAATAATATTTTTTCATGAGTATGATTAGGAGTATGAACTTGGAATCATACTCGTGAAATATGTTCTAATCTAGACCATCCTATTAAAATCTATTAACGACCAACCTCCTTGTTGAGTAGTGCTTCAAGTTCCCGTTGTTTGTCAGCTAAGAGAGCCCTTAGTTGCATCTGGCGGCGTTCGGCCGGTCCTGGCGTACCGCTTGGACCAGCTACTGCTACTGCCTCTTCGTTCACTTTCTTCTGCTTACGGCTAACTTCTAGATAATACCGAAAGTATCCAAAAATAATTATTTTTATCCTTCGGGTCATAGTAAACGATTTTTGTATGTGATAAGTATCTTTATTTTTTGAATTATTTTAGTGTAGTACGCAGCTCACAAAATAAAAAACACATTAAATAGAATGTATATTCTTTGCTCAGATATATGCGACAGGGGTATGGCCACGACAATTTTATTTGGATAAATCCGAGAGAATCGATAAATAGGTTAATAATCATAACCAAATAATATTCGTTAATAATCATAATCATATAATATTTTTGTAACTGTACAATGAACTTTGTACCTGTACCAAAGCCCCATAGAAAGTGGTTGTTCTTCGTGTCCTTCTTAACTACTAATCCACAGAGTTTTAATGGTTTTAAGGTGTTTTATCGTTGTACAATTTAAGTCACCGCTAAACATGTCTGCATAAAAACATACTATTTAACTAGTTACAATGTGATGAATACTGATAATAAAGACTTACCTTTATTAGATATCATATCCTTGATCCGAGCTCGCTCGCCAATTATCTTCTCTGTCTCCATACGGAGCTCTTGGGCTAGCTCTTGCAATGACGCAATGTTGGCCTCATGACCTAGCAACAAAATTATAAATATAAAACTTTAATAATTGTGAGTAATTTGATTACAAACATCAAATACAAGAAACATGTCCATTTGTTGTAAAATGGAACATTACAACTTTTTATGTAACCTAGAAAGGGAATGGTAAAACCACGGTAATATTATCATACAGTATTGTGACTCGGCCCTGTCCTTGAAATAACTGGCTACGGCCGAGCGGGGCGTAAACACGCGGAAGGGCTGCCCGCTTACAGTATTTTAGTTTGAAAGAAAGAAAATAAATTTATTGGCCTTCACAGAGCACGATATTACCTAATTATTAAAAAACTATAACAACACATACATAAAGAAAAGAAACGTTAACAAAAACTAACATATACACACATTATATACCTACTAACTATTTACTTTATATTTAATTTCTACATTTCGTAATATTTATTAAAAAAAAATATAGATTTGAGACAGAAAAATTTATTACTCTCGTAAATTATTTCATAATGACATTTCATCATATTTAATAATATATGTAGTTAAGTTATATGTTGGTACATAAGTAAGTAGATAGCCTAGTCTAGGAAACTACCTACCTACGTATTATGTAGTTTTGTTTTTAACGCGAGCGTAGGTAGGTTACTCGTTTGTCTCTTTTTTCACCCTATCCACTTATTTATACTTATATTATTCCAGATTTTGCCCGATGGAAAAATCGAAATACCTAAATATTAAAAACAAATTACGTACTAGTAGTTAGGTACATAAAAAAATATTGCACTTTGCCATTTTGAATTATGTAGGTATCTACTTAATTCAATCAAATATTCACAATACAAATAGCACGTTTAAGCACGGCTAACTGCTTAAAAAACAATTCACTTCGTTCGGTCGTCGCTGCGGCGCATTCGCGACTGGATGCCCCGCGAACTCGAGGCGCGTAGCTATGACGCGCTTTCCGACCGTTTGTATGAAGATAGAATACTGTATAGATAATATTACCGTGGTAAAACTTGGGACTGTCATTTATGTCTAGAAGCATTGTGAATGTCATGATTATGAGGGTAAACATAGATTGAAATTAATTAACCCTGTCGAGTTTCATCAGAGTTCTTGTAGTAAAAACACGTGTTGTGATGAGACTTTGCGATTTAACTTAATCTACCGTATAATTTACTGTTACTTAAAAAAACTTGTTACTTGACATTGGCTAAATGCGTAAGCAAACCCATTTATTAAGAATAAGATAAGAAATTGACGGGGTTTTCTGCGTAAGCAAACCCATTTATTAAGAATAAGATAAGAAATTGACGGGGTTTTCTCCCGAGTTTGTGTTATAAAAACACGTGTTGAGAGACTTCATTTTCAACTAATCTACCGTACAATTGTCTTTTACTATAAGTACTGGATAGGTGTCTTTTTATATAGAACTTGTAATTTAAATAACCAACATCCTGAATACAGGTGGGTTAAGATTGGCTTCAGAGTTGATTTAAAAAAAAACAGGTTTTTTAAATAATAAAAAAAAATTGCTAGAAAATATTACAATATTTTCTGGTTACTTTTTTTTTTCAAAAAAAAAACTTTTTTTTTTAAATCAACTCCGAAGCCTATCCCAACTCACCTGTATGTTGGTTATTTAAATTACATGTTGTATACATATTTACTATTTTCACATCAACAATACTGGCACTTTGTTTGGTAGATGTGCTCGCCGACGCCCCCCGGTGTGGAATCTGTGATTCGGACAGATGGCTAAAAGGCGGGATTCCATGCTACCATTTTGGCATATTAAGGAAAAAGTGTTCCCGCGCATTCTTCTTCTGTTTTTCGCTACGCCGCAATTAACTACGCCGCATGATTTCGAAACATTTTCGACGTGATCGCATTTTTACTTGATAATATACTTCAAGTGCTTATTACAATTAGTTCTTATTTCGCCCGCCCCGAAGATATTGGTAACTTTTGCATATTGTTTGGTGCAACTGGTGGACTGGACCTATAATCGCAGGACTAGTGCGAGCAGGGGCTGTGCCTATCTTCTTTAGGTCTGAAGGCTGATGATCGGTGAAGCATCGAGTGAGTCGTGCATTACGTTTATCCGACCTATTTTGCCAGATTGTTGATGTTCAGTCTATAGCCATTATTAGTCATTCAGTTCGCCGCTCCACCAGGAATTGCCCAAATTCGCCCCATATTATTTATAGATGGTAGCTATTTTACACGCTTCACCAAGTACATTTTAATTTTTTGATTACATTTTTAAATGCGTAATCTTTGTGTCGCGAACGCCATTTATTTAAAGAAGAAGAAGAAATTGCCCAATTTGTTTGGGTGTGTAATTAGATATAAATATCCTAAAAAAATCAAAAACAAGTATTAACTTACAATTCAATTCATTTTGTTGTTGTTGCTGCTGTTGCGAGTGATGCTGTTGTGGATGATGTGACTGTGAGTGATGCTGTTGTGGGTGATGTGGCTGTGAGTGATGTTGTTGTGGGTGATGTGGCTGTGAGTGATGTTGTTGTGGGTGATGTGGCTGTGAGTGATGTTGTTGTGGGTGATGTGGCTGTGAGGGTTGTTGTTGAGGGTGATGCTGTTGTGAATGCAACTGTTGCTGTTGCGAATGCAACTGTTGCTGTTGCGAATGCAATTGTTGCTGTTGTTGTTGAAGGTGTTGTTGCGATTGTTGTTCGTTAGTGAACTTGTGTCGCTGCGGTAATGAGTTGCGCACGCGACAAACGCTTCCTTCATTTGACCATCCACCCACACTACCGCCGCCCTCTGATTTACTGCGAAAAAAGTAAAAATAATAAGTCATTTTTGTCCACAACGCAATTGGAAAAGCGAATTGGACAATATGATACACCCCTCGTATGAGTTCTGATAGATTTCGAGAAAAAAAAGTTAAGTTCAGAACTACAACGTCAGTTTTCATATCTGTACGTTTGACTTTATTGTTAATGTTTTTGAATATGTGTGGGACTGTAATTTTGCATCTTTTTTATGTCTTGTTTTATTAGCAAATGAATAGTTTATAAAATGCTATTATCACCTTTACGTTATTGAAAATCGTTTAAACATAGCCCGAATGTTTGAACGATACCTATCTGTTAAAACTAAAAATTTACAAAAAATTAAATGAAGCATAAAATGTCACTTACTTATCATGGATATTTGAATGTCCTGGCATTGAAAATGTCTCATCGTGTATTCCAGATAAATGTTCAACCTCATAGTTTTCGACTGAACGCATAAGATCTGGAGAATAAACAAAATATTTTTTTAAATTCGATGCATTGATATGCGTATTTCATATTTTAATTATATTAGATACCTTTCGTCTTTTGGAGTGCAGTCTTGATAGCTTTAATTTCCATAAGTTTGAACGGATCTTCGTTTTTAATATTTCCATTGCCCGCATTGTTACCTATAAAACGATACTTTATAAACAAGCTACTTTTGAAGAGATTGTGTATTAACATCGCATTGAAGAAAACCTTTACAGACTGATAAATTTTTAATACATTAGTAGAGTTCAAATCTGTCTACTTACATTTTCTAGAAGGTTCTTCATCAGCACTTTCCTCCCCAGAGCTTGAATAAGTATTATGCGATGTACCTAAGCATGTAGCCAATTGTAACTTTTGGAATTCGGATACCTATAAATTGAATACAATTTTATTTAGAAACTTCTATGTATTTAGCAAATGGCTTTAAGAAATTAAGTAGCCTTAAAAATTATCAAAGAAATTCAAGCAAATTTGAACTACATGTTCAGGGCTCAGGAGTCTGTCTTTATAGTCGACGTAACGCTGCTGCCGAAATTTAGAGTAAAATAAGTACATAATACAAAGTAATGTCACACAGAGCCATGTCTATACATAAACCATTAAAATGAACCAAGTAAGTTTCACATACTAAGCTCTCCATATGTTGCTTCTTCATCTGTAGTTCCCTCAACTTCATTTGCAGCATTCGGCCACGTTCGTCCAATAAGCCATCATCGTCCTCCTCACTATCTCTAACTCCCCCTGCTGCCTCCTACAGCAAGGAGTATACACTTAGCTTATTTAATACTTTTTTCTTTTTATAAGTATTGAAAATGTATGTACTGTTTAAATTTTCAAGTTAATTTTTTTTATGCAAAACTGAGTTTGTAAACAAGGTTTTATTTTACAAATTCAAAATTGAACAGTTCGGTATGTCTAGACAAGTAGCAAACGCTAAAAAAAATTTCTGCGATTAAAAACGCTAACAACAACAACTCAAACATCTGACACGATAGGCCGCCATGATGTTTCGTCAGTAATTTCAGTTTCATATATGTATTACATTATATTCATAAAGAGTTAGATGGAACAGATTGTCTCCAGACACTCAGTTCTCTAATAAATGGAGTATATCTCTTAGCCATAAGACCGCCAATTGTACATTTATGTAATAATGTTAATTGTATTTATATCTTTTTAGCGTACAATAAAGAGTATCTATCTGTCTATATTCTTAGGTTTTACCCTTAGATTGATATATCTGTGGTTTTACCTAAAGATGACGCGCAGGAGCAATATCCCAATGCAGATTGGTGTTTTTGGGGGACTTCAATGCTCACCACAGTCTGAGGGTAAGTTCCTCTAAAACTGACCATGCAGGGATCTCTGCTGACGCATTTGCTTTCACGCACGACTTGTCGCAACGGGTAGATCAGCCCACCAGGATCCCAAACCTTCTGCTTACGAACCATCCGAAGAGATATCAGGTCGAAGTCAGACCCCCTCTGGCCTCACTGACCACTGCCTGATATTTGTCAAGTGCCCCAGGCCCAAGCCTACGCAACCAGCGGTAGCTAAACGCCAGGTATGGCATTATGGGTCAGCCGATTGGGATAGTATGCGCGGCTACTATGCGTCTGTCCCTTGGAAGCAACGCTGCTTCAGTGAGATGAGAACAACACATCAGCTTGCGCCGCTGCCGTTACTGAGGAGATTGTATGTAATATTAAATTCCACATTCCGATCTCGTCAGTTAGGGTAAACGTAACCTCTGGCGCGTCGCATGCATTGGCCACGAATTGGTGACTTTTTTCCCTAATACCACCATTTCCCTTCCTTTTGAAGACTACGCGTGCTAGTCTATGTTGTCACCGACAAATTGTGGCTACCATTCCAACGCGAACTAAGAAATTTGGCAACTCGTTTCTTTGCCGCACAATTAAGAAATGGAATTTAATGCCAGCACACATGTTCCCTCTTTCCTACAATCCTGGGGCATTCAAAAGAGGCACCTTGCAGGTCGGTAAGGCGAGGGTGGCTAGCGCGGCGGTTGATCTCTCGCACTAACTATTTTCGCATTTGGACTCCTGCACTGAAACTCCTGCTTACCATCGGGTGGAATGGAGTCATTTGCTTGACTTTAAAAAAATAGTTTTTTTTTTAAATATTTTTGGAGAGATACACTTAGTTTGAGTATGGTTTGAGTTAATTAATGTTAATTTGGTTCTGATCTATATCTCTAATGGCTAAGCCATACTAGTAGCGATAATGTGAATTTTAGGGTAAAATTAAAGAAAGGAGATTCGAGAACATGCTGTTTCATATAAGCTATATTAAAAAATACACACCAACATTTAAAAGGTTGAAATGCTAGGATAAAACTAAATATAGGTACTGTTTGCAGATACCACTAAGGTTTGTCTACCTTGAACAACTGTATTATCTGTTAAAATTAATATATGTAGTTAAAATTACCTCGCCGTTAACGACATTAGTATCACGATGAGAGAATCGCTCCTCTTGGCTGTGGATATGAGAGTGATCATTTTCAATGTTGTCAGATAGATTTTGCTGTTCATGCAAAGCTTCTGTAGAGTGTGGTAAAGTTGTAGCAACTCCTATCTGATTAGCGGCGTACATTCGGTTAGGGTGGTGATAGTTCGCGCTGAATGATTGATTCTGAAAATAAAAAACTCAACCTCAACCTCAAGATATTGAGCATGTTGAATAAGTGAGTGAGGGAGCTTGAATAATTTATACTATGTATAAAAATTGTCTTGATTTCTTTACTATATTGTAGAAATTAATCAGCTATAAAATATACACATACCTGCATACTACTAAAGTTGTCATGTGATGTTGATGGATGAATTTCTTGAGATTGCCTCTCCCTGTTTAACTCTTCCAATTGTTGTTTCGCTTCTTCCTATAAAATTTTACTAATTAATATACTTATATAATAAACTTAAAAGCATTATAATGTAACAGTGTTACCATAAACTTTGCAATATCTCTTGAAAACAAACTTGAAAAAAATTAACCAATAATTGCTGTGTATATTTCAATATATGAAGGAGTACAGATTAACTTTTCAGATTTGTAAAACTGTAGCATAGTGACATACTAACTTGATATTTCAGTAGTCTCTTCTCTTGTTGTTTCAATGCTGCCATACGCATTTGTGATAGTTCTACTTTGCTTTTGTATTCATTAGGCCAAAGTTCATTATCACTGTAAATTGACCCATTACTCTGTACTGACACTGGTCTCGTTACAAGATCCTAATGAGAGAACAGATATTTATATTATTTTAGAGTAGACTAATCATGTAACGACACGGAAAATATATGTAGAAGACATGTTTTATACTTTGATTAAAATATAAAAGAATGTTAGTAGCTGATTTTTTAAGGAAAAATAATACAACACGGAAAACTAAGATATAACAAAGTTTAACACAGTAATAGTATGCAATATAAAAATAAATTGGTTATACATTAAGCACAGTGAATGTTTCAGTAAACTGGAAGAATTAGAAACGTTTTTGTTGTTTTAAAAATACAGTTCATGCTATGAATTTTTAATTCATTTAAGGGCCACACTTTGAACACCACACATCAATATGCAGAAACCTGATCAAGTTGTTTATTGGGATTTTTGTTTTTCATCTCTTCTATAAGTGCTACTTTTTCGACGCAAGACAAAATATTCTTGCGTAAAATGTCATTCAAGTGTTTATCATCCTTTACCACTGTGGGAGCATTATATGGTGATGATTCTATTTCAACAATTTCAACGTCATTGTCACCAACTTTTCGAGCATCATCCGATTTGTCTACTTTGTCCAGAAGGCTTTCTAATGAACTTTCAACTATAGGTTCAGGTGTAATAGATTTTAAAGAATTTTCTTCAGATGTTTTAACATTATGTAAAGTTTTATTTATTTGTTCGTTTTCTATATTTGTAACTTTTTTTAGATTATTGTTACTAGGACTATCATTATTACTTTTGGTATTAGAAACTTTATCATGTTGTTCAGATATGTCAGAAGTATCCTCGTTTTTATCTTTATTTGTCGAAACATTTTTTTGATGTCCTCCAGGAACCTCATTTGGTTCTGCAGCTGGAACTTCTTCATTTTCAGGTTTTTTTTCTATTAGCATATGTTCTAATTTATTCTCACTTTCTTTTAATTTCATCACCATCGCAACAAGTTCATCATACTCTTCTTTTGTGTGCTCAATAAATGCCTAAATTAAAAATTACACATGACAAAAAATAGACAACTCAGAAATATATAAATAAAAATATAAAATAGATACTATTAAATAAATATTATTTTATGAATTAGTACCAATTTCTTGAATTTGTAACACATTTGAACTCAAATTCTTACCTCGTCTTCAGAGTTTCGCATAGTATCTACAAGCGATGAAGTGACCCGAATATATTCACGTATCTGTCCAAGCCGTCGCTCGACCGCAGCTGCGTCGGGACACGCTGCTACTATTGCTTCGCCTAAAGCTCGCGCAGATTCTCTGTGAACCTTATCCAACATTTTATTTACATAAGCAAGTAAACCACAAAAGGTAAATATTATTAAAATATATTTCATTACTCACAGAATTGCTATCATTGATGTTATTAAAACTGCCTTGACCTTGATCATACATGTTGTTCATTAAATTCACTGTTTTAGTGCCAGTTCGTGAATTAGAAATTGGCAGTGTAGTATTATTATTACTTGCTAAGCTGTTGCTTTCAAAATTATTACGAGCTGGATTTAAATTTCTTGACAAATTGTTCCTATTTTGATTAGGTGTCTGAAATTATATGTAGGTATTAGGCACTGTTCACACATATCTGGGTTCCTGTCATGGACGGATGCACAGGGACTGACGGCAGGGACGATGAAATAATCGGTTACATACGATTTTTACGAACTCTTTCAGCGTTCACACATCTCCGTATCAGAGGATCCGGATCGTCAGTGTCCTGGAGCACGCTCGGATGCATGGACGCTCTGTCAGTGCTATCCGATGTTAATCTACAGTCGAGCCGTTTTATGATAATTTTACTACATCTGCGAAGATACAACTTTGAAGATGCGTACAAATTGCGAAGTTATTTATTTATTTTATTGTTTTTTATATAAAATATTTTTCGAATGAAGGCGATTACGCACCGCTTTCCCTGATATGTGTGCACACGGGTGTGGGATGGCACGTCCCTGAAGAGAGCACTGAAACGGACAACTCGGATAGCTCTGACCCGGAAATGTGTGTACAGCTCTTTAAAATACATTTACATTGAAAACACTATACATTAACAACAGTTATTTATTATTATACATACATTATATGGCTGTGGTATATTTCCAGTCACTGCATTTGGTGTGGTAGGGTTTACAATCATTACAGCTGCTGCTGCATGGTTAGAATGTGCCTGATTTATTAGGCCTGAAACAAGCAATTTAATTAACTTATAATATATATCTATATATTTTTATAACATGTTTTGTTTTATTTTGATAAACCAGACAGTTGGTCTGAGTTTTCCTATATGTATGTAAAAAATAGAAGTGTTGGTGTATTAATTTATAAGTAAATTGCATGAATCATACTTACCATTCTGCATTTGGTGTGCATAAGGATGTAATGTGTGCCCAGTAATTGTTGAGGAACTTGCTTCTTCATGTGATTCAGATACTAAATTCTCGCGATTCTGCACATTAAGTGGCAAGGCGCGAGGTTGAGGCCTGACAGGCACAAATCTGCCAAAACCACTCTCAAAGGATACAGAATTGTCTGAAATGTAATTAACAAGAACATTACTGATTTTTATTTATACACTAATTTCTAATGTTAGCTAAATGGACATAAAACTGAATAATTTAGGTGTATTTTTTTATATAAAGCAAACAAGATTGCAGGGGTGCCCTGCCCGCCTAGCATGACCACCGAAACACGATATGATATAGCCATTTATCGCTTTGAACTGTCAAAAATCATTAGATACAACCGAAATCTTGAAATTTTATCGATACTGCCAACATATTGTATAAGCCATATACAAGTTCGAAGTTTCGATTAAATTTCAAGTTGGCGGTTATACCCAACTTTTTTGACAGTTCAAAGCGATAAATGGCTATATCATAATATCGCGTTTCGGTGGTCATGCTCGGCGGGCTGGTCTTATGTGGTTACCATCGCCTATACACACTTGTAATATTAAGGGTAAATCACTAACACTGCAAATCAGCTCCATCCCGAGGACTAAGATGATATGCCTTCCATGTCCAGTAATTACACTGGCTACCTTTCCCTTCAATCCGAAACACAGTGAACTGATTCACGGCAGAAATAAAAAACCGGACAAGTGCGAGTCGGACTCGCCCACCGTGGGTTCCGTAGAGATTTGTAGTTACAACATATTAAAAATAGTTCAGGAATCGAGTCTCGCAGTGTTCCTAAGACTCAGTTTCTAAAACCTTATTGTGTTTTATAATTGTGGTTTTTAACAGTGTTTTATAACAGTTCATACCTAAATTAGTTAGGTTGTGTTTTTTTTTCAATGTTGTTTTTTACTTAAATCTCAAATTTAATCCCAATTTGTAAGTGGTGACTGCAAAAAGAATGAATAGTATCACATTGTACATCAAAGTGCCATGTAGAATTGTCGTGTTCGGTTCAGCGCCATCTCTGAGTGACGTTGCGAACCTAACATCTTCATCATCATTTCAGCCGAGAGACGCCCACTGTTGGACATAGGCCTCCCCCAAGGATCTCCAAACCGGTCGGTCCTGCGCTGCCCGCATCCAGCGGCTTCCCGCGACCTTTACCAGATCGTCAGTCCACCTTGTGGGGGGCCTACCAACGCTGCGTTTCCCGGTACGTGGTCGCCACTCAAGGACCTTTCCGCCCCAGCGGCCGTCAGTCCTCCTCGCAATGTGCCCTGCCCACTGCCACTTAAGGTTCGCAATTCTTTGGGCTATATCGGTGACCTTGGTTCTCCTGCGGATCTCATCATTTCTGATGTGATCGCGCAGAGAAACTCCGAGCATAGCCCTCTCCATTGCCCTTTGGGTGACTTTGAGCCTTCTTATGAGGCCCATTGTAAGCGGCCACGTTTCGGTTCCATAGGTCATCACTGGCAACACACACGAATCAAAGACTTTCGTCTTAAGACACTGCGGTAGATGGGCCGAGAATATGCCGCGTAGCTTCCCGAACGCTGCCCAGCCGAGTTGGATTCGTCGATTGAACTCTTTCTGGAAGTTGGACTTACCCAGTTGGACTGTTTGTCCCAGGTAAACATAATGGTCGACAACTTCCAGTGTAGAGCTTCCAACCTTTACAGGAGTGGGTGCGACATGGATATTCGACATGATTTTCGTCTTATCCATGTTCATTTTAAGACCCACTTGTTAGGAGACTCTACAGAGATCGTCGAGCATTGTGCCCAGCTCTTCCAAGGTCTCAGCCATAACTACGATATCATCGGCAAAGCGAAGGTGAGTCATGTACTCGCCATTTATGTTGATGCCAAGTCCTCTCCAGTCCAGAAGCTTAAACGCGTCCTCCAACGCAGCTGTGAACAGTTTCGGCGATATAACATCACCCTGTCTCACGCCACGCTGGAGCTGTATGGGTTTTGAGAGTACCTAACATCTTGAGAGTGTCGAAATATAAGTTTTTCGTATCTTTTTTTTGCGTTAACTTAGACGTTTGATTTTTTCACAGCTTCAAGGAACTGTAGACCTGAGTACATATATGGTTTTAATTTCAACTCGATACCTCCACTCGTTACCGAGATAGGCGCATACCTCGATGATTGATTACGTTCTTTAAATAAAGACTATATTTTATATGATTTAATTACAAATTAATAGTTTTCAGAGATGAATTTTGATTCCCTTGAGAGTGTCGAAATATGCATTTTTTGCGAGATAAACGGCTGTATCTTCCAAGTATATATATTCCTCTACATATCTACTCTATTTCTTCTTGATTCACATATAATTTAGACTTTTCACAATTAGTCATTATTTTTATTTTTTGAGTTTATAAATCATCATTACAGCCGAGAGACGCCCACTGTTGGACATAGGCCTCCCCTAAGGATCTCCAAACCGGTCGGTCCTGCGCTGCCCGCATCCAGCGGCTTCCCGCGACCTTTACTAGATCGTCAGTCCACCTAGTGGGGGTCCTACCAGTGGTGCGTCTCCCGGTACGTGATCGCCACTCGAGGACCTTTCCGCCCCAACGGCCGTCAGTCCTCCTCACAATGTGCCCTGTCCACTGCCACTTAAGGTGCGCAATTCTTTGGCCTATGTCGGTGACCTTGGTTCTCCAGTTCCAGTAGCTTCTCCTCGGTCCACAGTGTGCGTGTGTTGTAGGTTGCCAGGGCCAAAGTCGTATGACGGGAGGTCATCGCCGCCCGGGGATTCTAGGCACCCCTGGTTCCCGGCGCCTCGCCAACGTCCCTCACCGCTGGCACAGCCTCCGGTACCTCGAGGCACTTGGGGCTTTGGGTTTTGGTGATAAATCATGAGGGGTTTTGGGCCTTCTCCCACCACGCTGGCTCAGTGCGGGTTGGTTGGAGCGCCAGAGCCTCGTCTGTTGTTCGGCAAGGTGTACAGAGTGCAGGTGAGGTTGACTTGGGTTCCGACAGATGCTGTTCGGAACTCCTTACAACCCAGTTTTTATAGATAGTCCAATACCACCAGATCCAATCAAATAATACCAATCCACCAGAGTTTATAGATAGTCCAATTTTATTGCTTTCATCCGCCAGTTTTTGAAGCATTGTTTCCAGACCTCCCTTGCTTTCGGAAAATAGGTCTATGTCGTCGGCAAAACGGAGATGGTGTAGGATTTCTCCATTTATTTTCAGCAGACATGCTCATTCCAATGTAATTTGCGGAAAACCATTTCCAACACAGCAAAGAAAAATTTTGGTGAAATTGGGTCGCCTTGTCGTACACCTCGTTGTATTGGAAACTCTTTGCTGGTCCTATCAAGTTTTATAATGGCAGTACTATTTGAATATATTTGTTTTAGGGTGCTGATGTCTTTGCTATGTATTCCTTGTTGCTGTAATGCTTCCCATATAGCATTGGGATCCAATGAGTAAAATGCTTTATTGTAGGCAACAAAACCTAAGTAGTTATATTTTGATACTCTTTGTATTTCTGGAGTACTTGTTTTATGTCATGGATATGATCTAAAGTAATTCGTTCTAAATCCTGCTTGCTCTTTAGTTTGGTTTTCTTCAAAGTGTATTGGTGATCTGTTACAATAGTATTTTAGAGAAAATTTTGTAGTTTGGACACGAGACCTTTTTATTTTCGATTTAGTCCATTCCAAGGATATGTCTTCTGAATGGAGTGCAGTTTCATCAATTGTAGCTTTTAGCAATTTATTTGTTATAAGATCTTCACCGGGTGCTGAATCGTATTTTAGGGTTTTGATAGCTTTGCGAGTTCCCGCTAGTAATATTGATAGTATGGGCTCTTCTTCCCCTTCTGAATTGTCATTATTAATACTCCTTGTTTCTATATTGTCTCTATATCTATACAATTCTGTGTAGTATGTTGCTGCAATGTTGGCTATCTCATCTCTATTCCTAGCTTCCTTATTCATTTTATCTTTAAAACTTGGTATCCACTCTTTTTTTATCAGATAATTCTTTGAAAGCTTTCTTGACACCTCCTGTTTTTTGTCTCTGTAGTGTTTTAGCCCTTTTCTTGTTTCTTTCTTTTTCATTTATTGCTTTACTTATTGTAGTGGTCTCTTTTTTGTTCTGGGGCCTATTTAATAAACGCGACAATCCGACAATTTTGTCACTTTTTGACAAATATATCGGATTCTGCGACTATTATCGTTTATAAAAATGACAAATATGTCCCTGTTCTCTGGGGCCTGTTTAATAATTAGAAAAAATGGTTTTAAGGGCATTGATGGATAGTAGTAGTAGTGTTGATGAATATTTGGTGCAAATTGTACGACAACGTATATTTAAACCAAGAATTAACTTTTCTTTCGATGTAATTGATAATATATTTCTAGAGCGCGTTCGAGTATCTAAAACTACCGTTGAGTACTTAATAGACAAAGTTGGACAGCACACACAAAAGTAAAATTGTTATATTTTTAAAATTACCCTGATATTCCTCATACGCATACTTCGAAATCGTGATATGACAAATATGTCAAAAAAGTGACAAATTTGTCAATTGCCGTGACAATTATGTCAAAGAATATGACATTTGTTTGTTTAATAAAACTGACAATTATGTCAAAATGCGACAGGTGAAATCTGACAATTGTCGCCTTTATCAAACAGGATTTTAGTCTTACAATTATGTCAACATTTTACCTGTCACATTTTTTGGACATATTTGTCAGTTTTTACTAAACGACAATTGTCGCAGAATGCGACATAATTGTCAAAAAGTGACAAAATTGTCGGATTGTCGCGTTTATTAAATAGGCCCCTGTTCGTTAATAATACTTTTTGATATTCCAATAGTTGTTTTGTTTCACCTGAGAGTTGGTTCTTATTAATTTTATTGTTATATATCGTTTTCTTGTTAGATTCTCCACAATTTTTTTGTATTGTTCTTCTACTGTGTTGGCCGAATAGTGCTAGGATATTTGGTAATTGGCTGCAAATATAGTAAAAGTGGCAGAATACTAATGAATATTAATTGCAAGTTTAGTAAAAATATAAACTCTATTATCGCATTTACATACTTTCAAATTTAGTATAAATATTTATAATCTTTCTTTTTTTAAAAGGCAATCATAACTATATTACAATTGTTTTACATTTAATACAAGAAACAAAGATACATTCTATGACTGCTGTGAGCTGTCATAATGAATCTATTAATATAATTTTACTATAGTATTAATCAATATACTACAAAATACTACAATATAAATAACACAAATGTATAGGTATATAAGTTTTATATCACTATGAAGCCAATAATAGAACATACACTATGATATTTTATAAAGGGTTTTATTTAGTGAACTACTAATGAGTGTGTTATTGATTTATTTCAAATTGAAGCAAGCTTGAACATGAAATAATAGTCTTCAAATTACAATCACACTATCAATAAAAAACTAAGGTCAGGTCACCCAATTTTTTTCAAAAATAGTTTGGGGATCACCACTCTCATCTCAAATAAAGAACATTTATTATTTTCGGCTCACTTGCACAGTGGTCTCGAACCACTGATTTTTTGGTATTTCTAGAGATATGGCGCCTGTCGGGCACCTGTCCTCGCGCTGTTTTGGTAGAAATAACGATAAAATTGTAGCAGGCACTAAACTTACAAAAAATTGTGGGCTTAAAACCCAAAATTTTTTGTATGTTTAGTGCTTTTTATTCAATATACTGATTTATGGTCCAAATGTATGAAATATACCGATTTTACTAGGACGAATCTACTGATTAGACATGTTTGTTTTCGAGACCACTGCACTTGCATCACACAGATAGCCAAACTATGTGGATTGTCTCATAACACCCATGGGATAGTGCAGCAAAGCCCCAGGGAGTTTCAATGCACCGTTTGGGAAACCCTGGCTTAGATAATTATAGACAAGGTAGTACTCACCCAAGTCTGTCAATTCTTGATCAGAAGTATTATTGGAAGGTTTCCTAGATTTGTTGTAGTTTGGTCTTGAATTATACTCTGAGACTGGGACCCAATCCAGTGAAGTCTAAAAGAAGATATTTTTTAACTGATATTCAAAACTGTTGGTTGGTTAATGATGACTTTACATGATGATGCACTTGCCAATTAACCTCAAACACACCTTCTTCAGACTAAATTTAGAGAAACAACCTCCCATATGTTGTTTTGATGTGATAAATAAATAAAACAATATAAACCTTGTTAAATAAAGTCAATTAATTTCAATTATAAAAAGGTTCAAATTGAGGGAAAAATGATCTGCTGATCTGTACACTCCTGTATATCACAAATAACTATTGGCAGGGGGCCAAGTAATATTCTGTCTCTCTCTCTGTTGGTACTGATTCTAAATATAAAATTTACATGCCCCACAGAAACTTTACCTCATTTTAAGTTACAGACACATATTAGCAACAACAAACTGTGCTAAATTACTTTCATAATCAAATGTACCCATAGTGTTTTACGTTCTTAAAGCTTTTTATTATTGTATCTATTTAGATTTAATTTATTTCAATAATAAAGTGTGTAAATTCAATCTTACCGAAACCAGATTGCTAGACATGTCTCTTCGTGTTGGAGTTACGGCCTCTTGTGGTACATTGCAATTGTTCCTAGCTTTTGTTTTAGGTATTGTGCCCGTATGATTTGGATGTCTTTCATTGTTTACCGGAGCCATAACATGAGAATTTTATTTTAAACTCAGAAGGTACTAAATAAGCCATACAACTGTTCAGGTAAAGCACTCGTATCGAAATCGAAAACTTTCGATGACATTCTACAATGATAAAATCATGAAGTGACCTATATCGCTTTAATAGTCAATAATAATTTTATAAATTGTTTAGGTAGGTATCTAAATTTTTATAAATTAGCAATTGTACATATTTTTTTGTTTTTACAAAATTTATTGGCAATCGGCAATGCAACGCAAACTAACGCAAACCACAGTTTATAGAAAAAAACACAGACTAGTTACTAGTTAGAGATCACAGACTAAAGATACTACGTATAAGGGTGCGATCCAAAACGATTATAATTTACTCGAGTGAATTTTACTCTAACTCTAAGCCGTTCTAAAACAAACCAGTGAAACGGAAGGTAAACGAATATTTACTCTGACAGTTGCTCAAGTATTTGGGAGAGTATTAATCCAATGACTTAGAAATACTATAGTACTATCACTTTGTAGGTACCTTTAATATATAAAGACATCAACCAACTCCTTACAGTTAAGGAGTTTTTCCTTCCATCATCAGCTCATCAACATGAGATGACTACCAAACGCAAATATTACAATAGCTTTAGAATAAATATAAAAAACGTTATATATGCCTATTAAATTTGAGAGTTGCCCTCGACTTCTCTGGCTTCCCATCATCGGATCCTGATTTGGTGATAAGGGGACCACCTCAGGAGTACAGGAGTATATAATAATATACACTATTGAATAAAAAAAGAATTTTGAAAATCGATCCACAAGTGACAGAGATATCGGTGAACATACATTAATAAAAATACATACAGACGAACATAGAACTTTCTCCTTGTTGGAAGATGGTTAAAGAGTTAATTATCCTTTAAAAAAAACTCACCTCGAATCCTCGAAATGATCTTTACAGCAATGACGCATACTGATTACTAATGTTGGATAAAAGCAAAAAGGTTTTGATAATACTGTCGGTGTCTAGTCTCGAATAATAGGTAATAAGCGCGTGACAAGTCCTTTCCGAAAGACGACGCTCAAGCGACAGAAGCCCACCCGTTCTCACAGAAGCTTGTTTATAATGCGTTGGTACGAAGTCATTTGGACTATGGGTCTTTTCTCCTGGAACTGTGTCTTAAATCTTCACTGACCGCTTTAGATAAGATCCAGTCCAAATGTCTGCGTATTATTACGGGAGCGATGAAGTCCTCTCCGATTAATGCTCTCCAAGTGGTATGCTCAGATCCTCCTTTACACTTGAGAAGACAATATCTAGCAGATAGGTTCTTCTTCAAAATCGCTCAAAATTCATCCCATCCTCTTATGAACAAGTTATATCAATTGTCAGAGTACATATCTTTTGACAAATATTGGCTCCATAAATCCTCTCCTCCTCTGTTTAATAGCTTTGTCAAGTTTATGTGTCTTTCTTGCCCTCTGTACCAATGTTCCCTCAACCCCCTATTTGATAACCCTTTCTCCTCTCTCATTTATCAGCCAGACATCCTTCTTGATCTAGAAATCTCCAAGGATTGTTCTGATGCAGAATCCCGCCTTCAGTCACCCTGGCTAATTATGTATACCGATGCTTCCAAATTAACTGAGGATGGTTGTGTGGGTGCTACTGTGTGGATCCCGAAATACAAAATTATATTAAATTCCCAATGCCCTCCGTTGGCGACTGTCTTCACGGGTGAAGCCACTGCAATACTAGAAGTCCTCACTTACGTGGAGTCGCATAAACTTGATAAAACAATATTTTTTTCAGATTCCAAAAATTGTTTACAAGCAATCCGGTTCAACCCTTTCCGATCCAAAAACAAATTACCACTTATTTTTAAAATTAGAGCTGTCCTATTTAGGTGTTTCTGTCAGGGACTGAGGGTCTCATTGGCATGGATACCTAGCCACTCTGGACTTCTTGGGAATGAAACAGTTGATGCCATGGCGAAATAAGCTGTTAGTAATGGCTGCCGCACTAATTTCGTTCTGTTCTTTCACGATTTGGTTTTGTTAGCAGGTCAACAAATGCGAAGATCATGGTAATCCCAGTGGAAAGAAACTAGTCGCTCTAAAGGAAGGTTTCAGAGTGACATTCCTGTCAAACCCTGGTATTTTAATTTTAAAGCGGCATCTAAAAGTTGCACATCTACCATTTGCCGACTACGGTTGGGTCATGCGTGTACACCGGTCCACCTTGCTAAAATAAGGGTCAGGGATAGCTCCTTGTGTGAATGCGGTTTAGACGAAGGATCCATCGATCACATCTTTTTTAATTGCCCAAAGAATCCGAATTCCCTGTATGATGTTCTTCCATCATCCATTCCTAGACCTATCAACATGAAGTTCCTTTTATCTCTCGTATTTGCCCCTTATAAAAGTGTTTTATGTGATTATATTACTAATAAATCTAATAATAGTATTAGACTATAAGTTGTTTGTCCTATCTAACATCCTAACCCAATGTTGTTTCTGTCTATTTCAGCTAATTCAGCGGTTAATGTCGTAAATACTTTGACCTAGTAATTTTGTTGAAAATATGCAACTTGTGCTTTCATGATGCTAAACTTAACGAGTCCAAAATAAGCAGCGTCAAAAAGAACCTAAGCTATCGTATCTCAGCGGAACACTTGATACTGGCGAAATTCATAAGAACAACGCCATAAAGAAAGAAGAAGAAGAAGAATTTATGACGTCACGCCAGGCGCATGCAGCCTAAAGGCAAAATTAGCGCGTGGCTATTTTTACGAATCTTTAATTTATTGCGAAGCCATTTGAAGTGCTACAGAAATAATTTAAATGCCATATTTTAAGTTGAAACGTCTATACAATGTGTTTGTGGTCCGACCCGACAAACTTTAAGGGAATTTTCGACAGATAATTTCATCGTAGAAAAACCCCCATATGTGGGGTCGAAAATCAGTTCCCTTGGAGTCGCAGCCGTTTTAATTATTAATAATCCTTTAGAGGGTGCCTCTAGTAAAAGTAGAATATCTGGTTAAGTTTAAGCCACTTATTTTATTATTAGTATTTTTTTTAAGTCCGTGTGGATTTAATACTGCCGGGTAGCTAAAAAGTGTGGCAATCTAATAAGTGTCACTAAAGCACAAAAAACTCATAGTACGTTGTTAAAAAATAATAATAACATTGTTTTTCTCCAAAAAAATACACAAAAAAATTCATTTCTCTGATTTATACTAGAAATCTTCCTATTATTACTCATTTTTTTATGATTTTATTTACAACTATTTGAGTTTTCCTAAAAAACGGTATCAAAATTATAGCCCAATGTTGTCCCGTGCGACACGAAAATGCGTCCCCACTAGGGCCGCGCGGCTTTTTGCGGCCGCGAAGCCCGGCCTCGCGAGGCTTAAGCCGTGTCCCCACTAGAGCCGCGCGGCTTTTTGTGAAATGAATGAAAATGAAATGAATTTAAAATACTCGAGCAACTGTCAGAGTAAATGTTCGTTTACCTTCGGTTTCACTCAAGTTTGTTTTGTAATCATACCCTGGACTAAAATTTGTTAGGCAACCCATAAGCAATATATTTATTGACATATTAAATTAAATATAAAATACGTTTCATCAAATAAACATCTCGGTGAAGGTCGTTCTATAGCGGGATCCTATACTAGAACGGCTTAGAGAAGCTCTACCTCAAGTAAATTGAAATCGTTGTCTAAACAAAGAATCGTTTTAGAACGCACCCTAAATTGCGCGGACTATAGTCTGTGGCACAAACGCACCTTCTCTGTCGTAGACAGAGATACATTTCTCCACACTTCTCTGTCTACGAGCTGAGTACAATTAAGTACATTTTGTTGGTTGGACCTATTTGGACGTGTCGATGTCGATGAAGCGTCCGACCTAAAAGCGCGCCAAATACATGATATTTAAAAAAAGGCGCAGCCCGTGCTTAGTTTCTATAACAACTATATATACGTAAAGAGTGTAATCATATTCTAAGGTTATACACACATATTTTATTTAAAACTGTGAATTCTTTTTTGCCTACTTCTGGGCTTGTTTGGTGTTTTATAACAAGTTCACTTGGATTGATTTATTTTCATGGTAAGTTAAAGAATATTTCGTAGTTATTTATTTGCTGTATTTAAGATAGCGCCTTTTTAACATTAACTATGATTCATTATTTTAGATTTTTTTAAACTTTGCTACTTTATATAGGTACAATCAAGGAGCTTTAAGCTCCTTGGGTACAATCAACTGCAAAAGTAAGTTTTGGTAAAAAAAAACTAAGTTTAGGTACTTACCTAGGTACCTACTTGAAGAAAGTTGTAGATTATTACCTATGTATGTATTACCTACCTATGTATTTGAATTATAAGTAGGTACCTACGCAAATATCGACTCACACCTTTATGATGTATAGGTACCTATCATTTTATAAATTTAAACATTTCACATTGTAATTTTAATAAATTAAAAAGTTTAATTTTTTCTACTAATTCTGCTGTGTACTGTCTATTCTAGCCTGTGTTTTATGTTTATGTATGTCTAATAGCTTTCGAATTTTTTATGATTATTAAATTATTATTTAGGTGGATTTAACTAATAAAAGTAATAGAAGTAGTTTCCTATAAGTATTTCTATTTAAAATAACTAAGCCAAGCTCCTACAGCGTTTTATTATTCGTCAACTGGCGACTACGAACGAAACTCACGAGCGCGTGCGATTTGGCTCCTTCGTATAACCGACCCGTAGTGTAAAGGTAGCCATCCACGCTCAGGTTTACATGACAGTTTTAACTGTTCAGGTGAACTATTCAGGTAAACATGAGGGTGACTGCCGCAAAACTGCGCAGGTTTCCATACTATACACGCTCATGTTTACCTGAATAGTTCACCTGAACAGTTAAACATGTCAGGTAAACATGAGCGTGTATGGCCTGCTTAAGTTTTTTCGTTTAAAATGCGTAGGTAGTAGTAGCTTGATTTGTATAGGAAACGTGAATTGCGCCCCTAGCGGAAAGATGCGTAAACATGTTTCCCATACAGCTCTTAACGCAACTGCAATAGTTACGTATTTTATACTAAAATCATAGGTATTTAATTATATTGTTCATATATCATTTAGTTAATTGATTATATTGATGATCTTTTTCTAAACAAAATTTTCTTCTGTGTGGTTATAAAAAATATCCTCGAACCTACCATCCACCAAACGTACGTATTATAAAGTGGGCTATCAACGCTCAGGCTTACATGACAGGTTTAACTGTTCAGGTAAACATGAGCGTGTAGGCCGCACAACTGCTCAGGTTTCCACAATATACACTACCTACAGCCCCTACAGGACTTTCAGCCACCTGGTGACATGTTGCGCTGAACAACTTGGCTAGTTGTCCTTCAGCCATTTAATTTTAATCTGTTTTTATTTGACTGTACTTTCTGATGTGCGTGCGAGTCGACGTCAAAAATAATAGTACCCTGTAGGTACCTAAGTTTTTATTAGTCAAAAACGTAACTATTGCAGTTGCGTTAAGACTTCAATTTGTACGTATGGGAAACATGTTTACGCTTCTTTCCCCGCCTAGCATGACCACCGAAACACGATATGATATGTTATAGCCATTTATCGCGTTGAAATAAATAAATTATTATTATTACTATTTTTACTGGGGCACGTATGTGTTCGCGTCCATAGTCGCCGATTTAATAGGTATGTTTTTTTTGTTATTATAAGTTCATTCAGGGGCCTTATCTATCACGCTATATTCACGATATTAACGCTATTTTGTTTACTTAGACTCTGTCGTAGTGGAGTGGTCAGTAACGCTGCCTACACATTAAGCGGTCCGGGTTCGAAACCTGGTATGGTAGGAGCAAATATTTGTGTGATGAACACGAACATTTGTTCACGAGTTAAGGTTGTTTATGTATTAGGTTGGGGAAAAAGTCTTTTCGCATTATAGTATGTATAAACTTGTAATAAAATCTCTTTGGCTATACTATTTGTATCTGGCTGGTTTTGGTATCATTGAAAGTTTAAATTTTAAAGAACATAATTCCAAATTCAAATTAGGAAAATGTGTGATTTTCATTTGTTTTTCGTACCGCCAAGATGAGTGAATCTAATGAAGAAATTCGATACATTTTAAAATTTTACTACAAAAAAGGTAAAAATGCAACGCAAGCCGCGAAAAAAATTTGCGATGTTTATGGACCTAGTGCAGTGTCTGTGAGAGTAGCACAAATTTGGTTTAAGCGTTTTCAATCCGGAAATTTTGATGTCAAAGATGCACGTCGCTCTGGTCGCCCTATTACAGATAAAATGGATGCCATTTTTGAAAAAGTGGAGCAAGATCGGCATGTCAGTAGTTACGACGTAGCTGAAGAACTGGAAATTGACCACAAAACAGTTTTGGCGCATTTGAAAAAAACCGGGTACACAAAAAAGCTCGACATTTGGGTACCTCACTGAAAGAAACCTAATGAACCGTGTACTCATTTGTGATTCTTTATTACGACGTAATGAAACCGAACCATTTTTGAAGAAGCTGATAACTGGTGATGAAAAGTGGATCACGTACGACAAGAACGTGCGAAAAAGGTCGTGGTCAAAGGCCGGTCAGGCTTCACAGACTGTGGCGAAACCCGGGTTAACTCGCAACAAGGTGATGCTGTGTGTGTGGTGGGATTGGAAGGGCATTATTCATTATGAGCTGTTACCACCAGGCAGGACCATCGATTCTGAACTCTACTGCGAAAAACTGATGAGATTAAAGCAAGAAGTTGAGAGAAAGCGGCCGGAATTAATCAACAGAAGGGGTGTGGTTTTTCATCATGATAACGCTAGACCTCACACATCTTTAGCCACTCAGCAAAAATTAAGAGAGTTTGGCTGGGAGGTGTTAATGCATCCGCCGTATAGTCCTGACCTTGCACCTTCAGATTTCCACCTGTTTCGGTCTCTTCAGAATTCTTTAGGCAGTGTCAGGTTAACATCACGAGAGGACTGCCAAAACCACTTGTCGCGGTATTTTGACCAGAAGTCCCAAAATTTCTATAGCAATGGGATCATGTCCCTACCTACAAGATGGCAAAAAGTTATCGAACAAAATGGTACCTACATACTTTAGTTAAATGTAAATAAACTATATTAAAAAATGTTTTGAATTTTCTTAAAAAATGCGAAGAAACTTTTTCCCCAACCTTATATTTATTTAAGTTTATTTATAAAAATATCTAAGTATACTGTATGTTATTAAATTTGTCCGTTATCTAGTATCCCTAACACAAGTTCTTAATGATACTTGATTTGGGTTAGATAATTTATTAATTTCAACGTTTTTACCAAAACCAAATCGTTATCGTTTTCAAACATTTTGACAACAGTTTAACAGCTGTCTGCTGTCAAAACCTACGAAAACGACATCCATTTGGTTTTGGTAAAAACGTAAATAGCGCGATCGGGGGGGCAGGTTGAGGAACATTCCTCGAGTGGTACTTATAGCATTATATTTTTTTTTATTTACTTATTCATGATGTTGGTCATATAATGCGCACCTCAGGCCAATTTGCGCACAGTGGATTAGCTGCTCCAATTTTAAACGAACGCACTAAAAAGGGCAAAGGTATTCTTCCTTAAAAAAAAATACTCATTACAAATAACGGCCCTATTTCGAGAGTTATGGTTCTGTCTCCTGATCATAATCCTAAAGACCACGGGACGGGGTAGACGATAAAGTCAGGGTTTAAAGTGCATGGGTGACGCATCTTCTTGTTCTAGTCTCAATAGGTTATGGTGGCTGGTTGTTCATTTGTAATATAAAGAAATATGTTTGGACTATCAGATAATCGATTTAGGGCTAGGAAAAGACTTTATTCTGGGTGCGCCGGCCGCCCCGGGTCACACAGTCACACACCGACCTACTTGTCCAATTTTACGTCTGTTCCGAATAGACAAGCTATGAGGCGTGAAATGAAGAGTAATTAAGCACGTAAAAAAGAAAATCGCCCAGAAGTATAATAGGAGCTTTTATTTTCCACCTCAATGTCTTTTATGATATCACCGGTGACGTCACCTTGGTGCTCCGAAGCACTGAACCGGTTCAGCCGCCGACCTCCAATTATGCTAATGCTGCTCCACCCCGCTCCTTAGCTCATAAACCATCAATGTCATATTGCCGTATAAGTAGGTCTACCTAGTTTTTGGAAAAGTAAAATGATAGTTTTATTTCATCACCCACGTTTTATTAGAAATAATAAAAATAATGCAGCAAACTTCAGGTCGCATCACACGCTCGCTATTATATTTTTCATGCTGGTTTATTTAGTACACGAACGCAATTTATTTACGCCAAAAAACGTCATAGACTTCGAATGCGGGAGCACGATTTCTATTGAAGCGTTAAAAAATTTAATGTTATAATATTACCGTGGTTTGACTGTGTTGTCTGTCATGGCGTGGCGTCGCTCGGATGGCCCAGATAGGAAGCCGCATGATCAAGTTTATTTATTCTTGTTCTTTTTTATTACTGAAACCAGTGACTTCTTAGTAGCTAATGTTTTGGTTACTAGACCTGAATAAATATTTTTTTGGTATTTACCTACCCTAAAAGCTATTCATATGAGCAATATAAAAATGTCGTTATTTTACTAGCGGTCGTAGGTATGTAGGAGTTACTTAATCAGTAAAATAAACTTTAAAATAAGTAGGTAGCTATAGCTAGGCTGGACAATAATAAAGTTTTGACAACAAAGGTCAAGCAAACTTTGGCATCATAGGTTCGATCCAGTAAAATATAAGCTTCTTGGTTGGATCAATAATTTGTAACTTCTCGATTGCTTCTCGAAATTAAAATCAGCTCAACCTTCAAAACAGGATTCTTTGTCTAAGTTCAAAACCCTACGTCTATGCTCAGACCAATAAAAAAGCGTCTATGCTACTTTATACAGTGTCAATTATGAATTGAAATCTGAAGAATAGGTAGGATAATGTTTTGTAACACGGTTTTTAATTTTAGTGGAGGTATTAGGACAACAGATGCTGAAAAACCTTATGCAAACCGCTGCAAACTAATACACTTTACGACACTAATACTGCATGTAAAATGGACACAAAATTTTTGCTTCCTTTTCTTCTTAGCAAACATCATAATGACGAGTTATAAGTAGGTAGGGAACTACCTTATCTATACAAGCGTTCCTTTTATATTTATTCCTACTTCCTACCTAATTTTGGCAAAAATTTGGTCTGAGGTGGTTGTATAATTATTTACGTCGCCAATTTTCTGTCTTGTTATTTTTCTTTAATTGTGAAAAACCGGAATGCAACTGTCGATATTAATGTGATATGATGGCCCGCATGATAGGCTTGGGAAAATGTGACATATTACCGCACTTTAAATTTGTGCATCGTATATACATAGTATATAGCCTGCTTAAGTAACAATAGGTAGGTACAACGTCGCCGATGGCCTAGTTGTTTGAGGCGTGACGGTTGCACCTCTTATCGGCAAGACGCACCCACTCTCCCTGCGCATCGCACCGTCACGCGGCGCGTGAAACGTTGAACATCGCCGGCGTCGTACCGGACGACGTCTGTTGCTTATTACACGCAAGTTCAACGAACTTGCTAATTTTATGGCTATAGATATATGTATATATAGGAACATTGTTCGGCGACGAAAACAGGATATGAAGTTACATGGGTGCCTCTATAATATCATTGATTATAAGTTAATGGAACGTTCAAAAAACTTTCTGTGACGGAGAAAATATTTACAAACATTATCATGTAGCTTGTTACGACAGTAGTCGGAAGGCGGTGTGCTGATTCAACATTAAGCAATTACAACACTGCACACGGCCCTAAAAGCTGAATTAGCTAATTTCCACGCGGCGACACAGAATGTTGAAATCGAAGTAAACTGCTGACATCGAGCTTCGTGTTTCTGCCTGACGACGGCTACGTGACGCAAGGGCACTCTGATTCTCACATCGGTCGGGTCGAGACTTAGACTAAGTAATTAATTATTGTAATTCTTTTTATTATAATTAAATATTTCATAAATAATTTCGGTTTTTTTTGAGTCCTTCGGCTGTGGCTTTCGTAATTGGCGCAGTCGGTAGGATTCCCGGGATATCGCGCAACGATCGCCGTCGCACGTAATTGATTCCTAAATCTTTACCGGGAACTCCTAGAACACGAACCTGCCGAAGCCGAAGTATCCAGAAATCGATAGCGCTCAAGAGTACCGAGATATGCATATGTAAGTACACACTGATTTTTCTCTAGTGTTGCTCTCCTATCTTATCCTTAGTTTATCCCTAAGTTAAAATTAATTTTCAAGATTTTTCACCCTAGAAACAGTAGGTCCCCTAAGACTAGACGTATTAGGGTTTACCGTACTGTAGATAAGCATAGACATATAGACAGTGATAGTTATAGTTTGTCAAGTGAAGAAAGCCTGATGGCGACAGACCCTGACACCATCTTCAAGGCCTTACGCCTGGTGCCAGAATTTGATGGCAACCCTAACGTGCTTACTAGATTTATTAAATTATGCGATCAGCTGGTAGATGCTTATTGCCACCCCGAAGATAATTTAGGTAATCTTTGTCTGCTCAATGGGATACTAAATAAAATAACGGGTCCCGCCGCTAGAACAGTTAACTCGAACGGCATACCTGAGAACTGGCAGGGCATCAAGAGCATCCTAATTAATAACTTTACCGATCAAAGAGATGAAACTACGTTATATAATGACCTCGCCGTTCAATCACAGGGGAGCAATACACCTCAAGAATTTTACGATAAATGCCAAACTTTATTCTCTACAATCATGACGTATGTCACCCTACACGAGACCATTCCAACGACTATAGACGCAAAGCGTACTCTTTACAAAAAGCTTACAATGCAAGCCTTTGTGCGCGGGCTTAAAGAACCGCTGGGCTCTCGTATAAGATGCATGCGTCCGGATACAATAGAGAAGGCACTGGAATTTGTACAAGAGGAATTAAATACGATGTACTTACAAGGCCGAAATGAAGGTCTATCTAAAAATACCCAAAATGCGTCTAATTATAGACCGCCTCCCGTACAGATGTCAACGCCTAATGCTTTCTTAGTACCTAAGCCATTTACTTTCTCACCACACACACCGTTCAAATATCCGACTATGCAGGCTCCAACCCCTCGCATTAATAACATTAACCCACAAAAACCTCAATTCCCTTCATACACCCCCTCTCCACAAATGCGTATACCAACTCGTACCGAACAAATGTTTGGTGCGCGCCCTCCTAATTATAATCCCCAACACAACATGTTTAGAATGCCATCTCGCACAGAACAAATGTTCGGTGCACGGCCTCCAAATTATAACCCACAAAGCAACATGTTCAGACTACCACCCAGGCCAAATCCTAATACCAACTATCCTAAGCCTATGAGCGGAGTTAGCCCCTTTACGCCTAGAGTTTTGCCATCATCAAGTTATTTCAAACCCCGTGACGTAAATGTGAACGAGTGTACCCCGTATGACGATTACTCTAACTATTATTACGCTGACCATTATGAACCAGAACCTTATTATATGACTTCTGACTATAACTCTAATGCTTATGACGAAGACAACTTAGTTAACTATCAGTATCAATATGACGAGCCACCACCACCCGAGCCTTATAATGTACAGCCCGAGGAGCAACCTCGTCCCTCTTCATCTGAAGATCAGGATTTTCAGAAGGGCAGGACCTTAAAAAGTTTAAAATAGAGGTTAATCTCCAAACACAAAGGCAGCTCCCATTCATACAAATAGCTAATCCACCTCTAAAATTATTGTTAGACACAGGCGCAAATCAATCTTTCTTAAGCCCAGATGCTGTGCAAAAATATTACTCTCAAATTAAACTTAATCATGATCCTTTTGAAGTATCTAACATACATGGAACTAGTAGAAGTAATAACTCTATAACTATACCGTGTTTTAACGAATTTGAAGATAGAAATTACATTAAATTATTTGTGTATAAGTTCCATGAATATTTCGATGGCCTCATCGGATTAGATCTATTAACACAGTGGGAAGCAAAAATAGATCTTAAAGATAAAGTATTAATAACTAAAAATATGACTAACCCTATTCATATGTATAATTCGAGGAATCTTAACTTATACGAAGATATAATCCCAGCTAGAACGTCAAAGTTTGTACGCTTACCTGTTAGTGTCCCAGACGGAGACGCATTAGTAGAGGAGCAGATTCTCTGCAACTGCATGATATCGGAGTGTCTTACTAAAATTAAGAATAATCGTGGCATAATCGAAGTAACTAACTGTACAGACAATGATATAATATTCTCTTTAGATCGTCCAGCATCCGCAAGTATATTTAACACAGAATTATACGAAGTAAGAAACAATAGATCGAAATCCATTCCGACATCACGCGTCGAAGATGTAATTTCACGGCTAAGAACAGAGCATTTGAATCCCGAAGAGAAAGCTAATTTAATACAATTATGTTCAACATATTCAGATATTTTTTATATAGACGGGGAGCCACTTACCTTCACTAACAAAATTAAACATTCTATTAGAACGAAAGACGAAATTCCAATCTATACTAAAAGTTACCGCTATCCGTTCGTACATCGCGATGAAGTTAGGGATCAGATCTCAAAAATGCTGGAACAAGGTATAATTCGTCCCTCTGATTCAGCATGGAGTTCACCTATCTGGATCGTACCTAAAAAGACAGACGCATCAGGCAAACAAAAGTGGCGGCTGGTAGTTGACTTCAGAAAACTCAACGAAAAGACTATTGACGATAGATATCCCATTCCTAACATCTCTGATGTCCTCGACAAACTAGGGAAATGCCAGTACTTCACGACTCTTGACTTGGCCAGCGGTTTCTATCAGGTAGAAATGAACCCTGAAGATATCCACAAAACCGCATTCAATGTGGAACATGGACATTTTGAATTCAAGAGAATGCCTATGGGTCTGAAAAATTCTCCATCAACGTTTCAAAGGGTTATGGATAACGTTTTATTAGGCTTACAAAACCATATTTGCTTGGTTTATGTAGATGATATCATAGTTTTTGGAACAAGCCTTCAGGAACACATGACGAACCTTGGGAAGGTTTTCCAACGGTTAAGAGAATCTAATTTCAAGATACAAATGGACAAGTCCGAGTTCTTGAAGTTAGAGACTGCTTATCTTGGACACGTAATAGGCAAGGACGGTATCAAACCTAATCCCGATAAGATTAAAGTCATAGAAAATTATCCACTTCCAAAAACCACCAAACAAATAAAGCAATTTTTGGGACTTCTTGGTTACTATCGCAAATTCATTCCCGACTTCGCTAAAATTACCAAACCCTTAACACAATGTTTGAAAAAGAGTCGATCCGTTATAATTGATTCTACCTATATTAACTGTTTCGAGAAATGTAAAAATTTATTAACTAATGATCCTATCTTACAATACCCAGATTTCGATAGAGAATTTAACTTAACAACTGACGCGTCAAATTTTGCCATTGGCGCTGTGCTATCTCAAGGGCCAATAGGCTCAGATAGACCAATTGCATACGCATCTCGTACTCTTAATGAGAGCGAGATTAATTATAGTACGACCGAGAAGGAATTGCTTGCAATAGTTTGGGCCACCAAATACTTTAGGCCTTATCTCTTTGGACGAAAATTCAAAGCTATTACGGACCATAAACCACTTCAGTGGCTTATGAATCTGAAAGAGCCGAACTCTCGACTGACGAGATGGCGGCTAAAGTTAAGTGAATATAACTTCTCTGTTATATATAAAACAGGCAAAGCGAATACCAACGCTGACGCCCTCTCCCGAATTGAAATCCATAACGAGGAAACCAACTCTATGTCTGTGAATATTTCAGAACGACCTCAAAATCCTAATAATAACTCCGATACCAATACCGTCCATTCTAATCATGAGAACCCTATCTTAGAAATCCCAATTACCGATGACCCCCTTAACCGTTTTAACCGCCAACTCTGTCTTCACATTGTTGGAGATATAAAAAAACGGCCCGTCGTAACAAAGCCTTTTGACACGCACACCCGTATCTCAATACAACTATCAGAGTCCAATCTTGAGGAAGACGTAATAAATGCAGTTAAAGAATATGTTCACCCCAAGGTTAAGACTGGGTTATTAATAAATCCACCCTTGGGTATGTATAAAATAATTCCAATCTTACAAAACACATTCAAAAATTCGGCAATGAATCTGGTACTTGCTAAAACAGAATTAGAAAATGTAAAAGAATACCTCAGACAACAAGAGATTATCAAACATTATCACGATGGAAAGACAAACCACAGAGGCATCAGTGAATGTTACTTGTCTTTATCTCGCCGTTATTATTGGCCAAAAATGAAGGAACATATAACAAAATTTATTAATGAATGTACCATATGTGGACAAGCTAAATACGATCGAAATCCTATTCGACAGCAATTTAATATCGTTCCACCGGCTACTAAGCCATTTGAAATTGTCCACATGGATCTATTTACAGCTCAGAACGAAAAGTACGTAACTTTTATTGATGTGTTTTCTAAATACGGTCAAGCCTACCACCTTCGTGACGGTACCGCCCTCAGCGTGATTCAAGCTTTATTAAGATATTCCACCCATCATGGTCTACCACTCACAATAGTAACTGATCAAGGCACAGAATTCACTAACCAGATGTTTACTGAATTCATGAGAGTCCATAAAATAACTCATCACAAAACCCTCGCCAACACTCCTAACGACAATGGTAACATCGAAAGGTTCCACTCTACCATATTAGAACACCTTAGAATACTGCGTCTCCAAAATAAGGACGAACCCATAATTAATATCATGCCTTATGCCCTTATAGCCTACAACAGTTCGGTCCACAGTTTCACTAAGTGCAGACCTTATGACATCATCAACGGACATCTTGACCCTAGGGACCCGACAGACATTGACTTAACGGGACATCTAATGCAACAGTACATACATAACCATAGAGACCAAATGAAAACCGTCTATGACTTAATTAACGACTCCAGCCTCGCTAATAGAACCGCGCTAATAGACAACCGCAATAAGAGCCGCGAGCCCGAGATGGAATATCTACCGCATCAGCAGGTGTTTATCTCAAATCCCATGGCTAGTCGCCAGAAGCTTGCTGCACGTTACACACAAGACAAGGTTTTAGCCGATCTACCGATCCACATATATACCTCGAAAAAACGTGGCCCTATTGCCAAATCTCGACTTAAACGCGTACCCAATAGTGCAAAATTGTTACAGGTTACTGATGACTCTCTTACTGAACGTGGGACTGGGACAGGAGATAAGACTTGAGAGTCTGGAAGACGGACCAGGACTCTTACCTTTTAAACTAGGACCAATGAGACTTATAACACATTACCACAGTTTCCTTCAATATGTAGAATTGACAGACATTCATGACAAAATTGACTTAGTTAAGGGACAAATATTAGAACTACATAGCATTTTACCTAAGACTACACATACCCTATTTGAAACACAAGTAACATACTTAAACTCCAAGCTAGATAAAGTTACCTTACAACTAGAAAGTTTAGAACCACACCGAACGAAACGAGGCATTATCGACGGATTAGGGTCCGTAATAAAATCACTCACCGGAAATTTAGACTACACAGACGCGCTTAAATATAATGATGCCATAAAGGTTCTTAGAGACAATCAGAATAAAATAAGCTCTGAGTTAAACCACCACATAAGTATGGGAAAAGATTGGATGAAACACCATACCGATATTATATCGAATATCATACAAAATCAAGAGAAAATAAATGAAACAGTACATATAATCTTAAGAAATGAAACTTACCTCCATTCTAGCCTTATAAAGTACGGTAAACTAGCACAGCTCCTAACTATAATTACAGATAACGTAGACGACCTATCAGACGAAATTCGTAGGATAGAAGACATATTAGCGTTCACCCGCACTTCCAGTACGCACCATTCCATGTTAAGAATAGATATCCTAAGAAAAATGTTAGATGAACTAAGTAAGCTATATAATAAAGATCAGTTATTAGATTTAGATTTAAGAGAATATTATGATGTGATAGGTACAGGATCATACTATGTTAAGAAACAGATAGTTATAGTTCTAAAAGTTCCTATATTATCTCCTTATACTTACGACCTCTATAAATTGCCCATAGCTCCTAATAAGAAAAGTCAGGTCATTATCCCACCTTACCCCCTAGTAGCAACCTATGGAAATTTTCATGTGTACATTGAGGCAGAATGCCCGAAGTACAACGCTCGGTACCTGTGCGAGGAAAAATTAAACCAACAAATAAGAACTGAACCTGACTGCATACAGAAACTCCTTACTCAGCAAACCTTAGAAGAATCCTGCAAACTTACAACCGTAGATGTCTTAAAGGAGACCATAGAAAGACTAGATGACCGGCACTACGTTGCGGTGTATCCACAATCAACTCAAGTCCAACTTACCTGCGACCGCAACGACTTCAGGAAGCTGGAAGGAAGTTATCTCATCATCATCCCATATAAATGTACACTGCGAACCAAGGAATTCACTATCTATAACTCCAATGATCGGATCGAAGGACAACCTTTGAAGATACTAAATATCTCAACGTCTATTGAAACAAATCAAGCAGCATCATCTCCAATATCGCTCACAACAATAAATCTCAAGGAACTTCACTCAATTCAAGATAAAATTATCGCTCAGCCTCCTATACAGCTGGACCAGCCATCAATTGAATCAATATATCATACCACACTACCCTTCTATGCGGTGCTTATGGGAATAACCACCATGGTAATCATTCTACTCTGCCGAAGATACAGGAGATGTTTCGAGGACATTACCAGGAACTCCGAGTTCAACCCAGAGATCTTAGAACAAGCCCACTCCTACAAGACGTCAGGAGATCTAACGTTGCAACAGCATCCAGCAACATTTTTAATCAAAGATAAAAAATAGTTGCTGCTCTTAGGGAGGGAGATGTTACGACAGTAGTCGGAAGGCGGTGTGCTGATTCAACATTAAGCAATTACAACACTGCACACGGCCCTAAAAGCTGAATTAGCTAATTTCCACGCGGCGACACAGAATGTTGAAATCGAAGTAAACTGCTGACATCGAGCTTCGTGTTTCTGCCTGACGACGGCTACGTGACGCAAGGGCACTCTGATTCTCACATCGGTCGGGTCGAGACTTAGACTAAGTAATTAATTATTGTAATTCTTTTTATTATAATTAAATATTTCATAAATAATTTCGGTTTTTTTTGAGTCCTTCGGCTGTGGCTTTCGTAATTAGCTAGGCAAAGAGTCAATAAAATTAAAACCTATCTAAGTATTGCCCTCAGACCAATTTTATCTCTGACAAAAAATAAATAAAAATAAAAGTCGCCCTATAATACTAGAAAAATGCACTGAAAAAAATCGACTTGCCTCAGGCGGGACTCGAACCCGCACCTTCCACAATTGTAAACTTTGTAAACGCAAAAATAAAATTATTCCATAAAAGTCGACCTTTTAACTTCAATAAAAGAATCTATTAAGTAATATTTTTAAGATGAACGTCACCGCGTCGGAGACCGCTAATACATAGTTTAGCAATAACAATATTCTCTTTATTTGGATTTTGGTTTCATTTTATTTACTAAGCGGTCCCCCAACGCAGCGACGTTCCTCATAAAAATTAATAGGTTCTTTTAATGAAGTTAAAAGGCAGAGAGAATTTTTTGTTTCTTTTTAGTTTTTTTTTGTCGGGGATTATTTAAAGTTTTTAATTTAATTTTTATTTCATTATTTTTAAATTACTCGTAGACCCTAGCCAGTAGCCAAGTACCTAAATTATTTTTTTCTTAAATATTATTTAAGAATCAAGAGAGAGATGATGATCTTGAAACACCTGAACAGATTTTCATAAATTATAGCAAAAACACCCAGTGGCGGATTTACCAGTAGGTTGAGTAGGCTAGAGCCAAGGGCGGCAGATTTTAAGGGGCGGCAAATTTGGCCCAATTTTTATCAACCAGTCATTTCAAGAAGGTTGCTTTCCGGACTCGTTAAAAGTATCATTAGTCAAGCCAATTTATAAAAAAGGACCCAAAACCGACCCTAACAATTATCGGCCCATAGCATTACTACCAACATCTGCAAAAATATTGGAAACAGCGATGTCTAAACGGCTCATTTAAAAAAAAAAAAATTCAAAAAAAATGTGATAAATTTAATGTTTTCCACGATTCCCAATATGATTTCCGGAAGAACCGAAATACCGTTTAGCCGTATATAGTTATGTACAAAAAATATTAAATATTATTAACAATAAAGAATATGCAGTAGGATTGTTGCTTGATATGAGTAAGGCATATGACAGGGTAAATTATAAAACTTTACTGGACAAACTCTACTCGTTAGGAATAAGAGGCATAACCTTGAGTTGGTTCCGTTCATATCTTGAAAATAGATCTCAGTGTGTTGAAATAGAATACACAAATTTCAATACAGGTAAAATAGAGGGTGTGAGATCCGATCTTCACCCAATGATAAGCTCCATACCACAAGGCAGTGTTATCGGTTGTATACTTTTCCTAGTATACTTATATTAATGACCTTCCCCAATCCTTCGAAAGTATGTGTTTTGCAGACGACGTGTCCGTTATACTATCTTGCACAAATAATAAATCGCTGAACAACCAATTAGATCAAACGTTAGACACCATAGTAGACTGGCTTGACAGAAACAATTTACAGTTAAACATTAAAAAAAACAAAAATTATTCAATTTAGACCACACCAAAAAACGGCTTTGGAAATAAACTATCTCTAAATCCTCACAATTAGAAACAGTAGATTCTGCCACTTTGTTGGGGGTCAAATTGACACCCACATTAATTGGAAACCGCAACTACAAAAATTTTCTAATAAATTATCGTCATTTATATATGCCCTTAGAAACCTAAAGCGGTTTACAAACGCCAAAATTGCTCTCTCAGCATATTATGCCTACGCCCATTCGAGAATCTCGTTCGGTATTATACTTTGGGGAAACTGTAGTAACATTCATGAAATATTTGTGCTTCAGAAAAAATGCATAAGGATTATAGCTAACATAGAACAAACAGAGACATGCAAACCCCATTTTATTAAACTTAATGTACTAACCTTACCATGCCTATATATCTACAAAGCCTGTAAATTTGTAAAAAAACATACATATTTATACTCCCCAGTTAATATGATGTGACGTAACAATCGCTACCAAAACAAATTAAGTCAACCTTTTTCAAAATTAAAATTATACTCCTCAGCTCCACACTCAATGATGATAAAAATATATAACCATCTCCCCAACTGCATAAAAAATATTGAAAGAAAATCGATCTTCGAAAAACAAGTTAAAAATATGCTAATTTCGAAAACCTATTACAGTGTCACTGAATATTTCCAGGGGGACACAACCAAAAAGTAGTACCTATCTATCTATTTTGGGCTCAGTATAGATGATTAAGAATTTTGCATAATTTAAATATTTTAGTCGTTATTATTTTATTATTATTGTAAGCTTTTATCATTGTTCATATATTTTTATTTTTATTTGTAAGTTCCTCTTTATAATTAAAATCTTTGCAACGTCCTAACTGGACGTCACATGTACTTACAAACAACAATATTGACATCTTTATATCATGTGACAAGCAATAAAGACATTTGAATTTGGATCTCAAAATGGATGTTGTATTCTGAATCAGAACCCCAAAAACCACGAAAATTATACCCATATTGATAATAAGTTAATAAGTCGCGTCCGCCATCTTGGACCTCAAAATTGATAATTGTATTCGGAATCAAGACCCCTGAAAACCGCGAAAATGAAACCCATATTGTTATTATATGAAAAAGTCACGTCCGCCTTCTTGGATCTAGAAATTGACGTGGTATTCGGAATTCGCCTTACAAGATACCCATATTAATATTATTATCAAAAAGTCGTGTTCGCGAAATAAAAGTTGTTTTCAGATTCACGACCCCCGAAAACCACGAAAACGATTACCATATTGATAATATGTTAAGTTAAAAAAAAGTCGCGTCCATATTGAATCTAGAAATAGATGTTAAATTCATAAAATTAAAAAAAACGACTTTTTTTTATTATTATAGAAAAAAATCAGTTGCAAAAATTAATACGTGACAACTTTTGGCCGATATCTCCCGAACGAGTGTAGGCAGTTCGGGGCGCCATTGCGCTCCGCTCGTCCCGCGTCCCCCTCACGATTGCCCTGTCTAGACGCGCTCGTTGGACGACTGTCAGGCATCTTTTCCATTACACGGTTGTTCAAACGTACGGTGTGTAAGCCGTACGGTTGAAAAAACGTGCTAGCTTGTACATGATACGGCAAAATCACCGCGCGAGACATTGGTAAGTACTGGCTAGTAGCGCTTTTTACTCGGGCTGTGTAGGACGTGCTGCGTCATGAATTTTCTTACGAAAAAAAAGATTATAGTTGCTTATTACATATATAGGAAAAAGAAAATAGAAAAAAAAAGGGAAGTAAGGTTTTGGATACATCCGATTTTAGAAAAAAGGGAGGAATATGGCGCGTTTCATACACTTGTCAAGAATCAATTGAGAGAAGATGAAGACAAGTTTTACAATTATTTTAGAATGCAGAAAACTACATTCGACAACTTGCTCCAAAAATTATCCCAGGAACTAAAACATCAAGATACTTTTATGCGAGAGAGTATATCGCCCGCAGAAAGATTGGCTGTAACTCTGAGGTAAGTAGGTACAAAATTAAATGACATATTTTAGTTTAAAATTGTTTATTGCACACAAACAAAATTATTACATGTAATTGAATTTTAATAATTATTAATTTAAGAACAAGTAAATCAAAAAATACACTACGCTGAAAATGCTACTCAAGTGCGGTACTAAAATCGAATTCGTCTTCAATAGAAACTTGAGAATCTGCCGAGATACTTTCCGCATTTACACTATGTACAGATAATTGTGATTCGGGTCGGTAGTGGATTGGCTCTAAACCAGAACCGTGTCCAAAATCATGAGAAGACGTCTGTGGACGACTTATTCCATAGCTCGATCTAGCAGCTGTAGAATATCCATATGTTGACGATTGCGCATTTGAGGATGCTGTACCACTTAAATATCCTTGATGGCCTTGATCCCATTGGTTTCTTGATGTAGGTATATACTGAGTACACTGTCTTTGTTGAATATTTTTAATTATTGAAATTACTTGAAACTGAAAGTCTATCATATTTTCATCACTGAACTTGTCAACTGTATCAGCGATTCCCATAAAAAAGTTCATACTACGGCTTTTCTTTTTCTCATCTCGTTCTGCTGAATCCATAAACTTCATAAACCTAATGTCAACTTCACTTAGTTCATTTTTTCTTTTTTTTTTAGCCCTTTGCGTCTCACTCCGTTCAGTGTATCCCGAGCTTGATTGATTCGGGACTGCACTATCAAAATTTTCATTACTGAGGCTAGAATCATGAACATGTTCAGTCATGTTAGAATCGGTCTTGCGATGCTCAACATTTTTTTTTAGGAACATCATTTCATCATAGAACATATATTTTCTTATTTTTTTTGCTGAAGAACCAGACTTACATTCATTAATTTTTTTGTCATATTTTATCCAGCTATCTTTCATATTGGTCCACTTCTTCATCACCATTGGCCCTGAAAATAAATAAATAATAATTATTAAATTCAAAATTTATGAAAACCCCCGACCTAAACTGAATCGACCCCGACCTAAAATGGGGTTTTAGTATTTGAACCTGAACCGTTTTGTTTTATATTTCAGGTATCTAGCAACAGGAGATACCTTTACTGACCTATACTACAGCTATAGAATTGGAATAAAAACCATAAGTTGCATCGTACGTGAAGTATGCCACTACATTTGGTTAGAACTGTATAAAGAATATATGAAAATGCCATCTAAAGAAGACTGGCTACACATTGCAAGCAAATTTCAAGAATCTTCCAACTTCCCGCTGTGCTTAGGAGCGGTCGATGGAAAACACATCAGACTTATTAAGCCAATTGATAGTGGCTCGATGTTTTTAAATTACAAACATTTTTTTTCTATAGTTTTGATGGCAGTAGTAGATAGCGATTACAACTTTATATTTGTTGACGTTGGCGCCTACGGAAAGGAGTGTGATTCCAGTGTGTTTAAAGAGACCCCATTTTGGAAAAATTTAACAAACAACGGATTAAATCTACCCGATGCAACACGTTTGCCTGGAATTGACTACGATTTGCCATATGTGTTCGTTGCGGACGAAGCCTTTGCTTTGCATTATCACTTGCTTCGTCCATTTGGTGGTCATCAGCTTGATCAATTAAAACGTACATTTAACTACAGACTCACAAGAGCGCGAAGATTTGTTGAATGTGCGTTTGGCATTTTATCCAATAAATGGCGAATTTTTCACCGGCCAATGAATGTGTCCATCGATTTGGCAGTTGATATTGTGAAAACATGTTGTGTTTTGCAAAATTTTATACATAAGCAGGAAAACTTTCAGTTTCACAATGCGAGTGAAAATGAGTCCACCCTTGATTCAGAATCGGAACTAATCCAGTTACCTATCACGAATGCAGTTCGCGGAAGTTTGGCGGCTAATGAAGTTCGCAACAGATTTGCACAATATTTTGTATCTAACGAAGGTCGCCTCTCCTATCAAAACAACTATGCATAAGTAAAAAGTTAATAATTAAATATCTGTAACTTACCAAACTTGTTTTTCTCATCACCACTTAAATCTTCAAATGTGGGCTGGAAATGAATAAATATTTCTTTCCAGGAATCATATTTAAGTCGCTTATTTTTATAATCGTCGATGGTCTTATCCCATATTACAGGCCTTTCTTGAATCAACGTAATTAATAATTCTTGATTTATGTTCATTTTATAATAAAATCGCGAAACAGCGTATATAAGCGGTCACGAATCCGTGCGTACGTCCGGCACCGTCGACACACCCCGATAGACTGCCATACCAGTGTTGCCAGCTGGGTGTTGACAAAAGTAACCTTAAATATATAAAAAAGAAACCTTTTAGTGTAAAAATAACCTTTCATTTTTTTTTCAGTGGTATGGTCAGGGTTACACCGAAAAATACCGAACAGTGAGCAAAAAAAAAAAAAAAAAAAGCTCCTCACTTGTGCCGTCTTGCCGATCCTTTGAGTCGCGCACAAAAAACTAGGGTTTTTCTAAAAATAGCTTTACTATGTCTAATCTCCGAAGTCCCGAAAAATCACCTAAAAGTAACCTTTTGAGTAGTGTAACCTGAAAGTAACCTTTCGGAGTTAAAAATCACCTAAAAGGTTACAAAAGTAACCTTCTGGCAACGCTGTGCCATACAACACTGGTGAAAATCACGCCGTGCGTAGACGCGGCGCGCCGAGGGGCAGTCACGGCGCACGCGGCCGCGGCGCCGTGCCTTGGCGCCACCGTGCATGTCGACAAGCTCATATAGTGATCCATACCACACTGACGACCGTGCCTACACGCGGCGAATTAACCGTAGATTTTCACGGCGAGAAACCGTGTAATGGAAAAGAGGCCTCAGACTTCTATAGACTGTGATAATATTGTCAGTATTGAAAATACTACCTGCAAGTAAACACATAAATTATTGTCAATATGTTAATTATTGTCAATAATACTGTGTGTGTGCGGCTAGCCTTATTTATCATTCCATATTGTCATGTCAACCCTTGATTTTTTTAAAAACCATTGAAATACATAGGTAAATTACCTACCTAGATCTAATTATTGCCTATATCACTTTATTTTATTAAGATTTTTATTCTTAAACTAAGCTAATGGTAAACTAGGTACTTACGTATAGAAATAGCTAGTTACACTGCACTGGCGTGTTATTTTTATAGGATAACTTTCTGCATTAAATAAATGTTATAAATAGCACTTACGGAATGATTAAGGATAAGTTTAAAGGTTATCTATCTTCAAAGTGTCTTCTCATAATATTGTACCTACCTATGTGCTTTAAATACCAACTTACACACTGATTGTAAAATAATATGTTATTGTGTTGAGATAATTGTAATAATATGCACTTTTGTAGATTGATAATTAATTAGGTACCTATTTACCTGGAGTCCACGTCCGGATGCCTCCTCGTGGCGGACCCTGGTAACGTGGTGGGGAAACTTTCTCGGCGGGTGTGTGGCTTTTGATGTCAAGTGTGTCCGCTTGGCAATTGAAGTCACATGCCATCGTCGAGTTGATTTTGTTTTGCCACCACGGCTAGTTCAGGACGGCCCTTTTCAGGGCCATGACCGCGCCCGGCGTCTCCCGGGTGCGGTCCGATGGATGCTCCCGATATCCTCGCCAGGAGGACGCGCCAGGTCGAGCAGCCGTCGGTGAGGAGGCGGCCTATAAGGCCGGCATCGGCCAGCGGCCCACAGGGGCTGTCGTTAGTCGGTAGCCCCTGTGGGCTGCTGGCCACCAATTGGTGCACAAGGAGTGCCTAGACGGGCAGCGTTAGGACGGTCTCGGTGTAGTTGCGCTCACGTGCGCAGATCCCGAGCCGTCCCGCAATAGCGCACTGGAAGTCAGGCATGGGAGGATGTTTAGTGGGTATGGAGGGAACGCCTTTACCTCGAGTCCCACATATCCCCTGCGGTTGGCACCACCCCCCAGGGACGATGCGTAAATGCATTTAACCTCCCCGTCAACAAGAAAAAAACAAAAAAAAAAGGTAAGTACCTATTTACCTAAATTATAAAAAAAAAACCGGCCAAGTGCGAGTTGGACTCGCACACCGAGGGTTCCGCCGTACAAACGTAGCGGTTTACAATTTATGACGTATTAAATCAAATTCTGAGTTCACGGGAAGTACCTTGTAGGTTTTGATTCCCTAGCGTGTGACGGAAATTCGTCTAAGGTGTCGGTATAAACTTCTGTATCTTTTGATCGCGTTAACTTAGAAGTTTGATTTTTTCACTGCTTAAAGGGACAATAGACCTAGGTATTTGGTATAAATTTCAATTTGATACCTTTATTCGTTCGTGAGAAATAAGGTAGTAAGTTTCATTTTATTAAAATATTTTTATTATATTATATAACTAAAAAAATGGGATTTTCGCAATTTTTCCTATATTTGCATTATATGACAATGCTTCATGCCAAATTTCAAGATTCTGAGTTTACGGGAAGTATCCTGTAGGTTTTGATTCCTTTGCGGGTGTCGGTTTGTCTAAGGTGTCGGTATAAACTGTTGTATCTTTTGATCGCGTTAACTTAGAAGTTTGATTTTTTCACTGCTTAAAGGGACAATAGACCTAGGTATTTGGTATAAATTTCAATTTGATACCTTTATTCGTTCGTGAGAAATAAGGTAGTAAGTTTCATTTTATTAAAATATTTTTATTATATTATATAACTAAAAAAATGTGATTTTCGCAATTTTTCCTATATTTGCATTATATGAAAATGCTTCATGCCAAATTTCAAGATTCTGAGTTTACGGGAAGTATTCTGTAGGTTTTGATTCCTTTGCGAGTGTCGGAAATTTGTTGAAAATATCGACATAATCGGCTGTATCTTTTGATTGGCTTGGCTTAGAAGTTTGATATTTTTACAGCTTAAAGGGACAATAAACCTGAGTATTTCATGTGAATTTCAGCTTGATACGTCCACGCGTTCTTGAGATAAAGGGTCTTGATAGACAGACAGACAGACAGACAGACAGACGGACGACAAAGTGATCCTATAAGGGTTCCGTTTTTTCCTTTTGAGGTACGGAACCCTAATACTAAATTAATAGTTACTAATAATAATAGTTACCTACTTAGTTACTAATATTATAAATGCGAAAGTAACTCTGTCTGTCTGTTAAGCTTTCACGTCTAAACCACTGAACCGATTTTGATGAAATTTGGTACAAGTATAGACTAGAGCTCGAGGAAAGACATAGGCCACTTTTTATCGCGAAAAAAGAGAAATAGGGGTTACGAAAGGGGTACGAAAGTTTGTATGGAAGTTCGTCATTGTTGAAGATAGAACCATGAAACTTTGAAATTAGGTACTTGATAAGAAATAAATAAATATTTGTTCTAGCGTTTTTGAAATATTAACCCATAGCCCATATATGAAAGTATGTAAGGAAGTCCAAGCAAAGTCACGCTTTCGCACTTAAAACTTTAACTGATTTTGATTAAATTTGGCACAAAAATAGACTAGCCCTTGAGATAGGATATAAGTTACCTTTTGTTATAAAAGAAAGCATAAAGGGCTTGAAATAAGGCATGAATTTTAATCGATTGTTAAAAAAAAAGACCAGACCTTGAGATCGAAGATAAGTTATTTTTGACGTGACAACGTCTTATAAATCGATAGAGCCGGCTGCACGCACGAAAAAACATGACGTCATGCGGCGTTACCTCGCTCTGAATCTAATTCTCTAATTTGAATTTGGAATTATGTTCTTTAAAATTTAAACTTTCAATGATACCAAAACCAGCCAGATACAAATAGTATAGCCAAAGAGATTTTATTACAAGTTTATACATACTATAATGCGAAATCTATTAAACAAATGAAATTAAATTTTTCTTTTGAAAAATGCTACCATTCCATCAGTATTTTCTTAAGACGTTGTCACGTTCAACTATCGTCAGTAAACCGACTTTTTTTTTGTAAATAGGGAATGAAAGGGTTGAAATAAGGTATAAGAGTTCGTATGGGATTCCTCATTATCGAAGATAAAACCATGACACTTTGTATTTAAGCACGTGATAAGAAATAAAAAAATGTAGCGTTTTTAAAATTTTGACACCCAGGTGGGGATGAAATAGGGAATGAAAGGTTATGCAAGTTAGCAAAGAATGGACTAACAAAAAACGTTGTTTAAAAAAAGTTATTAAAATAAGCTATTTACAGCAAACTACAGCAGTTTGCATGTGTATTATTTGCAAAGTACCTACCATAAAATAAAATAAAAATGCTACTAAAAGTACCTAACTATTCCATGCAGACGAAGTCGCGGGCACAAACTAGTAGCTCATATATCAGAATAACATACTTATAGGCTATAATTTAACTGATATTAACGCGAGTGAATCCGCGGTCGACCACTAGTAAGAAATACTTAATAACAAAATTTTTACTACAATGGTACTTACAATGGCGGTGTTATTCCTGCAAGATTGGTCTCTTCCAGGTAACATTTGTAGCCCTAAAAGTCCTACGTCCACCTACCAATCTAAAACTATGCTGTAAGCAAAAAAGGGGCTGAACGTTGTTCTTTCGACTCTAGAAAAACTTTCTATAGGTACCTACCATATTTAGTGCAGTATCCAAAACGGTAGAAGTGGATGAGCATAACAACTCAATTCGTTAAAGAAAAGTGTTTCAAGAAATCTCATCATCTTAATTTACTTAATTAAGTATGTAGAATGTAGAGGTCAGTCGCCGCCAGTCATTTATATTTTTCTCATCTACTTTAGCTGCTGATTGTACGCAATTTGTTGTTAAAATATTCAATACTAGCTATTGCCCGCAACTTCGTCTGCGTGGAATACTTATGTAGTTACTTTGACTTTGGGTAGCATTTTTATATTTTCAGGGTAATTATTTTACAAATAATACACATACGAACTGCTGTAGATTACACTGTAAAAAGCTTATTTTAATACCTTTTTATTAACTACGTTTTTTTTGTATTTCTATCATTTGCTAACTTCCATACGACCTTTCATTCCCTATTTCATCCCCACATGGGTGTCAAAATTTAAAAAACCCTATCTACATTTTTTTTCTTCTTATAACGTGCTTAAATACAAAGTTTCATGGTTTTATCTTCGATAATGAGGAATCTCATACGAACTTTATCTCAACCCCTTCACGCGCTATTTAAAAAAAAACTTATATATTCTATCTCAAGGTCTAGTCTATTAATTTCATCAAAATGGATTCGGGTGTTAGGCGTGAAAGCGAGACTTTGTTTAGACATCTTTACGACCTTTCATACCCTATTCCATCCCCACACGGGTCAAAATTCAAAAACTCTAAAACATCATATTTATTATTATTGTTAATCGGTTCAGTGGTTTAGACGTGAAAGCTTAACAGACAGACAGACGAGAGTTACTTTCGCATTTATAATATTAGTAGGGAAGTAGGGATTTGATCATCACATAAACTTAACAGATACAACTAGGTACCTACCTACAACAATATAAGACAGTCTAAGTTCTTTTAGCTGAATACTTAGCTAAGTATAGTTTCAAAGTTTGTTTGCAAAAAGAACTCCTAACATAATCTCAGGAAAAGAGGTGTCAATTCTTGTTTAATATTAAGTCTATAGAATCACTTGTACTTATATACCTATGTACCATGTACTGCCAGCATATTAAATCTGTGGATATAATAGATGCCTACTTTGAGTCAGGTATGTCTTGTGTTGGTATGTCAGCCATTAATTTATTTGTAATAGATAAATAACACAAAACGTGATCAGCAAGCAAATGCTGGCGGTATTCATTCATAAAACTAATAAGGAAAGAAACCATCACATGGCATTGTACTGTAGGTATGTTAACTTTTAACTCGTTAAGTATTCATACAACAGTTTAGATGGGCGACTTACGGCCCTTCTGCAATAGCGGTTCACTAATGGATCTCCATATGGTATAAGAATAGTGATGTCGTCATCCCTTAAGAGACGCTCATAAAAATGTAGCATAGCATTCTTTAAACGGAAGTTTACATCATGCTTTATATTGAGTTACCATCACTTAATTATAAATGTGTAGTAGATTAGAGCTCGTTCGGAGTGTAAAAATGTGCGGGCGTCTCAGATCGGCGACAGGCCTCGGCACTGGCTGTTTATAGCGGTGACGATATCGTCGTGTGCCCCACTCCCCCCAACCGGCCCAATCCCACTTGTTATATGGGGGTCAAATGCGATTCCTTTTTAGTTTTTACACAAACCTGTTCGTTGTCCGGTCGATGTCGATGCAACATACAGCCAAGAAATGAGACCAATGGTACAAGGCGTTTGTTATATCTACCTATAGAAATAATTATAAGCTGTTAGAGCTATTATCTAGATATAATGATCTATCATTATATTACATAACAAAATAGTAAAGTTAACGAACTTATCGACATCACCATACCTCGGAATACAGAGACGACTGACAACGCGACATAAAGCAAAGTTGAATATTTTGTAATAAATGTTCTTTACGATTACGTAATCCGAGCTAACCTTGTTTTTCCACAGCCTTTAAAACTTGATAATTTTATTCATAAGATGAAAAAACTACAATGCCAATGACGAATCCTGCCTATCGCCAAAATACAAAATATATGTCGTAGGGGATTTCAGAATAAAATTGTAGTGCTCGATTCGTATTAAAACCTTAGAAAACACATATTTTTCTTTATATTCCGCAAAATATTTAACGAACGAGATCAGCTTGTGACATATTTAAGCCACTTTCAATATTTCTTTCAAAAGTTTTAATATTATGGCACTGACTCAGACCAATGACTTTTTTATTGGTCTGAGGGCACTGACTGAGTTCTATTTAAATTAAGCATTAAAGGGAAATATTTGAGCACGGTAATATTAATATCATGATTTGAGGAAAGTAGAGTTATTGCTGTAACAATATATCCACAGCGAACGAGCAGGTGTGCTTGCGTATTCCATGACTACTTATATTGTAAGTATATTATTATGTCAATACTCCGTGATATATGTAGATACCTACGCATATAATATAAACTTGTAAGAGTTGTAACTAAAGCGACATATACCTCTACGTATACGGTATTGAATTGAGTTATTTAGGTGTTCCAGTTTCCAGTGCTTGAGTAGTGCTTTATCGATTTCCTTACCAATGACATTTCACATGCCGTTGCGTAGGTACAGTTTATACTGTGACGGTTGTTGTTCAAGTGTTTAATCAATTAATAGTGACTATTCATCATCATCATTCATCATCATTGATACACTCTACCGCTAAGCACAGCACCTCACTTGTTAGATTTTCATGGGAAAGGAACGAATAAGAATTTATTTCTGTAAAAATACATACAGTGGTGGACACATAATTAAATACACTTAAGTGGATATTAATTTTTGTGAATATTAGTATTTTTGTGGATATTAAAGTTTACCGACCCTATATTTTTTTATTATAATGCAATAGGAGCATGCAATATTATTTAAATTATATTAACGGTTATCGTAAAATGTTAGAAATGAAACAAAGAGAACAAAGATGACGTATTTTAAAAAAATATTCAGTTTAACACATTGCAAGCACTAATACAAACTATTGAACTAATACAAAGACTTGGACAACTAATTAAAGACACACAAATTAAATAACTATAAAAATATATAACATAAATATTAAAACCCACTTAATTTCAATTATTTTTAGATGTATAGTAGAAACATTTATTAATATTTAGTCGCATGTCCGTTTAGCAGCGATGACAGCCCGACACCACCTAGGCATTGAAGCGGTCAAATTATCGCAGGTTTCAAGCGAAATCTGCTTCCACGTCTCTTTAAATGCCATGTAAAGTTGATGTAATGATTCAAGTACACTACTTGTACGTGTTTTTGCCACCGCTTGTCTTCACACGGGACCACGAGTTTTCAATCGGGTTAATACAGTATATAACCGATATTTAACCCGATTGATGGCCAATCTAAAACTGTTACTGATTAACTCTTAAGAAATTCTTTGACCGCTGCTGGGGATCCTTATCATGTTGAAAAGTCCATATCACCGGCAAATAATCCTCAGCATAAGGTAACTCATATCGACGGTTAAAAGGTAATAGGGCATAAGCGACACTTTTGTCGAAAATGAGTTATGAATGCCATCCGACTTAAAATTTTCCGCTCTTTCGAATGCGCTTACTCCCATGGCTCTACGATGACTTTTTTGTCGCTTATGCCCAAGTAAAAAAATGCGTTTTCGAAGTGTCATTTTGGATAACCGACTGAATTTTAGGTCTTTTTTACCCTAAAGGCGTTTGTACCTCTGTAAAAATGACATAGTTTTTGTTTATAGTCGGTAATGTCTTTTTACTTTTTATTAGAGTGAAGATTTCAGACGCTTATAGCTCTTTACCTTTAGCGCCTGTTATGAAAACTGGAGCTAATGCCTATTTACCTTTGTTGTTGAAATCATCGAGCGTCGGTTAAACCATACTACACTTTACAAGTATACAATATAGTTGGCGCTTATGCCCAATTACTAAAATCTTATTTTACTGTGAACTGTCGCTTATACCTTATTACTGTTTATTAATTTTATACAACTTTGTCGGTCATACGCAATTACTACAATCAAATTTGATATCGAAATGTCGGTTATATCCTACTACCATTTACAATTTTAATAAGACTCCGTCGCTTATACAATATTACTCCTCATTCATTATTTGTTATTTGATGCTTATGCCAATATTTATCACTTCGTTGTACTCAAGTAGGCATCGCACGAGTCGCTTGTTCCAAAATCATTCAGCCACGGGCAGTGACGTTATGTTTGTAACAATGATACCTAATTACTTCATACGAAAGTTAATACTAAAAAAGTACCCATTACGTTACTTCATTAAGTTCCTACTTTATTTTTGTTACACTAAGTAGGTAAAAACTAAGCGAAAACTTGTTTTGCCTATAATTGTAATATTTTTAATAGTGAAAAACCTATTTTTGTTTCATTAAATAACATTAAGTATTTAATGTGATTGTGAGCATGATACACAATAGTAATATATCTACTGAAAAGTACCTTCCTAATATCTGAAGTCTAGCTAGCTTAGTTACCAAATGGATGCTTACTTTTCTCTGACGATTTTATCATCATCATCATCATCATTTCAGCCAAAAGACATCCACTGTTGGACATAGGCCTCCCAACCTGATCGGTTCTGCGCAGTCCGCATCCAGTGGCTTCTCACGACCTTTGCCAAATCGTCATTCCACCTTGTGGGGGGCCTTTTTTTTGTTGAGGGGAGGTCAAATGCATTTACGTATCGTCCCTGCGGGGTGGTGCCAACCGCAGGGGATGTGGGACTCGAGGTAAAGGCGTTCCCCCCATACACACTAAACATCCTCTTCAGCCTGACCTCCAGTGCGCTATTACGGGACGGCTCGGGATCTGGGCACATAAGCGCAACTAAACCGAGACTGTCCCAACGCTGCCCGTCTAGGCACTCTTTGCAAAAATTGGTGGCCATCAGCCACTCCTCCACCGACGGCTGCTCGACCTGGCGCGTCTTCCTGACGAGGACACCTGGAGCAGCCATCGTCCCGCACCCAGGGGACTTCGGGCGCGGTCGTAGCCCTGAAAAGTGTCGTCCGGAACTAGCCGTGGTGGGAAAACAAAAACAACTCGCCGATGGCATGTGATTTCGAATGCCAAGGGGACACACTTGACATCAAAAGCCACAAACCCCCACCACGTTACTAGGGTCCGCCACGAGAAGGCATCCGGCCGTGGACTCCACCTTGTTGGGGGCCTACCAACGCTGCGTCTTCCGGTACGCAGTCGCCTCCCGAGGACCTTCCCGCCCCAACAGCCGTCAGTCCCCCTCGCAATATACCGTGCCCACTGCCACTTAAGGTTTGCAATTCTTTGGTCTATATCGGTGACTTTGGTTCTCCTGCGGATCTCATAATTTCTGATATGATCACGCGAAGAAACTCCGAGCATAGCCCTCTCCATTGCTCTTTGAGCCTTCTTCTGAGGCCCATTGTAATCAGCAACGTTTCGGTTCCGTATGTCATTAATGGCAACACTCATGTATTGAAGACTTTCTTCTTAAGACTGCGGTAGATGGGCTGAGAATATGCCACGTAGCTTCCCGAACGCTGCCCAGCCGACTTTGATTCGTCGATTGACCTCTTTCTAAAAGTTGTACTAACCAAGTTGGACTGTTTGTCCCAGGTAAACACAATGGTCGACAACTTCCAATGTAGAGCTTCCAACCTGTACAGGAGTGGGTATAACATGAGAATTCGACATGATTTTCGTCTTGTCCATGTTCATATAAATACCCACTTGCTGGGAAACTCTACAGAGATTGATCGTCGAGCATTGTCCCCAAGTCTTCCAAGGTCTCAGGGATGACAACGATGTCATCTGAAAAGCGAAGGTGGGTTATACTCGCCATGTATATGTTGATGCCAAGTCTCTCTAGTCCAGAAGCTTAAGCGCGTCCTCCAACGTAGCAGTTTCGGCAATATAACGTCGCCCTGTCTCAGAATACGCTGGAGCTGTATGGGTTTTGAGTTCTGTTCCTGGAGGCGGACTGACATAGTGGCGTTTTCGTACAGTGACCGCAACACTTGGATGTATCGATAGTCTGTTTGGCATATCTGGAGTGACTGGAGCACGGCCTAAGTCTCGACAGAATCAAAGGCTTTCTCATAGTCCACAAACGCTAAGCATAATGGCAGATTATACTCTTCGGTCTTCTGTATGGTTATACATGTATAACCCATGATAGACCATGATAGACCACATACATACGCTGCGGCATGCCGCAGCGTATGTATGTGGTCTATGGTACTAAAGCCTTATCGGAATTTGTTTCGTTATAACTCTTGAAAACAGCTTATAAACATGACTCAGAAGCGTGATGGGTCTATAGTTCTTCAAATAGATCCTATCCTTCTTTCCTTTTTGAAGAAAAGTCCCACCACGCCTCTGTGCCATGCCTTTGGTGTTTTACCGTCGAGTATAACAGAGTTAAATAGCCTCTGAAGAGTTTTCTGGACCTTTCGTCCGTCTGCTTTCAGAAGCTCCGCTGTAACTCCGTCCTCTTTGTAACACCCGCCGCCTTGTTATTCTTGAGGTGTTTGGAAGCTACACTAATCTCGTATAGTCTGATTTCCGGGGGATATATTCGATGTAGTGTAGGGTCAACTTGGCTGTTGGATCGGCGGCCTGAACGACAGGTATGTATGTATGCCGCAGCGTATGTATGTGGTCTATCATGGTCTATCATGGGTTATACATGTATAACCATACAGAAGACCGAAGAGTATAATCTGCCATTATGCTTAGCGTTTGTGGACTATGAGAAAGCCTTTGATTCTGTCGAGACTTAGGCCGTGCTCCAGTCACTCCAGATATGCCAAACAGACTATCGATACATCCAAGTGTTGCGGTCACTGTACGAAAACGCCACTATGTCAGTCCGCCTCCAGGAACAGAACTCAAAACCCATACAGCTCCAGCGTATTCTGAGACAGGGCGACGTTATATTGCCGAAACTGCTACGTTGGAGGACGCGCTTAAGCTTCTGGACTAGAGAGACTTGGCATCAACATATACATGGCGAGTATAACCCACCTTCGCTTTTCAGATGACATCGTTGTCATCCCTGAGACCTTGGAAGACTTGGGGACAATGCTCGACGATCAATCTCTGTAGAGTTTCCCAGCAAGTGGGTATTTATATGAACATGGACAAGACGAAAATCATGTCGAATTCTCATGTTATACCCACTCCTGTACAGGTTGGAAGCTCTACATTGGAAGTTGTCGACCATTGTGTTTACCTGGGACAAACAGTCCAACTTGGTTAGTACAACTTTTAGAAAGAGGGCCAATCGACGAATCAAAGTCGGCTGGGCAGCGTTCGGGAAGCTACGTGGCATATTCTCAGCCCATCTACCGCAGTCTTAAGAAGAAAGTCTTCAATACATGAGTGTTGCCATTAATGACATACGGAACCGAAACGTTGCTGATTACAATGGGCCTCAGAAGAAGGCTCAAAGAGCAATGGAGAGGGCTATGCTCGGAGTTTCTTCGCGTGATCATATCAGAAATTATGAGATCCGCAGGAGAACCAAAGTCACCGATATAGACCAAAGAATTGCAAACCTTAAGTGGCAGTGGGCACGGTATATTGCGAGGGGGACTGACGGCTGTTGGGGCGGGAAGGTCCTCGGGAGGCGACTGCGTACCGGAAGACGCAGCGTTGGTAGGCCCCCAACAAGGTGGAGTCCACGGCCGGATGCCTTCTCGTGGCGGACCCTAGTAACGTGGTGGGGGTTTGTGGCTTTTGATGTCAAGTGTGTCCCCTTGGCATTCGAAATCACATGCCATCGGCGAGTTGTTTTTGTTTTCCCACCACGGCTAGTTCCGGACGACACTTTTCAGGGCTACGACCGCGCCCGAAGTCCCCTGGGTGCGGGACGATGGCTGCTCCAGGTGTCCTCGTCAGGAAGACGCGCCAGGTCGAGCAGCCGTCGGTGGAGGAGTGGCTGATGGCCACCAATTTTTGCAAAGAGTGCCTAGACGGGCAGCGTTGGGACAGTCTCGGTTTAGTTGCGCTTATGTGCCCAGATCCCGAGCCGTCCCGTAATAGCGCACTGGAGGTCAGGCTGAAGAGGATGTTTAGTGTGTATGGGGGGAACGCCTTTACCTCGAGTCCCACATCCCCTGCGGTTGGCACCACCCCGCAGGGACGATACGTAAATGCATTTGACCTCCCCTCAACAAAAAAAAGGCCCCCCACAAGGTGGAATGACGATTTGGCAAAGGTCGTGAGAAGCCACTGGATGCGGACTGCGCAGAACCGATCAGGTTGGGAGGCCTATGTCCAACAGTGGATGTCTTTTGGCTGAAATGATGATGATGATGATGATAAAATCGTCAGAGAAAAGTAAGCATCCATTTGGTAACTAAGCTAGCTAGACTTCAGATATTAGGAAGGTACTTTTCAGTAGATATATTACTATTGTGTATCATGCTCAGAATCACATTAAATACTTAATGTTATTTAATGAAACAAAAATAGGTTTTTCACTATTAAAAATATTACAATTATAGGCAAAACAAGTTTTCGCTTAGTTTTTACCTACTTAGTGTAACAAAAATAAAGTAGGAACTTAATGAAGTAACGTAATGGGTACTTTTTTAGTATTAACTTTCGTATGAAGTAATTAGGTATCATTGTTACAAACATAACGTCACTGCCCGTGGCTGAATGATTTTGGAACAAGCGACTCGTGCGATGCCTACTTGAGTACAACGAAGTGATAAATATTGGCATAAGCATCAAATAACAAATAATGAATGAGGAGTAATATTGTATAAGCGACGGAGTCTTATTAAAATTGTAAATGGTAGTAGGATATAACCGACATTTCGATATCAAATTTGATTGTAGTAATTGCGTATGACCGACAAAGTTGTATAAAATTAATAAACAGTAATAAGGTATAAGCGACAGTTCACAGTAAAATAAGATTTTAGTAATTGGGCATAAGCGCCAACTATATTGTATACTTGTAAAGTGTAGTATGGTTTAACCGACGCTCGATGATTTCAACAACAAAGGTAAATAGGCATTAGCTCCAGTTTTCATAACAGGCGCTAAAGGTAAAGAGCTATAAGCGTCTGAAATCTTCACTCTAATAAAAAGTAAAAAGACATTACCGACTATAAACAAAAACTATGTCATTTTTACAGAGGTACAAACGCCTTTAGGGTAAAAAAGACCTAAAATTCAGTCGGTTATCCAAAATGACACTTCGAAAACGCATTTTTTTACTTGGGCATAAGCGACAAAAAAGTCATCGTAGAGCCATGGGAGTAAGCGCATTCGAAAGAGCGGAAAATTTTAAGTCGGATGGCATTCATAACTCATTTTCGACAAAAGTGTCGCTTATGCCCTATTACCTTTTAACCGTCGATATGAGTTACCTTATGCTGAGGATTATTTGCCGGTGATATGGACTTTTCAACATGATAAGGATCCCCAGCAGCGGTCAAAGAATTTCTTAAGAGTTAATCAGTAACAGTTTTAGATTGGCCATCAATCGGGTTAAATATCGGTTATATACTGTATTAACCCGATTGAAAACTCGTGGTCCCGTGTGAAGACAAGCGGTGGCAAAAACACGTACAAGTAGTGTACTTGAATCATTACATCAACTTTACATGGCATTTAAAGAGACGTGGAAGCAGATTTCGCTTGAAACCTGCGATAATTTGACCGCTTCAATGCCTAGGTGGTGTCGGGCTGTCATCGCTGCTAAACGGACATGCGACTAAATATTAATAAATGTTTCTACTATACATCTAAAAATAATTGAAATTAAGTGGGTTTTAATATTTATGTTATATATTTTTATAGTTATTTAATTTGTGTGTCTTTAATTAGTTGTCCAAGTCTTTGTATTAGTTCAATAGTTTGTATTAGTGCTTGCAATGTGTTAAACTGAATATTTTTTTAAAATACGTCATCTTTGTTCTCTTTGTTTCATTTCTAACATTTTACGATAACCGTTAATATAATTTAAATAATATTGCATGCTCCTATTGCATTATAATAAAAAAATATAGGGTCGGTAAACTTTAATATCCACAAAAATACTAATATTCACAAAAATTAATATCCACTTAAGTGTATTTAATTATGTGTCCACCACTGTATGTATTTTTACAGAAATAAATTCTTATTCGTTCCTTTCCCATGAAAATCTAACAAGTGAGGTGCTGTGCTTAGCGGTAGAGTGTATCAATGATGATGAATGATGATGATGAATAGTCACTATTAATTGATTAAACACTTGAACAACAACCGTCACAGTATAAACTGTACCTACGCAACGGCATGTGAAATGTCATTGGTAAGGAAATCGATAAAGCACTACTCAAGCACTGGAAACTGGAACACCTAAATAACTCAATTCAATACCGTATACGTAGAGGTATATGTCGCTTTAGTTACAACTCTTACAAGTTTATATTATATGCGTAGGTATCTACATATATCACGGAGTATTGACATAATAATATACTTACAATATAAGTAGTCATGGAATACGCAAGCACACCTGCTCGTTCGCTGTGGATATATTGTTACAGCAATAACTCTACTTTCCTCAAATCATGATATTAATATTACCGTGCTCAAATATTTCCCTTTAATGCTTAATTTAAATAGAACTCAGTCAGTGCCCTCAGACCAATAAAAAAGTCATTGGTCTGAGTCAGTGCCATAATATTAAAACTTTTGAAAGAAATATTGAAAGTGGCTTAAATATGTCACAAGCTGATCTCGTTCGTTAAATATTTTGCGGAATATAAAGAAAAATATGTGTTTTCTAAGGTTTTAATACGAATCGAGCACTACAATTTTATTCTGAAATCCCCTACGACATATATTTTGTATTTTGGCGATAGGCAGGATTCGTCATTGGCATTGTAGTTTTTTCATCTTATGAATAAAATTATCAAGTTTTAAAGGCTGTGGAAAAACAAGTTCTAAAAGTTGTACTAACCAAGTTGGACTGTTTGTCCCAGGTAAACACAATGGTCGACAACTTCCAATGTAGAGCTTCCAACCTGTACAGGAGTGGGTATAACATGAGAATTCGACATGATTTTCGTCTTGTCCATGTTCATATAAATACCCACTTGCTGGGAAACTCTACAGAGATTGATCGTCGAGCATTGTCCCCAAGTCTTCCAAGGTCTCAGGGATGACAACGATGTCATCTGAAAAGCGAAGGTGGGTTATACTCGCCATGTATATGTTGATGCCAAGTCTCTCTAGTCCAGAAGCTTAAGCGCGTCCTCCAACGTAGCAGTTTCGGCAATATAACGTCGCCCTGTCTCAGAATACGCTGGAGCTGTATGGGTTTTGAGTTCTGTTCCTGGAGGCGGACTGACATAGTGGCGTTTTCGTACAGTGACCGCAACACTTGGATGTATCGATAGTCTGTTTGGCATATCTGGAGTGACTGGAGCACGGCCTAAGTCTCGACAGAATCAAAGGCTTTCTCATAGTCCACAAACGCTAAGCATAATGGCAGATTATACTCTTCGGTCCGGTCTTCTGTATGGTTATACATGTATAACCCATGATAGACCATGATAGACCACATACATACGCTGCGGCATGCCGCAGCGTATGTATGTGGTCTATGGTACTAAAGCCTTATCGGAATTTGTTTCGTTATAACTCTTGAAAACAGCTTATAAACATGACTCAGAAGCGTGATGGGTCTATAGTTCTTCAAATAGATCCTATCCTTCTTTCCTTTTTGAAGAAAAGTCCCACCACGCCTCTGTGCCATGCCTTTGGTGTTTTACCGTCGAGTATAACAGAGTTAAATAGCCTCTGAAGAGTTTTCTGGACCTTTCGTCCGTCTGCTTTCAGAAGCTCCGCTGTAACTCCGTCCTCTTTGTAACACCCGCCGCCTTGTTATTCTTGAGGTGTTTGGAAGCTACACTAATCTCGTATAGTCTGATTTCCGGGGGATATATTCGATGTAGTGTAGGGTCAACTTGGCTGTTGGATCGGCGGCCTGAACGACAGGTGTGCGTGACGTGGCGTAAAATTCTTCGTAGAAGTTTTCAATCTCGGCTAAAAGCTCAGGGCGCGATGTAATAATTGTGCCATCCTCCGTTTTCAGCTTCTTCTCCAAGCGACAGATCTCTAGCAAACACCTTGGAGCCTTTGCTCCGCTCTGTGGTCTCTTCAATACATTTTGTATTGTATCGGCGTATGTCGCGAGTTAGGCACTTTGAGATCTCTTTACCGAGCTGCCGACGCTCACGAGTGGACTTCAGGGGACTGCAGAACCATTCCATGTCTTTCCTCCATAAGCTTTAACGTGGGCACTGAGGTTTTCTTCGTTCTATTATTACGGCTGGGTTTGAAAAACGTAGAACACACCGTACGGACAGCTTCCACGAAACTGTCGTTGTAGTGTCCACATCTATGCAGTCCTCCAGGCAATCGAAGCGATTTTGCAGTTCGAGTTGAAAGTTTTCGGGGTGTTGGATATAGATGGCTTCAGAGCGGAGCGTTGACTTCATCAGTCGACATCGTTCGGATTTTGCGGTAGATTCAGTGTGCCTTTACCAATCAGTGATCGCTCCCTGTGTTAAACTAATTGATCACAGAGACATCATTGAATATCCGAGTCTTAGTCGACATGACGAAGTCAATCTAATTTTTTGTTGCACTATCCGGACTTTCCCAGGTCGAGAAGGAAGAAGGCGTTCATCATATAGAGTCGCTCCCTCTCCATATTGACCACGTTAATTCCAAAATTCAGTTCCAAATTGCCCCACTTTCGACTCATTTTCGCCACGTTTGCCTATCCTTGTGTTAAAGTCACCTATGACAAACAACGTAGTGGGTCCTGGAAGCATGTATTGCACGAAAAATATCCTTATATATTACTTCCACTTCCTCGTCGGGGTGCGTCGAGGTCGGGGCCGACCTGTATGACCTTCAACGAATACCGTTTGGTGATTCTGACTATAAGGTACGTTACCCTATTCGACACCCTTCCAATCTGTGCAATGTTGTTCACGAGAGGGTTGTGAACAATGAATCCGACACCACCTTTGGATAGATTTTCTCCCTCCGGGAAATAGAGCAGGTTGCCGGATTTATGGATCACCGTATCCTCGCCCTGTCTTCGGACTTCAGATAATCTCACTATACTCCAGCAAATGCTGCTCAATTCTTCCTCCAGATCTAGCAGCTTCTCCTCGGTGCGCAGTTTGCGTGGATTGTAGGTTGCCAGGGCCAAGGTCGTTCGACGGGAATTCGCCGCCGCCCGTGGATTCTTTGCACCCCCAGTCCCTACGCCTCAGTCCCAGAGCCTCGTCAGTTATTCGGCAGTGTGTACCGAGCGCAGGTGAGGTTGATTTGAGTCCCGGAAAATGTTGATCGGAACCCCCTACAACCCCTTTCGATTCTATTAAGCTGAAATAATACGTTACATAAAATTACATAAAAAAAATAGTCAATTTGATTTTGTATAGGTAACTTATTAATGAAATTACTTAGGTCTTATTTTAAAGGAGAATCATGTCGGTTGTGTATCTAGTATTATAAGAAGTGACGTTTAATCCATGTTACCATTTACTTAGACAATGCCGTATGTTGGATATCCTCGTTTTCTCCTTGGTATTATGAATCTTGATGTGTGTTGTACCACATTACCATTTTTTCCACTCACTTAAGCTGTTGTCTATGTCTTATATCCTCACGATGTTTTTGCTAATCACTGCTTCTTAGGCTCCATTACCATTTAGCATAATCATATGAATTGTCGTTTGTCCCATTTTACCGATTTAACTTACCCTACAGTCATGTCGCTTATGCCCTATTACCTTTTTGCATGAGAATATCGAATGTAGCTTAGCCTTCTCTACTCTCAGTTTCCTTCCGTGTAGATGTCACTTATGCCCAATTACCTTTTTTGCAAAATAAGATAAATTGATCTAAGCGACATTAAAACCCAAAAAACAAAGCCGAATCAAATAAATATAAATGTCAAATGATGCTTTAATTTTTTTTCATTCTAGATCTGTTTGAATTTTCACCCTATGACTATAAACAAAAAAGTTATGTTAATTTTTCAGAAATTTGAAACTTTAAACTGATCTCCTGAACAATTTGGTTTTTGTCGCTTATGCCCTATTACCTTTTAACCGTCGATATCTATATGTTACCTTCTATTTTTTCAACAGGTCCTACACCGTGACCAGAATAACATCCCCAAACCATGATATTACCCCCTCCATGTTTGACTGTTTTCTTTGTGTACCTACTTTGGATCCATTTCTTTTTTTTTTTTTGGTGGACGCCTCACATAAATTTTTCCATCAGAGTTATTCATATTAATATTAGTTTCGTCGGAAAAAGCACATTTTTCCACTGTCGTTCTGTCAAGGGGGTAGGTATATTTTTTGGCAAATTGTAATCTTGCTCTGCTGATATTTTCTTTCTTCAAAAGTGGGACCTTACGAGAAATTCTTCCAAACAAGTTTGCCTCACATAATCGCCTTCTAATCGTTCTTGCAGACACTCCTGTAGACCCCTCTACACCCAAATACTTTTAAAAACGAATAACTTCTGATCCTTTGAAAGGGTCTTTTTTTAGCCAATAATGCTATTCTTGAGTCTTCTCGTGGGGTTCTTTTTCTTGGTCTAGGTTTCCTAGGCACATTTTCCCTAGTATTAAACTTCTTAAAATGCCAGATAGCGTTCATAACCATATCTTTAGAACATCGCAATCGTGAACTGCAATTTTCCTGTACGACCAACATTTGTCATAAAAATTGACAATCATCTTCCTTGTAGAAGGAATATTGAATTAGTATGGGAAGAAGCAAACGTTTGAGTTTGCTTCTTCCCATACTACTTCTTCTAACTTCTTCTTCTTTTATTCGTTTTATTAGGGAAACAACCATAAAACAATGTTAAAACGGGGCCTATGGCATAAAAATTAAGTACTTATATTATAAGCGATTTACTCTTAACTTTTACTCATATTAATAGAGTTGTGTTGCATATAATTAATAGCTCATAATAATAGTTACAAGAGTTATAACTAATTTTAAGAGTCTATTAATTTAAGGTGCATAAAGAAATTTGAATACTCATAAAATTACTACTAAATTTTAAACTCATAATAGGAGTGGAATCCAATATCATTGCGTTGCTTATATGCATGGTATTGAAAAAGTATGTAGAGTAATAAAGATAGTAGACCATGGACGCCACTGCGATACTTGTAATTGTTGTTGAGGACTTAGGGCATAATTTCTATATAAGCATTTGATGTTGATATAGGTACGCCTTGTATCCTTCCATTCCAGGATAAAAATAGAATTGATTAAAATTTATTCTGAATCGCCGATTACATTCTTAAGTGAATTGCAAACAGTTCTAATTGATTCTTGCTTTAAAAATCTACGGTCGTCGTCTTGGCATCATTCTTTTATCACCTGAATCACTCAAGCACATTGCGATTAACTTAAGATCGCAACTAAGCATACAGAAAGATACTTATAAAATATTCTAACCACCTTCAATGGTTGATAGAATTACACCATTAATAGGAGTAAATAATAGTAGCTGCGTCATTTCTTGCAACAGAAATTTTGTTTCACATATATTATTAGCTTGTATTTCCCGGCAGTAGACTACTAACTTGTATTATTAGTTATATTTTTTATGCAACGAGACGCTTCTAAATTTTACAAATAATATAAGTATCCAACTTATTATATGAGAGCAATAGTAGTTTTATGCCATAGGCCCCTGGGCCCTATGGCATAAAACTACTATTATTATAAGCTTATTTTTATAAGACTTCTAAAAAGATTTTAGAAGTTTCAAAAATTCTGTTGCATAAAATAATTTCAGTTTTTGTTGCATAAAAATAAAGACACTCATATAATAAGTTGGATACTTATATTATTTGTAAAATTTAGAAGCATCTCGTTGCATAAAAAATATAACTAATAATACAAGTTAGTAGTCTACTGCCGGGAAATACAAGCTAATAATATATGTGAAACAAAATTTCTGTTGCAAGAAATGACGCAGCTACTATTATTTACTCCTATTAATGGTGTAATTCTATCAACCATTGAAGGTGGTTAAAATATTTTATAAGTATCATTCTGTATGCTTAGTTGCGATCTTAAGTTAATCGCAATGTGCTTGAGTGATTCAGGTGATAAAAGAATGATGCTAAGACGACGACCGTGGATTTTTAAAGCAAGAATCAATTAGAACTGTTTGCAATTCACTTAAGAATGTAATCGGCGATTCAGAATAAATTTTAATTAATTCTTTTTCTATCCTGGAATGGAAGGATACAAGGCGTACCCATATCAACATCAAACGCTAATATAGAAATTATGCCCTAAGTCCTCAACAACAATTACAAGTATCGCAGTGGCGTCCATGATCTACTACTTTCTTTATTACTCTACATACTTTTTCAATGCCATGCATATAAGCAACGCAATGATATTGGATTCCACTCCTATTATGAGTTTAAAATTTAATAGTAATTTTATGAGTATTAAAATTTCTTTATGCACCGTAAATTAATAGACTCTTAAAATTAGTTATAACTCTTGTAACTATTATTATGAGCTATTAATTATATGCAACACAACTCTATTAATATGAGTAAAAGTTAAGAGTAAATCGCTTATAATATAAGTACTTAATTTTTATGCCATAGGCCCCTGAGCTTGTTTTTGCGTGTCACGAAAATTCGCAGCATAATGGAAAAAATAACAGTGCTCCTTTTATTTTAATTTTAAATTTAGAACATGAAATACGCACTGTCTTTAATTAGATCACAACTAGATGGTCAGCGGCAAATGTATCGAAAAAGTTTGTGTTACATTTGAAAAAGGAATTAAAACTAAAGTAGGTATTGGTAATATAACTAAATATGCTGTTCTAATTTTAATTCTAATTTTAAATAACAATTAAACAGGAATTGATAACATCTTGGGTATATAACAGTCTCAGAATACAGACTGTATTCTGAGGTAGGTAGGTATCTAATGTCCGCCAATCACATACCTACGATAGGGGTTCAATGTATATTGTATAGGTACACTGGCTAGATCATAGTCTGCAAAAGAATGAATCCGATTACCATTCACTGCTCATAAAAATAACACAAATACGGGCAAAACTGAGGGCAAAAGCTAATATTCAATAATTCGATGATAGCACATTCCTTGACTTTAACAGATATTGAAATAATTTCCATTCATGGATTAATAATAATATAATGCTGCTCTTTTTTGACGTGACAACGTCTTATAATTCGATAGAGCCGGCTGCACGCACGAAAAAACATGACGCATGCGGCGTTACCTCATGTAAGGCCGGCGAAACAAATGAAATTAAATTTTTCTTTTGAAAAATGCTACCATTCCATCAGTATTTTCTTAAGACGTTGTCACGTTCAACTATCGTCAGTAAACCGACTTTACAGACAACCAATTTTTTTCTGGTGCTCACGGAAGATCAGCGTCGAATGCATCTTTCGGTCGTCCCGATATTGTGTTGAGTGAATACCATTTCAAACGCTTTTAAAATTGTTAAATGTAGGTACCTACCTACTTCTAGATTTAAGTGTTGTGAGTGAATAAATGATTTATATTCTATTCTAATCATAGATATAGTTATAAATAAATTCATAGTCCTCTAAATTATTGCATATTTTTTATTTTACAAATCTCACTGAAACATAAGATTAGCTCGATATCGCATTTACTTTATTGTTATGGCGTAAACAATAAACTGCGTGTGTGTCATTGATGTGGGTGTTATTGGTTACATCACTAGTACAACAATGTGTGATTAAAATGTGGTTTTCATTCACTATTTTATTGAAGGAAAATAAAATTTTAATCCATTTTATATTATTAATAATAAGCAGACTGTTAGTATTTTATCAACAGATGTTTCGTTTACAGTAAAGTATTTCAGAATTTAAAACTTGCAATAAGTATAATTATTTGATTAATTTCATATAAAGTAAAATTGGTGGTAGGTAAGTGTTATTAAACGTCGATTGATGGTCACCGGCCGTGCCCTACACGCTTAATTAAACAAATAACCTGTTGTCACGCTACCTTATGCGAATGGGGAAAAATGCCGCCTGCTCTAGGTACATAAATAAATAGATAAAGTCTTACATTTATATGTATGAACTTAACTCAATTTTGCAGAAATAACTCTTAGACCCATAAATTTATTGGTCTGAGACATAACTTTGTCGTTTTTCCGAAGCACAGAGGAAAATCGAGATGAACTATTTTCGGTCACTCTTCCGAAAACCGACCGCGCACATGGTAGCTTAGTTTTCGTGATCATTACGAAGAAAGCACGGCCGCGGCGAACGAGCAAAGCAGTCGTGTCTGAACAAAGACTATAATTGTCTGAATGATAATTGAAGTAACGTTTGTATTTATTACTTACATAAATAATAATAATGTTAATAGCATTATTGTGTTCCGACAATTATAATGGTAAGATAGCCAGTCTCTCTGTGCTTGAGGGTTCTAGGTGAAGCTGGATTCTATCTTCGGCCTTATCGTCACTTACCATCAGGTGAGATGAAGGCCAAGCTCAAGGCCAAGAGCTTCCCTGTCAAGAAAAAAAAAGGTTTTGTTAGTTAGTAAGTTAGTCTCTATTTCTCTATGTTGTTACCTATAAACACTGCAAAAAGCCGCGAGAGCTTTGAAAGCTGTTTGGAAGTAAGTACCTACGAAAGTTTAGTCAAAAATAGCACTACAAAATGAAAATATTATGAAAAATAAATAAGCACATCCTTTTCACTGAAACTTTGTTTTGTATTGCAGTACAAAACCTTGGCTTTTCCTTTTTCCGGCGACCCCCGAGTAAGGCTTCGCGACCCACAGATTGAAAAACACTGACATAGTCAATTTCGATACTATGTGCATCGCCCTCCGGAATTTTATCCATAGACCCCGAGTTCAATAATACCACCATTATTTACGTTCCGACAATTTATTAATGATAAGATAGCCAGTTCTTCAGTGCTCGAGTGTTCTGGGTGAAGGGCTACTTTCGACCTTATTATCACTCACCATCAGTTGAGATGAAGGATGGACGGAGGCAAAGAACGCAGTCAACTCGGAAAAAAGCACATCGAAAAAATCGTTAACAAGAACTTTAAAGAATTTAATAGAACTTAACAGAAACGTAGAAAAGCCCATACTATATTTATTGCGTGTTATAAAATTAAATTAGTATGGTTCGTAATCTTTAAATCGACCGCCAGAGGTATTAATTATTGACGTTCGCAATATAAGAAAATAAATAATTGTCAAAATTCCTATCGAGATTGGCTCGATGCCACAGCTGGTTGCGGCCGTTGCCTGTCGTGTGAAAGTTGATGACTGTGTTTATCTTTACACAAGTTGTAACCCAGATACAACAAATGCCGTGCCCTTTACTGTGAATGCTGATATTTGTGGATATATTTTTATTTTTGTCCGAGGAAGTTCAAGAATAAAAAGGTTCAGATCCTTAGATTAATGCAAATTTTGCTTTAATCTAAGTTCAGATCCACAATTTTTTACACTTACATAAGTACTTGCTTATTGTTGCAAGAAATTTATATCTATACTATTGCTATCGTAACAAATACGGAAATTAAAATTACATACTTATCATTTAATTATAAAATACGAACAATCTATATATAAAAAAAAAACAAACGCAATAGTCAACACAGTGGCACAGGAACAATGTCATGTTGACTCATTTCAATTTTTAATCCGAACTGAGTCAATGATGCACTATCGTGGAATTTTACATAAAATGCATGTCTTTCAATTAATACAAAGACACATATTTATTTATTTATTTATTTATTCAATTCAGTTTTACATGCTAGTTTACAGAGCAAGTCCAACACACCAGCAAGTCAATGAAATACATACAGAATCTGAGTACAAAATAATGATTCATAAATTTATATCATAGCATTACATGTCAATCGAAAGTCAAAATATTCATCAAAGTCAAATAAATTACAAAATCAATGTCAGTTATAAAAAATAAAAATAAAACATGAAATAATAAAAGAAAAGGAAATACATTTTAAAATGTCAAATTATAAATTAAAAACTAAAATAAATAGATACAATGTCAATTAAATAGATACAATACAAATTATTAGAGAAATATGTCACGACAGCGATTAATAGATGATCAAATAAAAATAATAAAACAAAACAAAACTTAATAGCGTCAAATGAATGAAATTAAATTAATTTATGTCACTTATTGAAAAATAAACAATTGGGTAGTTGCCACCAAAGCCGCTAGCCCGTCGGCAAACAAATCAGAATCCTTAAATTGAGCGAGCATATCCCCGATCAGACGTAGAGCGCGGATTGTAGGTGCTTGGGCAGCGTATACGGTGCGAGTGGTCGGTATTGGCAGCAGGCGCGGTTTGCGCCTTGGCGCTACTAAACCGTTGCAGTCCCAAGATATGCGGCTGGGCACGTCGAGACAAACACGCTCGAGCACGCACGGGCAATCTATCCTATGGTACAGTACGGAGAGGTAGTGCACCATAAGAAGTAATTTCCTCCTCGAGTCGAGAGTAGCGAGACCTACCATGCCGTAGACGAACATCGACGGAAACAGGTAGGGATAGGACCCGTACTGTCTCTTGTAGAGCCAACGTCCGAACTTTTTTTGCAGTTTTTCAAGCATTATACTGTATTTAGCCTCATGAGGGTCCCAGATAATTGCCCCATATTCTAGTCGGCTGCGTACGTAGGCATTATATAATACCATAGCTACCGTGGGACTGTTTAACTCAGTTGATGTCCTAATTACAAAACCTAACAATTTACTTGTCGACTTGCATAAATCAGTTACGTGTTTGTGGAAGTCAAGCTTACTATCTAATGTTAGTCCTAGGTCGCGGATATCGTCAAATTTATCTAGAGGAGCGTCAAATAGTTTATAAGAAGTCAATATATTCAGCCTTTTCCTGGAAAACGTAACTGTTTTGCATTTAGACCTATTAAAAGTCAATCTATTTGTAGTACTCCACACAGCGACTGCGTCAATGTCACTCTGCAGTAAGTGCGCGTCCTCCGTACTACCTATCCCTAGACATAACTTTAGGTCGTCTGCAAATAAAAGACATATGATACAAGTATTTCTGATGTTACAAAATTACAATCACAATAATCTACAGTATTTCGTAAACCGTTCGCCAGCCCCAGTGCCATTAAAACAGTGGGTGGCGTCATACTCAGCGAAGAAAATAGTGCCGCGACCTATTTTTACATTAATTTCCCGCTTTTGTTAGAAATCAAACAAAGTGGTATTGCGGCCTAATACACGATAGGTCCACTGCTTGAATTACATGAAGTCGCTTTAAAATTAAAAAAGAATAAAATGCAAGAAATATAAATAATTATTTCTATTACATTTCTTCACAGTTAGGTTTTTTAGTACTTATACTTAAAAACATTACAATTGCGTTGCGTTAAGACAGTGGTCGGCAAACTTATTAGCCAAAGAGCCAAATATGAACATTATAACAATAAAAAAAAAATTGGGAGACAAATCTGCTTGTTTAGTAAACTTTATTACTTACACTAAATTAGTAGTACCTACACTAAATAAAAAGTAAATTTATAATTGCGCCTTCCGTGGATATTTGTGCTAGAGCCGCATGCGTCTCTGGAGCCGCACTATGTCGACCACTGCGCTAATAAGACATTGCGATAAGAGCTCAATTTGTATGGGAAATATGATTTACGCTTCTTTCCGCTAAGGGCACTATTCACGTTTCCTATACAAATTGAGCTATTTACGCAAATTCAAATTCAAAAGTATTTATTTGCCCTTCACAATTTAGATAGGTAAGTATTTTTCCTACTTAAAACTAGGTGACAGCTCTTTACGCAATTACGATAGTAACGTTTTTTATACTAAAAAAACTTAACTACGGGCACTGATTTGTTTTTTTGGTGACCATTAAAGTTTACGGCGCAGTATAAACTCATTCAGACACATTGAATATAGCTGATGTTTGGCCCCTAGGATTGGTTTGGCTTTTTACTTAATAGTTCCCTGAATACTATATATGTATATTAAAAGGATCAAGTTTGAGGCTATAAGAAAAATTATATCTAGGTACATATATTTTTTCTATGAGCTTTAAAGGGTCTGACAAAAGTTACCGCCGGTGGGAGGCGACTGGCAGTATTGATTACTATTTTTTAATAATATTCTCTAAAATACAGGGCGTAAAAGACATGAACAGTCAAACGAGAACCATGTATTCTATACATCAAAATAAGACATATTTCAAAAAAAATATTGCTGGGAAATGATTTTTATTTTTTGGTGTTAAAAAATTGCAAATTGTACCGCGCAATGTAAAGGCCTCAACTCACACGCAACTCGCAAAACTGCGATAATTTTGCCAGACGGCGGCCCCGTTCGTTAGTGTCCGTGCGCATCGAGTGAGCTACATTGAACGCTAACGTTTTGAAGCCATTTTTTGTTATGAAATACTAAAAAAAAATATAATGTTTCCTGGGACAATAATTAAGAAATAACGTATAGAATACATTTTCATAAAAAAATGAAAATAAAAATTATGACTTTGACCTTCAATAAAATCGTAACTATCAATTTCCCAGGTATAGTCTAAAGGAAAATCATAATGATTTTAGTCAATGTGGTCATGACTAATTTGTTTATTCTATGCAGTTTTGTAGTACGTTATCTAATATAGGTACTTATACATAGATTTTTTCAAAAATTTTTGTGTATCCACCTATCCACTAATGCAATAAAATGTATGGCGACTGCCGGTCGCTCCAATTTGTAATCCTTGCGTGCTGTCCACCACCAAATAGGTCTAAATTGCTTTAAATCACTTTATTTGGCAGCGGTCGACAGACGGTTAGGTCTTGCGTACAAACGGTTATAAATACATGACAGTACTGGCCTACTGGTGCTAGTGGGATCACAATACATGCTCTTGCTCATGAACCGCATTGATAGCTCCGCAGCGTGTGGGCGTGTAAATAAATGTCCCTGGCCCCAATACATTTTACCAACTTTGACAATTGCCGGTGATGCCATCATATATATATCTTGATGATGAATAGTGATCAAAGCGATTACGTCCACGTTATTAATTGGGTACCTATTTTCAATTCTACATTTCTGGATTTCTGTTTTGACTTCTATTCAATACTCTGTTATTTTGAACACAATGCCAAATCATAACTTTTTTTTTATTTAGACGAACAAATTCGTCTAGGTCTTCTTCTTCGAGTAGAGCAGAGTATTAATACCTTTCGCTATCCGGAAAACTGCTCTACTCACGGATACAGTCCACGGACCTTGTATTGAAATACTAATATGTTCAATCAAAATATTTTGGTTGTTATTTTTACGACTAATAATATTTGTTCCTCAGTACAGTTCGTTTTTTGACACTGTATTATTTTGTTTCAGGTACAAAATGCAAACGGGCTAAGCCAATAGATGTGATCACCAGTAGTGCAGTAGATCAAAAAAGGTGCAGCTATGAAGAAACTAGTCAATAAAAATCTCATAACGCTAAAATGCGTTCTGTTTTGTTTTCTCTCAGGTAAAGTATATTTATATTTCTTATTTTTATACAAAAACAAAATTAAACCGACTTAATAACTGAAAAGTGAGATACTTTTTTTTTGTTGTAATTGAAACAACATGCTTAGTTATTGACATGTTTTTTTAGATTTATGCTGACCCAAACGACTCGTTTTCTTAGTGACTGATACACAGTTAACAGTCTATTTCAAAAACTACTGAACCAATTGTGATGAAACTTGCATAGATTCCTAAGTTGGACCAATCCTTGTCTAACATAAATATACATACACTCATGGAATTTGGCACCCGTGTTTAGAAGCTGGTAAAGACTAAAATATACAAAAACTGTGCAATTCTGACAATATTAAATACACACAAGTCGAATTGAGAACCTCAATTTTTAATTTTTGAAGTCGGTTAAAAATAAGTAAAAGTACCTATTTAAAAGTACCTATAAATTTCCTTAGAATAAGGGCCGCGGGTTTTTATTGTATTGATGTAATCACAGAAAAACACATTAATTGAACAAACTCGGAAGCACCAAATCCCCTTTATAATGTGTCATAAATAAATAAAATAGATTCTATATTTGAAGAACAGAATAATTTTTATGCCATACCAGGCCATACCTAACCAGAAAGTGACTTTTCCGCACGCTACACGTACAAGTATGTACCTGCGATCTGAGGCATTCTTCGTTTTATTTTGTCGTGTGATGCCGGCAAAGTAGAATAGCATTACTCCGTATCCTCCATTGGGTGTCGTAGAAGGCGACTAATGGATCAGCAAAGGGGTATTGATTACCTTATACCTACTTCGTCCACCAATCCGCATTGGGCAAGCGTGGTCGACTACTGCCTAAACCTCCTTCGGTGACAAAGAAAAGGCTGTAATGATGAGACATTCTTTGTTTTACCGCCCCTAGTTAATAAATGTATCTACTATTCCTTCTTAGTCTGTTTCAGGGTTGCCAGGTCTTTTCCAAAAAAATACCGAACAAGAGCAAAAAGAAGTTCCTTGCTTGTCGTATTACCGATCCATTCACTCGCGCACAAAAAACCGAGAAAATAGGGAGCGCTGAGCAGGACGAGGAGCATGACCTGCGGCATAACGAGTAAGGTTGCCATACTACGTCTCTGCCTCCTTTCTCGTCTTCTTCACTCGTCGAGTGTGTGGCTGGCCCATAAGTAGGGATACTACGCAACATCGATCCCGATTGCGTAAAATTTGACAGTTGATTCATTTATTAGGGAGAAAAATTAATCAGAAAAAAATACCGAACCTCCCATACTTCGGTATTTTTGTCATACCGAACACCGAACACGGTGCTTAAATACCGAACACCTGGCAACCCTGGTCTGTATCCGTATCCAGTAAAGTTTTTTTTCAACACCGTGGAACTAATTTTTAAACTAATATTTTATTAGGTGTTGTGTTGTTATATTGAATTGTGAGATTGACTGAGCTGAACTACGACAAAAAAGATCGATGGCTCGCCGCGAATAGTAGTCATGTGGTGTGTCGCAAGCTTCCTTCTAAGGAATGATCCGTGGAATGATTTAGGGACCGTTCACCTCCCACTTGCCACTGGAGCGACCTATATGCCCCGCATTTAAGCTTACAAAGCCCACATTGAGATGATTGCGCACACGCAATTTTATAGCTCTTTATCAGGTTTTTATTGAGAATACCTACCTATAGGTTAATCAATGTTTATTAGTAATACAGTTAAGAATTTGCGTCGTATTCACGATAAAGTAGGAAGTAATAAAACTTTCTAAAGAGAAAAAAAGTTAAACATTACAATCAAAGTAGGTAGGTAGGTACCTACTTTAATACACTGAGTTTAGTTCGTATTTATGTAGTTAGACAAGATATTTAGAAAATCAGCCTCTGGGTCGACGCGTGTAGGGTACCTACCAATAATAAGTAGATAGGTACTTACCTACAAGTAATAATAATAATAATAATATATTTTCACGCTCACACCAATTATCTAGCCCGAAGTAAGTACCTAAGTATCATTAAGAACTTATGTTACGGATATTAGATAACGGATTTTTTTTTATATACATATTTTTTTTTAGATATTTTTATTTTAACTTAAATAAATATATAAACAACCATGACTTGCAAACAAATATTCGTGTTCGTCACACAAATATTTGCCGCTACCAGGATTCGAACCCGGACCGCTTGATGTGTAGGCAGCTATACTGACCACTCCACCACGACATAAAATTTAGAATTGTCATTTAATTCTTTAACCTTCCTCGTAAACCTGCTTAGAAATTCTCTATATGTTAGCGAAAACCAAATGCAATTCCATTGAGTCATTTCCTTTAGTTGTTATTGATATACCTACTTAGGTAACTGAGTTAGGTAAGTTACGTAAAGCTGGGACAAATTACTATTCACTGGAAATAACATATGCTAAATCGCCTTTAGATACTTAGAACTAAATAAAATAAATAGGTAAGTTTTCATGAAAAGGAATTTGTATTCTTTCCAGGAGTGGGATGTATATTCCCGTTCCTGCCAGTCCACATGCTCTCTGTGGGTTTAGACAGAGGAGAAGCCCGTCTGATCTCGGCGGTAGCACCATGCATCGCTATCCTTGGGCCAGCAGTTCTAGGTGTTCTTATTGATAAGTAAGTATTAAATTGGTATTATAAATTATTTCAATACAAATTTCTTATATAATAATACCTATCAATGCACAAAAATAACAGGTTGTCAGTTGGGCGAGGGTCAACTGGAGGAAATGCAGCGCCGAGTGGTTCTGGGAAGTTACTGCGTATCGTCACTGCCCTTTGTCTCATTTTGAGCGCGTTATTCTATTCTTTACTGCTGGCTGTACCGTACACCGAACGCCATGAGGTAATCTTTACGTATTTTAGGGTTTACGCATTCTGACGGAAGGTGCGCAGTGCATCGTTGATTAACTCTAGAATGAAAAAAAAATAAAACATCAAATCTACTATTACACGTTGAGTGAGATAGTACCTCTACGTCGATTACAAGTACCTGTTTACAGGTTAAGCCTGAAATATCTTCCATCAGATGTGCGTCTACCCTTAGGCTTATAGTTAAAACAACAAGGTAGGTACTAATCTAAGCTAAGCTAATTTAAGAGTAGGTACAAATAATCATCATAATGTGATGATTATTATCATCATAATATGATGATTATTTTATTAGAGAATTATATTATAATTCTCACTAAATAATAAATGCTATAATTAGAAGCAAATTAAGGATCTAAGTATTTTGTGTAGCCTAGGATAATGTGCTTTTCTTCCACATATTTTGTAGATAAGGTAGGTACCTAAATAACTAATACTGTCACTTTAGAGCCTACCTACGTATTATAATAAAAGACAAATGATTAAATATGTGATATCTATACTAATAATAAAGCTGAAGAGTTTGTTTGTTTGTTTGATTGTTTGTTTGTTTGTTTGTTTGTTTGTTTGTTTGGTTGAACCCTAAGATCTCAGCAACTACTGGCTCAAATTGAAAAATTCTTTTTTCGTTGGATAGTCCATTTATCTAGGAAGGCTATAGGCTATATAACATCACGGTACGTCCAATAGGAGCTGAGCATTAATGAAGAATGTTGCAAAAACGGGAGAAAAATATTTCATTTCAAAGCTTTCCCTGCGTGCGCTGCGTAAACGGTTAAAGTTACGGAAAAATTATGTATGACAGAATTATTCTCCATTAAATTTTATAAAAAAAAGTCCGCGATAGCATATGTTTATCTTTTATGGTTGGCTCACTATAACCTTTCTTTTTGGTAATCAAATTTTTTTTTAATCAAAAGTTTATCTGCGATGGTGTTTTTGTATGCATGATATTATTCCTTATCAAAATAAATACATTATTTATCAAAAGCATTTAATTTTGAACAAAATTGATAGTGACCTCATTTGATTTCAATGAATATCTTAAGATATATCATAGTTTGAAATAAACGGAAAATAATAAATTTTGATTTTCAGAGCTTTTGTTGCGTGCGCTGGGTAAACCGTTAAAGTTACGCAAAAATCATGTATCACGGAATTATTTTCCTTTAAAAGTTCTGAAAAAAAGTTCCAGACAGCATTAATCTATCTCTTAAGGTTGACTCGCTATAACCTATTTTAGTTAATAAAATTTGTTCTAAAATAATGCATTAGATGCGAAGGTATTTTTGTAAAAATCATATTATTCCTTATCAAAATTTATACTTTATTCATCACAAGTATTTAATTTTGTACAAAATTGTTCTTTACATCATTAGATTTCAATGAATATCTTCAGAGATATTACAGTTTTAACATAACTCCGCAGCTAAATAATGATCAAGTACTACGCACGCATCTATACTGAGTTGATTTTTGTTTAGATGAACGCGCTTATCTCAGGAACTACTGATCCCGTCAGATTCGGACGCATTAGAGACTAATAGGTTCATAGACTCCTCCGAGGGAGATGCTCACCGGTCAGGAATCCTCTTTGGAGTGATTCGACCTTAAAGCTTGAGGACCCATCGAGGTCCTCTCCTTTACTAAAAGCCCTGGTGACTTCAAGAAGGTCATCAGAGATAGCCTGCAAAAAAAAACCACCTAGAAGGAGTCGAACGCGCGTACGAAGGGTTCCGTGCCATAGATTTTATCAAAAATGTCCAAAAATTATTTGAAATTTAAATTAAATATTTTGTTAATATTTCAAGTTTCTACCTGTTATTATCGTTAATAAGACCGAGAAATAAAACACGTTTGTTGTTGTATTTTAAAAGTGAATAATATAACTAAATATTCTGTGAATACTTCAAGCGTCTATCTGTTGCCGTTATCAAAATCGACCAAAAAAAGTCACGCTTATTTTATGGGAGCCCCTTCAATATTTATTTTATTCTATTTATTAGTATTTATTTTATTCTATTTATGAGTCTTAGTAATAGGATCCCGTTTTACCCTTTGGGTACATAATCCTACAAAGGGGAACTACTGATCTGAAAAATTCTATGATTGTCTATTTATCGAGGAACACTATAGGACAGAGCTTTCCAAACTTATTTTCATAGTGACGTCCTTAGGAATTTTCTAATTTTTACGAGCCCTCCCCCCGTTATAGTAACAGCCAAGTTAAGTACATACCTAAAAAACATAGCTTTTTTTGAATTATTTAGGCGTTAACGAATGCGCAAATATTTTAAAATTAGAAAGACAGAAAAAAAATTACCATAAAAACATAAATTAGCACCGACAAATTTCGACGGCGAAAGCAATGTCCCGGTAGCGTAAAGATGCTTATTCGATGTTTTCGCTCGCGCTGGACGGTCGATTTTTTTCAGTGTATTTTCTTATTTTAAAAACAGAGCATCTCAAAACCGGGTTCAAGTTTAGAAATCGCGACTTACATTTCTTTGTCTACATTTATTTTCGTTCGACTAGCTCGCTAAGCTAGCTAGACAGCCATTCTATGTGGATCGTCTCACGACGCCCGCCCCCGGGATAGAACCGCGACACCCCAGGGCGTCGCGACGCACAGTTTAGGAAACTGTGATATAGGCTTATATACGTCCATAACATCACTCTACGACTAATAGGAGTTGAGCATCAATGAAAAATGTTGCAAAAACGGGAAATCCACGCGGACGAAGTCGCGCGGGCACAGCTAGTTTATTATACAATTTCAAATAAATAATCGGAAAGAATTAACTTCTATTATTATTTCCCAAGGTAGGAATAAATTATAAAGACTATGAAATAAAGATTTCTTTTAATATAGTGCTATGCTCTATATGTGTATCGTGAATATATCTCAGACCAAATAAAATTGGTCAGAGGCATATAAGATGGATGGAACTAATAATACTAAAATGAATTTTGTGGAATTTCAACAGTGTGGTGTGGCCGCCACCATGTGGCTGAAATTAAACTTTTATTTAGTCCGGAATTGTTACGTAATCCTAAATTAATGCGTTCCGACACGCGCTTGTTGTAAAAATATAACGTCAGTAGTATACCCTTTCTGAATGTTTATCTTCATTGGTATTAGTGTAGTTTCGTCCATTCGTTTAAGTCACGTTTAAGTAAGTATGTATTACTATTACCTCACTGAAGTTTGACCCTGACCTACGTATAAATAATAAGTACTTAAGTATCACTCATTATTTATTCGTAGATCATAAACATTTATTTACCATAAAAATGACGACATTTACAAGTTTTTTACTGATATTGCATCGCCTTTAATATCAAATACTTCTATTCTATTCATAATTAATGACTTTGTGACAAAGATTACACATTTTTCCAATGTTAAGTCAAAATCTTATTAATATAAAAAGTCCTGACTGCCTGACTGATCAACGTCCAGCTCCTAGCTGAAACTTTGCGCAGAGGTTCCTTTTATGCTGTCAGTCAGGTCAGATTTTTCGAAATTAAACCCCAGGGGGGTAAAATAGAGAATAAAAGTTTGTATGGGAAACAATATTAGTTAGACTATTTTATTCAAAACTTCACAGGAGTACTGACTGGCTATCGATAAATAAGTTAACACGTGTTTCAGGTTTTTTCAAAATTCAACCAATAAAATGGGATAACAAAGTCTTGAAAATCGACGTGACTGTGGGTGTAAAAAGACCTAAGACAAAGCCAATGTCTACGCATTCTATAAATCAAAACAAGAAACAAAAAGAATATTGCTGGGAAACGATTTTATTTTTTGTTATTAAAAAAGAAAACTCCAAAACATACCGCGCAATGTATAGAGCGCGCAAGTCGCGCGGCGCTTAGCAACTTTGGAGACGTGTGCGATCAACGCAACGTTCGGTCGGCTGAGTTGAATGGCCCCTATATCGAGTGGTTACAATGAGCGCTGACGTTTTAAAGCCATTTTTTAGTATGAAATACTTAAAATTTTGGTAATGTTTCTTTGGACAAAAATTAATAAAAAATGTTTTCATAAAAATATTGAAAAAAAAATCTAACTTTGACCTTCAACTATTAATTTCCCAAGTATACTGTAGAAGAGAATAATTGTCCTAATGATAAGCGGAATACGTAGTTCTCGGCTTTGTCATAGGTCTTTGTACATCCGTTATTTTCGACATTATCTATACTAATAATAAAGCTGAAGAGTTTGTTTGTTTGTTTGTTTGTTTGTTTGTTTGTTTGTTTGTTTGGTTGATACCTAAGATCTCAGCAACTACTGGCTCAAATTGAAAAATTCTTTTTTCGTTGGATAGTCCATTTATTTAGGAAGGCTATAGGCTATATAACATCACGGTAAGTCCAATAGGAGCCGAGCATCAATGAAGAATGTTGCAAAAACGGGAGAAAAATATTTCTTTTCAAAGCATTCACTGCGTGCGCTGCGTAAACGGTTAAAGTTACGTAAAAATCATGTATGGCGAAATTGTTCTCCATTAAATTTTCTAAAGAAAAGTCCGCGACAGCATATGTCTATCTTTTATGGTTGGCTCACTATAACCTTTCTTTTTGGTAATCAAATTTGTTTTAAAATAATGCATTATCTGCGATGGTGTTTTTGTATGCATGATATTATTCCTTATCAAAATAAATGCATTATTTATCACAAACATTAAATTTTGAACAAAATTGTTCATAACTTCATTTGATTTCAATGAATACCTTAAGAGATATCATAGTTTGCAATAAACGGAAAATAATAAATCTTAATTTTCTGAGCTTTTGTTGCGTGCGCTGCGTAAACGGTTAAAGTTACGCGAAAATCATGTATGACAGAATTATTCTCCTTTAAAAGTTCTAAAAAAAAGTTGCAGACAGCATTTATCTATCTCTTAAGGTTGACTCGCTATAACCTATTTTTGTTAATAAAATTTGTTCTAAAATAATGCATTAGATGCGAAGGTATTTTTGTAAAAATGATATCATTCCTTATCAAAATTAATACGTTATTCATCACAAGTATTTAATTTTGTACAAAATTGTTCTTTACATTATTAGATTTCAATGAATATCTTCAGAGATATCATAGTTTTAACATAACTCCGCAGCTAAATAATGATCAAGTACTACGCACGCATCTATACTGAGTTATTTTTTTTGTTTGGTTGAACGCGCTTATCTTAGGAACTATTGATCCCGTCAGATTTGGACACCTTAGAGACTAATAGATTCAGAGACTCCTCCGAGGGAGATGCTCACCGGTCAGGAATCCTCTCTGAAGTGATTCGACCTTAATGCTTGAGGACCCATCCTTTTACTAAAAGCCCTGGTGACTCTAAGAAGGTCATCAGAGACATCCTGCAAAAATAGTAAAAAAACCGCCTAGAACGAGGCGGACGCGCGAACGAAGGGTTCCGTGCCATAGATTTTATCAAAACTCCGAAAATTATTTGAATTTTAAATTAAATATTTTGTTAATATTTCAAGTTACTACCTATTATCGTTAATAAGACCGAGAAAGAAATCACGTTTGTTGTTGAGGCCCCTTAAATATTAATTTTATTTTAAAAGTGAATAATATAACTAAATATTCTGTGAATATTTTCAGCGTCTATCTGTTGCCGTTATCAAAATAGACCAAAAAAGTCAGGCTTATTTTATGGGAGCCCCTTCAATATTTATTTTATTCTATTTATTAGTATTTGTTTTTACAGCGGCACCAGAACTACGTCATCTAAGAAAATTTCAACTGTCTAACTATCATGGCTCATGATATACAGTCTGGTGACAGATGGACAGACGGACGGACGGACAGCGGAGTCTTAGTAATAGGATCCCGTTTTACCCTGTGGGTACAGAACAATAAAAAGGGGAACTACTGATTCAAATTGTAAAATTCTTTGATTGTCTATTTTATCGAGGAACACTATAGGCCAGGGCTTCCCAAACTTATTTTCATAGTGATGGCCTTAGGAATTTTCCCATTTTTACGAGCCCTCCCCCCGTTATAGTAACAGCCAAGTTAAGTACATAACTACAAAAACAAAAACATAGTTTTTTAGGAATTATTTAGGCGTTAACGAATGCGCAAATATTTTAAAATTAGAAAATAGACTGAAAAAAATTACCATAAAAACATAAGTAGCACCGACAAATTTCGACGGCGAAAGCAATGTCCCGGTAGCGTAGTGGTTCACGCAGCCGCCCGGATTGCGGAAGATGCTGTAGGTATTCGATTTTTTCGCCCGCGCTGGACAGTCGAATATTTCAGTGTATTTTCTTATTTTAAAAACAGAGCTCAAAACCGGGCTCAAGTTTTGAAAACACGACTTTCATTTCTTTGTCTACATTTATTTTCCTTCGACTAGCTCGCATCGCATAGCTAGACAGCCATTCTATGTGGATCGTCTCACGACTCCCGCCCTCGGGATAGAACCGCGACACCCCAGGGCGTCGCGACGCACAGTTTAGGAAACAGTGATATAGGCCTATATACTTCCATAACATCACTCTACGACTAATAGGAGTTGAGCATCAATGAAAAATGTTGCAAAAACGGGAAATCCACGCGGACGAAGTCGCGCGGGCACAGCTAGTAAAAGATAAAACCCATGAAACTTTGTTTAGGTACTTGATAAGAAATAAATAAAATAAACATGAGTATGATTAAGTAGTAAAAATTTAAGTAGGTAAGTACCCTAAAAAAATAAAATGCTGCCCAAAGTCTATTCCACACCGACGAAGTTGCGGGCAAAAGCTGCAAGGTAAAGATGCTGGCAAGGTAAGGATCAGGTCTCATAGGCCTGAACCTTTATTCCAATTTCTAAAATACATAATATGGAATGGAAACTGTCGCCTGGCATGAAACACTCCACATCCTTCATAGCAGACTGTCTTAAAGGATGGAGTAAATTCATATTTCTGGGACAGCAGACAACAGGCTTGCGGTCCGCCTAATTTTGGGTGCGCGTCTAAGCTAAGTTCTTGAATACAAAATACGGGGCAATGAGCGACAAATCACATGCAAACGCTAAAACTAAAATACAGATCCATAAGTTCGGGTAGTAGGTATAGAACGTATTACATAATAAATAAAACCCACACAGAAATCAGAAACAATGGTACCTGAACCTACACGCATTCATTCACCACGCTCGATAGTCCCCCGTTTTCTCCGTCCGCCTAAATATTGATACCAGGGATGTTACGGAGCTTCGACTCCGGTTCCGTTAAGTCGGAACTTCCGATTATTATTACACCTTCGGTTCCGACTTCGGCTCCGACACTTTTAAATCGGAGGTTTTAATCGGAGGTCGAAGCATAACATAGCGGCGACGGCGGCCTGTGTCGACTGTTATGAAAGGTTTTTGACGTGACAACGTCTTATAATTCGATAGAGCCGGCTGCACGCACGAAAAAACATGACGCATGCGGCGTTACCTCGCTCTGAGGCGTTCCATGTAAGGCTTGAAGTGCAAGCGAGAGCGCGGAACGAATGAAATTAAATTTTTCTTTTGAAAAATGCTACCATTCCATCAGTATTTTCTTAAGACGTTGTCACGTTCAACTATCGTCAGTAAACCGACTTTACAGACAACCAATTTTTTTTCATTGTTTGTGTTTTATTTTATAATTTAATAAAAATGATTTAAGAATGTTTTATTTGTCTGTAAATAAAAATTCTTTCTCATGCCACCACTTCTGACCCTGCCTCCGACTCCGATTCCGACTCCGATTCCGATTCCGATAAATCAAATTTAAAAACTCCGACTCCGACTTCGGTTCCGATAAAACTACCTCCGTTACATCCCTGATTGATACCTATATCTAACAATAATGATGAACAAATATTTTTTCCTTTATTGATATAGGTATGTATGATTATAATTTATGTATTTTTGCAAACAGGCGCGAAGACCGCAGGTGCTGTTTATGTGCGACGCTGAAAGATCATACGTCATGCAGGAAGTTTGTAAAGAAGATATGCGGTGCAACCGTTGGTCAGGAGTTAAGGTATTTCTTTCTTAGATTTTTCGCTATTAATAAAATGTTAGCTGTGCCAGTTAGTGTATTTTCCAAATGGGGTAAGTATATGAATGTTCGAATGTCGACTGTGCGAAGGTCTACTGTGTGATTTTGTATTTCCATCGCGGTCTTGACATAGATTATTACGATCAAAGTAGCGTTACAATGGAAAAAGAAACGTTAGCTTACCCCAAATATGAGGCAAATCGATTGAATAATCAGCTTGTTGCCTGTTCCATACGTTTGGGTTGTATGGAACAAACAGCTGATTTTTTAGGTCAATTGATTTATCACATAAGTATTTGGGGATACACTGTGTTTTTTTTAACTGGGACAGTATGGGGAAATCCAAAGCCATAGAAGATGGGAACCATTTACTCTTTTATTGTGAAAAAAATTGACATAGTAATTTTTTGGTCAAGCGTGAGTTGTCCCAAGTAATGAGTCGTTTTGTAAAAACAATTTTTTATGCGGATTGACTCAGTTTCATATAGGAAATATTTCATTGTACAGAAATAAAAAATCTGAGCAGCAGAAGTTAGTCAAAAATAAAATGTTTCTCACACAACAGGTTCAAAAGTACACGTGAGCTAAGTTTCCTTTTACTTTTGTCAGACAGGAGTGTTAGCGGTGGGCTCTTGTGAGTACGGGTGCGCCGACGCGAACATGACGTGGCTCCGAGAGCCTTACATCACCACATCTACGACCACCACGCTCAGCCCTATGTACAACAGCGTCGCCAATTCCACTGTAAGTCTAGAAATCCCTATTGATTCCTCCCTATAGATCCTACCCTTCTGCCAATATTTGAGTCAGAGCAGTATGTCTTGATATCGACAATACCATTGCTAAAGGCCTTGGCCTTGCACCAACCCTCCTTGGGAACGACTGCTATTGTGTCGTCAGCAGCCGGGACCACCAGTTTAACTTGCCTTCTGAACCACGGAGAAAAATAGAGTTGAAAAATTTTCGGTCACCCATCCGAGTACCTACCGACCGTGCACTTGGTAGCTCAACTTTCGAGATCGTTACGAAGAACGCACGACCATCGACCTCCTCAGAAATCCCTATTGATTATCCGTTATTTTATTAATAATAAAGATAAATCTATTGAAAGACACTAGCAGGTCGGCCGGGCTTTACCTGGATAGGTTTTGTTTTGCTTAGCTCTTAATTTTTAATAAGTAATTTTTACTGAATAAATGTCGACCATCATAACAGAGAAATTTCCATATAAAATATGCGTGCGATGGTTCTCATTCGAGATAAGCGCGCATAGAAACATGAACAGATGGATGGTTAATCAATACCCCATATGAGGATCAACAGATGGATGTCGGGGACTTCCTTTTATAGAATAGAGACTACTAAAAAGATGTAGGTTTGGTTGTCGCAATAAAGTATTGTAGGTCAAGTACTTACGTAGGTACAGCTTATTAGATGGAGTATAAGTACCTACGGAAATACAAAGTTAAAACAATACAAATATTACTTTTATACTAAGTAAGTATGTAGAGATAAATGTATTAATATTAAGCACGTTTATCTATTTGCCAACTGAACAACCGTGAACATACAATACCCTGCAAGCCGGAAACTAAATTATAGTAGATACATACGCCATTATAAGTAATGGACTATTTTAATTGGGACGTAATGTGAATTGAGCTCATTCTGACAAAAAATAATTGGGCCGACATACCTACCCATAAAAAAACTAGTTGAGAGTTGGGACTTGCTAACATTGTTGTTAATAATATACCCAGTTTTTGAAGTGAAGTACTGCCCTATAATTCGATAAATTTGTTATGGTATTCACTTTCACTCATTGTTGTGATATCTGGATCACGTAGCGGCATTCCAAGCAGCTCTTCCTCGTGCTTACAAATGAGTACGGCTAACTTTGGATACTTCCTAATGTAGCCCTATTTGGAAATAGACTTGTACCTAATAGGACCGAATAAGAAAAATTACCGTTCAAAGTTTACATAGTGTTTAACCTAGTCATAAATCATCTCTGAAGGCTGTTAGGTAAAGCCTATTAGGTTAGGTACCTATTAAAGTATAATTATTAATTATCATAATCGTCTGCCTATTTCCGTCGTTACAACTTCGTACAGGCTTTCCCTCATGATCGACACATAAGCATTTTAGAGCTCTAACATATCTAGGGTCGCTTAGTGCGGATATTCTTGGGTAGAATAGAAACCTCGTAGAAATAGTCGCCGCGACAGCATGTTACGAAGCCCGAGGTTATAATTTTATATCTCACCCATTTTGGAAATTAAAACTAAAATTATTAAAATAAAACTCTTCATAGCAATTTTATAATTGGGATTATGCTATAACAGACTAAGGTAAGATGGCGGTAGGTAGGAAAACAAATGGTACTAATCACGGAGTAGGTACTAAACCTAGTGTTTGATACTAATGGTAGGGATCATTAATCAATTCCAACACAACTTGCAGCCTCTGGGGATCGAACTCAGAACTTCTAGGTTTGAGATCATTGGGAGAACCATTAGATGAGGTATATACCTACCTACCTCACAGGCGGAAACAAAGGTTAAAGGTCTTTTATCTTTTTGCCATGTAGATGCCACCGCTAAACATGTCTTCATACGACGAAGACGAGGATGACTTCGAAGTGTACCCACCTCACTTGTGCTACAAAGACAAATGCCTGGTGTACATGCAGCATAGCAAGCGTATATTGGTGCCTTTGTCGCTAGAAGCACCTGAACCCCTCGAAGACAACTCAACCGCCGATGCTGATTGGTGCACTTACCGTGCTAGTGAGTACATTGTAGCGATATAATAAATAAACATTAAACTTTGATTGAAATAACTATGTTCCTATACCATATGATTAAAGTGTCTCTAGCGCCTCTAGCGGAAAGAAGCGTTAATCGTGTTTCCCATACAAATTGAGCTCTTAACGCAACTACAACAGTTCCGTATTTTATACTAAAAAACTTTCACTACGGGTACAGAGCATTTAAAATCGCCTCGTTTAGTAGAAATGTGTAACAATCGGAATAACCCGATTTTCGGAATTAGCCGAATGCAACTCAATAAAACATCGTATACCTAAGCAGTCAATTAGGTACGTAGTTACCTCTTACAATAACCATGTCGTGTTCCATTTGAAGCATAGCCTTCTTTTGTTTCTCTTCATCGATAACGGTGATTAATGGCATTCATTACTTTTTGTGAAATCAATGAAACAAAAGACTATATGAATAGAATACTTTTGTTTTTGCCACTATAGTAGCAAGCGTGGCTATGTTGTTATTATTTGTAAGAATCTTACTCGTCTTGGATTTTCGTTCGAGTATTTTTTCTTACGAGTTTTTATGTAGGTATAAGTGTGTAACATTTGGGTTACCTAATTTTGATTTCAAATATTCTTTTAGGTAATTTGAAATTCTTTTTCAATTGAACAAAGACTATGATGTAGGTACCTATTTAGGTATTTCCTTCGAAAGAGATTTGAATCAGCGGCAGCAACCGGTGACATTTAGGTAGAATAGCTAATCCCTTCAAATTGGATTTGGACAAGCGTTATGTGTAGTATGTCTAGACGGCATCATTAGCCAGGCACCTACTTATAAACTAGTATGAAACACAACTTTATGAAGGTAATCGTACACACAGGTGGTCCCTCATGCGCGGTTCCAGCAGAACGACTTCCCGAATCCAGTATATACCAAAGCGACTGCAGTCCCGCTGTTCGTTGCCAAGTATTGGACCCTTACGATGAACCAGGCGGCGTCCTTGCTGACGCTGAGTGCCGACTTACTATTGGGGACCCTACCTCCACCTTCACTGCCTACTTGATACTGAGGTATGGAACGATAGTCCAATAGAAATATTTGCCCATTTTCCTTAGCTACACTTTGTACACGAATTTCATAATTTCTGTAATTCCATAATAAAATGTGAATAAACATTTTCACTTTACTATACAAAAAGTATGGACCGCCTCTTTCGATACTCCTACCGCGCTCCTATTCTGTCCAAGATTATTTTCCGCAATCCATAGTAAAAATTGAACAATTTGATATAGGTAGAAAAAGTCACAATCAACAAGGAAAACAAACATTATTATGAAAACGACGTAGGTACTATTTAGGTAATCCATACCTATAGCTTGCAAAAAAGATTGTAAAGAATGTGATACAATAATTATCCCATTAGCTTTTTTACCTAAGACGCTTCCACAGATCGGATTGTTCACAGTCTCATACTTTTCTTTAATGGAGAAAATATTTTCATAATATTGTTTAAATACAGGATGCTAGCAGATATCTGGCCCACAGCAGCTCTGGCGTTACTCGGAGCTGCATGCGTTATAGCCACGAGAGAAACTTCTCTTGGACGCGGCGATGTCGGAAGACAACTTGCATTCGGAACTTTGGGATTGGCCATCTTCCCACCTCTTGCTGGTTTAGCTGTCGACGCTATGGAATCGTCTTTCCTTGTGCCTTTCATTATGCATGCAGTCTTCATGTTGATTGGAGCCTTAATTTTGATATTCGATAGGTAAGTAACATTACAGAATATATAAGTTATGACAGTCAGGTATGCATAACACTAGTTTAATAACGTGATACTATATTTTACTTTAACCAAAATTTAATTGAAATTAACATAGATATTAAAAATAGAGTATTTTGTGTGGTAGGAAACTGTGTTAATAACTTTTGGAATACTACAAGGCTAGTTTTTGGTTCCATTACTGTGTTTAATTTCATTATCTTTGACGGGGAATCGCTTGGGGTTCATCTTGCTTAATCGTTATATGGTGATAAGGCAGATTAAAGGGAGCATCACTCGGAGCCATCAACCAACAAACAAAATTGAATAAAGTTTGACCTAAAATCAAATTCAATACAAACTAAAAATTTAGTAATTTGCGTGGAAACGGTGTTATACTAATACCTAATCTTTGGAATACCACAAGGCTCTATTTTGGTCCCATCACCTAATATAAAGTGGGACCTAATAAACACGAAGTTAGATCTTAACACAATAATTGTATTAGCAATAGTTACTATGGCAACAGGGTCTGTAGGTGAGGTCTGCAATAAAAAAAGCAAATAAAAATCTGCCCTGAAAATACCTACATACCTAACCCATAATCACTGGATCTAATTTCGGTGGATGAATCATAGATTTAGAATTACTAACGTGAACCAATTTTATGTTATATCTCATAAAAGCAATTTCTAGGTATTTTTGTTAAAGTTAAAACTAGTATAAAAAACTTCACTTCGAACTATCTGAAGACGTATTCTAAACAATTTACATTATGTTCGTAACTTATATGACGAACTTTTTGGACTAGTAGACCGAAACGATATTCTTGCGTGTCAGTAATATAACGACTATAAACACGCGATCCAATAAAATCACATGTTCCCCAAAAAGCTAGGGAGTCGCGCCCACTGTGAAAATGAAAACCAGGAATATGCTGTTTTTATTTCATTTAATTTAACTTTATGATGCAGTGATCTTATCTAATAATAAATGTAATAAAATGAGACGCGTTGGTGTCCAAAAGTCTGTCTATTTAGCGAGATTTCCCGGGTAATGACGAAGAGTTGCAAATATTTTATAATTATACCTTTTCAGTTTGTAAAAACTTTGGAATTTCAATGGGTTCTACCTATAAAACATTGTATCTTTCATTATTTCCGAGGTTTTTTCGATAGCATATTATCAAAACTTTTCGCTACCGGCATATTTCGCATAATTCCTCTTTTTTAGTAGTTCTGTCGCGTATTGGTCTCAGATTCAAAAGTCCCACGTTCGATCACTAAGGAAGAACATATTTTGTGCTCTGCTTGGATTGTGACAGATATTTTAAGTTCGTCTGATTACCTTACTTACCAATACCTTATCTACTCTAAAGTCTGCCGCCATAACAACAGTTATAGGTAATTAAGTTCTATCATTTAGGAATAAGATAGCTATAGTTGTTCAAATTGTTGAAGATTCCAGTTGAAATACGCTTCCAGCTGTTCGGCCTTATCTTAATTTGGCACCTGCCTACCGATCGCGCTATTTACGAACGTTAAAACCAAAACCAAATCATTATCGTTTTCATGCGTTTTGACAGCTGTCAGCTGTCAAAATGTATGAAAACGATAACGATTTGGTTTTGGTAAAAACGCTGTAAATAGGGCTACCGGGGGGATTGGTATATATAGTAAAGACAAAGCGACGTACATATTAGAAGCTACGCCGTTACCGCGTTCAATTTGTTGGGACGTCTTGATGCTAATTGACAGGAATCTAACATATCTTTACTTGAATACAGTCACATGCCGCTGTCGACGCCGGAATGGTGGTGGCATACAGCTACTGGTATACTGACCATGCCTATGAACACTGTCAGACGGTACGGCGCGGAAACTGCTGCTGTTTTCGCCGTAATGGCTCTGCTTGGCGCACTCTGGGGCGGTATCGACTCCTATCTACCGTGGTAAGTTTCACTTAGGTATAGATATATTTTTTTTCAGGTTGTACCAACTTCCCTCTATGTTACTTGCTCCATGCTGATCCTGTCCATCCTAATATTGCCTGGAAGAGAGCGCACTCGAAGAGAGTTATAAGGCCGCCTATCGTACCAATTTTTGTTTTTGTAATTTTATTGTAAGTTCGTGCATTAAAGTATAAATAAATAATAAATAAATAAGTATTTCGACTATTTAACATTTTCTTAGTTATTTGCAGTCATTTTTAATTCATCTGCAGAAGTTTAGATCGTTAAAATGTAGTAAGCATTTTTTTACAGATTTAACCAATTAGAGACACTTTTGTTGTTAAGATAGTTTGCTATTGAATCTTGATAACTCTTGGGATTGATTCCTTTTGTCAAAAATAATATATCTACCTATGATAATATACCAACCGTTTCGTTATTTTTTTTTGTCTTAATATTTAAACGTTAATATTAGAAGGCGATAACGCCCCTTTGTTGGAGAATTTCAGGGGGTCAGTAGAAACGATTAAGGGGCATTGAGATAGCATGTAGGTAATTGTAGTAATAACCTTTTTAAATTCGGGACAGATGGTAAGTAAAATTAAGGTAGGGGCTAAAAAAAATCTGTAAGTGTGCGGTGCACAAAATAAGTTTGAGAAACTATGGTCTATACGAACCCTTTTTTATACTACGAGATGGCAAACAAGCTTTCGGCCCACCTGGTGATTAGTGGTTACCGTCGCCTATAGACAGTTGTAATATTAAGGGTAAATCACTTAACACTGCAAGTGCGTTGCCATCCTGGTGACTAAGATGATATCCTTCCATGCCCAGTAATTACACTGGCTGCCTTTCCCTTCAATCCGAAACGCAGCGAACTGCTTCACATTAGAAATAAGAAAGGCAGTCGACCCTACATATATGGGTCTACGAAATAGTTAAACCAGTGGCAGATTTACAGTAGGCTAATCAATTTTCGCCGCCCTTACTTACTTCTGAAATTCGATACCCCTAGTTCCATCGAACATATGCCTAGTTCGCAATCATATTAATTACATTTGCAACTTTATTGTGCTCTATCTTCCTCATTACATCAGCTTTTTTCCCAGTTATTAAAAAAAAATAAAAAAAATCGGGGCTTGTTTTCTCTGTATAAAAAAAATCTGGGCCAAATCCGTCCTAGGCTCTAGTCTACTGGTAAATCCGCCACTGATACAACCTAAAGAACTTAAAAGAGGTTTTCTGTCAGGATGGTGGTAGATCTGAACGGCACGATGTTGCACGTGGGGCTTACACTAACAGCGGGTGCAGTGCCAGCCGTCCTCACTCTGTGGTGGGCCGAGGCCGTGGTGGACTATATCGGACACTCCAATGTCTTCATCACTGCCTTCACCTTCTACTGCCTGCGGTACACTGGTGAGTATTGACAGCGATGGGATTCTTTAGCTATAACAGGACATTACCAATACCTTTATTAAAATATAGAATAGAATATAGCTTTATTGTACACTAACCACACATGTACCTACCTACCTATGCCGTGATTTTTTAACCACGACAAATATTTCAAGGTGTGAAAGTGCCAGTCAATACAAACAAGTCTTGCTAGGGGACCAACATGAAAACGCGAAAAAAATCATGGTTGCGTAGAAGTTGCACTTTTGTATGGATGGTAACATATGATTTATTTTTTTGACATTTCTATAGAGTTAAAAAAACAGTAGTAAGACGAAAACATTATATGTATAATGTTATTTTTTCGTTTCAGGTCTAGCTTACACCACTGATTATTCTTGGATAATAGTCTGCGAGGTTCTGGAAGTGTTCACAGTCAGCCTGGTGTGGGTGACCGCGGTACTGTACTTCAGGCACCTCGTCCCTCGCAAGTACACTACGACAGGACAAGCTCTACCTGTTATTGCACATTTCTGCATTGGTAAACATTTTTTTCTTCAATTTTATGATAGGACCTAACAAGCTTCCTTGAGGAACTCTATAAGATGAAGTAATTTCTTAAGCATTACTCATAATTTGTAAATCAGTTTCGGTTTATTGCTATATTTAAATCATTACGACTAGACAAGCTCTACCTGTTATTGCACATTTCTGCTAAAAAAACGTTACATAATTTTATGATAGGACCTAACAAGCTTCCTTGAGCAACTTCATAGGATAATCCAATTTTTTAAGGATTACTCTTATTTTTATTTAAACGTTACTACATGATTTATAAATCAGTTGCCGTTTATTACTGTATATAAACCATTACGGGACCAATATTAAACTATCTCTTACTTCGCACTATTAAAAGCTACGAAGCAATCTATCTAGAGCATGAACAAAATCAAACGCTTTGCTCAGATATTAATATAGTGCTATGAGTGAAGTTTGATTTATGACAAACATATTGCTGAATTAATGATTATTTTAAAATTGCGAAGATAGTAGGTAGACTTATTCTTGCTAAATCTATTGTTCTATCAAATCCGTTCAAAATTTTTTTTTGCTTTGATCAATTCACATTATTTATTTTATATTAAGCTTTTATGTAAATAAAAATGATCCCTAATTTCCTTACTCTTGTTCATTTTCTATGAAAACATATTTATAGAGCTTAAAGCTATTTTGTCGACATTCATTTCTCTGACGAAAGATTCATTGACAGTATCTTTTGCTCTTGTTAAGGTCTACACTACACGGTTATAAAAAAACAATGAAAGTACACAATCAAAAACAGACCTAAATTTATGAATACAATTATTGGCAACAATAAAACAGTTTTAAAATTAGCACTCCAAAAAAGAGCTTTTTTCAAAGTTTTTCTATAGCTTCTATAGCGTTTAGTTTACACTATGGTTCGCCACTCCACTTCTGCTTACCACGAGATGGATTGGAGTCGTTTGCTAGACCCCTTTTAAAAAAAAACTTCGCTCGCAGGGCGATGCATCGGCGCAATAGTAAGCGGGCTGGTATCGGTGTCCGAGCCGCTGGAATCTGCGCGGGAGATGTACCGGGTATTAGGCGTGGTCTCGCTAGCTGCCGCTGCTATATACGTGGCGCTGTACCATCTATTGCTGGCACCACGCTGCGCTGCCAGGCCGGCCCCCCCGCCCCACCACTTGCTGCAAGGTAACACATCAGGTGGTCTCGCTAGCAGCGGCTGCTATAGGTACCACCTATTGCTGGCACCACGCTGCGCTGCCAGGCCGGCCCCCCCGCCCCACCACTTGCTGCAAGGTAACACATCAGGTGGTCTCGCTAGCAGCGGCTGCTATAGGTACCACCTATTGCTGGCACCACGCTGCGCTGCCAGGCCGGCCCCCCCGCCCCACCACTTGCTGCAAGGTAACACATCAGGTGGTCTCGCTAGCAGCGGCTGCTATAGGTACCACCTATTGCTGGCACCACGCTGCGCTGCCAGGCCGGCCCCCCCGCCCCACCACTTGCTGCAAGGTAACACATCAGGTGGTCTCGCTAGCAGCGGCTGCTATAGGTACCACCTATTGCTGGCACCACGCTGCGCTGCCAGGCCGGCCCCCCCGCCCCACCACTTGCTGCAAGGTAACACATCAGGTGGTCTCGCTAGCAGCGGCTGCTATAGGTACCACCTATTGCTGGCACCACGCTGCGCTGCCAGGCCGGCCCCCCCGCCCCACCACTTGCTTCAAGGTAACACATCAGGTGGTCTCGCTAGCCGCAGCTGCTATACAGGATGAATTTTACAATTGGGTCTTCAGGGCTAAATCCTAAACTATAAGGAATACTTATCGAAAAATGCTCAAAGGAGTCACGACCCGATTTTGATGAAAACAAAAACTGCATCGTTGGATTTTTGAAAAATCAATAATCCTAGCCAGGGATCCAACCCAATGATTTTGAAAAAAAAAACAGCCTGTATTTTTACACCATTTGATAGTGTTGTTACTAAGGATCGATTTCTGGGAAGTAATGATATACAGGAAACTAATGGAAAATGTTAAATTGTAATAAAATATTTCTTGTTCCACCTTAGTTGAAGCTATAATCAAAGCGATGATCATTATTTTATCAATCAATCCAATGATGCAGTTTTTGTTTTCATCAAAATCGGGCTTGCGACCCCTTTGAGCATTTTACGATATTCCTTATAGTTTAGGAATTGGCCCTGAAAGCCCACTTGAAAAATTCAACCTGTATATGTAGCGCTGTACCATCTATTGCTAACACCACACCACATTTATTGTTGACTGCGATCTCCCACCACTTGCTGCAAGGTAACACACACAATCTAATCTTGAATCCCAATATAGGTCATGCTGATGTGGTATTCGCGGATCTATCATCTTGACAAGTTGGTGCGTCTGCAGAATTACGTGTCAGATTTAACTTGCGCAGACAATGTTTCTTCCTATCGCTCTCAATTAAATTGGCTCCTGTATTCGTCGGCGTATGGACTTGCGTGTTCTCTTTCTCCTGTATCCTGTCGTGTTTCTACATACCTATCCGTAATATCTAAACTCTTATCTTTCATGCCGATTCTCTTTATCGAGTCATACCTACTTTGAGCTCTAACTTTAATCTTACTTTGGATCTACCTTCCCACACTTCCGGTTTCCTTTCCTAATCCTTTTCTGTTCATGGTGTCCGGTTGTGGAATACTCTCCCTCAAGCTTGCTCGCACATTCGGGAGCCCTTTAAAACTGCAATTTGGTGACATTTTTTCAAAAATCTTGCCTAACACCGCAGTCACGGCTCTTAGGAGAGAAACTCTTAGCATTCCATGGATTCATATTATTGCGGATGCTGGATCTATCGTGCTTGTTGCAGAGAGTGGAGCAGCGTAGTGTCTGGTGAACTTTGCGACCCAAGTGTAGGTTTAACGGCACAATGTTTGTACCCAGGGCCGGATTTAAAGGTCTGGAGTCCTCGGGGCAACAAAGGGGTGGAGGCCCCTTAGCCCCAAATTATTTTCCAAATAAAATGAACAATTTTTTTCAATCGAGTTTTCGACCTTTAATCAACGAACAAAATAGAAAGATATTATTATTATTATTATTCATGTAATCATGTTTGTACAAAGCACCGTAGGTAAAGGTAAAACGTGAAATAAAATATGAAAGGAAAAGTTGTTTACTGGTGTTTACTAGTCTGAATTTGATTTTTTTTTTCCGAAGTCTATTGTGGAGGCCCTGGGCTGTAGCCCCGTTTGCTCTCCCCTAAATCCGGCCCTGGAAGGAGCAAATGCTTGTAGGTACTGCAACTCTGTGAAAGGTAGAGTGGGATTAAAATGTAGATCGTTCCCGATTTCGAGGCGTCAAGTGCCTCGAAATCGAGCATTTCGTATATCAATGTGGGCAATGCGTAGTATGGAACAAGGAGAGGATGTGAAAGCGAATGCAATAGTAACTATTATTTGTGCAGTGTGTATTGGCCTTGTTAAAAACTTTATTTTGCATAGCTCCTAATGATGTTATGTTGCAAATCATGAACCTCCGATTTTCTTTTTCAAAAGCTTCCACTGTGGATGGACATCTTAATGGCAAAGGTATGAAACAGTTCAGTTGAGCACCCAAAATTTTATTGTTACTATTGTCACAGATAATATAATACTATACTAGTACTATTGTCTAAAATGTAGTTACCTTACCTTAGTCTGTCTGACCGCTATACCGCGCTGCGTAGGTAGGTGCGGGGGTGAGACGGGGGAGCAGAATTATTATTCGGAAAACTTTTATACATAAGTATTTTTGATATTTTTTAATGTATTTCTTTTCATTTTGCTTGAGTTTTTAAAGTAAATCATACCATTTTTCGCTCCATTTTCCTATTTTCAAAAAAACGCGATCAATGATGGACATTGTCGGGAGAGGCTGTAGTTTATTGAAAAAAAAAATTTTTCTAAATCACCACAGAGGAGCCCCATAAATGCTTAGTGCTTTAAAGCTGAAGGAGAATATTTTGATTCGAGATAGTTAGGTATGTATTTACAATCAGTAGATTTTTGATCAATGATAGCATTTTTTCTGTTTTATTCCGGAAATTTTTAGTGCACCCATTTGTCTGACTTTTTTATACCTACTTATTCATGTTTGTATAAATTTATTTTGAATGTCGTGTCAAAAAGTTTCTAAGTGTTTTTTTCTCTCCGCCCACCCCTGTCGCATCTAGGGCACGGTACAGCGGCAGCGACCAGCTTTATCAACTAGGTACCCCATGGACTAATAGATAATAGTTGTCCTAGAAAGTATTACATTGCTGACTCGACTGTGCAACTGAACTACTTAGAAGACTGTCTCCTGTCTTTCTTTTTACTGTATTAGTTGTGTGCTGTAGCTTGAAAGTTTGATAATTCGTTTTATTAGCTAGGACAGTTAAGTATGTTTTGAATTAAGATTGATACTGCATCTACTTAATAGCGCAGTGTAGTGGTACAGACGACAGGCTACCACAAACTGTCAAATATCGTCAATAGTCCAGAATTTTTACTTCGTCGTATACCTACGTAGGATAGAGGAAGTCTGGTAATCGTCAAAAAATTTGACTTCGAGATTTTGACGGATTTACACGTTTTGGACAAACTTGAGTCCAAAAATACCATTTTTGGAATTGCCTGTGTGTCTGTGCGTTAGCACGATAATTCGAGTATGCTTTAACTTATTGCAACCAAATTTAACATACATGTATGACAATAAAATATAAGGTTTCTATCAACTTTTGAGTTGTCGATCACGAAAGTTAAGCAACCAAGTGCGCGGTCGATACTCGGATGGGTAACCAAAATTTAACATGCATGTCTGACATCTAAATATAAGGTATCAACTTTTGAGTAGTTTCCGGTATACGAAGAAAGTCAAGGGGACTTGAGTCGTTTCCGGTATACGAGAAAGTCAAGGGGAGAAAACTCCCGATTTTTTGGGTATGAACTACTGAGGTTGAGAAGTTGAAGAAAGTCAGTTTTGGATAGCCTGATCTGCTGTCGTCTGTACCATGAGAGTGTGCGAGAGGCGTTAAAACTGATTCTGGTCGCATAGGCGAATGGGAGTAATCTTTAGGCGGTTACTTAGTTCAATTAAATGAATATTTACTACCTCGCGTCGTTGTCGGTATGTATCGGCCCTACTTAGGGTAGGGCGAGCACTTTCAGTGTAAAATAATTTTAAACTTTATCTACACAGATAACTTAAAATACTTACCAATACCAGTATCGCTTGTTAGAGTGCGTTCCAAAACCAGGTGAAGCAAAGTAGACAGCGTAAGAAATTTTCTAATTGGTGTAAAATAACTATAGTTTAACAAAACTAACCAATGGTGTAAGCGCTTCTTAATAACGACCAATAGTGAGCTATAATTTACTCTACCCCGAGTAAATTGAAATCGTTTTGGAACGCACCCTTAAGATCGCCAGGTCGCGCGAGCCCGCGAGCCATTCGAAAGTTATTTCGCCGGCCACTGCCATCCCGGTGTGAATCAACCCTTATATTATTAGTTAATTACACGTACGGTTTGCACTCCACCCTACAAACTAATTACTACAGCAAAAGGGGCAAATCTTGTTTTGTTTTATAAATACCTGTATTTATAGTAAATTTTTATTCTGTTCACAGGATTAAATACGAACGGTGGTTCAAACGGGTCTTATTCACCGATGCGAGTGTACCACGAGGAGCGTTCCAGAAAAGGGCATTTTCGTTACTAGTTCAGTAGTTCATAAATTTTGTATACGTCTCTCTCTAGTTACGGTTTATTTTATTAATAAAATGAACCTCACTGCCTAGCATATCTCTAAATACTTATAAGATTTTCATGAAAGTACAGAATTGTGATAGTGTTTTTTTTACTCATTCAAATCTGTATTTGAATCGTTTCAATTTATTATACTAATTGTTTGAATTTTTGTAAAATGTTATTTTTAATCAAATTAAATTATAAATTCGCTATCGGCCTTTTATTAAATTTATGATTATTCCTAAAACCAATGATTGATTGAATTTTAAAAGTGAGATTAAAAAAAAATAGGGAGAGAAGTGAAACTCGCATTTACGAAATAGGTACAATATTTATTCCCTTTCTTCGAATTACAGAACATAATATAAATTTTAGATCACAATGTGTGCCTTTCTACACAATCCTTAATATGTTTTGCGCACTAAAATTATATAATAAGTTTCATAACGTAAGTTAAAGAACTAAATTGGTGCCAAACACTTTGTTATATACATATTCAAAATTTTTGTCGACGCTTACAGATAACAATTACTCCTAAATCTACCTACATAAAGATAACTGTACTTAAAAAGACATTATATAAACTCTACTTAAGCCTTTCCAACGTATGATTGGGTGAAAAAGGCTGCAATGATCGGCCCACTATGGTAGTACAAAAACATTTACACTGTATTATAATAAGTTATAACTTGCTATAACCATCCCGCAGTGTCATGTACGTTACATAAGTTGCCATTTTTCTTTAATTCTAATCTAAACGCGAATAGGATGTATCACGCTATCAATGTAGTGGAAATCGGCGCATTCTGATTTAAAGTCACGTAGACCGATTTGAAAATCGGACTGCAAACATAGATAACTGACCGTATGAAATGAATGACAGTATATTATCGTGGGCCGATCGTGATATGCCATGGGCCATAAAAATCTCTGCCACTGATTGAGTAACCCAATTTCTAAAAATGATAGAGGTCAGCAGTGATTTGTGTTACTCGACCAACAGTTGAGATTTTTATGGTCCAGTAGTGTATCACGGTATGTTGTCATATCACGATCTGCCCAACTGCCTATACGATCTGCCGACGACATAATCTGATCGATCACAATGTGTGCATGGAGTTATGTGAATCTATGTATGGAGTTTTATAAAGTGTACTTGCGTGGGGTACAGAAGATTTTTAATAAATAAAATGAAAATTCCAAACGTACCATGTGTATTGTGTATGGTGATGGTCACAATCTTATAATTTTTTAAACTAATTTTAAAATGAAAAATTATCGATGTTCACTTTTAACATAAAGATTATTTTATTTGTCGTTAATCTAATCAATATTTTCTATCATTGCGAGTAGAAATAAATACCGAATGGATGAATAGCATAATTATTGAAAAATGGTTTCGGGTGTGGTATATACGCATACTTGGATATTTCAAGAAAAACAAAATTTGATATTATAAATTGGGCACATCGTTACTGCCTTGATTTGACCTCTGACTGTGTTGGTCCTAACAAACTACCACTATCAACTTACAACTTTAGCTATAGAAAATGCATTTTGAAAATCCTATGGCATTTGTAATCAATAGGCACTTGTATAATTATTTTAATATACGATATAAACAAGGAACAAATGTTCCAAATAATATGGACATAGAAATGTGCGAGTAAAAGTTTGATATGACAGTGGCATAATAAATTAGCTACTTAAAATATTACTGATACAGAATTACAGATAGCACAATTGAATTAACAAAGTTTGAACAGTTACATCCGTGTAAACTAAAAAGTCTTGTCTCCCGATTTTCCACAAAACTCCGGAAAAACCCAAGCAAAAACAAAATACTAGTATATATAACTAGGGCGGTGAAACAAAGTATGTCTCAGATCACAAGTATTTTACAAAAGCTGATGGCATTTTATGCCAGAATATTCCCATCGTTTGAAATATCTCTAGAATTAGGTTTTGAAACTGGAAATATTAAACCGAGCAACAAAAAATTCCAGAATCACTAAAAATACTAAATGGTCGACTAATAGTCGCTCATTAATGATTTTTAGTACCTCATTCTGGATTTAGCTAGGTTTAGGTTAGGTTAATTTGTTGACCAGTTAAAAGCGATCCTTTTTAAACGTATCAAATCCGTTTAATATTCAGTCAGTTGACTATAAGAATTATAGCGTCAGAAATTCCTTTGTAATGGTCAATACAAATCCAAGAGCGACTAATGCAGCGTCCGCCGCCGCCACTGCGGCGTGGCGTGTAAACATGCTAATATAAATATGTTTTATAATAAAACAAACAGTTAATATTAGAAAATTATTCTTATGCCTAATTGCTTGGGTTCCATGAATATTCTACTAGTATATGAAGATATTTTATACCAGATGTTACAGAATTGCGAAATTATGTTTTCTTCAATTGGAAAATAAAAAGACTAGCACACATTGTTCTTTACAAGGAACATAACCACACCCTAAGTTTTATTTCGGATTCGTAACACCTGTATAATCGGAAACCATAAATTCAGGATTTAAATACCATAAAAGCAAAAGAGCTTACAATATAATAATTATTGGGTTTTAATCATGTTATTATCATAATATCAAAAATTAAACTGCAAGGGCAATGACACGCGACCACGACGCGATGCCTTAACCTTAAAATACACGTAACTTTGTTTTGTCAATTCCTTCTCCATACGTCGTAATAAATATAATTACATGTTCTGCAGTCCATAGTATGTTGGAAGACATTCCACAAGTTTGGACTGGATATTTGTAAATTTGTAAGTTGTCCTAAATTTCGACGATACGTCGCCATACCTTAACACGATACTGGGTTAGAGTCGAGCTCGAGGGTCATGCCGCGACAGTGTCCACAAGGTATTCATGTATTCTATAGTTGCGAAATTTTAATACATATATACATACACAAGTAAAATACCTATTTAAAAAAAGCAACACTACGTTAGGTCAAATAAGATAATATCTGTTGAAAATATCAGATAGATAGACCATACAAATATTCGATTAATTTGGATACACTATGTCAAAAATATAATTAGAAGTATTTGCTCTATTTAATTTTTTATTATTTTTACATGCTTTTCATTGTCCGTTAACGCCATATTGAACGTTATAAGATTTGCACTTGTGACAATGACTGCCTTGTCAGACAAATAAGAAAACAAATTTTCATTGGTTACGTTATTACCTCTTGATGTCCTCAGTCTAGCATACTTACCATGGATATAAGCCATTTCACTTCTCATTCTATTATGTATTTTTTGTGTTATTTAATTATAAATAAATATGCGAGGACAAAATTCTGACCATCGTGAAATTACATATATATGTGGTGAATATGCACACGGACTAAGGTACAATCTAATTGTAAATCAGATTTGGAATGTAACTCAAAATATAACGCATATACATTCAATCTAATAAAAAATATGTTCATGTTGACCTTTTGAAAATGTTTACTTTATAATTTTAATAATTTGGCTAATGACTTTATCATCAGATTATTATAAAATAGAATTACAAATCACCATAATATTTAAGCATATAAGCACAGAGACTAGCGTGACATGTTACCTAAAACTGTAAACACTCTTCGTTTTTAAAAATATGCCTTGGTTCTGAAACCAGATACAGCCTAAATTATCCCAGAGAGCCATCAATCAATAACTAAATTCAACCTTCATACCATAGACCAAGATTAAAACTTTAAGACAATTTACAGTTTGTGGTAGAATGATGTATAGATAGATACCTAATAGTACATAAAAATAAACAACAATCTTCTGTTGATAAAGACGAGATAAAAAGATAACAGATCTAAAAAAGGTGAATCTCCAATCTCATCACCACAGCTTCTGCAATGGTTCGCAATTAGAATGAAGACAACCCAATGAGAAGTAAAACCCCGCTCTTTGCCTGCTTTAACGGAATGTATTGAATTAAACGCCCCCACATCGCCACTTCTCGGATAGTCTGCCGCAGTATTATGTGACATCACAGTGAATAGGAGATTAGTCATAAATACCCGAATGGCTCACCCCTTTTTAGCCGACTACGCGAGGTCAAAAGGAAGGGTTATGATTTTAGTAGTCTATGTACCTACATGGATGTTCATATTTACGGAATAACATTTTCCGTAACGCCTGAACTATTCATCCGACAATGATGAATAAGGTGGCAATTGATTCGTTATTATGGTCCGCATAGGCTACATTTTAAACGACTTTAACAATAGGACAATAGGAGTCGATTTTACTTCGTATACCCTAATTTTAACAGATTTCATTCCTTGCTTTTTTCCGTAGTCGGGTTAGTGTTTTACACTTTTTGCTTGTTAAGACCGCTATGAATGATGACAGCAAAAGGACATGATTAAATGAACGAGTGATGTTGACAGATTTGTATGTTTTATTTTATCTGTATATTTAAAACATCACTACTGAAACATCCTTTCTGTATCTTTGGCGAATCGACAATTCTAATACATCTTTTTTTGAAAAGTTGCAATCAAGAGTACAATAGTAAACCGTTTGGTAACTCAATAGGTGGTTCAAAAGTTTTCCTTCGCGGTATTCTTCCGTGGTTAGGAAGCCATGTTAGTTCGTAGTTGTATTGTAATGGTACTTTTTACGTAGCAAGATTGGAGAATGGCGCTATTTAATCAGACTGTGTAGAATCTACACAGTCTGATTAAATAGTCTACACTATAGATAGATAATTCTCGCCCACGCATAAATAAATATTGCTCTTCAGAAACAAAATATTAAACAAAAAATCTTTTACTTATTGGCAAGTGCCCGAAACGGTCTAGTAATAGCAATCGATACATGCAAAAAAACGTAATATGTAGCGATTTATTTACGCAAGTTTAGAGAAGTGTTTCAGAACCAACACCAGTCGCCACTATATTTATAGCTCATAATAAAATTTGTTGCTATCATAAAATCCCTTATGATATAATATATTATACACTTTCTACAACATCCATTGCTTTACTATTCAGCATTTTATCAATATCGTCCGGATCATCTTTTAAGAGACTTTCAATTAGTTCTTCACTCATTTCTGCATCTTGTGTTTTGCTTGATGCATCTTGTGTTTTGCTTTCGACATCTTCTATTTTGCTTTCTGCATCTTGTGTTTTGCTTTCTGCGTCTTCTTTTTTGGTTTCTGCTTCTTGTGTTTTGCTTTCTATATCATCTATTTTGCTATCTGCATCTTGTGTTTTGCTATCTGCATCTTGTGTTTTGCTTTCTGCATCTTGTTTTTTGTTTTCTGCATATTTATTGTTTAAGTAGTCAGAAAGGATTTTCTGATCATCTTTTGAGCACTTGTCTTTTGCTGTATCGTTATGTCGTTTATCATTACCTCGACTTTCCCCGTTTATTTGTACAGGCTTATCAGTTTCGGGGTCTTCATCGTCTTTTTTATCGTCAGAGCTAGGCTCAACATTGCTATCGTCAATTTTTTCCGAGTTAACAGGTTCTTTATTCAAAGATTCTGTATTGTCATCTGCATCTTCGTGATTTTCAGCTACTTCATCACCATTTTCAGTACTTTCTTTTCCACTGTTGCTATTATTATCGCAATCAAAACTTTCCTCGATATTGGTATCTCCAGCATCCTTTACAACTTTCGGATCATTATCAATTTTACTTTCAGTGCTATCGTTGAGATCACTACTACCCACGCCTGTTAGATCGACTTCTGGATTTTCATTACAAATGAGGTCGTTGTTTGTAGATTCTAACGAATTTTCATCTATAAATATAGGATCATCATCTAAATCTGGCAGTATTTCAACATCATCGTCATCATCACTAACACGTTCTGATGCCTTTCTGGCGAGATAGTCTTTCAATTCTCTGTTCAAATTACCGCGAATTTCATTGAATCTCATTGCAGAGGTATTTAATAACCTTTCTAGTGTTCTGTGAAGATTTTTTATTTCTTCCACATTCCTGGTTCGTAGGAAGATAGTAGTTGCATCTCTTTTCAGTTTATTTAATCGCGATAAGGAATATTCCAGAGCATCAACAGCATCGACTAAATTATACCTATACCATTCTACAGGCACATGCAAATCACATTCTCTCGACGTAGTACCAGTCCCTCTATTTACTTTAGAGTTTTTAGTAACTCTACGCTTCGTATTCGAAGCGCGGTTTCTGTCATTAGAAGATGATCGTTTGGATATTGTAGAAGACTGAGTACTTGGTATTGAGCTTAATTTTGCAGTGTATGTAGTACCCTTTGGCACTGTATTCTTTCCCGTGTCTGTAACTGCTACAATGGTAGCTGAATACCCTCCAGGCATATTAGGATTTGGATTTATAGCAAATATGCGTCCATCCGGTAAACGGTACATTTTATTAGAAGACAATGTTTGCGGATCAACACGGAATTTCAAGCCACCTGTTACAGTATTCACAGTGACATCATTTTCAGTCATTTGAATGACATTTTCTGCTGCTAACTCAGGTAAATTAACAGTTCTAGGAACCAGAGGCGGTGGAGTCTTTATCTTGGGAGGGTTAACAGGTGCAGGTGTGATACACTGCACATCGTCGTCATTATTATCCTCTGTGACCTAGAATACATACAATGAACGTTAAAAAACGATAAAGCTTTAAATATGAGTCAGCTGTGGAGTTTCTTCCAGTAGCATACATTCTTTTTATTTAAATAAAATAATTATTTCGACCCGCAACAGTGGTGTATTTAAAATTACTTACCTCACAGAGTGGCTCCAATGGAAAGTCTGGAGTACAAACAACATCATCATCGGTATTGCTGTTATTGTTATTTGCCATTGCTACCACGGCTGCCATATCAAGACCCTAAACAACAGAATTGCAGATTAGACCTTGAAAAGAAAACCATTTCACAACAGACTATTTTGTACATTGTAGTTATATTTCTCTGTGTCACTAAATTCAGATTAAATTAGCTGATCCGGCGAACTTCGTACCACCTAACAGTCGATTCCTTAACTTTTTATTTCTTTTTAATACTTATTCTGCTATTAACTGATAATCAATATGGTTTCACTCCTGGCAAATCAACCATCGATGCCATACAGACTATTAGAGTTGTGATGGAAAAACACTGTTCTAACAAAGAAAATTTGTATCTCATATTCATCGACCTAGAAAAGGCTTTCGATAGGGTACCCCGAAACCTTGTGTGGCAAGCAATGAGAGCCCAAAATATCCCTGAGTACTATCTAGCGCTGATCCAAGATATGTATAATGACACCAAAACGCGCGTCAAAGGCCTCGCTGGTCTCAGTGAGTCTTTTCACGTAGAAGTAGGAGTCCACCAGGGATCTGCCCTGAGCCCATTGCTTTTTAATCTATGCATGGACTACATCACACACGATATACAAAAACCTACTCCGGAATACCTACGCAGATGACATAGTCCTAATGTCAAAGAACGTAACTGATCTGCAGGAAACACTCAATCAGTGGGTAACACGAGTAGAACGCTATGGGCTACGCATAAGCCGGAGTAAGACCGAATATTTGGAATGCGACTACGGAGGGACAGCAGAAACAGGATGTGCAACATACATAGACAACTGTGCACTACCCAAAGTAGACAAATTCAAATACCTAGGTTCTGTGCTCACACCCGATGGTAATGTGGATAAGGATGTTGACCACCGTATTAATTCCGCCTGGCTCAAGTGGAGGTCACTGTCAGGTGTTCTTTGTGACCCTAAAATGCCCATCAGAGTGAAGGGAAAAGTCTACAAAACGGTAGTACGACCAACCATGACATACGGAGCAGAGTGCTGGACCATAAAAGGGACACACGAGCAGCGACTCCACACGAGCGAAATGAAAATGCTTAGATGGGCTGGAGGTGTAACCCGGCTAGACAGAGTGCGAAACGAACATGTAAGAGGATCGTTCAAGGTGGCACCGATTGCCGAAAAGCTTAAAGAGAGCCGCATGCGCTGGTATGGTCATATCCTCCGACGAAACGACGACCACTCGATTAAAAAGGCCTTAAATATCCCCGACCGACCGCGTGGAAGAGGACGACCCCCCGCCACCTGGTGGTCAAATATGCAGAAAGAGATCCAGCAAGCGAATGTGTACTCAACACAGACAAGCCAGAACAGAGCTCTCTGGCGCAGACGTACAAGGAGACTCGACCCCAGCTAAACTGGGAAGAGGGTTGGACAAAGAAGAAGACTTATTCTGCTATTCTAGACCAGGTGTCCCGAATAGCAGAAAAAATAAAGTTAATAAGTCAACAATTACATTATGTACCAACTTAAATATTATTTCAATTTTTAAAATGTTTTCTCTCCATAAGAACCATCCTCGTACTTCAAGGAATATGATAAAAAAAAAGAATTAGCGATATCGGTTCAGTTGCTCTAGAGATTTGCGCTTAGCTACACATTCAGCGATTCATTTTTATCTTATATATAAAATTCTCGTGTCACAATGTTCGTTCCCGTACTCCTCCGAAACGGCTTGACTGATTCTCATGAAATTTTGTGAGCATATTGAGTAGGTCTGAGAATCGGCTAACATCTATTTTTTGTTTTTTTTTAATTTATAAGGCAAAACAACGTTTGCGGGGTCAGCTAGTATTATAGATAACTATCAGTCTGAATTGCCCCCTAATAGAAGATTAATATTAGTAGAAGGAAGACGTAATACTAGTAGCAAACTACATTTATGGTGTGCTTCATTTCTGTTCTATAGAAATGTTTTTACAACAACTAACCTGTGTTAAACTTTCCAGAGACAAATTAATGTTGTCATTTACAACCATATTATTAAATGAATTGTTGTTGAAACCATTGAATTGCGGCGGAATAACAGGTATCGGCATCATAGGTCCTTTTGGTCTTATACGACTAAATGAAGACTGAGGGTTTTTTTTTTCTTGACCTATTCTAATAGAAGTCATCATTGGCATCTGCAACCACAAAACACGTAATTATAGTTATTAAAGAAAAACAGCTTCCCCCTTTTGCCCGGTTCTTTCGCGGTAATGCTCACTCGATTCACGTCTATTCCGCCCTTCCTTCAAACATGGCATTCATAAACAATCATTCAGGTCATACAGCGTGCACAACCCCACCTCCTCTACACCGTTTGAGGTGGAGTTCTGCCTCATACGTGGACTCCATAGTAACCTCAATGCAATGCTGCCCACCAACATCTTGAGTCAGCACGACCTGCATTGTTGTTTCTATACGGACACGCAAATACCGCCGCCCGCTGACACAAGCTACTTGAATTATCCCGGCTACATGCTTGAAGAGTCCTTCAAAGCGGATGCCGGAGTATGCTTGTATGTTCAGGCGGATGTTTACTGTCCCCGCTCACTGTCGCACACGTAGAATCTGGCCCTTTGGAAATCTACGAGTGTCCTTACAGATCCCATGCCGGAGACGCTGAGACAACTCGACTTTCTGACCATCTTAGTCGGGTGGCAGATGACGCGCTGGAGCAATATCCTAATGCAGAACTGGTGTTTTTGGGGGACTTCAATGCTCATCAGTCTGTGGTTAAGTTCCTCGAAAACTGACCATTGAAAATTAAAATGTATAAATGAAATGAAAATGCGCCTTCTTTACTGGACCGTCCGTTTGCGATCCATCCGGAGAAACGTCATGTTGAAGTCCGAGCCCCTCTAGGCTCATCTGACCACTGCCTGATATCTTTCAAAGTGCCGCAGGCCAATCCTCCGCGACCGACGGTATATAAAGGGCGGATATGGCATAAATGAATCAGCATATTGGGAATGCATGCAAGACTACTTTGCATCTGTCCCTTGGAAGCAACGCTGCTTCAGTGAGAACAATATTGATATATTGTTCTGCTTGTGCCGCTGCCATTACTGAGAAGATTATACAACGTGTAACAGAAATAGCGCACAACCTGAAAGTTGTTTGTTACTAATATGCACATGAATCAATTGCACTAGTTTTTAATTTTTTTTAATTAGTCTTAACTAAGATATTTAAAAAAATAGTTATCCTCATTACAAACGCATAGCGAGTAGAGAACTGAGCGCGTGTGAGTGAGGCGCTCATGGGTACTTATTAACACGCCCGCCCGCCGCTCAAAAATTGCTGATTGACGAGATCTTATTTCCATTATACGAGCTTTGGACGAATTAATGTCGACTCAGGTTTTGTAAAAATATGATGTTTTATCTAATTATAAACTGAATATGACTTGAAATATGGCGAGAGCACTAATTAATACAAAACATCAACTAAGTCGGCGTGTTTAAAGACATGTAGGTAACTACCTACCTATCATTACAGTTTTAATAATAATTAAAACATAGGTACCTATTATCATGTTGGTGTACTCGTAGTTAATTTACACTAATTCGGCGTTCTTTTAAGATTCTTTCGAAGTGTCCACCGCTTTGTTGCACGTTTAAGTAGTTGCTCTTTTTGTGATTGATCGATCGAAACTTGTTGATTCATCAAAATAAACTAACGCACGGTACGTACACTCACTGCACTGAGCCAATGTTCTCACCGTTTCGGTGTATTGAATATTGGAAAGACATCGTCTGCGAAAGCAAAGAAAAGTATTCAGTTATAACCAGTTATAACCTTTGACCGTGATAACAGCGGTGCGGCGGACGATTGACTGTGTGACTGACCTTGTGATGTGAAGTTAGCCGCCAGAACGCGCCGGCCGGCTTTGTCGCACTCGCCTAATGCCTATTGCTATCTCGTATTATTTTAGTTTGTGAAAGAGAGCTAACCAAAATAGGTTTTTGGGATGTCCTCGTAAATGTTTGTTTACATTGTAACGTTTTTGTAAAGTAATGCGAATGCGATAAAACTCAATTTTAGTTGTAAAATTATTTAAGGAAGATGTTTTTTTTAAATAGGTCTTACGTTGCGCTACGTATCATATTTCTTTTTTCATACTGTTGTTCGAAAAGGTGACTGTAGTTTAAGTAATTGATATATTTTTTGGCTAATTTTTGACAAAATTATTATTATTTTTTTAATGAAATCAACTCAGAAGCCGATTGCAAGCCACCTATATTCAGGTTGTGCGTTATTTCTGTTACATTGTATTGGATATAGAATATTACACATTCCGATCTCATCAGTAAGGGAAGACGTAGCCCCTGGTTCAACCGCTATTTTGCCAATGCTGTTTCACATAAACAGGCGGCGTATCGAGCTTGGATCAGAGGTCGTGGGCTCTTAAAAGCTCCTGATATCGAGACACTGAACGCAGCTAGCCCTCGCCGCCACCCCTGTGACGTCCAGATGAGTCATTAGCTCACAAGCCGCAGGAGAAAACCGATCTTCTGGCAAGTCTTTACGGCTAATTATGTAAGCAAAGTTATGGAAATGATCCTCAACAACCACCTGATCAGTTACCTAGAGAGTCACTGTCTGATCAACGATCGACGGGTGACTTTGTATCGTACATGGAGCATGTCTGGTGTGAGCTATGGAGACGCGTGGCGAGTCATTAGCTGTCAGCCTTGATATCGCTAAAGCTTTCGGCGTATGGTCTGCCCATTCAGCTCTTACCTGGGTGGCCGAGTTCCTGCATGAACCTATAATTTGTGTCCTAACTAATGGATGCAGTTCGCAGTTCATGTCAGTGAAAACTGGTATTCTCCAGGGCTCCTTTTTATCCCCTACGCTGTTTCTTCTGCATATCAATGATATGATTCCTCTTGGGAACATCTTGTTATGCAGACGATAGTAAAGTAAATACAACTAAGAACCAAGAACCGAGAAATTGGCAACTCATTTCTTTATTCCCTCGTTCCTATAATACTGAGTCTTGATAAAGCACCTTGAAGGTCGGCAAGGCGAGAGTAGCTAGTGCGGCGGTTTATCCCTCGCGCTAGCTATTTTCGCATTTGGACGCTACTTCTGCATACCATCATATGAATTGATTAATTTGCGTGACCTTTTTATAAAAACCGCGTACTTGGACAGTAGGTGAACCTCTGGGAAAAAAATACCAGTAGTCCCACCATGGGACTACTCCACCGGGACTAGTGGGAATACACGTTTATTCAAAGTGTTATACTGTAAAAACGTAATAGAATAAAATTGTAGAGAAACTGCTCACCCTGGCTATTTTCTTGAGTGGGGGCATACTTAATGTGTTAGCCATATTTGGACTGCAGCCTGCTATTGGTATGGGGCTCTTTATGAAAATTGGAGCTTTTGGCTTAATCGGGCTTGCTGCTCTCTTTTGAGGCTTCTTGTCTCTTAAAGAATCATCCGCATTAATTGAAGCAAATTTTTTCACCTGAAAAAAAAATACAAGTACAATAGAAAAAATAATAATTAAGTACTTAAAACCTTTTTTGTAAGATATTTTTTGTATTTTTACAATTCAAACATCAAATTGAAATTAGCATTTATTTGGCAACCTTTGATTGGTACAATCAGTTATGTAGAAGGGATGAGTGAAAGTACATTGACAATATACATAGGGATAAATGAAACATAGCCCGAGAGCTGACAAGCATATTCATATAACTCTCTTATAATACCCTGAAACAGAGCTGTTAACCTGGCTAGGAAGTATTGGGGCTAAGTCAGCCATAATAGCTCCAAAGTTGCATTTTTTTTGCAAAAAAATGTCGAGGCAATCTGAAACCTTTATAGCTTAAAATTGAATATTAAAAGAGTAAAAAAGTAAATAAGTTAGTTTATTTAGGTGGTTTTTTAACTTTACCAGATGCTTGAGAACCCGTTTTTTTTGCAACACCTACTATAATTGCAGTAGCAATGTTGCTAGCTTGCAGCTTTGCATATGGATTGCTTTCCTTATGGAATGCTGCAGATGCTGGAGTTATATACAGGTTTACAGCTTGCCTAAAGTACCTACTCAAATATGTCTATTCACTCTCGGAATAATCGAAGTAAGTATGCGAGAATAGGAAGACCCATGCAAAAATTTGTCGATCAAATCTTAGAAATAAAAACAATAATAAGACTGTAGTTTGAAAACAACAATTAATATAGATAAATATAGTTGTCATATATTTATTTTATAGTCATCATAGATAATAATTCTATTAAAATTAACACAGGACAGTACAATACAGCTTAATTTTTAGTAGACTTTATTAACTATGAGAGAGGTAGAAAAATAGAAAGAGACAAAAAGGTAATGTAAATGTATCAAATTGTGTTCTGTAGTGGTGCCTTTAATTCCTACTAATATTATAAACAAGAAAGTTTGTATGTTTATTTGTTACTCTTTCAGACAAAAACTACTGTATGGATTTTAATGAAACTTTATTTATTATACTAATCCTGCGCAGATGAAGCCGCGGACAGAAGGTAGTAAATAAATAAAGTCACATGAGTGCAACATAATGCCTTTCTTTTCTTTATACTTTTTCTTCTTCGTTATACAAATGGCGTTCGCGATATGTAACGCATTTCGCCAATGTCAAGTGAAAATGTAAGTAACAGACAATACGGTAGATTGAGGTTAAAAATGGAGTCTCTCAACAAGTGATTTTCAACAAGAATTCGGGAGAAACTCCTTCTTTATACTTCTATCAAACATCTTATGTGAAACTTCCTTTGGCATAAAGACTGAAGTCTTGTCTTGTGTTTAAAATAAAAAAGGAATAATTTTTTATATACCTACATAAGATAACACCTTATATTATACCTGTATTGTTGATGGAATTTTAGCTATAACATTTGTAACAGATTTTTTGATCAAGTCCACATCTTTTTTAGTATTTTTTATTTCCACTTTATCTTTGCTTCGTCTAGACTTATTTTTACAACATTCAGAGTAATCTCTGGCACAATCTCTCTGATATGCTTCTTTAAGTTGTTGATCTTCAGTTTTATAAGTAATTCTGAAAATTAATATTCATTATTTGCAATGGTGTTATTTTAGGTTTAGTTAAAAGCAAAATGATAAACTAACAAACACCACAATTTCTAAACAATAAAAATAGTATAAAGATTTTTTTACAGCTTAAATTTTTACGGCTTTTACAGTTAATACATTTATTGCAGAAATAAAAGCAATCTTCCTTCCCTCTCCACAAAATTGTTTTTGTTCAATGGGAGTGAATAAATCATTGCATACATCTGGTAACTAATAATCATTTAATGAAAAAACAATAATAAATGTTATACATACTTATTTTTAAGATCGCAATAACGAAGTAAAGCCCAACACATAGCACGCAAATCCCACAAACATTTTGAATTGCATTTGAAGCACTTCCAGTCTTCAGTATTTTCAATTTCCTTAATTTTAGGCATTCCCAGATTACGTTTGATGCATTTCTGAAAATATAGTTTTAATAACATTTAGTTTGTAAATTTACAATGCAAAGCAATGATAACAATATTATACAAGCTTACAAGTTAAATACATATATTTTGTTGCCTTAACAAGAAATTTAGAGTAGGGTGTCGATAATCCGAACCTACGATAATCCAAACGCCTCTACAATATGAATGAGTCCACCACGGAAATACTTTTTTTTAAGCAATGATAGGAAAGCATTTGTCCACACTCTCACCTGATCTTAAGGGCGTGCACTCGATTTACGTCAAAAAAATTGTCACATTTTGTAGAATTTTCAGACCTAATTTTGAGGCGATGTGAACAGACAAAAATATGTTATCCCATGCGTTTGCCTGTGGGGAGGGTAAGCTACGTCGCGGGAAACATGTTATTGTATTTTTGATAAAACTGTTAAGCCACGCCCCTAATCGGTTAGCATACAATGTTATTGTGTTAACAAACACGAAAACACGGTGCAACGGACCCGGCTTAATAACTGTTTTCCATCACAGGATGTCTAGGTAGTAAAGGATAACCTGTCAGCCCTAGACAGGCCACATCGTGATTTACTACATATCAAATAATGACCTCAGTAAAACTGCCATAGATTTCGAGTTTTTTTGAAAATACTGTATTTTTTTTATATTCTCATCCTTTGCTTGGTTTTTTCATGCTATTTCTAAAAACGAAACCCTTTTCTGGTTTTGTTTTTTTTTTTAATTTATTTATATCTTAAATTATTGCTCTTTCAATTAAGTACAATGTAGTCTCAATACTTAAGTAATCTTATAATAAAAGAAAAAAATTTACTTGTAAAGATCTACTTTTGTTCTAAATAATGTATTACCTCTTAATTTCAACACACCATAGCGAGAAAATTTTAACCTAGCATGTTGTCCTAATTATCTTAAAAACTTAATGTGGAATTTAAAATGGTATAACAGTTAATAGTTTTATGATTTTTTATTAATACTATTTGAAGAGAATGCAGTACATTTTTACAAAATTGTCATATTAGTAAAATTTGCCATAAGATATAATAATTTTCTATTAGTCAAAATTAGCTGTTTGTCAAAAAGAAAACTAGTATCAAAAATTCTAAAAAGTAAACAAATATTTACGTTATGAAATGGACTGATTAAATCATTCTGTAAAAATATAATGTAACAAAATTAAAAAAAAATATCAAATAATCATATGGTTTTATTATAATAGATTACATCAACTAGATTTAAGTTATATCTGAAATGTGGCCCATCCAGGTTTGACAAGTTATCCATGACTTCCTGGACAACATCTATCTGCATAAAAAGTGTTAACTTGATATATAAGTTACCAAACTCTTTAGTACGGGTAATTATGAAGATGAAACGGAAGCTTGCTCAACTTGTCTACATTAAATGAATGCTTGGAATGGAGGAGACCAAGAAGATATTTCAGAAAAAAAATATTGCATAAATTGAGGGATAAAGTATTTTCTTTGTCATTAACACATTGATAGATGGATAGTAACAACCACAGGTGTCTAGGTAGTTAAAAACAATACGACAGTACGCCTGCCGACATCCAAGATTTAACTCGTTCAAAATCAGTATGCCTTAGGCCATTTCATTTTCGTAGTGTCATCGTGTTTTCATACACTCAGTCGCGTAGTACCTGCGGTACACTTCGTGTTCCTATATGTTTTCAGTATGCTTCGTGTTCCTGAGTAATACTGTGACACTATATACTATAATCTAAATGCCTCATTAATCCAAACAAGGTGAAAATTTCGATTGTTCGGATTATCCAACCTCTACTGTATTTGCCTTCTCAATATTAAACTAGTAAACTAATTGTAAAAAAGTGAAGTATAAACTATTTAAATAGGTATGTTGATTACCGCACAAAATACATGAGGACACTCCGAGCAACAATACACTTGTCCACCTTGTCCACACCAACGACAGTATAGTTCCGAGCCATCATCGCCTTTTTCAAATTCACCACTGTTATAAAAAGTGTGGCATGTGTGGCACACTAAAGTACGTAGCATTGGATGAGCTCGCATACGAGATTCATTACGGGTCGAACTTCCCAAATGACGATCACACGCAGAGCAGTGCAATCTCATTGAATGTACATCATTCAAATCTAAAACAATTTTTGTTGATATGTGAAAAACATGAGCTTAATTTACAAGAAAACATTCTTTACAGCTGTTTCTCACCTGCAAATTTGTTCTTATAATAATTTCTTTCCTCTTCAGTAATGTCTTCTTCGAAATCATCATCATTAGGTTCTGAAATTAACCATATGTATTTAATAGCGACTTTATAATTAACTGAATTTTAAAGACGCAGATATATCCGTACCAGAGAAAGGCGGGAATTTGACATCATTCTCCTGAACCGGCTTCTCAGCCCCAGCAGAAGTGCCTTCAGAGTTGGCGATTTCGCTCATTATAAAGGGCGATTATAGTTAGTACTTTATAATAAAATTTGAATGCTATACATAACATAGAAATTAAAATACAAACATGTGTAATAATCACAAGAAATAACTAGAAAGATAAGTCAACAGTTTTACATTAGTGCACAAAGCCGAAATCCAATTCAGCCATTTTGGCATTTCTCTTCTCGTTGTACCTAGTAGTGTTGTACCGTGATCTATTCTCTTTGGGCTTTGAATGAATGAATGAATGATGAGGTATGGACGTAATGCTAAATTTCATTAATTTAATTAGCATGCTAATTTTCATGTCAGCATTGTTCGTGCTAAATATTAATATCCTTTTTGCTAAAGTAGATTTTTAATGTTTCTGAATAGCTGTGATTCGTGAAATTCTATATTTTTAATTTCACCTATGTAACATTAGGTATTCATTATTTCTAATGTTTATATTTAATTTATTTCATATCAAATACTTATATTTTTATTTCATATCACTTTAGAATCCTTGCAAAACGAAATAGCACGCCGTAAATTCATTTGTTCGCATCGCATTAGCAGACAGTTGGCACGTGCGCTCACTCGTGCTATTTTGTATGACAGCAGCGGGACGGAATGAAGACGATCGATGCGAATTAGTATTAATTTAATTTAGCAACTAAAATTAATTTAATGATTGCTGATGGTCCTTTGGATGGTCCCTTAGCAATTACATATTTTTGCTAATGCTAATTCCACCACTAGAATGAAGTGACGGATCGACCCTTCATTCATTCCAAAGAGCTTGCAAAGAGCAAAGATGGCAAAGATAATATAATACATACCAATGTCGTAGGAATCCTACGTCATTTATACATACCTACTGATACCTACTCATACTAGGTATGCCATTTGCAATTGATTTTGTTTTCTTTGCTATGTGCCATCAAATAAATATTATTAAAATCATTATTTAGTCCAAATCTATACATAATTATGGAATTTTTTTATTTTATGATGCTGTATTTATTGAATGGTTTATTTACGTTAAAGTAGGCTATCCACACACAGGTTTACATGACTGACCACTGGTATAAGAGATACTAGGTACGTAATGTAAAACTTCTTCTGCTTTTAAATAATGGTAATCGCGACACAAAGATTACGCACTGCGACAATATCAAGTGAAAATGTAGTTAAAGCAACCGAAAATTGTACGGCAGATTGAGTTTAAAATGGAGTCTCTCAACCCATGTTTTTGGAACAAGAACTCGGGAGAAACTCTCCGGGCTTATTCTCTAACTTTTTTGAATGAAATTTATGATCACCAAGTGAATTACATATTCATTCCTGTGACTTAGGGTCACAGCAGATTATACAATTTAATTGGACGACTAAATTGCAGTAGACATAGAAGGCCGCACATCTATCCAACTAAATCGCACAACTAAATGATCGCATCCAACTATCGGCCGATAGCATAAAGAATGGGTTTCTATTGTAAGGACGATTAAATTGTGGAAGCACGCAATTTAGTTGTACAATAGTTGGCCAACTAAATTGTATGGTCTGCGTTAGCTCTTATAATGCTCTTTGGTTTACAGATACAAGTGCTAGCCTGTCGTGTAAAACAGTAATGGACTCAGACCAATTATAGTCATTGGTCTGAGGTAATGGATATGTATTCTATTCTATTCTTAATTAATGGTGTCGCGTCGCATTAACCTTACGCATTTTGCCAAAGTCAAGTGAAAATGTAACTAAAGTTAAAAAAAATGTACGGTTGATTTGGGTTAAAAATGGAGTCTCTCAATCTCAACACGTGTTTTTACATCAAGAACTCGGGAGAAACTCCTAATGGACATTTAATTTACTCGGTGATTATCACTTTAAATTGACAAAAAAAAAGTTAGCGAATAGGACAGCTGAGCTGCATAGAGAGAGACCATACACGTGGCGGTAAACCTGAACACACTCTCAGTTGAAACCATGACCCCGGTGGTGCTTGATCTCGACACCGTAGCGTTAATAAGTTTATTTTATTAAAGAAAAGAAAATTTAGTTACTAGCGGTGATAGGTGACAGGCTGCCAATCTGTAATTAGTTTGGGGCACAGCAAGGCATGGTCCATACTGCCAGATGTGGCTTCATTTTCAACGAAATGTACACCTTTTGGGAATATGAGTGTGATTACATGTAGGTACACACATCAACAGAATCTAGGGATACCTTAATCCTGTATTATTTACCACTTAATAACTTAAAATCTTTTTACTTTCCATAAAAAGTTTATATACATATTGAAATCGCTTTTATTCAATTTTATTAAAAAAAAAATTTAGAAAAACGACGACAAGAGCGACGTGCATTCTTCCTCTCTCATGTGATTTGTATCATAACAAAATGTAAAGAATACAGAGATCAGTCCATTAGATCAGCGGTATGGGAAGATATTTTATGTCCTTTTCAATTGAGGAATGAACATACTCCAACTGTGTCTTCGACAATCTAATATACTGGTGAAATATTTCAACATCGTTCTCAATCTCCTTAACGAGACAATATCGTCTGCTCTTTCTTTCTTTTTTTAGAAGATTTGCCAGCACTTAAAACAGAATATCTTCTTCAAAATCCGAATCTGAATCTGAGGATTAATGGAAAAATTTTACTCTCCGAGACCTACGAAAGTATTGTAACAATATCCGTCAGAAGACATCAGTTACGCGTCATAGTAGATGTGAACGCTATCCATTTCGTCAGAGGCCATCACAGCACGACACGCACGTCAGAGAAATCCGGCATAACTCTCTAATCTATGGATTAACATAGTGTAGTGTAGCGATGGAATAGCGATGTATTCGTTCATTCAATAAATTATTCGAATAAAAATCGACAGTCGAATAACAATCGACGTACATTGATTGGGTGTGTGTGAAGTGTGTGTAACTGCAAAATAAAGGTCTCAAGCATAGACATAGGTCTCAAGTGAGTGCTGAAAAAGAGAACGGACCCTCTGCCAAGCCCCTAGTCGCTAGGATTGAATCCGCCGCAGCATTGACCGCAGGTACCTATTATTTGACGATCCAGCATCGCACGCTCGCATCCTATTTTAATTTCAAGTTTTGAATCGCATACCTTGCAGGCTAAATAACTTTCCTGCAGTAGTATTTTCTATGTCGAATAAACGTATGTATGATACGTTTATTCGACGCTTTTACGGTGAAGGAAAACATCATGAGGAAACCTGCACACGGTGTTGTACTTCCTGGCATGACAATGGAGGTTTTTCTCATATACTACTGTTTAGAAATTTTCTGCCTATAAGATCTAGGAGATATGATGCCGTGCTGATGTCGGTCCCAAATACAAGTGATAACGTTTATTCCAAATTATTACATTTAGATTTTTATAAACAGAATTTTTATTTTTCCGTTTTAAGTTTTGAAGGTGGTTTGTATTATATTTAAAAATAATTTATTTTTGCTCAATTTTACAAACTTCACACAAGTGATAATATTACGATATCAATTAAATAGGCATTATTAGGGATAACTCAAAAGCTACTCATTAGATTTCAATCAAATTTAAATGGAACCAAATGACAAGCACCAGCTTTCAAAGTTCGAAAGAATCTTTAAAATCGGTGGCCCCAGTAAAGAGTTATGAGGTAAGAAACATAAAAAAACATGCTCCTCCTTTTTGAAGTCGGTTGAAAAACAACTTAATTCTGGTACTTAAATACCAAACTAATAAATTATAGTCTGTTCCATAAACTCTTCCAAGCTATAAAAATGCAGTCGGAGGCATGAAATCATTCATAATGTCATGCCTCCGACTGCATTTTTACCATGTTGAACAAAAGTTCTAAAAACTACCATTAATATGTTTTAAGTTTGCCTTTAATATTTGATCTTGTCTGCATCTTTTCAGTTGACTAATTGTCTTTTTATGCAGGCAGGTTTATTAGTGTTTTGAATCTACTTATTTTTTTATTAGTACTTTTCTTTAAATTATGCTAAGTCGAAGTTCCATATTAAATAACTCAAAAATATTCTAAGGTCCATACTAAATCCGTTGAAATTCTTTCAAGTCCTGCACTCCCTTTGCTACAAAATCAAAACTTCATATAAAATTTTCAAAATTACCAGCCTAGGAAGTCCTAGCTCCTTACTAAATAACTTTAATTTTTTTTTAATAAATTCGTCTAAGTATTTATCTCTTTTTGATAGCAATTATTGTGACACCAATTTGAAAAGAAAAAGTCAGAGCTTATTTTTGATCAGTAGGCACCTCCTTTTGTGTGACCGTCCCCGAAAGTGAATAAGAACGTCTGTGTCTGCAGGATACACTGCAGAATTGAAACTTCAGAAAAATAGCAAAAGTGATTTCAGATCTTTCTTTATATTGCTTCTCAAAATGTTGAACTACACCTCTATGCGTCAAAACTTTTTGGTGTCACTTTTTCCTTTCAAAGAATTTTCAAATCGCAACGTTTGCTGAAGAAGTTTCACTCCAAAATATTTAGAAGGGTATTTTCGTAAATATAGGTATTTCTTTATTCACGCATCGTTTCCTTATTGCTATTTTTACTCGACTTTTCTTTTGTATACCACATTTTCAAATGAACAGCAATTACAAAGCTCATATAATTTTGACTCGTTTTCGTATGTTAACCTCTCGAGCGTCGGCGGGAAGCCCCGCAATCCCACGAAAAAAAGTACCGTTGAGCGTCGGCGGGAAGTCCGGGCGTCCCGCAGATAGTCATGGTCTATTTTTTTACTACTTCAGCTTATTTTAACCAATAGGAGTGTTGGACATCAATCGATTCTGTGTTCAATGCTCTCAAATACTAAATTATGATTGGTTATCGTGTTCATAGAAATAGTGTGAGTATTGGTCGTTGAAAAAAAATGGTGATGCATTTGGCATGTTTTCAGCCGGGGTGTGTTGAGGTGTATTTAATTCTATAGTTTTGTTTACAAATGCGTATTATGTATTGTGTTGCATGTTTCATGTCGATTAGTGTATATACTTGGTGTGTAACAAAAAAAAATGTGATTTTGAGCAAGTTTTACATGATTTCTGAATCGTCAAAGTTTGTGTATTATTTGTATTTTTGACCGTTTGTGAAATTAAATGTTATAAAATACTGTAAAAGGGGTTCGTATTTGTAATTACTTAATTTTAATGGATAGACAATGTTTCTAGGTTTCTAAAAATGCATAAATCATAAAAAACGGATGTGAATTATTGGTTATATAAACAAAATAGTAAAATACATCAGGTCACTTGAGGTCAACAGGTTAAGGCATCGACACTACACGGTATCGATGCATTTTGCCGCGCGACACTCGAGAGGTTAATCGTGTACGTAAGTACTTAATCGATTATTTTTGGTCACATCACCACTTACCTTACCATATTTTGACAGCTGTCAAAACGGGCTTAGATTGCGCGGACGAGGCGCGGACCAATAGTCTGTGGATAAGGTCTGTGCCCTTTGGTGCTGTGTATGAATGTTTTCTTTTTGTGAGTTTTGTTACAAAGTCGATTTAATAATTTTAATTCTAGCACATGTCTCAACAGGCTATAAAATTTTGATATAAGTTACAAAATTTTCAAGTTCAATATTCTATTAGATTACGTTGGTAATCTCAATTAATATTTTTTGACAGTATGTAAATATGATTTTTTCTAACATTCCGCGCTAATTCTCTAGAACTCTATCTGTGATATTAAAATAAGCAAACGAAATAAAATAAAATGACTGTAACATATACTGGTGAAGTTGCTACCTGTCGTGGATTTGGTACATTTTTAAAAGTTCTGTATAGGTGAGTATTTTTATGTTTGTATTTATAACAAATGATACATACTATAACAAATGATACATACTGTAACAAAAATAATATCACTACTTGTTCATTTAAAGCTTATATAACATCCTGATCTGCTTTTCATTAACTTGTCTAACTAAACCAGTGCTTCTTGGAAACCCTACTTTTGCTGGGACAGTTGCTTGTGTGATAATCTCTATGAATTCTGTGTGTTAATTAACGAATCTTCTTTTTATAATTCCATTTCGTAACCACTATTCAACGAAGTAGCTATTGAATTTTGTGGTAGCATCTTCGTTTGATAGCTACCTGTGTGTAAACAGTATGATTATTAATATTTTTTTTTACTTTCTCATATACATAGTCTTGTAATCATCAAAAAATTCGACTTTGAGATTTTGACGGATTTACACGTTTTGGACAACCTTAAGTCCAAAAATACCATTTTTGGAATTGCCTGCGTGTGTCTGTGCGTTAGCACAATAACTCGAGTATGCTTTAACTTATTGCAACCAAATTTAACACACATGTATGACAATAAAATATAAGGTTTCTATCAACTTTTGAGTTGTCGATAACGAGAGTTAAGCAACCAAGTGCGTGGTTGTTACTCAGATGGGTTACCAAAATTTAACACGCAAGTATAAGATCAAAATATAAAGTTTCTATCAACCTTTGAGTTGTTTCCGGTATATGAAGAAGTCAAGGAGAGACCACTCCTGATTTTTGCAAAATATAGTTGATTTTGAGGTATGAGGTTTTTGACCTAAAATTTAAAGGGGCGAATGGGTGCTTCAAAAATATTAAAAATATTGTCAACCCGTGTCAAGGGGCGTGTGGGTGCCATGATAAGGGGCGAAAGGACATTTATATTATTAGGGGCAAAATTTGAGGGGCGTACGGGTGCGAGACCCTATTCATTTACGATTGAAGAAAAAATATTAAAACATTAGTACTTACCTATTCATAGATTATATTATGTGTATTTATAGCTCTCTCTCTCTGCTCATAATTTTTTGTTGAATAAGAAATATGAATTGAATTTAATAATATTAGTATATTTGTTCATGTTGTTTGGGTTGAGTTAATAAATAGATCATTTACTCAGTCCATCCTGGCTTTACAATTCACAACTATCTAAGTATTTCCAGAATAGACAGTAATTATGAGAATATTTATGTACATACACAAAATAAAAGTCCTAGTTAATATCATTAAACTCTTCATATTTATTGCATTTCATAATGCACACCGTATTGATAGGTGTAATTAAATCTAAACAGATTTTGAAAACAACTTTGGTACTCAATTCTGATTTAGATCTGCCACTATACTGTACTGTACCCCTAGTATGAGTTTTGTTAGTTTTCTTGCTATATGATACGTTTGATGAGCTCGAAAACTATCAAAACTCATACTAAGGGTTCTGTATAATTCATTATTTTTATTTGCTTAACCCTTTTGATAAGTATATTGCCATAAAAATATTCCATGATTCTTATCCTTTATATACTTGGTCAAAATTAATAAAAAGTAGTTAGGTACCAAATACTTATACCAATTATTATTCAATATCAATAAGTGGTAAGTATGTGGTTAAGTATTGGGTAACAACCATCAATATAAAAATACTTTATAAGTTTGTCTATGAAAATGATTTACAACACTTATTATATTTAAATTAAAATTGTAAATAAATTGTAAATAAATTAAATTGAATGTGTAAGAAAGTAATACCTACTTAGGTACATTATTCTTAAAAAATGTAACATTATTTTATTCTCACTGAGCACATTAATTATTAATTTGTATTCATATTGTCTTTTAGTTATTGTTTTTCTATTCTATTCTTAACCCTTAATCACTGACATGTCATTTTGTAACATTGCTACTAACAAACATATATGACATACATCTGCATTTTGTAAATAATATTTGATGCTTGAATCAAATCAAATTGTTTATCCTCTTACCTACTGGACATCGATTTTTCGGAATTAAGTTATGAAATTTCCAGGATATGTTTATGGAGATCAAAGATTGTCGGGAAAAATAAGGAAAAAAATCCTAAACCGGAAAAACTCGATTTTCTCAATGTTCTTCATAAAGTACAAAAGTATTAGATTAAGTTGTACTTTATAAAGTACATAAATACTTTGGTTTGTTTCCACTAGGACAATTAATCCAGTTTGACTTCGCTTGGTCATAGAAAAAATAACCTGAACCTACCGGTGATGTGCATAAACACTTCTCTCTAAAAATAAGACTCATCTTATGTCATAAAAAGGAAAAATAAGTTAGTTCCATTAAAATAAATCTTTTACTACCGATAGTAGAACTAGTGAGAACATACTTTAACTTGCATGGTCATTATTTGAGTAAATAAGACACGTCTGTGTAAATTATTAATATTTAATGTTAACAATTGAGAAAACGTTCACAAAAGTAACAAAATTAATCATCTTAACTAAAGATAGCAAAATTAAACACTCTTATCAAAACAAAAAATAATGCTTCTTACTAGTATCATATAATCAGTCGAATGTATTTACGTGACGCTGACGTACTGGACACTACTTCAGAATCACAAGAAATAGCTGGTGAAGGTATTGTTATGTCTAATCCATCTTCGTCTTCATCAGAACTGCTATTCGACTCTAATCTGTGGTCATAGCCCCTTTGTTGAAAGAGCGCGGGAGGCGTGTAGGCAGGATCGTCGTCAGAATCATCTCCTGAAAAGTTTATATCAGAGTCATTTAGTGCATTGCTTATATCGTATTCTAATAGCACTGAAACAAAAGTTAAATTATTAAAAATATGGGATAAACATCCATATGTACATTACAAAGTACAAATGTAGTTTAACAGCTACAATCTAAAGTATCTACTTTTGTACTTTGAAAAGCACGTAAAGATAAAAATATCTTAGTTTCAAACACGGTAAACCAGAACAAAAAAATATAACTTCGCAGAGTGAAATTATTATTTTAATAAGTAATTATGATGAAAAGTTTTCATATTTTATACAAATTACAAGAGATTGATTGACTTACCCATACGCGTCCTCCGTCCTGCTCGTGACTTATCTGACGCCATTTTTCAGAAAGTGACAGATGACACTGGACATTAGAGTTGTGTAGCTCGCGAATGAGTGATATAAAAGATATATATCTTCACGAAAGAGCTAATGTATCTTTAGCTCAGGTGACGTTCAATCATATCTTTATATCATTTATATCAATGTGTCATAGTTCAGTTTGATAGATACGGACGACGGATACCGAATGAATGGCTTGCGAATGAGTGATATAAAAGATATAATCTTCACGAAAGAGCTAATGTATCTTTAGCTCAGGTGACGTTCTTTATATCAATGTGTCGTAGTTCAGTTTGATAGATACGGACGACGGATACCGAATGAATGAACGATTCCGATCACAGAGAGAGAGAGAGAGAGAGAGACGAACACAACTTTGTCTAAGCGACACACCGACACACAGTCTCTCAAATCTATGGACACGACTTTTTGATGATTAATATCACTTTTCAGACACTTTGGTTTAAAGCGACATAATAACGCTAAAGATAGATATAGTTGTTATCAACTATATCTATCTTTAGTGCAAGGCAGGCAATGTATCTTAAATGAGATACTGATATACAAGAGTGATATATATCACTGAGTTGAAAAGATATATATCTATCTTTTCACTTTAGTGATATGTTTGGCGCATCGCTACTGGACATTACTTTTTCTTCTCAAATGCCAAAAGACCGATGTTGTCATTAATAAAAAAACATTAGAGCTTGGAGTGAAAAAAATATAAATAAATTTATTTTTTGTTTACGTACATTGTGAAGTACAAAAGTAGGTAAGAGGTTATTGCTCCATAATGTTCATACAGATGTGAACCAAGTGTTATTGTTATGGTTTTCTATTTAAATATTCAAATTTGATATAAAATAAGAGTCATAAAAAAAGGTAACATTATCCACAGAAAAATATTTATTTATCAACTATCTAAAAAGTATTGACCGATTGATTGAACATTATCTTTAAAAAACAATTACAAACAAAATATTCTCTAATTATAGCACTTTACTTATTTGGTTTAGTAATGGATACCTCCTTACTTAGATTGTAAAAATAATATTCAATTGTTACAATGAAAAGTTATCTTCAGGTAAAGTAGAATTTGGGGCATGATCAGGATTCATCATCAGAATAATCTTCTTCCGAATCGCGATTTGACCGAATTAGGGCTTTCAAATACCGGATTTTTTCGATACCGGTATCAATACCGGTATTAGCATGTTCAATACCGTGATTACGGGATCACGGTATTGAATATGAACTCAAACAAAATGCCCATTTTATTTCTAATCGGTCTTTATTTCTGTTACATAGGTACCAATAAAGACATGAAAAACCGGCTAACAAAATATGAAACATATATGTTACCTACTAACATATTGTTTCTACCCTTCCCGGGTAATCTTTTATTAATAGTTCGGCGGAACTAAAAATTAAAGACCCAAATTTTTTTATCAAACAAAATATAAACCCTGTAATGGTAGTTTTAGGTTTGTTAAATAAATAAATAAATATTAAAATAAAAAAATACAACAAAAATACCCTCCCATTAATTAAACTTCGCATGGCAATCACCATTAAAAAAAAATATACATAGATTACTAAACAATCATCTATTCTTTTACCTTGTTACATTCATATAATTACTAATCAAACAATCCTAAATAACAATATTCAAAAGAAACGAAAATAAAACGATAAACATAATCAATAAAACCTTAAAATTTTGGATTTTTTTGTAACTGAAAGTGTGATCTTAAAAGGTCAGAGCGTTTAATGACTTATCAGATAGAAATTCTCAATTTATTGCATAAATAGCTGACTGAAGAAAAAGCTCGCTCAGCTTCTACACTTGTAGGTACTACAGATAGTACATATATTTGTAAGCTGCAGATAAAAATATTTCCTGACCACCCCCACCGGTTTCGAAGACACACATCTCTACCTACTCTTATTATTGATTCAAAATCAGTGCCTCTAGTTGTATTTGTACTTTGAGATAAGGTTCATGCCTAACATTTAGTCTTATATTCATATAACTTTAATAAAGAATTGTTGATTGGTAATACCGTAAAATCACGGTATCGGCTGATCAATACCGGTATTGAAGAATACCAAGAAAAAAAACGTGATTACGGTATTACGGGATCCCGGAATACCGGTATTGAAAGCCCTAGACCGAATGCATTCATTTCCATCTGCCCATGATTCGTGACATTCATGGAGATCGTTTCATCGCTAATAACTCTATTAAATTTTATTCGGTGTATTTTATACATGTGTCTGAATAAGAATTACCTCCTTTGATCCATTTTTACTGCAGACGAACTTGAACATAATGAATGATATGTATGTATACACTAACACTACGTACGACATACGTCACGTCGGTGAACTCACCTATACTTATAGACTCATGCTACGTGTCCGCTCGTCTCCGCTACACACGCATCAGGGGCGACTAGGAAACTAAGAAAAGGACGAATTTAAATTCCCACGCAAAATTTTATTATGAAAGAAAAACCGTTTCGGCGACGTACCACATACGTACGTCAGTGGTTAAGGGTTGATGGCTTTGCTATAATTAATTATTACACATTTAGCCAATGTCAAGTGAAAATGTATCTAAAGTGACAATAAATGGTATAGTAGATTGATTGACAAGAACTTTGGTGAAACTCCCATTGTTTTTCAGTTTGTTACGATACTCATAACTGTATTACACCACCTTCCCATCTTCATCTTGCCACCTGTCAGTGGCTACAATATGCTTTCCCCATTCCTTCTTCACAACATAATGTGAGAACAGTTTCGCAAATAAAGGACTTTCCCAGCTGTCGTCCAAGCATGGGTTCATTCACATATCCATCCAATGAGAGGTGAGCGCCGATCTGAGTTGGCGGCACTCGCCTCGCCAGGGCAGGCACACCAAAACTGTTGGTATCCTGCAGAAATGCAATTCGGTGCAGATCAGATAGTGACCAAACCTTCTATACTCCTCTGATTACTGGCACCGCACGTGGTGGTAGATGCGGCGGCAGCCTCATCTACCGCACTAGCGGCCACCCGTTTGCTGAGGGAGCTCTTCGGTCGTCTTCGGACCGTCGTTTTGTGCCTGTCTACTCACCCTTAAAGCTCGCGATGTCTTAAGGTCTCTACTATGTCTCATCACATACACTTCCAATAAATTTCAAAGACGCTAGAACGAATACCTACTTAAGTATTTCTTATCAAGTGCCTAAATTTTCATGGTTTTATCTTCAATGATGACGAAAAAAATACCCATAAGTATGTTGATTTTCAGATTTTGTCACCCCATTTCCTCCTTTTAGGGGTTCAATTCTAAAAAAAAACGAAATACGTGTTTACTCATCTATTGATAGTACCTACTCCTGTGAAGTTTCCAATAAAATTGTCTAACTAATCTTGTTTCCCCGTACATACTTTCAACCCCGTTTCACCACCTTTGGGATGAATTTTGAAAAACCCTTTCTAAGTGTACCCTTAGGTCGTGCGCTGCGTTACACGGCTGGCGCGGGCATCCGCGCGGCGCCGGCGGGCTGATTTATGCCATCTCCATAGCGATGCCCGCGCCGTTCACGCACACCCGCTTAACGCAGCGTGCGGCCTTAGGGCCTGTGCCCACCGACGACGGCACGGCATGGTAAGGGATTTTTTCGTGGACAAATGACATTCGACTTTATTTAAATTAAACTAGCACTGATATTCTTTTATTTTACACGAATAGGCCGAAATATCCCGATGCGTCCCGTTGCGTCCTTCGGCACGTGAGACGCACTCATTACTTGGTGTTATTTTGGAATTATTTTTGCGTTAACAAATGCGCAAATATTTTTAAAAGTAGAAATTGAAAAAATCGACTGTCCATAGGGCGGGAATGGAACCCAGCATATACCGCAACCTGGGCGACTGCGTCAACCCAACCACTACACTACCGGGCCATATAGTACGAGAGCCCACGACCAAAACCATCTCTCATAGCAATACGGCAAAAACCCTATAAAATCGTTAGATTGTATGATTCTGAACCCGACTAGGTGTGTATGAACGGTCGAAAGTGTAGCAACTGCGTGGGAGGCCATTTCTGCTGTGTCAAAAAAAAAGACAGTCGGTATTATAGCAATACGTCTGATAGTGAAAATGTACATAGATTTTATAATTGTATTACGAAAAAGATTGTTTTCAGACATTTTGCGCGTAGCATATAGCCTGAGCGCATTTTTGAAAATGTCAACAAAGGAGAATGCCCAATTTACTATGGGACTTGGGCCATGATTGCGCTTTAGTGAAATTAGTGCCAAAGACTGGGAAAAATCTATAATTTATGTGGGGAAAATATCATGAAATTATTTTTGGGGAGTTTTGAGAAATCTTAATTGTTATTAGTCATTTCGAGGTTACATTACTCATAAAATATATTCAAATAATTGATAGAATGACAGCTGTAGTTTTTTGTTTTTAAATTCTCCCTACTCAAGAGAAGGCAAAGGGGTCTATTAGCCCATACAGCCACGATGCAGCCACGCCTTCGGTATTTTTTTCGTGAATTTTGTATTTAAAAGTTCTTTTTGCGAGATGACACCAGGATAAAAAGACATAATTAAGATTAATTGTTTGACCAATATTTTAAACAAGATCGTTTTTAATGAAACTAACTAAGCATGCGGCTGTGTACACAAATTCTTTTGCCTTCCAAGTAAAGGGTAAATAATATTTAGTAGGAAGTCAGTGCAGCATTAAAATAAAAATATTACTTTTTAACAACACACTGCTTTGATATAAAAATAATCAATAAAAAACCATAATTCGTTAGATTATTTTTGAAGTATATTTGGTTATTGCGCATTGTGGGCAGGTTTGGGCATTCTCCTTTAGCCGACCTGTATCATAGCAATACGGATAAATTTTTTTTTCAACTTTTCGTATTGCTGCCATGATTACCAAAAACCTGTTTTCAGACACTTTAAGTGTAGCATATACTCCCAAAAACGAAAATAACGTTTCGGAGTCGCCTGGCCGACGCCTCTGTTAAATGTTTTTTTTAATAAACCGTTTTTTTTTCAACTTCATCCCAGTTTCCTTTTGTGCGATTTATTTCAGTCCTTCAACTTCAATGTTACGGTTTCGGGTAAATTCTTAGTTAATTATCATCTAATAAATTCAGGGTCGCAACGTATTCTTTGGTTTGTAACAGAAAATTCAAGATGCCTCAATACGATTTTTAAATGATATCTGAGTATCGAAAAGTTGTCTGATAGAGAAGGTGCTACACTTAATTTGTCTGATATAAATTTTTTGCACATGTGGACAACTTATTTTATCATGTCCAACAATTTTCAGACATATTGCTATGATACCGATCGGTAAAATTTGATAACATTTTCAAAACAGTCTCAATATTTAATGCGTTCACATTTCCGTCTGAAAATTGTTTTGTTCGCATCAAATAACTAAAATTTACTAATAAAAAAGATTTTCAGACATATTGCTATGAGACATTTTTATTGTCTCATTTTTAATTTTTTTAAGTGATTTTACGGGTTTGCGCTACACCACTAACGTCTGAAAAATATGTTTCCGGTATCTCAGAACTATCATTCAATTACAGTCTGCAAATCAGACATATTGCTATGATGCAGTTCGGTAAAATTCTTTGACAATTTTGAAAATTCGGTCAGATCAAACGCTACGCGGAAAATGTCTGATATTGGTATTTTCGAGTTCAGGATAATCGTATCTATCGATTTGATGCGGTTTTGGCCGTATTGCTATGAGACAAAAGTTTTGGTCGTGGGCTCTCGTACTAATAGCTTTCGTCGTCGAAATTTGTCAGTGCTTTGTACTTATGTTTTTATAGTAACATTGTTTCATCAATCATACATAATTGACATCGATGATTTTATTACTTGTTTGTTTAAAAGATAGGTATCGAATTAGTTTCCTAAAAATTTCTATGCTTACAACACGAAAAAAAATATATATTTAAATAAATAAACTGCCTTCGTAACTAAAAACAGAAAAATAAAAAAATTATGTTTGAAAGGTTTTTTGAGATCGGACCGCGAAGAGTTGGAATAAGTATAAACGTACCACTGTCTTGTCTTAGGGACCGACCTCAAAAAAACATTTTAAACATATTTTTTTTTGGATTTTAGTTATGAAGGCAGTTTTTATTATTACTTGTTTATCTAATCTAAACTTTAGAGATTTTAGATTATAGAGATTAAAGAGATTAGAGATTAGTCATATAGTTTCCTGAAAATTTAAAAAATGTAGATGTAGAAAAAATACACTGACAAATATCGACCTGTCTCAGGCGGGAATCGAACCCAGCATCTTCCGCAATCCGGGCGGCTGTGTTAACCACTACGCCACCGAGGCTCTGCTTTAAAATCTTCTACTTATAAAAGCTTGGGTTATTGTGTCAAATGCCTAACTACTTTTTCTTAGTTAACTTAGTAATCGTCATATCACAAATCACGTCAACCAATCGAAATCCCCGTCTGATACTTTTGTGTTTAACCTTGTCCGTATAGGTATATCCGCAACCAAAAAAAGAGATACCTACTGTTTCGAAACGTGTGGTTCAACTTGATCATAATGATTCACACTCAGTGTTTCGGTGTTACATTCAATGTCGGTCTATTTCAGATTTGCCAAATAATAGTGCAGTTTATTTATTTAAACTATAGTAGCTATGGGGTATGGAGATACGAACAAAAGCAAGTTTGAAAAGGTAAGTAGGTATAACTTGTAGTTAACAGATGTTTGAGTTTAGAGAGTAGTTAAAATAATGAATTTTATAGTAGGTTGTCAGACATGCAATTGCTAGATATACAAGTAGGTTTGTACCTATTTACTTTCTTACTTACTATTATGAAAATGAAATGCTATCGACATGTAATCACGCTATTATTTAGAATTATTACCTATAAGAAGTAAGTAAGTATGGATTTAATTGTTAATGTGGCAAAAATAATTGCATTCAGCAAATTAAATCCAGAAAGGAGATTGGTAAAAATGGGCCCAACCGTTACAAGAACGGGATAGTGATCAAAAATTATTATGTATTTTTTTAGAATTTACTGTAAAATATCAACATTTCGTTCTATGGGAGATTAATGTAACAATCAATAAGTGTTTGAACGATATTTATTCTACTTCCGCCATCAAGGAACAAGGAAAAATATTGCCAACAGTAAAATTGTATCATTTTTAATCGATTACTCTATTATATTTTTAGATTTTTTTAAATTAAAAATATTAGCTTAAATATTATTGAATTATTGAAAAAAGAATAATGTATTACGACGTAAAGTCTTTTCTTTTTCCTGAATGAAAAAAAAACCTGAAGTTAATAATCTTAACGAAAGATAAAAAAATTATCGAAAGTATCGAATAATCGGTAATCTTCATAAACTACTTTTTAAGCTGGCAACAATAAAACGTCATTTCGACACCTGCAAGGAAAAACATCGTAATTCAGTTTTTGACATTTTTCAGGAGAGCAAAACAAAGATTTGAAAAATTCTTACACGTTTCGGTTGAGTCCTATTGGTAAACATTCTTGAAAATTTAAGTAAATGGGGCAAGACAAAAACGACTGCATGATTATGATTCCATAAATTTATATATTTAATGAGTTATTTTATGTTTTTGTGAGTTACAATCAAATTTGTCCACGTTATATTTTATAATATGATATTGTAACTCAGACATACAATGGCTTGTTGAATCAAATTACTATATTCGAAGGATATAATAATTGTATGTCTGAGATACAGTTATTAAAATGTTTAAGTGTAGATTTTAGAGTTACTGTTTGAAATAAAATTAAGTATTATAAATTAAAAATCTTTATTATATTAATCACTATCAGTCTTCCAATCAATTAGTATATTTTCAACTAGAAAGTGTAATTGACTAAACATAGTAAACTTAATCATTAATCTAGTGTATCATTCTGAATTTGAGGATTCATTTATTAATTATCGATCACAGTTTTTAACCAACCAATATTCTCAGTTATGTAAAAAATATTAGTTTAAATAGGTAGTTAATTACGTGTGATGCCGGCAGAGTAGATATGGCATCACCCCAAAATTAACCTCCAATGGGTGTCGTAGTAGGCGACTAATGGATCTATAAAGGGGTATAGATCACCTCATACCCCGTCCACCAATCCGCATTGGGCAAGCGTGGTGGACTACTGCCTAAACCTCCTTCGATGAAAGGCCTTGTGTCCCAGCTGTGGGTCAAATTATAAACACTACATACTTAATTAGAATCAGATGAATCATTCAACGTGTGACAGTTATGTGAGGTAATGCTAGATAATAACTGTGAGAAATGGCAGGAATAGCATTACTTTCACACAAGTTTTCTAAGTCTTTATACTTTGGTGAAGAGAGAGGTAATGGCGCATTATAAGCTTTTGGGACATTCCTCGGTAACTCTTCTAGCTCTTTATTTTGAGCTCCTTTGGCAGAGCGCCCTTTAGCCCTTTACCTTTAACACACCGGTGTGTTGGTAACTGTTTTCTAACACACCGCAGAATTGGGTAACACACCGCAGAACTGGGAAACGGCGCTGGTAATATTACTATATAAGAAAGGGGTTAAAGCTGACCTCAATAACTACAGACCCATTAGTTTGCTCTCGCAAACATACAAACTTTTTTCGAAGGTTCTGACAAACCGCCTGACGAGAAAATTGGCCTTTTACCAACCTAGAGAACAGGCTGGATTTAGACAGGGATACTGTACACTCGACCACATTTTAACCATGAGGGTGCTTATCGAAAAAAGTACGGAATACCAAATTCCGCTGTGGTTAGCTTTCATAGACTATAAAAAAGCTTTTGACAGTGTCGAAACGTGGTCCGTCTCGGAAGCACTACGAAACGCCAGAATAGACCATCGCTACACCCATATTATAGAAAGCATCTATAAAAAGCATGAAGGTAGCTATTCCTCAGCACACTAAGCCTGTTAAGATCAAAAGGGGTGTCAGGCAGGGGGACACTATCTCACCTAAACTGTTTACCTTGGTACTAGAAGACATCTTTAAGAAACTTGACTGGGAAAATAGAGGCATTGAGATAGCAGCCGCACGTCTATCGAACTTCCGTTTCGCAGACGACATAGTGCTATTCGCTAGTGATCCCGAAGAACTGCAGATTATGGTTCATGAACTACAAGAGGCATCTCTTAACGTAGGGCTGGAAATGAATCTCACGAAAACCAAAATCATGACAACCAATAAGACAAACACAACAAAAATCCCAGTCAAAGGCACGCCACTAGAACAGGTCAACAAATATGTCTATCTCGTTTAAGAAATCAAACTTGGAAAAGAAAACCAGGAAACTTTGCTTTTAAGATGAATCTCACCAATCCCCAAAAAGCACTTATATTCAACCAGTGTGTTCTACCAGTACTTACCTACGGGGCTGAGACTTGAGTGACTACCAAAGCGATTCTCCAGAGGCTCATTGTCACTCAAAGAGCGATGGAACGTAGGCTGGTAGGAGTAACTTTAAAAGACCGCAAGACTAACAAGTGGCTGAGAAAACAGAGCAAAGTTTCAGATATTGTGAAGCAAATAGCCAAACTGAAGTGGCAATGGGCAGGTCATATAGCCCGAAAAACAGATTTATGGTGCAAGGCTCTATTAGAATGGAGGCCGTGGGGCTTTAAAAGACCAGTTGGCAGACCGCAAATGAGATGGAAAGATGACATCAGAAAAGTAGCGGGCCAAAATTGGATACTGACAGCCCAAAACAGAGGAAAGTGGAGAGGGTTGAAGGAGGCCTACACCAAATTGGTTGACGATGGCTTAAGATGATGATGATGATAGAAAAAAGTATTTATTGCGTAGGGCATAAAGATGGTTCCGTTGAGTTGCGTTGCAGGCCACGGGACATCCACTGAGATAAGCAGTGAAAATCAGGTCGGATGTTTAGTCGGATGTTCGGGGTAGTCAGGGATAGCCCAGGACTCACACATATCCCCTGCGGTTGGCACCATCCCGCAGGGAGATGCCTTAAAGTATTTATTCTCCCTGTGAAAAAGGGGCATAAAGATGGTCAAGTTGTATAGCTTGATGTACAAACACAATAATTAAAACCTTACTTAATTATCTATCATTTCTATAAAAAATAACCGTTTTCTTCAGACGGTAGGTATTCCGACACTTCCGGTGAAAATTTTTTTCGGTTTCATTAGATATAGTAAGTTTGTCCTGTCTTTTAACTGCCCCCGTAGCACGGGACGTGGACAAAATCTCTCTCCACCACTTGACACTATTTCTTCTCAGGATTTAGTGAGAGTTAGAGCGAGAGGAAAATATTTTGTTTTCCCCGAGGAGAATTTGTCCAAGTCCCGTGCTAGGGGGGCTGAAGTACGCTGTCGGAGGTTATATTTAACACGTCAAGACCTGCTTGGGCAAATGACGTTCGGGAATGAAAACATTGTAGGTATGACTTTCTTAGACATAATATGGACAGATCATGCAAACCATTGCAGAGAAAATAATTGTATGTCGGGTTACAATGTCGAATCCAATATTTTGTTCCATATTATTAGGATTGTATCTAAAGTTGCGATGAAGTCTAGTTACAAACTAAATCATTATTTTTTGTAAAAAGATTGCAATTAAAGATAAGATGAAAGTTTCGTTAAAATGAAATAATAATTTCTAAGAACAAGCTTGTACCTAGTATTACAATTTTATTCATGTAAACTTTTTATGGGCAGCATAAAAAGTGACATGTAACTAAAAATACAATTTTGGTATCTTCAGTTGATCCCCACTTACAATGTTTTTACACTCTCTAGATTTGAAACTATTAGGATTTTAGATACGATGATAGGTGTAAAATATTCCGCATTTTTTATTAAAGAAGAAAGTCATCTTATCTCAAAAACGCCTAAAACTGAGTTACGATGTTTTTCCTTGCAGGTGTCGATTTTGTCATTTATTTATGATTTAAGTGTGACATTCGGTTCGCTTTCCGGGTTGTTTATTTGTGTTTTACGCTTTTACGTGATTTTATTATGATTCCTAATTACTATCTTCGACGATTCTCGCTACTAATTTATGAGCCCTTTATGATTGAATGGTTTTATTCATTTGGAGGTAGGTATAGTATCTCTACCATTTCATTATCTGTTAGTATTTTATTTAAAAATATATTTTTCACAAATAAGGAAGGAGGAGGAGGTTGTGGGTCATTTTCTCGCAATATGCCTATCGAGATTTAATAAATAAAAGCCTATAAATAAGGTGATAGTGCCTGTTTACATTTTTGGTATCGTATCTTTTAATATCTACATATCTTGCTAACCCCATAGAAAAGCATTACAATATTAATACTAAAAGAACGTGCATTTCTCGCTCTATAAAATAGTCCAAAAATCATCAGTGTAACGCTTAGGCCCAGAGTTCTTAGAAAGTTTACAATTCTCCGAAGAACTAGTAAGACCTAGTAGTGCGTTTTGTTTATTTATTTCATTTCCGAATACCATTTTAGAAACAGTGTAACATTAGGCCTTAAATCATTTTTAAATGTCAATGTATGATTAGGATTGTAAAATCCAGCCACTAGGGCTATAATTATGGCCACAGTGGCTGCTGTTTTTGACAATTCCAATCATTCCATCCAGTGTTGAGCCACTTCCGGGTAGGTTGTGCGGATTTAATTGTAACAAGAATAGACTGGACAATATTAACTTCTAATGCAGCTTACCAGTAAAAACAACGAGTAAAGTAATGTGTCTCTCTGTTTAGCCACCCCTATGCATTTTTATAAATTACAACAAATCGTTCACTGTACAAGCCTGAGTACAAGCTGTTCGATTATGGAATTAATTAATTGCCAATAGAAATTAAGTAATAGAGATGGCGCAATCCTTGGGTACATTCGCGAAAATGAACCCGCGACCTGTCGCTATCCGGGCGATTGCTCTTCCAACTGAGCTACACAGGACTGTTTGACCACGACGAATTTAGCCATGTCTTTCGTTTTTTGAGTGCGACTATTAAAGGAACAACTATACCATTATCCTCAGAAGTCAAATGCTTGGGCGTAACCATCGACAAGAGACTGACCTGGGAATCACATCTTAATAATACCATCCAAAAGGCTAAAACCGCCTTAGGAATATGCCAACGTCTAACGGGGACGAGATGGAGGTTATACCCGAAAATCGCCCTTTGGCTCTATACCACCATTGTCAGGCCGTCAATAACTTACGCCTATCCGGTATGGGGCTCAAAAGCACTGCATGTATCTGCGATCAAAAACTGACAGACTTGCAGCGCACTGCGTGCCTCATGGCAACTGGTGCCATTCGATCAACTCCAGCCATAGCCCTAAATGCACTTCACAGCCTCCCACCTCTCCACCTCTATATTGAGAAAGAGATGAAGGCTGGCATTTACAGGACTAACGCTGGCATAAAACACTGGAAATCTCAAACAATGAGGTCTTTACACCAAAAAGCGTTTGAATGTCCACCACTCGCAATGACATCATATGTCTTGCCTCCAGAGTTTAACTTCTAGAAGTAGAAGTAGTAGTAGTAGAAGTTTACCGTGGAACTGACTAAGAGGGAGGACTGGGCACAACGCCTTAATAGTGATCCCTTGGACGTCGGAAGCTTAGTGTGGTTCACTGATGGCTCCAAAATGGGGCCTAACGTAGGATGTGGCGTATATGCTGCCAAGCCCAAGGTTAGCGAAGTATAAACCTTGGTAAATATGCCACTATTTTCCAGGCGGAAGTTTGTGCCATAATTGAATGTTTACAAGCCAACCGCCAGCGAAACTACATTAACCAAAATATAGTAATATATTCAGACAGCCAGGCAGCTCTAATAGCACTAAACGGTAACGTTTTAATGTCTAAAGCTAGTAAAAGACTGCGTGGAAAAACTAAATGACCTGGGGCAACAAAACAAGATCACCCTCAAATGGGTACCGGGTCATTCCGGAATCATCGGTAACGAAAAGGCCGATGAGCTAGCAAGGGTTGGGGCTCAAGGCCTACAGTTTGGCCCAGAACCTTTCTGTGGTATCTCAAAGAACCAGGCCATGCAATACTTAAAAACCCACCTCCTCCAAGAGGCAAAAGCGTACTGGCAAAGAACGCCTGGGTTAACACACTCAAAAGCACTAAACGAACCATACTCGCAAAAAGCTAGTAAGCGCACTGACGAGCTACTGAAGCTTAACAGGGGCAACCTGAGCGTGTTGATTAGGGCTTTGACTGCCACTGCAAGCTGAACAGACATCTCTACAATATGAGACTAAAAGATACTGATGCTTGCAGATTCTGTGAACAGGAGCGTGAAACACCAATACACCTCTTGTGCTCTTGTGAATGTCTCATTCACAAAAGAAGCCGACATTTGGGAAGACACATTCTCGACCCAGACGATATCAAAACAATCCAAGCTAGGAATATCTTATCCTTTTTAGATAGTGCCTAGCTAAAGGAGTACATGTAAGGCCTCAATAGGACTTGGAAGCTAGTCACAATAGATCTTTATAGGTCGCAGTGACGCAAAAAGCCCCGAATTGTCTAAATAATAATAATAATTACACCTATTATTGTAAAGTTTCATTAAAATCCAGTAGTTTTTGCGTGAAAAAGTAACAAACCTACATCCTTACAAACTATTAGTAGGATTATTGGTTTATGAACGGTTTCCGTGACTCTTGATTTTTTACTTACGCAGCATAAAAGCAGCTAGCTCAATGAAAGCAGTCGATTTCAGGGTGCTGGGCAGTCTCGACGTGTCAGTCGGCTAAAATGGTTTACTTGGTCGTTACCAGGCAAGAGACATTACTTATTCATTGCACCCTGCACTCTCCCCAACCCACTGGGTTCAATGCACTGTAAAAATTGATTTCACATCAAGCACCCTACGGCCTCTTTCAGGAAATTACAAGCTACTATCTTTGGGGAAGATGATAGCTAACTAAAAGATATGATATTTTACATAATCTGTACAATAAGAGATGATTATTTCTTACAATTTAGTTAATAATATGCCTACCTGGTACCTTTAAGATACCAGGTATATACTACACGTGCATAAACATAGAGTGGGTACGTAATACCCTATTTCATAGTCCATGTAACATTTTGTGTTTTGGTTATGTTTTAATTTTATGCGTATAATAATTGAATTGCCTTGTGTTTTAGGTATGTAAACTCCAAAATGCCTTATTTGTGTTAGATAGCAGACAGCTTCCGCCAAAGACAGAGCAATTCGCCTTCCTAAGGAAATATCTCTGTATTTGGGAGAACCATCATCAATGTGCCTTCCGAATAAAATAAGAAAGTATATCGGATGTAGGGACTGCCCTACTGCCTAAGACAGAAAAACGAAGCATTCTTGCATATTTACAAAAGCCAATATGTATGGAGCATGCTCGTTTTTTTGCGAACATTGCTTCGAATAAAGAGTAGTTTTATAGTGAGGAGTAAAAGAAAATATTAGAATTACTATGTTAATTTTATACTATGTCGAAGCTAAATAATATAAAACTGATTTATTCTTTAATATTTTGTACACAGTTGAATCTCCTAAATTTTTAGAGATTAGGTCATAGTCTCTAATTTGTGTTTAGATAAGGCTACTTTGTCTTTAAATATAAATACTTTTATAACTATAACTGGGTTATTTTATGATCTTTCCTCGTTTCTCTAATGCTAATTGATATATTACAGTAATAAGTATTATTCTAAAGTCATTTCGTCTATCCAAATCGACAATTCTATATTAGGGTATGTCATACCCACCTCGCAGCTGGTGTAACAATTTTTCACCTCATTTACGCCGGGTTAAGAGCTTGATTTGTATATGAAATGTGGATAGCGCCCCTAGCGGAAAGAAGTGTAAATATTGTTTCCCATACAAATTGGGCTCTTAACGCAACTACAATAGTTACGTATTTTATACTAAAAAAACTTACACTATTGGTACCGGTATTGGATTGTCCTCTCCTCTACCGGCTTGATAGCCACACAAATTCCGTGGACTACCAACTAGGTGGGTATACATGTATATATTATGTCATCTTCTTAACGTGTAAAGGTGGCAAATAAATTTAAGACAAAGTAAAAGTATGAGTGGTACGAAATAATGTTTTGCAATAATTGATTATTAATTTCCAATTTACGTACCTATACAACCAACCAACGTAATTCATTACAATGAGTTTTCATCAATTCGTAGGGTTATGAGCCTACCTTACCCACCTAGTTGGTAGTCCACGGGACTACCAACTAGGTGGGTATACATGTATATATTATGTCATCTTCTTAACGTGTAAAGGTGGCAAATAAATTTAAGACAAAGTAAAAGTATGAGTGGTACGAAATAATGTTTTGCAATAATTGATTATTAATTTCCAATTTACGTACCTATACAACCAACCAACGTAATTCATTACAATGAGTTTTCATCAATTCGTAGGGTTATGAGTGGTTGTGAAACGGTTCACTAACAAACGCTTGTTCTATGAACTCAGTTCCCAAAAAAGTGGCAAACGCTACATAACGTTTCCACGAATAACAACGCCAATTCTAACATTTGACACAACGGCCTCCAAGGTGTTTTCTCAGTAAAACGTTAGTTTCATACATTAATTATAATGTATTCCTTCGTTAAACTTTCGACGCAATCGATTGGCTACTTGTCTAGGCACTTTCTTTAGCACACGAGAAACGTCTTGGAGTACGTCTGACGTATTAGACGGTCACGTGACCGTCTAATACGTCAGACAGACGTACTCCAGAGGTTAGAATGGGACAAATAGGAAGTAAGCGGTTTCAAGGACCAATTTCTTACTTTTTGGTAGTGTAGCTTCCAGATTTACCTGTAAATTTCTTGCCAAACCTCAGAATGCAGAGTATTCTGAGTGCCAACCACACATTTTCACGCCGCGCGCCCGGGGCGCAAACAGCCTTATACATCAGAATACAGAATCCGATCTTCGTATCTGTTTGCGTCGGAGGTTAAAAAGGAAAATCTTTTATAAAAATGTCTGTCTATTTCTTGTGTTATTCTGGAACTAAAATCTTAAATGCTTCCCTTCATATTTAATCTTTATTTGTAAAGGTGTACAAATCGTATACATTCTATTTTTTAATTTAGAGGTTAGTCTCATAATTTTTTAATCAAACAAATCAAATGAGTCTATTCTTTTCTATTCTTAATTAATGGCGTCGCGTCGCATTACGTGTTTTTACAACAAGATCTCGGGAGAAACTCATGCAATGAGTCACTGGTTTCAGTCGGTCTGTATTTTCTTAAAAAGGTGACTGTCATTTCCCTAGAATTTATTAAGTAATGACTCTTCTTTTTCTGCTTATCATTCAAGTGGTTCCACAAGATATGTAGGTAATTTATGGACATATGTCTAGTGTCCATAAAAGTGTGAGTTTCTATTTGCATAACAACGCAAAGATGTTAAAATCTAAAAACCCAAAAAACTTGGCCTTCACAGCGCAAGCGTGTCAGTCGCAGTATTTCACACATTTTCGCTTGGACAATAAATCATAAAAAAAATATATAAAAAATAAAAAAAAAAACCGCCTTCAAAAAACGGGAGAAATAAAAATTTTGTTTATAAAAATCTAAATGTTTTTTGAGGTCGGTCCCAAATACAAGTGCCAACGTTTATTACAAATATTGAGGTTGGGACCGACCTCAAAAAACATTTAGATTTTTATAAACAAAATTTTTATTTCTCCCGTTTTTTGAAGGCGGTTTTTTTTTTATTTAAAATTTTTTTTTCTGCTTTTTAGTGTTTTAAGTAATGATATTTACCGGAAACTACCTCAAGATCTTTTAGACACACAAGTGACAAAATTACGATATCATCAATGTGAATTAATAGGGATAACTCAAAAACTACTTGTCAGATGCCGATAAAATTTAAATGGGACCCCATGACAAGCAGTAGCTTCCAAAGGTCAAAAGAATTTTAAAAATCGGTCCACCCAGTAACGAGTTATGAGGTAACAAACATTAAAAAAAAAAAAAAAACATACAGTCGAATTGATAACCTCCTCCTTTTTTGAAGTCGGTTAATAAAAACTAATCTGAACCTACCAATAATAATAAGCAATCTCCATTCGATTATACAGACTAATATTGATAGAATCTACTACGGATTTATCAACAAACGGTTTTATTTGGTTAACAATTCTCACTGTTTCTCACACACTACAATCCGCCGCGACGTTTTGTAATTCAGCATGGTATACAGGGTGTTTGCTGGTACATGGGGTATGTCATATAAATACTATACATAGTCATATAAATACTATGGTGATATTAAAAATTCTAAATTGTAAAAATAATTTTTGAATTTTTAATACATTTTGTTTTTGTGACCGAACTATTTGTACGGAGAAATCAAAATATTTTTTTACAATTTAAAATTTTTGATATCTGCATAGTATTTATATGACTATGTTAGCATGGGTAGGTGCCGGCTTCATACCCCATGTACCAAACATCTTGTATACTGTGGTTATACGATGCGGCTGCGACATAATACATAATCAATTCATAGGCTTCATCATCTATGTGCCGTCACAAGTACTACAGTAATTTATTTAAATATTATTTATTGACTATTATTAAATCTTTGTTTCATAATTGTCAAAACTTTCCAAAATATGATCAGTGTGTAAGGTTTTTAGTATAAAAAACTTAACTATTTTAGTTGCGTTATGATTATGACTTCAATTTGTATGAGAAACATGATTTGCGTTTCTTTCCGCTAGGGGCGTATTCACGTTTTCCTATACCAATTATTATTTTATTGATCTTAAACATCAAAATGCTGTATGCAGTAGATACCTACCTACTTACATAACATACACAGAGTTATTTTGTTGTAATCTTTAGTTTATTTGTTGATTTTTAGGGTTCCGTACCTCAAAAGGAAAAAACGGAACCCTTATAGGATCACTTTGTTGTCCGTCTGTCCGTCTGTCTGTCAAGACCCTTTATCTCTGGAACGAGTAGACGAGTATCGAGTTGAAATTAAAACCATATACTTAGGTCTACGGTCCCTTGAAGCTGTGAAAAAAACAAACTTCTTGGTTAACGCAAAAAAAAGATACGACCGTTTATGTCGCAAAAAACGTATATTTCGACACTCAAGGGAATCAAAATTCATAGGGTACTTCCGACCTAGGACTATGAAATTTGGCAAGTAATATTGTCTTATAATACAAATACAGGGAAAACTGTGAAAACTATACATTTGTAATTAAATCATATAAAATATAGTCTTTATTTAAAGTACGTAACCCATCATAGAAGTATGCGCTTATCTCGGGAACGAGTGGAGGTATCGAGTTGTAACTAAAACCATATACTCAGGTCTACAGTTCCTTGAAGCTGTGAAAAATTCAAACTTCTAAGTTAACGCAAAAAAAAAGATGCAGCCGTTTATGCCGCAAAAACTTATATTTCGACACTAAAACCACAATTATAAAACACAATAAGGTTTTGGAAACTGAATCCTAGGAAAAGCTCGGAAAAAAACTGCGAGACTCGATTCCTGAACTTATAATATTATTATGTTGTAACTACAAATTTCTACGGAACCCTCGGTAGGCGAGACCGACTTGCACTTGTCCGGTTTTTTATTAATTTATTAGCTTTTGTACGCATCATTTGACTACCTAGCTACATCAATAAAAATGAGTGAGTGATGAGTGTTTATTGTTAGTATGTTGGCTAAAACAAAATATTAATACATAAACATTCAATACCTATTATACCTACTTATACTTATACTTCTACATACATACACCTACTACATACATACTAATACATATTTACGAGATTTAATGGTCCAAAAAGGATTCGAAGAGTAAACTCGAATTCGAGATTATTTCGAACGAAACGAGAATTGCGCCCTGATCCGGGAAAACAGATTTCGGTAACGTGTTCCACTCCTTTAGCTGTTCTCAATTCGCTTATCGAAAGTGGGGAAGCAAGACCAAGAGCAATTGAGCTCTTAACACAACTAAAATAGTTTAGTTTTTTATACTAAAAAAAACTTACATACACTACGTACCTACAGTAGGTCAGCCTGTTTTGTTGTGTTGCCCTGGAACTTATTTCCAATAAGTATGTATGTTAGGGTAGGTACTTAATTACATACTTATAGCTAGCCCAACTTTAAGATTTAGCCAAGATTATAGTAGAAGATCCGAACCTATATCGACCTTCACCGAGCTGATAATAGAATGAAACATATTTTATTATTAATTTAGTATATTAGAAAATATATTAAAAATGGGTTGTCTAAAAAAATCCTGGACAGACTATTTTTAATTATTTTTTGAAAAATGATTTTTAAAAAAAAATGAATAAAATATTGCAACATCAAGATAATAAGAAAATTTTGTCCTGACTGATAGTAGAAACCGTATAGAATGTGCAGGAATTGGGTTGTCTATTATTTACCTGCGCGAACTACTGGGTTGTCAGGTATGAACAGGTATGTCGATATCAGTTACTTACACTCGATTGGATAATAGAAAAAAATTTATATCATCATAAGCGCGCGACAAAATTTTCTTATTATCTTGATGTTGCAATATTTTATTAAAAATAATTTTTCAAAAAATAATTAAAAATAGTCTGTCCAGGATTTTTTTAGACAACCCATTTTTTATATATTTTCTAATATACTAAATTAATAATAAAATATGTTTCATTCTATTATCAGCTCGGTGAAGGTCGATCTAGGTTCGGATCTTAGACTATTAGTAGTCCATGAGATTTAGTTTTTGACTTAGCTACTTTAAGATTTAATTTCTGAGACTATCCACGTGTAATTTATATGCTTCATGTAAGTATATATATTTGGGAAATCGATAGGGGAAAAGAAAATTAACAAAGCTGTGTGCGTTCCCCCAGCAGCATAATAACGTCGAAAATATATTCCTATTAAAAAAGAAAATGTTCTGCTGCGGTAACGTTACCCTAGTAGCATTTTTTTTGTGAAATAACTAAAAAACTAAGTGCAACAAAAAGAAAAGTTCGCAACAATGTGCTTGGGAAAAATATTTTTTTATTTAATTTCATATAATTATAGATAATTTTCGACATTATTTCGAAAAACGCCTATGATTGCCTAGATGCACTGCACAAGCAAAAGGTCTTCGTTAAGAGCAGAATAGCGCTGACATAGGAGACAGGAAAGTGGACAACATAATAAATATAAGTACTTCATTTTATAAAATATACGTGAAATTATCCATGCCATAGAAATTAAAGTGATTGACTATCGTAAAAAATATCATTATCTCGTCTATTCTGACTTGAAAATGTAAAATGTTCACTTCTATTTTTTCCCTCAACCAAGAGCACCTTTGTGGCTATAGTTATAATTAGTGTTTATCTAGTTACTTCGACGTCGTCGGCGAGTTCAATGAATGTTACCGGAAACTTTTGGTTCAAGGTTACGGTTACCTACTTCAGAACTAGTATACCTACTATTTTGGTATACTTTGGTTAGTTTTTAGGCGTAATATAATATTAGCGGATTTTCAGTTTACCTGATGTTCTGAAACATTTTATCTCGGCATGAGCGTTAGGAATTTAGGATGTTTTCATCTTCGATTCTCCTTAACGTCTATTTTATATCTTACCTTTCTATCTCATTCCATTGCCACCTGATGATCTAATTAAGGCGACAGATGGTTTTGCTTAAAGGTCAGTATTGTTCGTTGTGATTGACAACTCTAATGAATGGTGCTTTTATAGATTTCTTTGCGACCATTAAGACTATTGGAGGCTCCTCCAGTTTACTCTGTGTTTTAAATGGGTAGGTCTTCGTATTTTAGACCAGTATTAAAACTTCTTGTCTGGGTTAGCAATAAGTAGGTAATTTAAATCGCACTGCACACATATGGAACTTCAAGGCAAAGGAAACTTAGTAAGCACATATGTATTTATGTCAGCAAACACTGGTAATTGTGTGGACTCGCCTTTATTCATCTACACCCGCCTTTCCTGTATAACGCGTCCAAATAACAAAGCATGGCATTTCATGACATCATATCCTGACTGCAGTGCAAGGTCCATCAATCGGGTTTTATTATTCATTGTTAACATTTTTCATAGTTCATGACGCTTTTAATTAAAGATTGGCTTATTAATTATGTTTAACAGTTTGTCGTGTGTCAGTGTAGTACGAATACCTACCTAAAGTCTTACGTTAAATCAGTGTTACATCTATTTTTAGATAAAACTCTAAGTAGATACTTACCTATATTCACACCACTTTTTGTATGTTCTGTAGGTAGGTATGACTTTCCAGACTTCGTTTGCGTTGTCCAGTACTTTTCAATTATTTTAGCACTTTAATTTTATACAACTTTCTGAAGCATGATGCTACAAAAAGTTAAAACTCCGTTCATGGGAAACCATTTGTTAGTAATTCCATTTGACTTAAATTTTAAATTTATGTGAGTATTAGTTTTATAAACTTATGTAAGTAAAGTAGGCGGTCGTATAGGTACCTACAGTTATGTATATTTTATGTAGACAGCTATTTACTAGATCGCGTGCAAGTAAAAACGGCAGTTGTAATTTATCTCTTCCACTCGGTTGTTACAAGGTTAACACTTCAAACATCAAAGTATTACTCATTATTTTTTCACCCATTCACTTCTGATGCATACATATAAGTATATCCTTTTCATCTAGATTGATGAAAAGGATATACTTTACATACATTTTTCTACATGACCGAACCAATTGAGCATCCCTTTCTTAATTCTTGTCACTATAATTATCTTCTTTCAAACCACACCTCTCCCTTATAACGTCATTTTATAAGCTGTCACTTAATTTTACACCGGCCATATTCCTCAAGGCTCTAATTTCAACAGCATTTATTCCGCTTTCTTCCCTTTTCTCCCATACCCAACTTTGACTTCCATACATCAGTGTTGGAAACAGCACACCGCCTTGCACAGCCTGTCGTGCCTTTTCAGATATCTTCTAACCGGCCATAAAAGCGTACAAAGCACAATTCTCCATGTTCTTTGCTTCTCATTTGCTTTCACTTGATTCTCAATGTCACTTTCACGTGGAAAGCCACCTCTCGTAAATACAAACCGTACAAACCCTATCACTTGTTCAACTTTTTCACCTCTAATCAAATTGTCGCACATAGTCATGATCTCATCTTTTTCAAACAGACGTTCACTTTCATTCCTGACTCAAACTGAGCTTCATGCATAACAGCTATCGTCTTCTGCAACTCATCTCGAGTTGCAGAATATGATAACTGTTATGCATGAAGAATGTATTACATTCTTCATGTGGTAAAAAAGCTGCGAGCCGCTTTTTAGAGGTTGGCCTGCTAACTGCCTCTATACGAAGGCTAAATGCACTATTTACGTAAATACGTACGACAATGCGCCTACCTACACCACAGGTCCCCACGATACTATAGTTGCTCCTCCTCTCTCATTGATACGAAGGGGCTCTGTGTGAGATATTGCGATATTCTCTTACCACATCGTTTTAGATAAATACCACTTTTGTACGCATGTTAGTTCGGTATACATTCGTAATTTTATACGAGGTCTTCTCTTCGTATAAGGGTATAATCAGACTCGAAAAATCCACGTAACGCTGCCCATGTGAAACAGTTTGAGACAATAAATGGAACTTCAATTCGAGAATCAAATGTCATTCTTTAAAGCTAGTAGATAGTTTTAAGATGTAAATTTTTAAGGACATTGACCTATACTTGATAAGTTAACCATAGAGATAACATTACCGTGACCATAGGTACTACCCCTATTAGGTAACCCTCAAATATTCCACCCGGAGCGAACTACACACACAGAGCCAGTTAAAAAAAAAGATTTGTTGTGTTTACGCTAACATTTAACTATAATAATTATACGCAGACCAGTAATTACACATATTGTTATTGTTACCGTTTCGTTTACTCATATGTAACTATGTTATTGTATTGCTGTATGTATGTAATCAATATATCTTTTGTAATTTTAGGAAAAAGCGGGGTCTCCTACCTAACACAGTTATTAATTATACTTAAAAGGAGACCCCTGCCATTTGTTACGTAATTAATTATGTAAAATATATGGAATAAATATTATCATTTCTATTGACCACTTTCTTATTTATATTTATTTTGTTTACAGATGGCGTGGAAGCATTTACAAATTGGTGTGGTTGGATCTCTTAGTTTTCTTACTTATTTATTATTTATTAAGTTTAACTTATCGACTTGCACTCGATGAGGAGTCCAAAAGGTATATCTTTCATATTAATAAAATTCATTAATTATTTATTTAAGGCAAGCTTTTTGCAAAATGCAACCAAGTGTGCTATTGCTATTGTGGTTCACAGTCACTTGTACCGTTGCTGGCAGTCTGGCAGCTTTTCGATTTTCGGATGAAGTAAAAACATTAATATTGAACTAGAAATGTTAGTATTTTAGTAGATGACATTATTAGATACAGGTTTTGGACATAATGACAATCATGATAAATATCTACTGAGGATGAATAGTAGAATAAGCTTGGGGTTAAGATATTTGCGCGTTATGCAATGATATCCTTATTGTTTACCCTCCCTCATATCATCACAGTTATAAATAAATACTTGCTCTATATTTTTCAGAAATTTAATATTTGGTAGGTATGTCTTGGCTTAGTCTCAATTTCGCGATGAGTGTTTTAATTTATCTTCATTAATGTTTAACACAAAGCTTCGTCCGACCGACCGTTAGATACTGCAAGTTGATAATTTGTATTACATAACCATGTTGTCACTCGTACTATCTGTACCGACTGAAATAGTCATTATTTAAAAACGTTAGAACACCGTGAAATTATTTGCATTCGCTTGTTCATTTTGTATTGTAAATTTTAACCGCTTCCATAGCTATGCTGTCTGACTTCATATTTATCGATGTTGCGATTTTTCAGAATATTCGAGGGTGTTGTAAATTACTGCAGTTTCCATGGAAACGTGATCCCCTTATCGTTCGTGTTGGGTTTTTATGTAACAGTGGTAATGAATCGGTGGTGGGGTCAGTACACCACTATTCCTTGGCCGGACTCAATCGCCGTATTTGTGTCGGCGACCATCCACGGACAGGTAATAATGAATGACTAACTAATGTTTACATTACACATTTCAGCTAATATCTACGATTTACATAATTGGGGAAGTTAAATTTAAATGGTTTTGTAATCATACAAAATAGCCCACGTGCTTTGTGAAAAAATATTTTAAACTGAAAATGATGCATATCTGACTAAAATTAGAATCATTATTTAGAAGCCTATCTCATATTTAGTAAGTATATTCAACTGTTTCGTTAAATAATGTGACCACATAAGTACCTACCTACAATGTCATTGGAATTCAAGCAGTATTTATTACATCGTTAATTTGTAATTTTTGGTATAAACTTTGATGGGAGTGGTGATGGCGGTGTAGGGTGTGGTAAAGGATTGTCGTGGGATTGCCTCATAAATGCCCCATTCCGTTGTTTTACTTTAATTTTAATTATTAATCAAATTAATGGACAATGTTTCTTTGTTCTTGATCCTTAGAGAACTAAAATGACAATGAAAGTAATAACTTAAACATGTATAATAAATGTTATCAGAATATTTTTAAAAAAGCACCACCAACACCATTAGTTCATATTTGTAAAATATAAGTATAAGTGATACATGTTGAACAACAAGACAACCCATGTAATACTTATATACAACATGTAAATTAAATAACCAACACTCTGAATACAGATCGGCTTCTGAGTTGATTTCAAAATTTAAAATAAAAAATCTTTTTTTTAAATAAAAAAATACTTTAAAAAAATTACTTTACATGTTGTAGGTATATACGGATACTTAATTAAAAAGAATATTTAAACTAAAATAAGCCATAAATGATAATTTCTTGTCAAATTAGTTCCAGTAATAAAACTGAATGCTTATCCGACAAATTATACAGCCCGCCTAGCATGACCAGCGAAACACGATAATTTCAAGATTGCGGTTATATTTAATGATTTTTGACAGTACAAAGTGTTAAATAGCTCTATCAAATCGTGTTTCGGTGCATTTTTTTTTCAAAACACGTCATATTGATAAGATGGTTAACTTATCAGATGCTTATCAGCAATGACGGTATGAGTCGCGTATTTTTGATGAAGTGAAAAATTACCACGAAGATAATATCTAGAGCGCACACTCGCGCTGTGACTATCTAGTGCCATTAAAGCTGATAATAATTTATTTATGCGAAAAAATAGGAGATAATAATAGAAGTAGGTAGAAACATGTAGGAAGTACAAAACAAACGTTTACTTATCTTAGATGTCATAGCCCAATCTAGAGTTATGTAATAAGTAAATAAAATTTATTCTACATTAAAAGAACGCGTGAATCGTAGGTACCTACTATGAATAGAATACAGTGCTAAAGGTCTTTACTTTGGTTTTCAAAACCATGGAGAAGATTCTAAGTCTTCAATGACCGGGACCTGACCCTTTTTTATAAAGCTACAAGTTACAATTCTACAACAAAAAACTGGAAACGCTGATCAAAATAATCCTTAACTTGTTATAATTGGTGGTTCTTAAAACTACAAGTTGTACCAATTACGAACAATTCAACAAGATACAAGTTACAAGCAAGTCGCTTGTTGTTCAACCGATCTAAATCAAACAAGGGTTTTTCAAAACTTACATGCCACAAGTCTACAAATTGTTATCATTTTCTACAGTAGGTCATCCGACGTGGGCGATTTTAATTACAAGTGAATGGATATCGCCAATTTTTGGTGTTCGTTTGGTTTACAAACTTTTCTTACTCGATTACACGTTGATACGTATAAGTGTTAGTCTATAATTAACGTTTAAAGATCTTAAAATATTGTAGTTGTCTCGTAATAATAATAATTACGAAGAAGATAGTAATAGTAATAAATAATAGACGATTACAAGAAATGATAGAATATTTTAGAAAAGTGTAAAATTACTTACATGATAACTAAGCTTTTAATAATTATAATGTTTTTGTAATTTAAGAACCTTTGATGATTCATAATAATTATTCTGACGAAAATATTGATTGTGTAATAGACGATTACAATTATTTAAGATATGGTGTAATTACATGAAAACGTTATGGAAGTTTTTTTTTTGCGTTAATTTTTATGTGTCGCGAGCAAGTCGCGAGCGCCATTTATTTAAAAGAAGAAGAAGCAAACAATCTTCTTCAGAAAACCACAACTACTGTGAAACTGGCCATTTTACAAGCTTTTATTTCACTTGCAATGTTTGTATTTATATAAGTACAAAGATGTAATATGGATGCTCTATTTCAATTGATTTTGTGACACTTAAAGCTTTTCCACTAAGTTTGAGAAACCTTAATTAAACAGGTGATTACTTTAATTATAAAATAAGTTTTTTTTTACACTTGTAGGTCTCTACCCAGATACTCAGATATTCAGAAAGTTGCTTTGTTCATGTGGCCAAATTCAATGGAGTGTTGTGACCCCAGTTTTTACTATAGGTATTTACCGTTCAGGGGTCAAAGACCTATCATAATTAAACGCAATTTTTGCTCTAGGTCAACATTTATATTTTAGAACTGAGGTTAACATTTTGTGTAAAACGTGGTATTTCGCTTTTATCAAGTTGGTAGGAGGTATTATATCTTGAAGTGGCCATACGATAACGTACTTATACTTACTCCAGTGGCTTAAAAAAGAGCAGTTCCTCAGTGTTTGAGGGTTCCAAGTGAAGCTCGCTTTCACTTTCCACTAATCACCACTTAACATCAAGTTAGATGAAGACAGAATGCTTTCCGGTCAAGATAAAACATTATGTTTGATAAGAAATTAATGAAGGATCATTTAATTTTGTATTATTATTCCACTACTTATTCATTCCATTGAATTGAGACTGCTGTTATTTGATTCTTAATTATAAAAAAATGTACTTAGTATCAAGGCAAACTAGAAATCCAATTATTAATTTTCTCAGATTTCATTGCGAGATAATGTTGAATGCGTGTCCATTGCTCGCTATCGACATTACGCTAAACCTTGCTCACATTTATCACGATAGTGACACATAGTGACGTCTACAATTTTTAATTGTCGTCAGGATGAACGAGGCCGTCTGATGAGGCGAACTATCCTCCGCTACGTGTGCCTTTGCCTTACTATGGTGCTTACTATGATTTCCCCAAGGGTTAAGAAAAGATTTCCGACATTAAATAATTTAGTTGAAGCGGGTCTTCTTCTTGATAACGAGAAGACCATACTTGATAATCTTAATGATAAGTTTCCTAAGCCTTCTAAACACTGGTATGTACAATGTTCAACTGCAACTAAATTTAAATTTCCTTGTAGTATGACTAAAATAATAAAGATTATATTTCAGGTTGCCTATAGTTTGGTCCACAAGCATAGTGACGAGAGCCCGCAAAGAAGGGCGAATAAGAGACGATTTTGCAGTAAAAACTATAATAGACGAACTAAACAAGTTTAGAGCGCAAGCCGGATTACTCCTTAGTTATGACACGATAAGCGTGCCACTTGTATATACTCAGGTGCGTCTCTTATAATTTATGATTTGATTTTGTTATAATTCTCTAAACCATCCGTCTGATGATGAATCTAACTTTCCAGGTCGTTACGATAGCAGTTTACTCTTATTTTATAACATCCGCGTTGGGCAGTCAATGGGTTGACAACAAATTAGAGTCTCAATCACATTCGAACATAAGTAACATAGATCTTTACTTTCCAATATTTAATACATTAGAATTCTTTTTCTACATGGGCTGGTTGAAAGTAGCCGAGTCTTTAATTAATCCATTCGGAGAAGACGATGATGACTTTGAAGTGAATTGGATAATTGACAGGAATTTGCAGGTAAATTCTATTCGATATTTTCATTACTAATACAGTTAGTTATATAGATATTGCTTACTGATCGAAAATCTTTGATACAGATTTAATAGAAGCTACGAAAATAAATCGAATGACATCTATGAATACGTAAGGTCAATTCAGATTTTTTATAAGGGATTAAATTCCTTGAAGTTCCATATAGGTAATGTGTATAACTGCATGCTTAATGTATCTGTGACATTCTTCGGTTAGTGTTTATTTTATGGCTGATGAATGTTTTCCCTGTGGAGGTTATTTTAACATTTGTGCGCTTACAGTAGAAGTTGAAAATGTATGTACTTAAGTAGTTGTAATTTAAGACACTGTAATTTCTGAAGTACGTTAACTTCGTACTGACCTAAATGTCGTTAACTAATAAAAAATATTATTTAATGTTGGATTCTACTAATTGAGAAATATATTTTGAATATTGTATTCGTAGATATCAAAAGTTATCCCTGAGAAATTCCTTTAGTAGAATTGCAAAAAGTTAATGAAATAATCTCATTAGGTATCGTACATGATCGTGGACGAAATGCACCACGAGCATCCAGAATTGATAAGGGATCAGTATTGGGATGAGGTGTTCCCATCAGAGTTGCCATACACGATAGCGACCGAAAATAACCGCGAGGAGCACCCGGAGCCATCTACTGCGCGAGTGTCAGTGCCAGTGAGACAGCGCAGCATGGTCACCATAGCGCCTTCCGCGGTCAAGATCGACGAGATGGTCCCATCAAACACCGTGAGTTACAAGTTCGCCCCGGCCGAGGTTAGACCCCTCTTATTATGAGCATGCTGCACGCTCGCAATATTTGGAGCTTCGCAGTGTGGAGGTGTTGAGGGTTGCCAGTTATATGTTCCTTTGAAGTATTTTCCTATTCGATTTTCCTTTCTTTTGGTAGCGTCATTGAAATCAGTATTTCGCAAGATTCTGCGAAATATTGGATTTTGTCACGTTAAATTATAACAAGTATTATCACTACGCTGTAATCTATGATAAATGAAAGCATGATATCCATCAGCAGACCAATTTCTGTACATTTAAACATGGTACTTATCGATATTGGCAGCCCTTGAATGGTTAATGCGAATAATAAACTAACGATTGTGAAGATAAGTACACGGCATGATTATTATGGTTTATAAAGAACATGGGATATTTGAATTGTAACTGTAGCATTTTCAACAAACTACCTATGTATAAAAATTACAGAAATTTTAACTTCAACAGTAGGCTTTCTCGCCACCCAGGGCGTGCGTGGCGGCAATATCCTTAAAAATTCGATACATCATATAGTCCATTCGCGTCTAAGAGGAAAAAAAGGTGTTTGCCTTGAAAAATCTACCAAGGTTCTTGCGTCCCCAAAAAAAAACCCGGTGTAAAATTATCTGGGACCACGAGTTTGCCTGCAAAAAAGATTTTTTGTTGCTCAATACGTTTGAACTAAATTAAGTACAAATTACTACAATTTTCATATAAGATGAGTTTAGTTTTGTACTGTATAAAATGTCCTATGTTCTTTTATGATTAGAATAATACAAAATTAGTTTCTAATTCTTTTAAAAACTAACCTTTTAATATAAATCCTAAATACTTACCTACAATACCTACATAACATATAATTTAATTTTGTGTTTCCCACTAAACGTGCTTTTTGTTTTCTTTTGTTACACTGTTTGTTTATACTGAGTCCCTTCCCTACTAATCTGTTCGTTCATGGTTGGTTCTTACAAATTAAGTACTTACTTATATTATCTTCTTTCTCTACCTTGTTGTGACAGCCTAACTTAACGCCTTTCAATGTTACTTGCGTAATGTTATATTGAGTGTTATAGAAATAAATAATAATAAGTAACAATTATTTGTTCGTTAAGCATGCGAATTGAGTACCTACCTACAATAATAATATATCTTCAGAGGCATAGCTAAATCACTCCTCAGATATTTGTCAAATCAAAAATACCAGAATCTGAGTGATATGTACTTCTAGGTATATTCCTTTCGGGCAACAGTTTTTATAAATGTTTATTATTTTTTGGGACCCTTGTTACTGCAAATAATAAAATAATGGCCTGAGTTGCATCAGTTTGTGTGATAGTAAAATTTATAGGCTTAGATCTAGCGTGCACTGGTGACTTTTATCACGATGACTATTTCGTCCACAGATTTATTTCGTCCTATTCCGTTACTCTTGTGGATATGTATGGAGATGCCACAAATGTCACCCACTTGATAAGAGTGACAAAGCGGCCACGGCGACAAAAGTCACCAGTGAGCGCCTAGACTTATTGTCCCAATGGTATTATATTTTTTTAAGGTCATTATGAATTTCCTTCATTCCTTCCTTTACTATAATCCCTAATGAAAAAAGTACCTAACGGTTAATCTGGTGGGCTTAACTATTTCTTCTTTATTTAAGGTTTATTTATGCCTTTGAGTTTTATAAAATCGGTGTTAACATTTTTCTCATAATTTTTTTATGATTAACTGTCTAAAGACTAACTATCTTTCATATCTTAAGTAGGTACCTTAGCATTTATACCTATTATAGATACTAAAAACGTAATAATTTCGTATCTTAAAGTTTATTCAACAACATTTTATACAGCAACTTCAAATGAACGACGATGCCGCCTCAGGTATTCACTTCATGGTGTCGCGTGGTAGCAAACGCGGAAAGAAGGAAGATCGAAACTCTATGGGTTCGAACAACTCCGTAGCGTCACTGCAGCAGACGCCGATGACGAGGAACAACTCGGTCACGTCGATGCTCAAGAGGCTGTTTTCGAAAGAAGAGCAGAGGCCGAACACAGGCCAGATTCAATCACAGACAGACGGTAAGAGTTCCTGGGATTATTCTAATTGTTGTTGTACCTAGGGTAAAATACATATTTGCGAAAAAAATTGCGAGAAACCGTAATTACTTAGATGACTTGCTTGCATAATACCGGTGGAATGACATCTAATCTAACAATAGTTACTAGAAGACAATACAATTGCTAAATAATCGTAATCTTTTGTTGCGTATGTCCTATGTAGGTACACTATCATATAAACTACTTATATGAATTATTTAGGTATATTTGCAATGTTAAATTAATTTACATATTTTACGCAATAAATAGTTCTCGTCACATTAGTTACGCGGACCATAGGTAATAATAATATATTTCTTATCAATCTGCGACTGTGTGGTTTGTCGAACAATCATTAAGATCTTTGAGGATGACGACAGCGATATCTTTTAATTGTTTAAGACAAGGTTACGAACCTCTTACCGTGATGTAACGACTACTTACCAACTCCCGCACTGTTTCATTTAATAATAACTTCAATATCCAAAAATAAATTTCATTTCATATTTTTAAATTTATTTCTGCAGTTTTGTAACAAATATTGAAATGAAAAAATTAAATACCTATAAGTTAAAATACTTTCAGCAATAAATAGACCTGTAAAGTAATGTAGTTATAAAAATTCACAGTTGAGGATAGGTTTTTCAATTTTGCATTCAAAGCGCGTGAATTGGTTGACTATAGTTAGGTACTGTGTAAGCTTCAAACAATATAGGTACAGGACATAACAGTACCTACCTAGTATATATAAATTAATGTGAAAATAAATTTTCATATTAACTGCGTTCATGTAAATTAATAAATGCTCATCATAATATTACTTTAGATACTTCAGCCTATACGAAGCTGACTGTACAAATGAAATGAACAACTTCAGGGATTATGACTAATGAATAATGATGGAGTCACTAGAGACATTTGACGCGGCAATCATTGGTAATAATTTCAGGAACTCGCTTCACTATATCATCAAGTAACCCGACACTGAATAAGCCGGCGACGGCGGGCGGAGGCAGCATGAAGATTGCGAATGAGGTCATCGAGGAAGTTGATGAGCAAGCGACAATTACCAGCATGGGCAAGCGACCCGACATCAGGTCAGATAACGCCACGATACTTTACTATTCTATACATTTATTTTCGCGACCTTAGTCATTTGTTATAAAGGTCTTTTTAGATACCTACTCAAACACTGGTATAATTGGCATAGGTATTACTAGATTTATATGCTACGTTTTCTGCCTGGACTCACTATCACTACATAATGTCATAAAAGAATATAATTATAGGCGTGTACGATTTATGTAAGCCTGTATAAAAGTACCTACCCTATCCTAAAGCAGCATATCGGTAACCATATGAACAAACTCACCAATTTTATTTTTTTATGTTACGAGATGGCAAACAAGCTTGCGGCCCACCTGGTGTTAAGTGGTCACCGCCGCCTATAGACACTTGCAATATTAAGTGTAAATCACTTAACACCGCAAGTGCGTTTGCCATCCTGGGGACTAAGATGATATGCCCTCCATGCCCAGTAATTACAAAACCCAATATATAAATATTTATTTATTTATTTTATAGACATAGACCTAGGAACTAAGGCCAATTAGAGGTCCCCACTAGTAGCACTAGAATTACGTTACACATAACTTAAAGGTAGCTAGGTTGAAACGGTACTATAATGCAGAATATAGAGTTGAGTGATTACTATTTTCTATCCCTACCAAAGAAGTGCCTGCTTAGTGCATTTCTCGCCGCCCCCACACTAGTGTTAAACAGATTCAAGTCATGATATCTGCTTAAACAATTGAAAGTTACACGGTCGCTACATAGGTATGTACGAGTTTTGCCGGTAATTTGTATTAAAACTAGAAAAAACACACTGAAAAAATCGACCTCGCCAGGCGGGAATCGAAACCAGTATCCTCTGCAATCCGGGCGACTGCTTTAACCACTACGCTAGCAGGGCATTGCTTTCGCCGTCGAAATTTGACTACTAACCAACGAACAAAAGAGAATTTTTAATGTTTTTGGACGTTTAAAATCTTTAGACCAGCGCATGACAAGTCCGAGCTATTTCACGGCTTTGGAAACTGTGCTATTAATCTGAGAGTCAAACAAGAAGCTTGTCAAATAATAACTTTGCATCGTGAAGAACCCCTAGATTTCGGACGACAGACAGTCTTTGAAGAGAATTACCCTTGAGCTTATAATCAAAAAGAGTATAATCGTGTTTGCGAGTGAAAGTGATGATATTACATTTAGCCGGGTTAAGATCCAAATCATTTAATTGACAGTAGGTTTTAAGTCGGGCGAAATCGAAGTGTAGTGCTTCTGCGCTGCATAGGAATCTACCGGTGTGAAAATTTTCATATTGTCAGCAAAACATAGTAAATTGGAATGTTTGAAGCATGGGTCAATGTCATTGATGAAGATAATAAATAAAAGTGAACCCAGCAACGAGCCCTGCTGAACGCCGCTGGGAATTGTGACTCAACTGGATATGTAGATACTAACCACTACTGCCTGAGATGTATTGTCGATATAAGAAGAAAACCACATACACCGATACCAGCAAGCTTAGATTTTAGTAAATTATAATTAATTTTGTCAAACGCTTTACTGCTATCCGTGTAGACAACATCAACCTACCGGCCAGAGTACATTATCTTAGTTAAAAACTCGTTAAACAGCACCAAGATAGATACTATAGATCAGAGATTATCAAACTTATTTCTTTTACCGCCCCCTTTGAAAATAAATAATTTTTCAGCGCCCCCTAGTTTTTATACACTCCTAAAACTTAAAAACCACCATTTCATTACTTTAATTAATTTAGTTATAGTGTTATATTATTCAGTCCTGATGTTTAAATTCTAAATTAGACATTTTTACCAGTGAGAACAATTAAAACGCAACTTTATAATATTAAGAATATATTTAAAAATCAAATTAAAAGAAACAATGTAGATAGGTAATCAATTTTAATTTTATAACGAATCTAATGAGATGGATGAATTTGATGATTTTTAACAAGTTTGTTGATATCAGGTTCGATTTTACTCAAAAACAGTCTTAAGTCGCCGCGTTCGGTAACATGCAAACGATTTCTCTTTTTAGTAAGCAGCGTTGTCACAGCGCTAAATCCACGTTCACACAAATATGACGATGGGAATGCTATTAAAAATCGTTGAACGATCGACCACAATCCAGGATATAACTGCGAGATTGATTTTTGTAGCCAAAATTCGTGGTAACCACTTTTGAATTTGATTTTTAATTCATCATTCGTTGTCAGTTCTATAAGTTCTTCTTCCAGTTGGGGTGATATACCTATGTTGACATTTGAAAAAGGATCTAACACCCAGTCTGGTATTTCCAATTTCAAAATATCCTGGAATCTTTCAATGAAATCGCTGTGAAGATTTTCCAAATGTTGGCAGTAGACAAGCAAGTCGTCGCTGTTGCAGGATACTGATAAATTGGGAAAATTATGGAACTCACGTCTGCCGATATTCTTCTTGTGTAAGAGCAACTTGGCTACGAAAGCAGCGACGACATTTTTTGTTTTTATTAAGTTCAAGTCATCGCCTTGAAGTTGGAGATTCATATCATTAAGCAATTTATAAAGGTCTGTCAGGTATGCGATATCATTCTTTGATGTGATGAGTTTGTCGCGCAATTCTGTGTCTTTGTTTTCCAAAAACTCAATGACAGAGTCAAACAGATTGTAAAATCGAGTCAGACAATTTCCTTTTGATAGCCAACGCACTTCTGTGTGAAAAATCAATCTGTTGAAATCTTCATCATTAGCAACACAAAGCTGATTAAATAATCTGTCATTTAAAGAATTGTTTCGGATTTTATTGACTGCTCTGATGACATATTGCAATGATTGAAACAGTCGTTCACTTAAATTTCTAGCAACTAAATGTTGTCGATGTATAACGCAATGTACAGCAAGCACATCTGGAATTTCGTTTTTTAAGTACGCTATGAAACCTTTTTGACTCCCCGTCATAGCTGGAGCACCATCTGTAGCAGCTGATATAATATTCTTCAAGGGAATTCCTTTTTCATCACAAAACTTTTCCAGTGTTTTAAATATGGTTTCTCCTTTTGTGTCTGTCTCTAAATTTCTAGCAAATAATAGTTCTTGACATATTTTTTCATCTTTAATAAACCTCACGTAAGACAGCAACAAAGCTTCATTAGTTGGTAAAGTGGACTCATCCAACTGAATTGAAAATTGACTAGTCTTCAGATGATTGCACAATGACTCTTCAATGTTATCAGCCATTTCATCAATTCGTCTTTGCACAGAACTATTGCTCAAAGGAATTTTTCGAATTATATCTGCAGCAGGTTTATGAAGCACAGTAGTTATAACTTCTTTTATTGCCGGCAAAATTAACGTTTCTCCTATGGTGTGTGGTTTACCTGTTTGAGCAATTAACAAAGAGATATTGTATGAAGCTCGAAGTCCGTCATCGTCTTGCTTAGTAGCCACCGAAAAAAGTTTCGATACACTTGGCTGAGCATTATGCTTCTTTTCCAGGTCTTGAAAATAGGCTACATTTTTGTCCTTCTTATCTGGATGCATTTTATTCAAATGATCTTGAAGTCTTGAAGGCTTCATCGCTTCGTTTGAAAATGTTTTTGAACAAAGAAGGCACATAGGCAAAGATGAATTTGTCGGATTTTCTATGAATCCATATTTAATATATTCTGCACTGTATTGCCGTTTCTTCTTTTTTGCTTCCGACATGACTTTGTTTTTACAAATATGTAAATAAAGTGTTGACCTTTTTAGGAAGTGTAGGTTGAAGATTACCACAGTCTTTCTTTATTGCGATCCACTCGGAGCTCCGTGCACTCGACGAGGTACTCTGTTTCAGAAGATCGATTAAAGATTGCGCACGAAACTACTAATGAAAATTTAAGAGATATTCCGAGCTTTTATATAGGATTTAAATACGGCACGCACCGACAGGAATAAAACAAACGCGCACAAACTCGTTTATCTCTTTCCACGCTTAATAGTACTGAGCAAGTTAGGACAAGTATCGATGCACCAGACGATTACTACCGGATTGCACCAATAGCGTTATTTAACAAAAACTTGTTACAACTTGATTGCGTACGGCATACGGGCTATTCTACGAAATCTATAATAAATATTTTTTAGTTTTTATACCATCATACAAGGCAAATATATAAACTAATTATTTGATATTGAGTAGTAGGTAGGTTTTAATTTTAGTGAATTATAAAGTAAATGAAATTACAAATTAATCATCTGATAACCCTAAACCACGCCTGATATTGAGTAATAGGTAGGTTTTAAGTTTAGTGAAATTTAAAATGTTAAGTAAATAAAATTACAAATCCACCATCGCCCCCCTGAACCACGCCAACGCCCCCCTTTTTTTTCTGGGTCCCTTAACGCCCCCCTCTAGGCCTCCAACGCCCACAGGGGGGCGTTATCGCCCACTTTGAGAAAGACTGCTATAGATCGACACATTAAAGGAATCCGTGTTGAGAGGGACTAAACGAATGACTAGTTGCTGGGTAGATCTGTCTTTATACAATTTTTTCAATAACTTTTACGCAATACCTACGCAGTTTCGAAATAGGTCGATAATTAGTGACAGTAGTTCCCCTTTTTTTAAATTGGTAATAAGTATAAAACTTACGCATAAATAATGGTGTAAATTAAATTTAGATTTTAATTGTCTAACTAAAGGACCTACTTATACAATTTTTAAGAAATTAAATTATGAAAATCATAAACTTTTTTATTGCAATGGACTTGGTGAGTACTTCTAAATCGTCAGTCTCTACTTAAAAATCTGTTATGAGTACCTACCTACCTGTCTAAGGCTTAAGTTGTTTTGTGTTTTTCCGTGAAGATTTCTACATTCCTATGATGTTTATAAAAATCTGAAAACTATAGGTATTATAGCTCCTAAAAGATGATAATAGGGAAAATTTCAATATATTCAATAAGGAAACTTCTAAGTAGCTCAATGTCAGAAAATTGTTTACTTATTTTGTTCACAGAACAAGTGCTGCTCATATGTATCTACTTATCACGAATGACGGAATGAAATAATACTACGCAAGGCTACAGCTATTGTAAACCACAAATCATAAGCAAATATTAGGCCACGAGATTTTAATTCTGTGAATTTCTAAAATTTCAACAAGAATGAAGTTTCCCTTTATTATTAAAAGAGTAGATAGTGGGTGTGTAGTTTTGGGTTGGCGCCAGGCTAAAGCAACCTGCTTTTTTCCCAAAAAACTAAAATTAACTTTTATTAAACTGAAATACGAATCAACAAGAATTTTTATATATTTTACATATTAAAACTAATACTTCTATTAGGTGGTAGACCGATATGTGGGGTCGTCCGGGTAGGTACCACCGCCTTTCTTATTTCTGCCGTGAAGTAGTTCGCTGTGTTTCGGATTGAAGGGAAAGGTAGCTAGTATAATTACTGGGCATGGAAGGCATATCATCTTAGTCCCCAGGATGGCAACGCACTTGCAGTGTTAAGTGATTTAACCTTAATTTATTTGCATCAATAATTATTTAGGTAGGTATTTACGTGGGGGGCAGGCGATTTCATCCAACCACGGAGGTTGACTCCAACCAGAGCCAGACTGCATTCAGGGTGTACCTACGTTGTTTCTGTTACACGTTGTTGATCACACATAGCCTGTGTACCAAATTTCATCTAAATCCTGTCCCGCGATTGGCGGATACGCATCTCAACCTTCACATATTTATTTCTAGCCTGGTGTTAGAGTTTTACAAGTCCTCACGGGTCTTTTGAAACACGGACCAATTACTTAGTTAGTAACTACTGTGACCGTTATGAAAGAGGATCGATGGCGGCGTCGATGAACTTCTCCCATTTATAATATGATATCAAAATCTGGCCAGTAAAATCCTCATTTACTTTTTTACAGACCAACTGCAATGAGTTTATTCTCTACAGCTGCTCCAAGTGAACCAGTAGATGTACCATTGAAAAATTCTAACCAGGACCATAGTAAGTGTTTTCCATAGTAAGTTATATTAGTTTTGAACAAATGATGTGTGTAAACTTATGGTTCATTGAATTCTACTTTATGATTACCTAAGTATATACCTAACAACTCGGACTCAGTTTGTATCCTTATAATATAATATGATTCATCATTTTGATATAAAATATCATACTTTATATAAAAAAAATTATATAAAGTATGATATTTATTATATCTCAAATAGTCTCAATAATAGTAAAGATCGTTAGGAATTCAGCCTAGTTTAAGTTAGGTATGGATGATGCTTGTCAAATCAATCAAGACATTTTTCATTAGCGTCCAAACATTTTTTCTTTTGTATGGCATTAAGAAATAGTGACGTATAAGCTTCTATAGTCAACTGACTAAATATTAATATTTTTGACACAATTAAAACAATTTACCTTACCTACGCTTAAAAATATTAGAGATATTTTGAAATGAAATAGATTTTCTGGCATAACTGTATTCCGTCCTGTTTTACGCATTTAAAAGGTAATTACTTATTTGTAACAATTTACCTTACCTTGTAATTATTTGTGAATGTCGTCAACATCCCTATTAGAGCGTGACAAAAATAAAAATTCTGTTTATAATAATCCATATGTTTTTTTGAGGTCAAATATTGAGGTGGGCACCGACCTCAAAAAAACATTTAGATTTTTATGAACATTTTATTTCTCCGCTTTTAGTTTTGAAGGCGTTTTTTTTATTTAATAATATTTTTGTTTGCTTTTTAGTGTTTTAAGCATATAAATTTTCAGCAAACTATCTCGAGATCTTTAAGACACGAGTGATAAGATTACGATATCATCGATGTCAATTAAATAGGCATTATTAGGGATAACTCAAAAACAACTCGTCAGATGTCGATTAAATTTAAATGGGCAAGCACGAGCTTCCAAAGGTCGAAAGAATTTTCAAAATCGGTACACCCAGTAAAGAGTTATGAGGTAACAAACAAAAAAAAAAACACGTCGAATTGATAACCTCCTTTTTGAAGTCGGTCGAAAAAAGATGTCGCGTGTCTCTAAATGAGAAACGAGAAGCGTCGGTGGCGTAGTGCGTAAGAGCGTTGTCTTCCACCCGGGAGGCATCGGTTCGAACCCCGCCACGTACCAATGTGTTTTCAAATTTTGAATTCATATGTACAGACAACAGCACGTTGGGTTACCACAAACTGTCAAATTTTCCCAATCGATTATGCTCTTTATATTGAATAGCCTTAGGTTGTTAATCGTTTGGAGAGATTTGACAGTATTGTATAGCCCGACGTGCTGTTGACTGTACGTTTAATCGACGCTTTTACGGTGAAGGAAAACATCGTGAGGAAACCTGCACACACCTATGAAGAAATTTTTAGGATGTGTGTAAAGTCTACTTGATTAAGGCCTAATCGCCCCTAATGTGGGGTAGGCACGAGCCCCTCGGTGGGGTGAGCTGTTGATGATGTGTCTCTAAAGTCGCTATGAATGAATGGTTTAGATCACCGGCTGTCGTCGTCGGCACCCACTCGCTGGACGAGCCCCGCGGACGGGGACCTGAGCCCCGCGGCCCAGTCGCTGACGACGCAGCCTTCGTTCACCAGCATCCCCGACCAACGGCCAAGGCTCGACAGTGACGTCGGCCCCTCGCTTAGCGCCGCCGGCAGTCAGACACTAAGTATGTAGCTTTAAAAGCTTTAATTTTAGGTATTTGCAACGCGAAGTGAAGTCACCACCGTAGATAAGTACGAGCATTTACAAGTTATCACGAACCGAACAACGGGCGACATGGCCTCCGGCAAGATAAAACGGGGTTCGAACTCGGATTGTTTTCAACTTTAGAGCTAGAGTATGCGCTACCACTCAAGTCCCGCGGAAAAAACTGGAACTAAATTCCCCGAGTCTCGTATTATGGGAAAGAATAAACTTTTTATCACCATCGTTATCAAAACAGTCTTTATAATTCGACCCACTGCTGGGACACAAGGCCTCTCCTTGTCATCGAACGAGGTTTAGGCAGTAGTCCACCACGCTAGTCAAATGCGGATTGGTGGACGGAGTATAAGGTGATCAATACTTTGGTGATCCATTAGTCGCTTTCTACGACTGCCATTGGAGGATATTGGGTGATGCTATTCTACTCTGCCGGCCTCACATGGCTAATATTATTGTGACACTAGCGCCGCGTCTATCGGACTTCAGTAGTGGCGCGGACTCTTGTTACGAAGTTGTCCGGAAATCTGGAGTTGACAGCTTTTTTAAGGAATTAAGAAATACTACATAACGCTATTAGGTTACCCTGTAATTGTCTGACGTTTCGCGAAATTTGTTGCAAAGCGAAAGCTTAGAATTAATAACATCGTTGCAGCCGAGACACGCCCACTGTTGAACATAGGCATTCCCAAGGATCACCAACCCGATCGGTCCTGCGCTGCCCGCATTCCGCATTTCTTGCGACCTTCACCAGATCGTAGGTCCACCTAGTGGGACGCTACTACAAACGCTGTGTCTCCCGGTACGCGGGCGCCACTCGAGGACCTTTCCGCCTTAACGGCCTTCAGTCCTCGCAATGTGGCCTGCCCACTGCCGCTTAGCGCGCAGCATATTATAATAAGTTTCTAACAGAAAAATTCTGGCATTCGCCGGAAGGCACTCGGTGCATAGGCATACATATTGTATTAGACCCCGTACACTGTTAGACAATTTACTAAACTAGAATTTTCTAACAGTGTGCGGGATGTATGCTCCGAGTGCCTTCTGGCGAGCGTCAGAATTTTTCTGTTAGAAATTTCTTATAATCGCCGCGTCGGGACCGCTAATAAATGAAATGAAACCAGAATACAAATAGTAATACCTATAATGATAAAAGTATGGATTAGGTATAAATGTTGTATGGACGCGAGGGTCGGCAGACGCTGTAGCGTCTACTGAAGTCACATGGCCATTAGCCCCGCGCCAGCGACTAGAGGCGGTGTATAGTTTTATACTAAACTTAGATGTATTATGCAAATACGTATCGTATCAAAGTGAAATAAAAACTGTTCATTATTTAGTAATGAGATCAATAATTTTATGAAATAAAAAAAACCCAAGTTAATTCCGTCGAAATTGATTATTCAACGTTAAATTGCTAAAATAAAAGTTTGTTCTTGTGCTAGTATTTTTCTTACATTTGTTTATAATTTCCAGTGGACGAGGTTGATGGTGCGGACGATACAGACTTCGATCGTTTACGTAGCATTCGCGACCAGCGTCGACGTGACAAATATTTGCAGAAACTGATGGCACGATCCGTCAGCGCACAGCAGGTGACAAAACTATACCTATTTTTACTAGACTACGAGAATCCATAAGGAAGGGTTATGATTTTAGCTTTAAGCATATATCTAGTAGTATGTTTGTATTTACATATTATGTTCCACAGTAGCTCCGAATCTATTCATCCGATTTTTATGAATAAGGTGTCAAATTATTAGTTTTTATAGTTCGGGTAACATAGGCTACATTTTAACCGACTTTACCTTCCTGATTTTAACGAATATCATTCCTTTCTGTAGTCGGGTTAGTGTTTTACACTTTATGCTTTTTTAGTTCGCTTGGAACAATTTTTTTTTATTTCTTGGACGACAAAGAATTAGGAAGCGACATTTACCTGTTTAGATTCTTAAACTACCTACCGCCTAAATATTTACTGCAATTCAATGAAAAACATCTTGGACAATTTAACACGGGACGTGGCATACCGCAGATTTAGTACCGTAAACATTCTGCCGTTTTTCGCTCGTGCACACTGTTGCAAAAATTGTAATCGCTGTTATGAGCGCACACTCGCGCGCTCGGCTAACCATATCGCCTAACGTTGTTATATCGTTGTTTCTGTCGCAAAATTTGTAGATGAAAAATTGAATTGTTATGTAAAAACAGTAGTTTATTTGAATAGGAAATTACTTCCGTGTGATAAGCAACTCCGTTTTAGGATAACTTTAATGTTTCTGCCCGCCTAGCATGACCACCGAAACACGATATGATATAGCCATTTATCGCTTTGAACTGTCAAAAATCATTGGATATAACCGCAATCTTGAAATTTTATTGAAACTGCGAACATGTAAAGGCTTATACTTACTTGTTCGCAGTTTCGATAAAATTTCAAGACGGTGTTTATATCAAATGATTTTTGACAGTTCAAAGCGATAAATGGCTTTATCATATCGTGTTTCGGTGGTAATGCTAGGCGGGGCAGGTCGTCGTTTACAAGAAAACACTCCGCAACCAATAATTTTTACGAAGTCCGCTTAGCGACAGTTAAGAATTCAAAATGGTGGTCGGTCGTCGCGGTGAACTAGTTTTTATAAACTGAGATGAACGTTTGTTCATGTACTTTGGCAGAGGGGAAGCGTTCGCTTGCCACGTCTCTTATTAAATGGTCTAAGCAAAACATCGAGAAATAAATAAGATACTACATTCCTAAACCTATGTATACCTATACCTACTTAATTATATTTAAAATATGACTGAAATTTAACTACGTATTGTTATTTCAGACAACTGGAAGCATTGAGTTGATTGATAATGATCTTCTACTAGAAGAGTTACTGAATCATTCAGCTACGCTGAAGACTGAAGACAAAACCAAGAATGAGTCCAAAACTGATAGCACCACTTGACACGGTAGTTTCATATTTCAATGGGATTAAAAGTGAAATAAAATTGATGCTACACCACAGTATTAAGAATGTGATATTTTCCTCTAAGTACTTACATGAAATTCATCCTTATTTAATAAGTGTACCTTTTTGGACTCACGCTAACTTAGCTGTAATTACTGCTTATTATGATTAAACAATATGTGCACCGTGGAAGAGTTCCAGTTATTTACAATGTAATGTACCTAAGTCAATTACTTACCTAGGTACTAATCTTTTGATTAATACAATTGCTTTAGTATAGTTTAATCACAAATAACACAGCTTTGTAAACTTAATTTACGTAATGTTTAAATTTTAATTAATTTAGAGTCTATGCAATTGTACATCTGACTGTATAGTATCTATTGCTATTACGGGTAAGTGCTTCTAACTAATGAGTTTACCTTTAGTAAAATGGAATCCACGCTATGTTGTTTTTGACGAAAATATAATGTACGTAAAATCGTTCATCCAATTTCTGTGATATATTTACGTATTATTCTGTGTGATTAAAAGTTAATAGATAAAGCTGTTAATAATTAGGCCTTCTTATTTATATAGAAACGAATTTAAATATAATTTGTAAACTATACACGATAATAATTATTGTAAGGAAAATTTACACATTTAGGGCCTGCATAGACGAGATACTTTTGAGAACGTCAGAAAAATATCCGCAGAGATCTTGCAGCGGGATAAGTATTAAACACTAGTTTAGTGAAGCGGGTAGATACTATGGATTCAAATATTCTCTTTATATACGAGGGACTAAATGTGTCTGCGATACATTTAGTCCCTCGTATAATATACTTATTATACCTACCTTGTAGTTTAACGGACAAAATTCTTTCGTCTGCGCAGGCCTTTAGGCTTCTAAACGTTACGACATCGTCACAGCGATCGATACCAGTATACAATTAAATATACACGCTTTGTTATTTATTCTATTGTAAGCGTATATTATATTCATTGCCATTTTATTAGTTGAAAGAGAAGGAATTTAGTAGAATCCACCATTGCCTTCTGTTAATTGTATAACAATTAGAATAAGTTTCAAAGACCTACGCATTTCGTGTCTCGTACCAGATATTTTAAGTGATAAGATAGTTTTATGTTTAAAAATCATATGTAAAGTTTTTCCAAATACTCTCGTTTTTCACACATTCTTTCTAACTGATATTATTTTATTTGACAAATATTTGTTATTAAACTCAACTTTTTATACATGTATAATTGTCTGTAATATCTCTAAGTACATAAACTTGGTGACTACTTCTTTGAAAATAAAAGTTTCTAATATTTATGTTTTGTTTAATTTTTTTAGTATTTGTATATTTCAATTTATAGCAACAACAAATTAAAATGACATGAGCGTCAGAATGGCCGGTCACTACCCATATTTTTCATCGAAATAATTATAGAGAGTAGCTACCTCGTTGCTACTAATTGGTAAATAGATGCCACCCTCGATTTTTAAAAAATAAACTACTTTTTAGGGGGTGACGGGCCATTCTGACATCAGAATGGCTGGTCACTGGATAAGCGAGATCAAATTGCGCAAGTGAATATATATAAATATGTATATATCGTTTTGGACCTCATAGCTTTTAATGATAAAAAGTTATAATCAATTCAGCGTTCAGACATTATTTTATTGTCGCTTCAAAACATGTGGCTCAGGCTGTCTGGACAAATCTTCAAAATAGCTTACATTTAAGTAGGTCAATAGGGCATTTTATGTGACGGCTAACCACCCTTACTTCAGAAGAGGTGACGCTACAGAATCTTAGATAATCGATCGAAAACGTGTCCAGCCAGCTTGAAAAACCACTTTTCGTGATTTTGACGACTTTTTGCATGTCAACGGGCGTCACATAAATTTGTGACGGGCATCGAGCTAAAAGTTTCGTGATACGTACAGCGGTTTATTAGAATAATGCAAAAATCTGTGTCCAGCCAGCTTGAATTTACGTATAAAACGTCACGTGTAAGGGTTTACGAGAAATCAATTAAAAACTAGTGTCCAGCCAGCTTGAAGTTCAAGCTGGCTGGACACCTGTATCTCCGCTGCCTGATGGTCTACGGCCTTCGAAATATGTTCAAGTTTTTGTGACGGGGACGATAATGATAATCTGAAGTTGTGACGGAGAAAGTTTACGTAGTTTCAAAGATATTGATCATTAAATTATTTTCATACAAACACTGCAGTAGGGTTACCAATATTGTAGGTTTTATGTAGAAACAAGTATATTATTTTAAGGCTTTAATGGACGAAAATACGTGTATTGGTGATATTAATACCTACCTACTAACCTACATTTACAGTACCTAGATATTTTAATCGATAGAAGACAAAAGCGTAGAGGTGTTGAAAGGGGGTAATTTTTTGCGTTATTGATTATTTACGTGCAGATAACTACTCTTTTTAGTGGGTAAGTATTGGTGTTTTTCATGGTAAGCATAAATAATTAATGCTATTGCATAAATAATGCTATAGCAACACAGGATACAATGGTTTCTTTTTTCTTCTAAAAATTCTATTAAAAGTAAATACTTTCCGGCAAAGAGAGTCAAAAATATTTTAAGTATATTTAGTTATATTTTACTGTAAAAATATTTTTTAGGAAATATCTTGGTCACGAAAAGATACTGAACAATTTCTGAACGTGCTCATACGTTATGTGGCTCAGGCTGTCTGGACAAATCTTCAAAATACCTTACATTTAAGTAGGTGAATAGGGCATTTTATGTGACGGCTAACCACCCTTTTCAGAATAGTTGACGCTACAGAATCTTAGATAATCGATCGAAACCGTGTCCAGCCAGCTTGAAAAACCACTTTTCGCTGGTCTCTCAATCTCGGTAACGGAAGTGATTTTCACGACTTTTTGCATATCAACGGGCGTCACATAAATTTGTGACGGGCATCGAGCTAAAAGTTTTGTGATACGTACAGCGGTTTATTAGAAAAATGCAAAAATCTGTGTCCAGCCAGCTTGAATTTACGTATAAAACTTCTGGCTGGCACTTCTGAATCTCGATAACGGGAGCGTTTTCGAATATGGTTCCTCTACTAACAAAATGTGACGCAAGTTGTGACGGTAATAACGTTTGATTTATGGCGTCACGTGTAAGGGTTTACGAGAAATCAATTAAAAACTAGTGTCCAGCCAGCTTGAAGTTCAAGCTGGCTGGACACCTGTATCTCCGCTGCCTGATGGTCTACGGCCTTCGAAATATGTTCAAGTTTTTGTGACGGGGACGATAATGATAATCTGAAGTTGTGACGGAGAAAGTTTACGTAGTTTCAAAGATATTAATCATTTAATTTTTTCCATACAAACATCTATTAATAATGTTAGGTGACCATAATTCTACACAAATAAAGGATTTCTTTTTAATCGACTTATCGGCCGATTGTGGCCACACCTGCATTGTATTTGATTTTTCCGTGAGAATAGGTTTTCCCGCAGTAAAAAAAAAATAAATAAAAAAAAAACCGCCTTCAAAACTAAAAACGGGAGACATAAAAGTTTTGTTTATAAAAATCTAAATGTTTTTTGAGGTCGGTCCCGAATACAAGTGACAACGTTTATTACAAATATTGAGGTTGGCACCGACCTCAAAAAACAATTAGATTTTTATAAACAAAATTTTTATTTTGCCGTTTTTAGTTTTGAAGGCGGTTTTTTTTCTGCTTTTTAGTGTTTTAAGTATAGAAATTTTCAGGAAACTACTTCAAGATCTTTTAGACACACAACACAAGTGATAAAATTACGATATCATCAATGTCAATTAAATAGGCATTATTAGGGATAACTCAAAAACTACTTGTCAGATATCGATAAAATTTAAATGGGACCCCATGACAAGCACTAGCTTCCAAAGGTCAAAAGAATCTTCAAAATCGGTCCACTCAGTAACGAGTTATGAGGTAACAAACACTAAAAAAAAACATACAGTCGAATTAATAACCTCCTCCTTTTTTGAATTCGGTTAAAAAAGCGTAAATATGTGTTAATTCAAAATAATAATTGACTACCAGCGCTGCCTAAAAAGAGCCCCCACTTATTATTTTGTGTTACTTTTTGCCCATCATTGGTTTTTACGAGTTGAATAGTCAGATTGTCAGAATAGTTTTCTTTCCTAATTAAGTCTACCATTTGTATATGTACTGGTAAGAAATTCGCCTTTTTTGGAGGTAGAGGAGGGTGGGGGGAAGGAAGGAAGGGGGGTGGAAGTCGCCCCCCGTAAATTTCGAATGCCGGAAATGATTACTTTTTTTTATAAAAAATTAACCTCAAAATGTATGGAAAAACCCTAACTTACCTATCACCTAGCCATGTCGGTGCATAAAACACTAGACACGAAAACTCGAAAGCAACCAACGGAATGACGCAATTTAACGCTGTCAGAAATGTCAAAACTATTATCAAAATAGTGGATTGGCGTTTCGTTTCACGCGTTTTAGTACTTCAATAGTTTTAAAATCTTATCATAACCTAAAAAAGTATAGAAATTACGTTTTGTTTCACGCAATCACAATACACTATATACGAATTTTAAAAATTAATTAAAAATATTTAAAGGCCTCTCCGGCAGCCGAAATTGTTTTAGGGTGATCTTACGGAGCTTCCTTGAGCCCCCTACCCATTCAGTTTCCTCAGATTCAGGCGACTCGTTTCGGAGTCCGACCCTATCTACTTACTCTCCGATTAGGGGCCAGGCTTCCAAGTGAAAGCTTTCGAAATGCAACTAGGATATTCGCTAGGATGAAGATTTGTACCCACATCTACTATTTTTTGTGCAATAAGGAATAAATAAGGTATGTACCTACCTAATTAAAATAAATGCTTTACCGTCGTTAATTTGTTTTCTTTTTTCCCACCTCAATGAGAAAATATTAACTATAATTTTTTTGAGAAAACTCAGAGTAAGTACCTAGTCGTAGGGCGCGCCATAATCGGTATAGCATGCGGGTGATGAAACAGTCTGATTCAGAGGAAGAGAACATAATTATGATTCGAACAGTTGTCCTAGTAGTACCAACTTTAAGCAACAGATGGCGACACCAACATCAACTACCTACCCATTGAACCCGAGTCGGTCTGCGGCAGCGTATGAGCACGTTCAGAAATTGTTCAGTATCTTTTCGTGACCAAGATATTTCCTAAAAAAAATATTTACAGTAAAATATAACTAAATATACTTAAAATATTTTTGACTCTCTTTGCCGGAAAGTATTTACTTTTAATAGAATTTTTATAAGAAAAAAGAAACCATTGTATCCTGTGTTGCTATAGCATTATTTATTTTTGCTTACCATGAAAAACACCAATACTTACCTACTAAAAAGAGTAGTTATCTGCACGTAAATAATCAATAACGCAAAAAATGACCCCCTTTCAACACCTCTACGCTTTTGTCTTCTATCGATTAAAATATCTAGTTACTGTAAATGTAGGTTAGTAGGTAGGTATTAATATCACCAATACACGGATTTTCGTTCATTAAAGCCTTAAAATAATAAACTTGTTTCTACATAAAACCTACAATATTGGTAACCCTACTGCAGTGTTTGTATGAAAATAATTTAATGATCAATATCTTTGAAACTACGTAAACTTTCTCCGTCACAACATCAGATTATCATTATCGTCCCCGTCACAAAAACTTGAACATATTTCGAAGGCCGTAGACCATCAGGCAGCGGAGATACAGGTGTCCAGCCAGCTTGAACTTCAAGCTGGCTGGACACTAGTTTTTAATTGATTTCTCGTAAACCCTTACACGTAACGCCATAAATCAAACGTTATTACCGTCACAACTTGCGTCACATTTTGTTAGTAGAGGAACCATATTCGAAAACGCTCCCGTTATCGAGATTCAGAAGTGCCAGCCAGAAGTTTTATACGTAAATTCAAGCTGGCTGGACACAGATTTTTGCATTTTTCTAATAAACCGCTGTACGTATCACGAAACTTTTAGCTCGATGCCCGTCACAAATTTATGTGACGCCCGTTGATATGCAAAAAGTCATCAAAATCACTTCCGTTACCGAGATTGAGAGACCAGCGAAAAGTGGTTTTTCAAGCTGGCTGGACACGGTTTTGATCGATTATCTAAGATTCTGTAGCGTCAACTATTCTGAAATAAGGGTGGTTAGCTGTCACATAAAATGCCCTATTCACCTACTTAAATGTAAGCTATTTTGAAGATTTGTCCAGACAGCCTGAGCCACATCATACGTTGCCGCAGACCGACTTGGGTTCAATATTTGTTCACGAGTCATGGTTGCTTATATATTTATTTAAGTTTATTTATGTGGAAATATGTATATATTATTAATTTTATTAATGTAATTTATGTTTTGAATTATAATAATATGTAATGAATAATATTATTATACCGTGCCAAACAACTTAAAATAAGACGAAATAACGTTAATTTGTGAAATTAGTTATTTTTGTTTGTCTGTAAAAAATCTGATGAGGGTTGGTTAAAAAAAATAGCCTTAATTCAAGTTTGTAGCCGATCCCAACCCACCTGTATTCAGGGTGTTGCTTATTTAAATTACATGTTGTATTCATTCGAACAAAAAAGTATCGGGAATTGATGATTTGTTTAAGATTCCAAATATTTTTTTTTGTTGTTAGATTGGCACAACTGTTTTCCATTTTGGCGCGGAGTTTAAGTGAATCGACTTTATCAAAAACACGTGCTTATGAGTGTGTGAGTGGTACAGAAGGTTTAAAAGTGGTCTAGATGTGATGGAAGATTTGCCTCGCTCTGGTAGGCCATCAATGTCTGCAACTAAAGTTAACATCGCAAAAGTGAAGGAAATAGTGACTGAAAATCCTCATTTAACTTCAAGAGATATAGCTGTCGAAATTACTGTATCTCACGAGTCGATCCGTACCATTTTAAATAGTCACTTGGGTATGAAACTTGTTAGCGCTCGGCTAGTCCCAAAAGACCTGAATTTTCTCCAAAAACTCACTCGCATGAGTCGCTGAGGACATGCTAGAACGAGAGAACTGTGTGACTATTAGGTACATGTCTTTTGGGTTTTTCTTTTTATGATGGAATTAGGAATTTTTTAACTCATTTTTTGACAATTTTGCAGAAGTTGGGAGGTAAAAACAGTTTTGTTTCTTGATGATTTAATAGTATTTTGAAATTTCATATTTTGTTTTTTAAATCTATCTATATAATATATAAAAATGAATTGCTGTTCGTTAGTCTCGCTAAAACTCGAGAACGGCTGGGCCGATTTAGCTGATTATGGTTTTGAAATGTTTGTCGTAGTCCAGGGAAGGTTTAAACGGTGAGAAAATATGGAGAAATTGCGAGTAAGATAGTAAAAACAACATTTTCATTTTCCCATATAAACTGTTCTGCCTACTTTCCTGTCAAACATTTGACGTTCGTCGTTTCGATACGGTAGGTAGACTTGGGTCCACTCGAATTGAAGCACGTATTAAATTAAGGGTTTTGAATCGACAACATATAATTCACATTACTCAGATTATCGCGTATTTCTTAATCTAAGGCGTATTTAATTTTTAATATTTTGATGGCTGTCATTTTTGATTCGTTCAGAAAATTTTGTCATTGTATTGACATACCTAATTATTTTTATGGTTGTCGTAAATAGAAAAAGTCTTTATTGTGTTATTTCACACATACATTTTGCCGAGATTGAAAACTTTTAAAATGGTAATGCCTGATATTACGCATCAAAATTTTCAGCCATTTTAGCGAAGGGAGAGTTTTAATGTCGTTAGGATAGGTGCAAAGAAGTTTAGTAGGTACTCCGTGGTGATACGAAGTATGCCGGGTCATCTAGTATTTATATAAAAAAGTGTAGGAGTGAGTTAGCAGCCTCCCACCTGTTTTCCCTACCACCCCAATAACGATAAATTTGGTACTTCTTTCTAAAGTGATTCCTTAATGGACCAAGTATGTATTATAATCAAATCAAAATCAAAATCTTTATTGCAAACTAAGTGTGTACAGGTGTTGTTATTATTCAAAGAACTTAATACTTAGTCGCCCTTTACGGACACAGCAAATTAAAACCCTTTACGGACACAGCAAAATAAAAATATAAATTTGTTGTTTCCTCTGATGATAATCGGGAATTTTTAATCTAAAATAATTCTGATAAACTTAGAACGATTGGGAAGTTTCTTTAACTAATTGTCACCACTGGTGATATCTGGGATTTCATTTTCCCTTTCGTGACCACTGGCACTGGCAATAAATGGATTTTTTTTCTCGTTTGTCGCCAGTGGGAACGTAGCCAATGGTGACGGCTGGGAAAAAGGGGCGGCTAATGAACGTAGCGCATAGCCCCTTTTTCATAGTAAAATAAGGCGTTCCCTTTCCGAGCTGATTATTGTGCTACGACCTTAAAAGGTAACATCATCAGTAGTGCTTACGTTCATTAGCTCCACAGTATGGTCAATCGCAAACTACAGATAAACATTCGCAGAATAGGTACCAATGATTCTATTTGTCTCAGTACCAGATTCTCAAAATAACAGATCATTCTCGTCGGACGACTAAGAACTAGAGATAGAGCGGATATCAAAACTACGACTTTCCTATCATTAAATTTAATACATACATTAATCTTTGTGAGGTAAGAAATATATTAATCTGTGTGAGGTAATAATCAATCGAGCACATAACAAATAGAGTGGTAATACACGCCTTCAGTTTCGCAATATTACAGTGTTGCATTATCACGTGTATCGATATTTGGAGTGCAATAACACAACACACTATTCCTTAGAAATAGCTTTATTTTATTCGTTGTAACATTTCTTTGGTAAAAATATTACGAAAACTGAAACTTAATTCGCGTTTTATGTAACTAATTCACTTTTATGCACTTCCACTGCTATTTTACCACTTTTAACTGATTTTTTATGTGTTTCTTTCTATAAAGTTTAATTCGCTATGATTTCTTAATTTTATGTTTACTTATTTGACTGACAGTGATAATTTGGATAATATCAATGACGTAATTCCTACGTCATTGGATAATATCCAATATCAAACTTAGTTTGTCATTAAGTAATTCTTTATTTTGAATTCAGTTATGTTCTAAGTTTGGATTATTCTGTGAAGGCCGCTTCTGGTACTTTTTTCTGATTAGATTTTGATGAATTTAGATTTTTGCGATTTACTGTAAAATTATAAAGAAAATAGATAAGTTTATTTTTATTTAGTATTTATTTTATTAAATATTTTCATAGCTACCTACGTAACAATATCGACAAAAACATTTGCATGCCTGTGTATCCCCATCTCTAGTATGAAGCGTAGCTGCATTATTGTTTATCAGAATTATTTTAGAACAACAATAACAACAAAATAAGTGACACTATTGGTTGTGCTCGATGAGTAATATCAAAATGGCTTAAAATTAAAGCTTACGGGTTCTATTTAATGTCTCGAAAAAGTTACGAAAAGCCATAAGGCCTTCCAAAAAACTAAAATTTTCTTCTCAGATATTCGATATAATGATAAATACATAATTATCTAAACTAAAAACTTAGCAGTACCGCCCGAATCCAGTCTCGCAGCTCGCTGGTTGTCCGACCAAAAAACTATCTAAGTTTCATCTCTAGTAAGAACTTCTATAGACTGCTAGTACCTACTATGCCAGCAGCATAACTAAACATTTGCATTGTAATGTATGGGAAGTGAAGTGTTTTATGACATTTTAAAAGATTTTGTTCTCTGTATAATGACAGTCACAACATTTATTCTGTATCAAAACTAAAAATCAAACTAGATATTTGGTTTTAGAGGGTGTATTTTAAGCTTACATACAATATATTAAAAGCTTAGAGCTTGAGCTTAGTCCTCCTCCAGTGGCGCCTCTTGGCATTATACCTGAAAATAAATGCAAATTTGATGTCAGAATAAAATAATTTAGTTAGGAAAATGGGTTTCAGAGACAAGAAATCCAATTTACAAGACATAAGACACATAAAATTATTAAATTCATAATTACCAAAAAATATTAGGAGCAGATTTTAAAACAAACAAAAAAGCAGGGTTTGAAGTGATAATTATCTTTGATAATTCCACATAATCTTGATAAGTATAATAGAAATTGTTATTTGTCGCATATAACGACTGCATGTATCGAAACGCGCCACTAACGTCAATAGCGGGGATTCCCTGTGTATTCGGGTATTCGCTCAGACGATAGAATTATTGTTCTGAGGGTTTTCGTATCTGAACTGTCACTTATTCATTATTTTCTTCATTTATTTGTTTTGTATGTGTGCCGAAACAAAGAAATTGAAGTTGGTTTTTAATTCTTAGCGAAATTAACCAACGTCAATTAAATTGAAGTTAATGTTGAAGTTAATGATGAAATTAATGTTTGTTGATATGTTGAGAAAACAATCTATTCTATATTTTTGTACACAACTCAAGTTACGCTAAGAATTAAAAAAAAAACTTCAATTTCTTTGTTTCGACCACACTCAAAACAATGAATGAAGAAAATAATGAATAAGTGATAGTTTAGATATGAAAACACAATGATATGAGGAATCCCCACTATTGATGTTAAGTGGCATGTTCGGATACTAGCAGTCGTAGAATGTGACAAATAACACAAGATAATTTATTTATATTATCAACATGATATTTATACTTCAAACCCTATTAGAATAAGCGATAAAAACGCCCATAGTACATTTTATTTCTAGTGTTTCTTAAAACTGTATGATATTGCTGATGTACAGACAACAGCACGTTGGGTTACCACAAACTGTCAAATTTTCCAATCGATTATGCACTTTATATTGAATAATCTTAGGATGAAAATCGTTCGGAGAAATTAGACAGTTTTGTATAGTCCGATGTGCTGTTGACTGTACAATAAAGATTATTCTATCCCAAAAATATAATGAAAATACAGATATGACTTTTATTTATTGCAATAATTTGATATATTATTATCAAACAATACGCGAGCGGTCTCCAGGTCCGACATAGGGTGGTAACGCAACTGAAAAGTACTTCAGGTGGCTAAGAGCTAAACCCTGAACCGTAAGCCTTATTTGAGTCCAAGACTGGGACTCGAGGCTTTTTTTAAAACTGAGGAGTCATTTTGAAATGACTCCAAATTTTAATCAACTCAGTCTTAACGAAAAGGTACGAACCCTTTTAAAATGACCCGGTTCGCAGGAGTCTTTTTTTTATTTTATTTATTTGTTCAATACATTGCGAGTATACATACAATTTACAATGAGGCTGTTACTCTCAAGCCTCTAAGGCTTATCTGAGAACAGCGAGACACTCTTATAAATAGTGTTGTGAGGCGCACTCAACTCGTATACTACAATTAATATGGATATGTATGTCTTGTTCATACACTAATTATTACAGGTAAAAAAGGTTCATATGTATGCAAATTTTTATACTTTTTGCATTTAAAAATTGTACTGTGTAAGTTTAATATATCCTTTATTATTTAATATGGGAACAAATTAGCAAATAAAACTATTAGGGCATCTATGTGCTGACCTTCATGGCTATACGTAGAGCCATGAAGGTAAGTAATATAGGAAAAAACAAATGACGACTAATTTAGATTCAATTAATTATGTTTAGCAATTTGCAATTATCTTTTAATTGTAATGTTAATTGATGCAAAATTAAAAAAACTCGATAATAATGCAATAACCAATTACTCAAGTTAATGATTTTATTATAAACAGCTCATTTTACATTAAACGACTCGAGTTCTTTACTAATAGGCTTGCGGCTAAGTTGTTATAACTCTTATTCAAAGACCGAAGTAGTTTTATTTCAGAGTTGAACTAATGACTGAAGTCATCTTACAATAGCAATCAGCCTCAAGTCGTATTTTTTATTCGAGTCCTAAAAATTGAGGCGAGTTTTGATTGTGAAGGTTTAAAAACCTTCCAAGTCCTTTCATCACTAAATTCGGCTATGTCTTTTCACCACACAAAATCGATCTAAATTTTTCTAGTCCTAGCTTCGTACTAAATCTGTTGAAATTTACTTCTTATTAAGTGCTGAAGAAGTGTCATGGAACTTCCTTACAAACTTTCATCCCCCATATTTGGTTGAAGCCTTATTTCATCAAAAAATTGACTATTTCCTATCCCAAACTGTAATTTAAATTGCAGCTAATGCCGCGGGTTGGTTCTTTGAAGTTATAAATTAGGCATTATTTGTAAATAAGCAAAATCTATAGATGTATAAGGGATTTTTACACTCCTTTTTCTGCTAAAATCTAACTGGTAAGTTCTTCTTTCACTCACTTTTTAACACATGGGCACTTCTTCGCTTGGCAGAAATAAGAACATAAATTTAGCTAAAGGAAAATAGAATTTAGTAGCTAAACATCAAGTTAATATTAGTACGACAACA